>CM034149.1:158628977-159269685 GCA_019776745.2 Taxus chinensis
GCTTTGAAATTCGTTATAACTCTCAGAAACCCAAATTTTCTCCTCTTGGGCTAGTACAACCAGTCCAAACCCTCAAACTAAGGGTTCAAGACTAAAAATTGATTTGTGAGAGATTCCACACGTGGAAATAGTTGAAATTTGGTAGTATTATGTATTTTTGTGTCCTCTAACAAATTTTGGTGTTTTTGGAGAGGTACAATTCTTGTATGTGTGGATTACTCTGACAGAGTACCATCAAGGGCTTATTAGGCCTATTAGGACTATAACAGTGTTGAATAAGTGCATTTTTGCTTGGAGTTGGAAATTTAAACTTCTTTGGGAGTTATAAATGGATAAAGGGTACTTGTAAAGTACCATAGTTTGTTTTGAATCTTCCTATTTTTCCCATAAGGATCGGAAAACTAGTTTGGAAAGGCTACAATCCTTAGGAGTCATTATTGAGGTTTGTACTTGGAGTTGTGTTTTGAATCCTCTTCCATAACACCTCTACATCATTTTTGGTATCATAGCAGGGTAAGACACTTGAGGAAGTCAAAGGAGTGAGATTCATTTCAAGAGATAGGATTTATAGTTGTTTTTAAAAAGGAAAGACAAAATTCCACCAAGGAGGAATGTAGTAGGAGAGAGGGAAACAACGTTGCAAATGGGAGAATTCATTTTACAAGAATTAAGAAATCTCAGGGTCAACTTTGATGCAAGGATCAAAACAGTTGAATCCAACCAAAGAAGAGGAGTGGTGACATGTGATTTGATTGATCAAGAAGAAGAAGTAGCTCAAAGGCCACAAGTAACAGGCCAAGAAGAGAGGTATCCTGAAGAATTGAGGTTTAAGAGGTTGTTGAAAGTAGTGAAAGGGGAAGAATCAAAGCCCAAGTTATAACTTCTAGTGTATACAGGAAACCTAAATGGTGAAGAGCTCCTTGATTGGATATGGGAGCTAGACAAATATTTTGATTTTGATGGTGTACCTGAAAAACCAACAAGTGAAGTTTTCTAGGACCAAGGTGAAAGGTCATGCATCCCTATGGTCGGATTACATACAGGAAGAGAAGAGGAAGAAAATAAGGCCAAAATTAAATCATGGGACATAATGGTTGCCAAATTGAAAGGTAAATTCTTACCTAGTGACTATATGAAAAACTTGTATAGAAAACTTGAAAATTTAAGATAGAAAGATATGAGATTCAAGGTGTATACTGAGGAGTTTTACAAGACGAATGATAACACCCCAAACTATACAAAGCAAATAGTATGACTAACTAGGAAGGGCTAACACCATTTCCACCTATAGTCAAACTATAAGTTTTAGGAATGTAACATCAATGATCAAATCTTAAAATCATGCTATGAATGTAAATTAAATGGAATTAAACATTAATCAATAAAGCATCCTTACTATGTATGAATTGCTAGACTAACATAGACCTAAATAGATCTAAGAGGGAAATCAAATTGGATTTTTCGCTACTCCAAGAGAGGTGAAATGGTATCTCTAGCAATGACTACAAGATCATATTGGATACCCATCTACTAACCCCATTGAAGACTTTAGGAAAGGATTGAGCTTGGCTATAAATCATAATTCTTATATGAGATAAAAATCAAAGCATAGCATAAAGTTTGAGGGTAGATACTTAGTCCTTTTTTTAGTTTTCTATCTGGGGAAAAATGGAATTTAGGTGCATGTGGGACTAAAAGTAAAAATTAGATCAAGACTTACTAATCATGATTAAGACTTTTCTAATCACAATTAGGGAATTAACAAGTGATTAAGATGTGAGAAGCCTTAATCAACCACTTGGGGTCAATTAGGAAGCTAGGATAAGCTTTTAAAGCTTGCTGAGATGTTGTGGAGGGGAATGGGGTGCTTTTGAGTAGTTAGAAGAGGGTTTATAGAAAATAATAGGGTATATTGACCAAAACAAGGGTAAAATAGGCTTAATTAACTAATAATCACTAATTGTTTGTTTGGAAGAGGATTTTGTCTTACGATTCATCATAAAGTGGCATCATGAACGTGAAAGATGTTAGGTAATCAACAAAGCATTGTTGATTGACCAAAATGGTAAGAAACATTAGTTAATTAATGGAAGCCACTAATTATAATGGAAATGGTAAGAATGAGAGTGATTTGTGTGCTTTTGGAAATAAGATTGTAAAAGTGGAATTTAGGTGTCTACATTTGCCCCTGTTTGAGGTGAAGTAAGTAACTTCACTTCAAATATAGTAGACAAGTATAAGCAAGTAAATTTTTCAATAAAAATTAATAAAATGAAGGATGCCCCCTCAAGTGTTGATGGGGTGATAGAAGAATTCACTCAATGATTGGAAATGTGATTGAAATTGATAGAAGAACTAAGGATAGGGATAAACATGGTTGTTTATTACCCCAAGTGATTTAGAAGAAAAAATAGTATTGCTAATAAATGATAATGGAGAATATAGGACAAGCCCAATACTTACATCCAATCATTCAATAAACAACATTTTTGTATCATTTTTCCCTTAGATCTACATCATCATTCTTTATTGAAATTAAAAAAAGTGTACGATAACATGAAAACCTAAATTACTAACATTTGTTTATTGCTAAAAATATGCAACTCCATGTAACATACATAATGCAATGCAATACGAGAAAGTAAAATGATTCTTAAATCCATGAAATATACATAATGTAATGCAATACGAGAAGGTAAAACACCTAACCTAACAGAGAAACCCATATAATCACACATACTCAAATAAACAACGTTCAAGACAGTTGCACCAATGTTTTTGTTATCAAGCTTCAGTTCCTGAATGTTCATGTTATAACTTAGTCAAGGGTTAAAAATGGTGTCCCAAGAAAGAATACATGCGAGGGGAATAATGGAGGACAAAAATATTCCCATGGAAATAATTTGTATGATATGAAACAACCTCTGGAAAATCATTGTTACACGGGAGTACTGACATATTAAGCAAGCCAACTTTGTTAATGGAGGTAGATCACGATGATCCGCAAGTCATTTGAGAAAGGAACAAACAAGAACTTAAGAAAGATGTTTTTTGTAGGACAAATTTTGATGTTTGAGGATAATGCATTTGATATAGGCTTCAGTTGTGTGCATGACATTTACCAATTTTTGAATTTTTTTGAATTTTTTGAATTTTTTTGAATTTTTTATGATTTTACTAGTTTTTTTGGGTTTTTAAATTTTTTTACATTGTTTTAAATTTTTGATTTTCAAGAATAATATATTGTATTTGAAATAACAAAGTCATGGGACATCGCTAAAAGTCACCGTAAGGAAAAAATATGCCCTAGGTAGTAGAAAATGCCACCGGGAAGCAAAAACATGCCCCTGCGTAGCAAAAATGGGCACGAAAATAATTATTTATTTAAAATAATCATCACGGCTAGTTCCATAAGAATTTAGAAGAAGCACGATGGCTCCAAGGCACTTAGGGGGTGAGAAACATGTCACGCGCAGGGGGAATGTGTATATAATCCATTGTGGCAAGTTCATTTTACTATAGAGTGAGCTCTGACCTATGGGAGAAGATGGCGAGGGTGCAGAACTGGAAACATTGTGTGGATCGCGTGAGAGACTACAAGAGACTTCCAATGGATGGACCAAAAGTACACAAAGCCAAACTCTTCACTCTATCAAATTAAAGGATTTAATTTTGGGTAAAAATGCATTAATTATGGTAGAAATAGGGTAGAAAAATGCACAGGCGCAGCCCTTGGGGCGCACCTATGCTCATAGGGTCTACATATGCTTGTGCATACATGAGAATGTTTGTGCCAACACATCAAGGGGTGCTCATGCATAGTTTTAGTGCAACGTAGGCGTGCATGTGCCAGTGCTTAAGAAAGGGTGTCTATATGGAATATTACCAAGCAACAGGGGCACGTATGCCCCTGTGCAAGGAGAAATGTGCCTATGCATATGACATGCCTTAATGGAAAAAATTTGGGTGCACCTACACATGGATGAGGGGCGCTGATGCACAGAGGGGTGCACTAGTGCCACCAGGGGGGTGCTAGTGTACAAAAGACACTTTTAGAATGATTTTTTTAGAAGAAATGGATGTTTTAGGAAACCCTAGATGGTAAAAAATAGATGGACTAGCTGACAGAATAAAGGAATAATATGGTAGAATAGAAAAATTAGATTTAAAATAGAAGAATAAGATCATAATAAATGACCTGATTGACCTTGCAGGTGGACTTATAGGTATTAGAGACATGGGAGCAACATGGGCGGCTCTAGGCCTACGAGGTGACATTCTAACGTTGGGACAATATTTTCCTAGAGATCACATTAGAAGTGACCGGTTTAGCACACATGGACCACATGCCACTTATTACTTTAGATCACATCATTCTCACAGTCTTAGCTGAGAGATGACAGAGTGAAAGTCAAACATTTCATCTTCCTACCGACGAGATGGACATCACTTTAGAGGATGTGTGGCAAATCCTATGAGTTCCTATTCAGGGTCGCTTGATCACATACGATAGTCACCAAGACCTGATTGAGAGATGCCTAGCTGAGGTGTTTGGAGTGATATACATACCCCACCGGGGTATGACGATCTTCATTAGGAGGTTCATGGTCGATCCGCGGCTAGGATAGGTCCCTATATTTTTATTAGCTCTTGTCAACAGTATATTATTTCCTGACAAGACTGGTGCTCAGTTTCCCTTGGGCCTTATTGGAGTGATTCACAACCTTCTTCAGGGAGAGGTTTACTGTTGGGGTCAGTGTATACTATCTCATTTATACACATATTTGCATTTGATAGCTTACTATGGAAAAAAGTTTGTGGGTCCTGCCACTTTACTACATATATGGGCCTAGGACCATATGGCATGATAAGACTCCTTGTAGGAGCATTGAGAGCTTGAGCTATTGGAGAGCTGTCCATCATGGGTTGGGTTCCAGATGGAGATGACATCTGTGGTCACATGAGGGATACAAACTATTATAGGTGATCATTTTATGAGGTACATGTTAGAGATCATAAGCACTAAGAGGGGGGGGTGAGTCAGTGTAGATTAAATTTTTCTCACTTAATGCCAATTTTAGATCCTTTAATGATTTGTGTTTTAATCTATGAGTAGTCAATCAAACACATGCCATGCACAATAATACTGAACATAGAGATTATGGTGGGAAACCCTTTTGAGAGAAAAACACACAAAAAATTGTTTCTTATAATACACAAAGAAAGGAATTGTAAGAATATTACACATCCTACAAGATTTTCAGTTGAACACCCACTCAAATATTTTAGCAAGAACCCACTTGCAAGGAGCACCAACCCCTAATTTAATCAACTACAACTGATCATTTGTAAGCACCAACCCAAAATGAGACTTTAACCCCCTACAACTGCTAAGCTATAACTTAGACTTTATTTACATATACATTTTGATCATCTAGTTACATCAATTACTTTTACAATAGATTATGATCACCTTTCTGTATCTGTCTGTGTGATTCTTTTCACTCTCTTATGCTCATCTTATTTTACCCCTCTTTCTCAATCAATCTACCACCCTTGATTCTCTTTTCATTTGATAAATCATTACATCATCAATCTGCTCTCCTCTTTCTTCTCTCTTCTCTTTTGTAGCTCTTTCTCAGCTAGATTGCATCGTATTATTTCCTCTTCTACTCTTCCTTAGCTCGGATGCACTTTTATTTCTTGAGAAACTTCTAAAAATGGCTCCATGTTCAAACTATATTCACAATCAACCCAATTCTTAATTCAAGTTACGTGTCGTGTACCTTCCTGCTCTGTTGCCTGAGAATTCAACCCATTAAATGAATGCAGCTAACACAAGATTTTGTTCCTTCTAAGTTCGGCTTGATTACACCATTTTCCATGGATTTCCTAAAGCTATTTATTAGCCTACACCAAAAATAGATTTTCCCAAAATTTTACAATTTTCAACGTGATAGACATGAGTGAGCCGTTTCCTTCTTCAATATTTTATTTTTCCTTGAAACTAGAGATCTTATGGAGAATGTAACTGCATTTGCACAAAGTCAATAAGCATTAAATGTTGGCAGCTGGAACAATAGTTTTCTTTGATATTTGTGGAGATCAAGTTGTGTACTTAGTCATAATCACCTGAGAATCGAATCACCATCGATTTTGGAGAACCAACTCTCATTTGTCCATGTTTGAATCAATTTAATTGCCTTCGACCCTTGTCCATTCTATATTCTATCAGTTCACATATTTCCTTTGCTCCTTTGAATTTCTCCTTTGTATCACGACACTTTTCTTTACTTGGTGGATTTTCAGTTATCAAATTAAGCATTTAATTTTGGGTATAAATAGGGTAGAAAAATGCACAGGCGCGGCCCTTGGGGAGCACCTGTGCTCATAGGGTGCGCATATGCTTGTGCATGCATGAGTGCATTTGTGCTAGTGCATCAAGGGGGTGCTCATGCATTTTTTTAGTGCAGCATAGGCGCGCATGTGCCAGTGCTTAAGAAAGGGTGCCTATACAGAATTTTACCAAGCGACATGGGCACGTATGCGCCTGTGTAAGGAGAAATGTGCCTATACATATGACATGCCTTAATGGAAAAAAATTTGGTGCGCCTACACATGGATGAGGGGCGCTGATGCGCTGAGGGGTGCACTAGTGCCACCAGGGGGTGCCAATGCACAAAAGACACTTTTAGAATGATATTTAGAAGAAATGGAGGTTTTAGGAAACCCTAAATGGTAAAAAAATAGATGGACTACCTGACAAAATAAAGGAATAATATGGTAGAATAGAAAAATTAGATTTAAAATAGAAGAATAAGATCATAATAAATGACCTGATTGACCTTGCAGGTGGACTTATAGGTATTAGAGATGTGGGAGTGACATTGGTGGATCTGGGCCTACGAGGTGACATTCTGACACCGGGACCATATTTTCCTAGAGATCACATTAGAGGTGACCAGTTTAGCACACGTGGCCCACATGTCATAGATTAATTTAGATCACATCATGCTCACAACCTACTCGAGAGATAGTGGAGTGAAAGTTAGACGTTTCATCTTCCTACTGGTGAGATGGGTGTCACTTTAGAGGACGTGTGGTTGATCCTACGAGTTCTTATTCAGGGTCACTTGATCACATACGATAGTCACCAGGACCGGATTGAGTGATGCATAGCTGAGGTGTTTGGAATGATAGACATACCCCACTGGGGTATGATGATCTTCATTAGGAGGTGCGTGGACTATCTGCGGCTGGGATAGGTCCCTATATTTTTATTAGCTCTTATCAGTGGTATATTGTTTTCTGACAAGACTGGTGCTCGGTTTCCCCTGGGCCTTATTGGATTGATTCACAACCTTCTTTAGGGAGAGGTTTACTACTGGGGTCAGCGTATACTGTCTCATTTATACACATATTTGCATTTGATAGCTTACCATGGATAGATGTTTGTGGGTCTTCCCACTTTACTATAGATATGTGCCTGAGACCATATTGCGATAGGATGCCCTACAGGAGCATTGAGAGCTCGAGCTATTGGAGGGCCTTCCATCATGGGTTGGGTTCTAGATGGAGATAAAATACGTGGTCACATGAAGGATACAAACTATTACAGGTGATCATTTTATGAGGTACATGTTAGAGATCACAAGCACTTAGAGGGGGGTGAGTCAGTGTAGATTAAATTTTTCTCACTTAATGCCAATTTTAGATCCTTTAATGATGTGTGTTTTAATCTATGAGTAGTCAATCAAACACATGGCATGCACAATAATAATGAACATAGATATTATGGTGGGAAACTCTTTTAGGAGAAAAAACCACCAAAACGTGTTGCTTATAATACACAAAGCAAGGACTTTTAAGAATATTACACATCCTATAAGATTTTTAGTTGAACACCCACTCAACTATTTTAGCAAGAACCCACTTGCAAGGAGCACCAACCCCTAATTTAATCAGCTACAACTGATCATTTGTAAGCACCGACCCACAAGGAGGCTTTAACCCCTTGTAACTACTAAGCTATAACTTAGACTTTATTTAAATATACATTTTGATCATCTAGTTACATCAATTTATTTTACAATAGATTATGATCACATTTCTGTATCTGTCTGTGTGATTCTTTTCACTCTCTTATGCTCATATGATTTTACCCCTCTTTCTCAATCAATCTACCACCCTTTATGCTCATTTCATTTGATAAATCATTACATCATCAATTTGCGCTCCTCTTTCTTCTCTCTTCTCTTTTGTAGCTCTTTCTCAGCTAGATTGCATCGTATTATTTCCTCTTCTACTCTTCCTTAGCTCGGATGCACTTTTATTTCTTGAGAAACTTCTCAAAAAGGCTTCATGTTCAAACTATATTCACAATCAACCCAATTCTTAATTCAAGTTACGTGTCGTGTACCTTCCTGCTCTATCGCCTGAGAATTTAGCCCATTAAATGAATGCATCTAACACCAGATTTTGTTCCTTCTAAGTTCGCCTTGATTACACTGTTTTCCATGCATTTCCTAAAGCTATTTATTAGCCTACACCAAAAATAGATTTTCCCAAAATTTTACAATTTTCAACGTGATATACATGAGTGAGCCGTTTCCTTCTTCAATATTTTATTTTTCCTTGAAACTAGAGATCTTATGGAGAATGTAACTGCATTTGCACAAAGTCAATAAGCATTAAATGTTGGAAGATAGAATAATAGTTTTCTTTGATCTTTGTGGAGATCAAGTTGTGTACTTAGTTGTAATCACCTGGGAATCAAATCACCATCGATTTTGGAGAACCAACTCGCATTTGTCCATGTTTGAATGAATTTAATTTCCTTCGAACCTTGTCCATTCTATATTATATCAATTCAAAAAAATTATTTTCTCCTCTGAATTTCTCCTTTGTATCGCGGCACTTTTATTTACTTGGCATATTTTCAGTTATCAAATTAAGCATTTAATTTTTGGTATAAATAGGGTAGAAAAATGCACAAGCACGGCCGCTAGGGAGAACATGTGCTAATAGGGTGTGCATATTATTGTGCATGCATGAGTGCATTTGTGCCAGTGCATCAAGGGGGTGCTCATACATTTTTTAGTGCAGCATAGGCACACATGTGCCAGTGCTTAAGAAAGGGTGCCTATACAGAATTTTACCGAGCGGCAAGGGCACGTATACGCATGTGCAAGGAGAAATGTGCTTATGCATGTGACATGCCTTAATGGAAAATAATTTGGTGCGCCTACACATGGATGAGGGGCGCTGATGTGCCGAGGGGTGCACTAGTGCCACCAAGGGGTGCCAATGCACAAAAGACACTTTTAGAATGATATTTAGAAGAAATGGAGGTTTTAGGAAACCCTAAATGGTAAAAAAATAGATGGACTAGCTGACAGAATAAAGGAATAATATGGTAGAATAGAAAAATTAGATTTAAAATAGAAGAATAAGATCATAATAAATGACTTGATTGACCTTGTAGGTGGACTTATAGGTATTAGAGACATGGGAGTGACATGGGTGGCTCTGGGCCTACGAGGTGACATTCTGACGTTGGGACCATATTTTCCTAGAGATCACATTAGAGGTGACTAGTTTAGCACACGTGGCCCACATGCCATAGATTACTTTAGATCACATCATGCTCACAGCCTTAGCTAAGAGATAGTGGAGTGAAAGTTAGACGTTTCATCTTCCTACTAGTGAGATGGGAATCACTTTAGAGGACATGTGGTTGATCCTCCAAGTTCCTATTCAGGGTCGCTTGATCACATACGATAGTCACCAGGACTGGATTGAGTGATGCATAGCCGAGGTGTTTGGAATGATAGACATACCCCATTGGGGTATGATGATCTTCATTAGGAGGTGCATGGTGGATCCGCGGCTGGGACAGGTCCCTATATTTTTATTAGCTCTTATCAGTGGTATATTGTTTTCTGACAAGACTGGTGCTCAGTTTCCGCTGAGCCTTATTGGAGTGATTCACATCCTTCTTAAAGGAGAGATTTACTGTTGGGGTCATTATATACTATCTCATTTATACACGGATTTTCATTTGATAGCTTACCATGGATAGATGTTTGTGGGTTCTGCCACTTGACTATAGATATGTGCCTGAGACCATATCACTATAGGATGCCCTGTAGGAGCATTGAGAGCTCGATATATTGGAGGGCCTTCCATCATGGGTTGGGTTCCAGATGGAGATAAAATATGTGGTCACATGAAGGATACAGACTATTACAGGTGATCATTTTATGAGGTACATGTTAGAGATCACAAGCACTGAGAGGGGGGTGAGTTAGTGTAGATTAAAGTTTTCTCACTTAATGCCAATTTTAGATCCTTTAATGATGTGTGGTTTAATCTATGAGTATTCAATCAAACACATGTCATGCACAATAATACTGAACACAGAGATTACGGTGGGAAACTATTTTAGGAGAAAAACCCACCAAATCTTGTTTCTTATAATACCTAAAGAAAGGACTTTTAAGAATATTACACATCCTATAAGATTTTGAGTTGAACACCCACTCAACTATTTTAGCAAGAACCCACTTGCAAGGAGCACCAACCCCTAATTTAATCAGCTACAACTGATCATTTGTAAGCACTGACCCACAAGGAGGCTTTAACCCCCTACAATTGCTAAGCTATAACTTAGACTTTATTTACATATACATTTTGATCATCTAGTTACATCAATTGCTTTTACAATAGATTATGATCACCTTTCTGTATCTGTCTATGTGATTCTTTTCACTCTCTTATGCTCATCTGATTTTACCCCTCTTTCTCAAACAATCTACCACCCTTTATTCTCATTTCATTTGATAAATCATAACATCATCAATTTATGCTCCTCTTTCTTCTCTCTTCTCTTTTGTAGATCTTTTTTAACTAGATTGCATCATATTATTTCCTCTTCTAATCTTCCTTAACTCGTATGCACTTTTATTTCTTGAGAAACTTCTAAAAATGGCTCCATGTTCAAACTATATTCACAATCAACCCAATTCTTAATTTGAGTTATGTGTCATGTACCTTCCTGCTCTGTTGCTTGAGAATTCAGCCCATTAAATGAATAGCTAACACAAGATTTTGTTCCTTCTAAGTTCGGCTTGATTACACCATTTTCCATGGATTTCCTAGAAGCTATTTATTATCCTATACCAAAAATATATTTTCCCATCTTTTTACAATTTGCAACTTGATACAGATGAGCGAGCCATTTCCTTCATCATTATTTTATTTTTCCTTGAAAATCAAGATCTCATGAAGAATGTAATTACATTTGCACAAAGTCAATAAGCATTAAATGCTGGCAGTTGGAACAATAGTTTTCCTTGATATTTGTGGAGATCAAGTCATGTACTTAGTTGTAATTACCTGACAATCGAATCACCATCAATTTTGGAGAACCAAATCTCACTTGTTCAAGTTTGAATCAATTTGGATGCCTTCGACCCTTGTATAGTCCATGTATTCCATCATTTCATGGAGCTTTCCTTTGCTCCTCTGACTTTCTCCTTTGTATCGTGACACTTTTCTTTACTTGGTGCTTTTCTTTTCTACGTTTTTTTTCGTGGCTCTTCCATGCTTCTCGCACCTTGTACAATATCACATGGAATTCCTCCTTTTCTGCTACCTTCCTATGACTTTGTTCACATCCGAAACTCTATCTATTCTACTTGCGGATTTTGTAGTCTTATGAGGCTTTCATAGTTCTTCGGGAATTTTATCTTTATCGAAAGATTTGCTTCTGAATCCCTTACTCCCGTGGTTTTTCCTTTACCTTCTTGGTTCTTCCTTTGAATTCACAAATTCACTTATATCACTCACAGCTCAGACTTTGACTCCACATAGCTTCATAACTTCATCCTTTTATGCACAGAAACCACTTACCTTCCGTGGCTACCTCTAGCATTCCACGGATTTGTGTAGACTTCGGAGGATATCTCTAGGCTTTAGCAGATATCTCCTTTTGTTCATGGATTGCATAAGAATTTACTAAGTTCCCTAGAACTTTTCCTTTATCATCTTGAAGCATTTGTGAGATGACACTACCAATCAACCTTCATCTTTTCAGCATTCTCACTTTACCAAATTCACTCATTTTTCCATCAATGTAGCATGACATCAACTGATTCAGCTTGACATAAATGACAACACATTTGACTCATGAAAAAGGTCCAACAATCTCCCTCTTTTTCATTTATGACAACACCCTATCATTTCAATGCTTGTATACCATAGAAACCAATTTACTCCTTTTGATGGAAAAATACTTGCATACCTGATTTCTGTTTTTAGCATCTCTTCCCTATTGATTTGCTTCTCTTCTCTTGTTTGATTTATAGGCTTCTATATTTAGTTTTTATCCTCCTTTAAATTTGTGATCAGTTGGTTTATTAATTCATGGTTTTCTCCTTTGTAGATATATTTTTGCAACACCTTAACAATCACTCTCCCCTTGTATTGGTATGATCATCTTGGTTTTTTACAACAACTACTCTCCCCCTTTGAAAATATTGAAAAAGGGCCAACTGGCCCCCCTAATTATGATGATGTAAATTATCCTTTTTATAAATACATGTTCTTTGCTCAAGAATCTCCTCCTTGGATTATGCTTCTTATCCATGTATTCTAGTGTGTCCGCAACAATGCTCCCCCTGAGTTGATGCATACTTTGATGACTTTGAGCTTGTTGACTAGCTTCCCCTCACTTTGGCACTATTTAGGAGCTTATTTTTATTGATAATGCTCCCTTCCTTTATCTGAACTTCTTCTAGTTTCTATAGGGATTAAGAATGACCCCCAATTCATTCCTTAAGTGCTCAAATGTTGCTTTTAGTAGTGGCTTAGTCATTATATCTGAAATTTCTTCTTTTGTGCTCACATATTCTAGACTGATCTTCCTGTCATTCACTTGTTCCCTCAATAAATGATATCTTATAGGTATGTGCTTGGTATTTGAGTGGAACACTGGATTCTTAGAGACACTTATTGCACTTGTACTATCACACAATAGAGGAATTGGATTTTCAGATTTTACCTTATAATCCTCTAATGTCTGCTTCATCCATAAAACTTGAGTGCAACACATCGCAGAAGCTATAAACCCTACTTCACATGTTGAAAGAGCCACTGATGACTTCTTCTTTCTCAACCAAGAGACTAGACAATTTCCAACAAAGAATTTTCCTCCACTTGTGCTCTTCCTATCATCCACGTTGCATGCCTAATTTGCAGCTATATATTCCTTTATGCTGAAGTCATTGATTTTGGGGTACTATAGTTCATATTATATTGTGCCCATGAGATATATCAGAATTCTCGTGACCACCTTGAGGTGTGCTTCCCTTGGATCTTCTTGAAATTTTCCAACAAGACCTATTACCTTCATGATGTTTGGTCTTGATGTGGTGGAGTAAATGTAGATTTCCTATCATGGATTTACACAATGTTTTGTCTACCTTTGGTGAGTCATCATCTATGCTCAACTTACATCCTACTTCCATTGGTGTCCCAATAGGTTTGCAGTCTTCCATCCTAAACCTCTTCAACATTTCTTTGATGTACTTGGTTTGGGATATGAATATACCTTTATCATATTGATTGATCTGTAGTCCATAAAAGAATGACATATCTCCCAGCATTGACATCTCCAACTTTTATTTCATCATGTCTACAAACTCATATGTCATCTTATCATGATCTCCACCAAATATTATGTCATCCACATATACCATGACAATGAGCAGATGTTCTCGTTCTTCCTCAATGTAAATATTGTTATCTGCAACACCTTTTCTGAAGCATTTCTCAATGAGGTATGAATCCAATATGTTATACCAAGCTCTGGGAGCTTTCTTGAGTCCATACAATGCCTTCTTTAACCTACACACATAATCCTTTTCTTCTGTTAACATAAATCCATCAAGTTGTTCAATGTATATCTCTTCATTCAGAACACTAGTTAGGAAGGTTGATTTCACATCCATATGGAATACTCTAATTTTCTTGTATGCCGCGTAAGCCATAAATAGTCTTATTGCTTCCATTCTTTCCACAGGTACAAATGTCTCATCAAAATCAATTCCTTCCATTTGCGAATATCCTTTTCACACTAGCCTTGTCTTGTTTCTTGTTACTTTACCTTTTCATTCAGACTTGTTCCTGAAGACCCATTTGGTTCCAATCACATTCTTGTTCTACAGTCTGGATACCATTTCCCATGTCTCATTATTTTCAATTTTATCCAGCTCTTCATTCATTGTGTCCACCCAATGTTGGTCCTTGCTTTCTTCTGCAACATTCTTGAGTTCTATCATTGAAAGGAGTGTTATATCTTCATGGTTCTATTGTTCTCAGAGATTTATTCTTGTGAGAATTCTACCATCTTTGTTTCCAATGATCTAATTAGAAGGGTGGTCCTTTTTGACTTTCCTGGAGGGTGCCTTAGTGTCTGGCCTTTCTTCTTCATCATTTGCTTCTTCACATGGACTGTCTAATTCTTCATCATCTTCTTGTTCTTCATGATTATCTCTGTGTTGGGTGCTAGTTTTGGCATATTGTGTCCCATCCACCTTCACATTAGTGCTTTCAATAATATTTTTCAACTACTTATTATAGCACTTGTAAACCATGCTAGCCACTGACTAACAAAGGATTTTCCCTTCATTACACATAGAGTCAATTTTTCCCAAGTTGTCTTCATCTCTTTTGATATATTATTGGCTACCAAATACTCTTATGTGTTTTACATTGGCTGGTATCTTCTTCCATAGTTCATAAGGTGTCTTATCACTATTTATTCTTAGTTATGCTTTGTTCAATATGTAGACCGCAATGTACATTGCTTCACTCCAATACATGTCTTAGATTTTGGATTCATTTAGCATGGTTCTTACCATCTCCTATACATTCCTATTCTTCCTCTCAATAACCCCATTTTGCTGAGGTGTCTTGGTGGCTGAGAATTGTATTATAATTTCATGTTCTTCAAAAAATTCATCAAACTCATTTGACCAGAATTCTCTGCCTCTGTTTGATCTTAGGCATTTGATCTTCTTGTTTTTCTCATTCTCCACCAGTGCCTTGAATTTCTTGAATATGTCTAAGGCTGCTGATTTTTTTTAAACATGTTATCCATGTCATCCTAGTGTAATCATTTGTTAGAAATATGAAGTATACCTCACCATTTATACCTTCAGTTCTGGTGGATCCGTAGAGAATTATATGGATCAACTCCAGTGTTCTTGTTGTAGAATACTCCTTTGATTTGAATGACCTCCTAGTTTGTTTTCCATGTAAACAAGCCTTGCATAATGTATCTACGGGTTTCACAATCTTTGGCATATATCTGACACAACATTTTGCACTTAATTTTACAAGATTTTCAAAACTCATATGCCCCAATCTCCTATGCCATAACAACCTGTAGTCAAATTGTTCGTAAAGAAATTTTATTTATTTATTAAGAACATATATGTTGTTCTGTGTCCGTTTTGCCTTTGCAAATTTCTTTGCTATTTTGCAGTTTATAATATCAATGCCTTTGTCATGGAATATCACATTATATCCAATTTTTCAAATTCGACTCACACGCAGTAAATTGTGTTTAAGACCTTCAACATATAAAACATTTTTAGTTATAATCTTTCCATTATCTAGACTTAAAGTTCCTTTCCCAACTATGCTTGTTGAGTTGATATGACCAAATCTCACAACACATGATGCATTATTAGACAAAGTAATGAATTTACTTGTCACATGTCATATAGGTGGAACATCCACTGTCCAAATACCATATTTTATCTTCATTTTGCACATGAAATGTAGTTTTTACTATTGAGTAGGACTCTTTCTCTTGTTCTTGTCTTTCTTTACAACATACATCCATTTCCATTGTTTGGGAGGTTCTTGTTTGTTTTTTGAAACCACATTACTCTTCTTATGGTGATTATGTTGGAAAAAATTATAGTTTGATCTAGTGTAAGATGGGCCAAATTTTCTCCTATAGCCTCTAAAGAATTTTCTAGACTTACCAGCCTTGTGTCCAAATTGATTACATGAATAATAATAGCCATAAAAAGAGTGAGCGTACCTCATAGCATAGGTGATCCTGGGAGTAGTATTCCTTATTTTCACAGCATTGGTAACCTTATTTTTTGTGTCAGATGAGGTGTTAGATGTTGATGCAGCCTTGTTTTCTTCATACTTTACGACATCCTTTCCTTTACTTTCTTCTTTGAAGCCAATTCCAGACTTGTCAATTACATCATGTTGGCTATTCAGTATATCAGTCAAAACACTTGAGCCATTTTCAAGTTTTTTGTATAACTTTAGTTTTCTTCTCATTTGTTCCATTTCACCTTTCAGTTTCTTCAGTTCCAAGTTCAACATTGTGCACTCATCCTCCTTTGATTTGTAGGAGTTTGAAATATTTTCCAGCTGTGTTTCCAATTCCTTGAGCTCATTTACCTCTTCTTCTTATTTTTGAGATTGTCTTCCCGCAAAGATGCAGATTTGTTCTTAATAATCCTTTAATATACATCTCAGCTTCTGATTATTTTTCCTACACAGTCTTAACTCTTCAAGAGCACAAACTAGTTTGGCCTCAAGATTTACTTCAGCTTCTTCTTCCTAGGAGTCATCATAATCAATTATATTCTTCCCTTTGGAGCTGCCTTCTTTAGATGCATCCATGGCAATGAATAGGAATTCAGATTGATATTATTCATTTTAATTATCAGAACTACCTAGCTTGCTAGAATCAAAATCACTTGATTCTTCTTTTGAGTAGAAGTTTCTTTTGTTCTTAAAGAACTTCTTCTTAGTGTTTTTCTTCTTATACCTAGTTTCTCTCATGTTGTCCTCTTCATGTTTAGAATGAGATTATTTATTTTTATTTGGACATTTAACAAAAAAATTACCTACTTGTCTGCATGAAAATCATTTGAAGGGAAGTTTTCCCTTATACTTACCTAAACCTCTTTTCAGTCTTCTAACAAACATTTCTTCAATATTTTCATCATCCAACCCATCTTCTAAAGTTGACTCTTCTTCTTGCTTGGACTGAGTTTCTTTCTTGAATTTGAATGTTACTTCTTTCTTGGTAGTCTTGGATCCAATGGTCCTCATCTCGTATGCTGACAGAGTGCTTTATAGTTTATTCATCATGAGAGTACTCATGTCTTTTGCTTCCTCTATGGCTGAAACCTTTACATCATACTTGCTAGTCAGGGATCTCATAACCTTCTGAACTATAATAGATTCTTCTAACTTCTCTCCTAAGCCTCTGATCATGTTTTTGACTTAATCCATTCTTTGCATGTAGGTTGTTATGCTCTCATCATCCTTCATCTTCAAGTTCTTGAACTGAGCTTTATAGGTCTGTAGTTTTTCTAGGTTGACCTTTTTATCACTTTCATAGATGCTCTGTAATCTAGTCCATATTGTAGACACCAAAATTGGGTCACACTCCCCTTTGTCCCTTATAAAATAAACACCTTGAACACATTCACCTAACCATGGCCTTCTTCACCCCACTCTAATATTAATTTAATTAATTACATTAAATTAATTATTATCCTCACAATATTTATTATTTAAATATCCTAATTGGGATAATGCCCACACCATCCACCTCATCTAGCCACCTCACCCTAAGACCTATTCTTTGTAAGTTGCCATAACTAACTAAGACCTACCCAAACCATAAAAATCAAATCATACATTCCCTCTAACCACATTCCCGCATGTTGAGAAGGGAAGCTTCCATTCTAATGCGTGGAGAAAAATGAACAAGATCACTAGAAAATCAAGGGAATCTGCCTAGTTTGGTAAACCCAAGAAATCCTGCACTAACCGGCGTCAGTTACCCTAAACCATCGCCGGTTAACCCAAAACCACTGTTGGTTACCATTTAACCCCCAAAACAAACTTATTTTGAAGTTGGCACATTTTTGTTTAGAGGTTGGTCACATCTTCTAAGAATAAGTGACGAAACCAAAGTTACATGCAAGCAGAACAAGCATACGTAACATTCGCATTAGAACATCCATAGCCAACACTTGGAAGCAATCACACAGAGCCATTTGCCTTCATGGGAGAATCCAGGAAAGCACTAGCACCACACCAAGTTCCTTCCATCTAATCACCTACCATTACCAACCAAACATCAAGCTCATACAAACGGTAAGTGCTTTGTTAACCAACACTTGTATCCACTTTTCACTTAGGTAGATTCTTTTACTTCTGTTATTAGTCTTCTGCTCTGCATTTCCATTCCCCCACCATTTTACCTCCATGAAA
Source organism: Taxus chinensis (assembly GCA_019776745.2). Taxonomy (NCBI): domain Eukaryota; kingdom Viridiplantae; phylum Streptophyta; class Pinopsida; order Cupressales; family Taxaceae; genus Taxus; species Taxus chinensis. Next base: position 158,647,305 of record CM034149.1, read on the forward strand.
ACTTGACCATCTTTTTCGCCACACTCAAGAACTACCCATACCCATATTTTAATCATTCCATGTGCACATCCTCGGATCCACACAAACCTTGTCATTGCCCTTCCATTTTCATCTAGCCTCAGATCTATCACCTCAACCTAGAGTTTTTATTGAGTTTCCTCTATCCCGACCATACTGATCCCAGTTACCTGCAACGACCGCCGGTTAACCATAACCATCAACATCTGTCATACCTAAACCAACATCAGTCTCTGTGTTTTTGACCAGAAGCCAAGAATGAGAGCTTAAAACCTCCACCAAATATCCAAAAGATCCCATAACCTTACCCTGACCAGTATCAGTACCCTGACAGCAAACTTGACCTTCAGATTTAATCATAATTTAGAATATTGTGAATGAATTTTCTTATTGTAGATGAATGAGATGCCTAAATCATTTTAACTATAGTAGGATTTTTTTTATTGTCGGCATTAAGTTGTTTTAAACAGTGGGTTGACAGCCGTCTAGGAAGTATCAAACTTCCCTGATCTAGCATATGCTAGGTAGCCCACTATATATATTAGTTTAACTTTTATTTGAGTGGTTTTGTTGTTCTATTTTAGGTAGTTCCTCTAAGAAAAAAGGAGGCTCTCACTATCAGTTTTGGATCCAAAATTCATATGCCCCGAACAACCTACAATCAGCATTTCAACAGGTATTCCTTCTAGCCCTTTACACTTATTTGTTTCATCAACATTTGAAGAAACGATCTATAATCAGGTGAAAAATTTTGGCGCGCCCGAGGTGGGACCCATTCAGGGTTCTTTACATTCTTTCATTTCTAGGTGAAAAATTTGCATGTTAGTTTCCTTTCTAAAAGGTTCTTGCATTAAGAATTTCTTTCTCGAAATCTTCTTTTCTTCTTTTGTCTAAAAGTAATCATATTTTGGTGCTTTAAAACAAACATTTCTTGCCTTTTATTCAGTATCACATTAGTGAAAGAGCATCCCTTCTCCTGTTCATCTTTTTGTGACATCAAATTCAAAATTTTGATTTTGGTTTTAAAAATCATTTCATTTCCTTCTCCCTTTATGCATTAGCTCATATTAATCAAGGGTAACCAATACGCTATAAGTCATTCCTAGCTAATGGTTGACAAATGAATCATAGAAAGCACTTTCTTTCTCCTTCTCTATCTCTGAGTCTTACTCAAACATCACAAAATTCAAAAATATATACACATTCTTAAACAACATCTCTCCAGGAAGAAGCGTGTATCAATGATCACACTGATCACGAGGATTGATTGGTACTCCCCAACTCGCTATTTCTGTCGAGTCATACTTAAAAGAAAATCCCGCCCCACGCCATAACACACATAAAACCTCTCGTTGTAGATCTCCTTCTTCGTAGGAAGCCATCCTCACCAAAAAATTATATTCTAAATTTTATGAGTCAGTCCTTAAAATAGTATAAGTTGAAAGGAATATAATAGAAAAAGCACTCTTAGGATCATATTTATCTTAGTGTTTCTATGCTTGGTTTACGTTTTTGAGGTGAGAGGATCACATTTTTCATTTTTCTTATTGCCCCTTATACACTCCTCATCATGGTTGGTGTATTCCAGTTTCATCTAAGTGTCCTTGGAACATATTCTCATCATTCTCATAATTCTAGGTTTTATTCCACATCTAATTTTAACTCACAACCACATTTTCTTCATTGTTGTTTCAATTTTACATAGTAACCGATATTGGTCTAACGACTGTCGTCGAGTTACCCTCTAACTGTCATTAGTTTCACCAAACTGGCATCGGTTACTGTTCTTTTGGATCAACCTACCCAAAAAGACACCTATTAACCTTCAAAACTATTCAGAGTCTCTGTCACTCTTATCCTATTCACTTTCCTGGTTAAAATTCCATTAACATCTTGCATACTTGGAAAATTATTGGCCTTCTTACCATATGCTTTGACCAACTGTCCACTTTCCAAAGTAACCGACTGCGATTACCTTGTGACTGGCTTCGGTTTTACCCTAATCGTCATCAGTTAGCCTATGCAATTTTCCAAGTTACCATTTTGTAGCCCCAATTCACCTACCACCACCTATTTATCCTATTTCTACTATATTTCTGTGTCATTTATAGAAAGCAGTCCTTACCACGTTCGGTACCTATTCACATGGTGTTAATGTATCGCCAAGAAAATTCCCTCATATTCCATGCCAATTATCAACCACTCCCACCTAGTCCTTCACCATATTCTATTCTATCACCACCCATGGATCCTATATAACCCATCTCTATCGCTATCTGAAGACGAGGAGGTCACATGACTCCTTGACCAAAATATTATTGTCCTTACAGTTTTATCTTTCCCACTCGTCCAATCGAGATGCCTTGGGTTGGTTGATATATGGCATGTTCATATCTATCCCCCCGAATCTCATTCCTACTTTTGTATCAGCCTTATCTGGCTCTGCGTGTTACCCTTGCCTACTTTTCCTCCTGTCGTTTCATAGCTAGGCCCTATACCTGCAATATGACCTGCCACATCCACCACATCTGTTGCACTTGCCACATCCACTATACCTTTGCTAACCACCAAGCACGTAACCTCATCAACACCTATTATCTCACATATACCCGTATCTACGCATAGCCACCCTCCAGTATCGGTGACCCCTACCCCTTTTCAAAACATCATATTTTTTATTCCACAGTCATTAGCCCCTATTGCCAGTAGGATCACCACAGACCCTTCCACCTCCAAATACATATTATCAACAACCTCCTGTTGCATCTATTATGCTTTATGGGTACATACCCCCTATTTCACTCCCTCATCCTCAATCTACCTGTACGAAAGTTCCATATATTATAATGTGACTCCCTGTCATATGCCCAACACCAACCCTCTTATGCTACAGGAGGCACCCAACCATTGCAACCGACCAATGACCTGATCAAGTTAATCATTGAGAAGATGCAGACATTAGAGGCATCAATTTCTAGCTCCCAGAACACTCTCACCTACGATGAGATTTGTAATGATTCTATCCACCCATCCATTCCTATTCGCTCCATATCCCATGCATTGGGAAATGCCCAAATTTAACCACTTCAATAGACAAAGAAGATCCACGTAGCAACATTTGTAGTCTTGCAAACATGGGTGTTATCTGATCACCCATGATGATGCTTTGCTTCTGAGGACCTTTCCCATGTCTCTAACAGGGCCTACATTATACTGGAATAGTGGGTTACTTAGACATTCTATCTTCTCATTTAACCAGGTAGACCTAAGCCTTCTTGGATCACTTCTCTATTAACGTTGTTAAGAAGGTTACCGTGTCCTGATCTGTACTCTACGCATCAATATGACGATGAATCTATTATGGATTTTGTCACTCGCTGGTGTAGCTTGATTAATCAACTCACATTCCATACTACCAAAAACTGAACTCATCGAGATCATTACGACAGGCTTGTGGTAGACATATCTCGTCGATCCTTATAGGTCAAGAATTTCTGAACCTTCGATGAAGCATTCACCATGGCATGAAAGCTATAGATATCGAGTCATCGAAGATAAGGAAAATCCAGCTACGAAATAATAACTCGGCATTCAAGTCAAATGATACCACTTCTTCTTCAAAACCACAGAACATGATTATTCAAAATCCAAAGTGAACTGCTAATGCAAGTGGCACTTAAAGTAGGTCTAGCTCATCCTTCAAATTCATGGCTAGCACCTCATCTAATCTCTCACCCATTTAAAATTTTCAATTTAGACAAGAACAACAAAAATACAGCCCAATTTGGGAGCCTTACTCTTCTATCTTAGAAAAGCTCATTAAAGCTAGGGCCATCACCCTTCCTCCCATAAAACCACACACTGGTTTTGAATCTTACTCACCCCACACCCACATGGTACAAATAGCACGACTTCTGCAACTTTCATCGGGTAAAGGTTCATAGTGATGGACAATTGCATCACTGTCAAAAACCATTGTCCAAAAAATGCTTGAGAAAGGTGAGTTAACCTGGGATAATCCTTACACACCTCCCTATCAAAACCTACACATCTTCAAGAAAACCTTTCCTAATCATGCCCCTTCTTCTGATCAAACCGAAGAGACCTTATCTCATGATAGCCATACCCTGGGACGTCCATGCTATTTTCAGTGATGCAAGCATTTCTTCCCAATTACCTTATATTCCTTCCATCGAGGAAATCCTAGCCCAAAGTCTTCTAGCTACACTTGAGCCCACTTCACCCTACTTCTCCACCCATAGAGGATCACTCTTCACTCTCCTTCCTTCACCCATAAAGGAGACTCTTCCATTAACATCGAAACCATTTTACCTTTGGCATCTTCACCTAGAGATCTAGTCATCTGTAGCACCTCTCCAACCCACAGAAGATGCTTGTTTATCTTCTCCACGCATAAAGGAGCACCCATCATCTCCTCCACCCACATAGGAGAAACCATTATCTCCTCCACCCATATAGGAGCACCTCATCATCTCCTCCACCTATCAAAGACCCAGTAGAAATGCCTTTACCTCTAGGTGACCATTCTCTGTCAGTTACCCAAGATCCTATGGACTTACTTTCGGCTCTCTTACCCACAAAAGTTAAAGCTAGAAAATTCCCCATTTCTAAGACACATTTAACAGGAATCGCCATTAGATCCATCATTAACCTCACCAACAGCGGTGTTGTTCTTAAACTTAACCAAGCACCTAGATTATGTGGATAGAGCCTTACTTTGGGGGTGTCCTCTTCTTCATTTCTTAACACAAATGTAGATGTCACTCACTGACACTTCCACTAACTACCCTAAGATATTTTATCCAATCAAACCAAACACAACCATAACTATCACAAATTCTTCCACGTTACCACATCATGGCTCAAACTCACACCCATACCCATAACCTAACATGCATATACATCAAAACCTACACCTACATCATCTTCATTTCCTAAACCTATTACTACCTTAGGGGTCATCCCAACCACCAGTCTTACTAATCCACCCATAAAATTAGATTTAGCTACATCATCCTTAACTAACACCAATCCTACTCCGGAACCCAAACATAGAAGAACCAATCCCATAGATCTCATACCCCCAACCTCTCCTTCATCGCCTTCACCCCTTCCATCTATCCTAGGACCTTTCCCTTCTAAAGGACGGTTAGGAAACCTTCACTCGCCTGGTAAAATAAAAACACATCAGCCCATTCCTCCCTTACAAATCCTCTAACATACCCAAGTGCCCAACACGACTTTCGCCCACACTTGCAACACCTTTACCACCCATACCTCCAATACCATCCATAATTTCTTCACTACCCATGATACTTCAATTTCTTTCCCTCAAACCTCCTACATGACCTGCACCATATAACTTCACAGCACCTCAGTTATCCTCGGTGGGTAACTCGACCCTCTTCCTCCATCCACCTTTCCCTCTAGATCTCGTGCACCTATATCACCTTTACCCAAGAAGGTCCAACCTAAAAATAGAAATCCTGCCACCCACCAATAAGGTAGTCAAATGAGCCACACACCCTGCTTGTCAAGTTCATCTACCATACCCCTACCCAAGTAAACATGACCAACACCCAAGACCATACCGACACCTAAAACCATAGCTCGAACCACTTCCCCTCATGCAACGACCCTTTGTACTATAGTTAGCCACACCTACACCTAAACCCACTTTTACTTCCCATTCTGATCCACTAGTGGGATCCTTTGCCAAAATCTTAATCAATCTCCTTGATGAATTCTCTCATCACATTACTACCGCTTAGGCCTTATAACCCTCTCAAACCCAAACTAAAAGGGTTTGACAACACAAAAAATTTACACCTACCGTCGTGTGCCAGGGAATAATGTGGATAACTACAAGGCTTTGAAAACTGTTCTTAATCTATTTGTGTCAACCTGAAGAAAACTTTCAACGATGATGACCTTCTCAATAAGGAATCCCATTTCACCAACATGCATTCCCACATTTTTTTCCTCTTTGCCTACTCAAAAACCAAGACCTCCACCCCCACAAATCTTAGAGCCACCCCCAAGATTCAAAACTAACATGGTTCACATTAAAGAACTCTGCCAAACCTTCACGTAAATTTCAGTGTGCCCATCTCATCTCACAAGGTTTCTTCCCACCACTTGGCTTTTTTCCCTTCCTGTCGTTATACCTTTCGTGGGTCACCTACTTCACCTACCTCCCCACCTAAAATAAAAATGATCTGCACGTTGCTACCCGTTCTCAGAAGGACAAAGGAAAGGAAAAGGAAACCGACTAACCAACCAATCGTATACCTAACATACCATCTGCACCCACACCTAAAATAACAATCCACGGCCCCACATATCATATTTCTAATGGGGTCACACATCGCGCGCGATGCTCAAACAATTACACAAATCCCCTCTAAAAATGTCCCTATATGACCTCATCTAGACGTTGGAATCCCATCGTCAAGATCTCATGGAGGTTCTTCAATATATTGAAGTTTTACCCAATGAACCTACACCCGTGGCATCCATTATTACACCCCATGATGTAGCCTCTCTCACCAAATTACCTCCATCATCTACACCTCCCCCAACTCATCAAGTAGTCTCCCTTAGCTTCTCAGACGAAGAGATCGCACACTACACCAAACTGATGACCCAGATCATGCTCTCTTCATCTCTGTCCACATCAATGATATACGTGTGCGATATGTTATGATCGATGGGGGCACTGGCATTAATATCATCTCATCCCATGCATTTTCTCAAATGCATGCATACCTAACAATTACATGAATAAACATCCCGTCATGTTGTGTTCATTCAATGACGTTATCACCTCTACACTTGGTACCATCATTCTCCATGTTTGCATGGGCCCTCGTACTGTTCCAGAATTATTTTACATTTTGGAGAGGGAATTTAAATATAACATGTAGCTTGGTAGACCCTGGATTTGTTTCATGTGTTGTGTTCATTCCACTTTTCATCGTTGTGTAAAGTTTGAGCATGATGGACACACCTATACCATTCCAGCGGACCCATAACCTTTCAAAACTTACAACATGATTTACTAACCCAATGACGTACTTATACCCATTAAAGCATATACCTCCATAACCACTTCCTCTTCACCTACACCTCTACTTACCAGTACCGCCACTACCTCAATCGTACCTACATCCTCCATTCCTACTACTGCCACAACCTTTATGGCCAAACTGTTAACCTCCCAATCAACTGGCTCCACCTTCAATCTAGCCCCCGACACATATTCTATTCCAGCTACCCACATACCAACCAATGATCCCTTAGAAGATTTTTTTCAGTGCCTCACTCTAGGGGAGTATCACCTATATAGTGTCAACACATTCCTTACTCCACAAGAGTATGAAAGTATTCACTAACACCCTCGACTATGATCACCATATAGGAGAGAGCCTCCTTTATTGTCCCCCCCATTTTCATACTAATATCACCTATGGGGGGCTTAATACTATCTACTTACAAACGTGAACCACCATCCACAAACCTACCCATTCTCTGGTGACCTCTAGTCACTCACCAATCGTTGTTTCACCCACACCTTCTTGTACCAATGTGCGTGTATGGGTTTTGGTTTTGGCTTTTATGAGAAAGACTGCCATATTGTTACTCCATATAATACCCGCAAGCATAACAACTGTAGTGGTATCAGATTTGCTAAACCACCTATCAAGAAGGCTCCTGCATTGAACTCATCAAGGAAATCAGCCATTCTCCACCTTCTTTGCCCACTCCACCTTCATCACCATCTTTACTGATGGTGTCGATGGATCTAGAATCCATTCCTCCTAACTTTTTTTTTTCATAAATGCCATTTCCTTAGGGCCTCTGACTTTTCAATGTAAGGGTGAGGCTTCCTCTTCTCTGCCCTTCCTGTATCCTGAAATGATTGATGATGATACACATTCAATTAATGTCATTCAATGTCAGGATGATGAAGTCTATAATCACTTACCTTGGAGCTAGAAGACTCATATACTCATCGGTCGTTACTATCTGAGATGAAAACCATATTGAATGAATTGAATACTGAAAGTCAACATTCATACTCAGGATGACCCGCACATTTTGAAGATTAGTCAATCTTTAGATGCTGCTGAATAGAAAGCCATCACTTCTTTTCTCAAAAAGTATAACCAGACTTTTGCTTGGTCTTACATAGACATGCCTCAGGTCTTGTCCCCACCATAGTGGTCCACAATATTGTCACCATTCCCAATGCCAAACCCATAAAACAAAAGTTGAGGAAAATGCACCCTCGCATTACTCTTTTGGTCAAATAATATCTTCAATGCACCTCCTTTCGGTTTTCCATCATCTTACACTATTGATTATACTTGTTGGATTTCTAACATTTTCCCTATCACTAAGGCGACAGGGGGACTCTGTATTTACAAAAATTTCTATGACCCCAGCCTAGCTTTCCTAAAAAAAATGACTTTCTCCTTACCTGGTATTGACCAATTGGTTGACCTTACCACCGGTCATAAGATTCTATCACTCATGGATGGTTTCTCATGTTATAACTAAATCCTACTTACCCCAGAGGATCAACACAAAACTACATTCATCACCCCTTGGGGGACCTTTTGTTATTGAGTCATGCCTTTTGGCCTTAAAAACGACTCGTGCCACATATTAGCAAGCTATGACTTACATCTTCCGTGACATCATACATCGTATATTGAAAGATTATGTGGAGGATCTCCTTGAAAAATCTAAACACCACTCTAAACATGTCACCATCCTAAAAACCATATTTGACTGCCTCATTAAATATTACATTTTCCTTTAGCCCAAGAAGTGTGTCTTTGCACTGTTCTCTCAAGAAAACTCCTAGGATTTATCGTCTTCTTACCTGGTATCAGAAGTTGACCTTGATAAAGTCAAGGCCATTTTGGAAATGCCTCTACCCGCTAACCTTAGGCAACTCTGTAGCTTGCAAGGTAAGTTGTAATCCATTCGACCGTTTCATTTCGTAATTGTCTTGATCGGTGTCAACCATTTCATCATCTTCTCAAGAAGGATGTATCTCCTTTAAATGGGATGATGACTACCACAAAGCTTTTGAGGCCTTAAAACAATACCTTCTCCAACCACCCATACTCATTCCACCTAAAGATAATCAACCCTTCTACCTATACATCTCAGCTACCGATCACTACTTGGGGGCCATGCTCGCTCACCACGATGAACAACACAGTGAGGGGGAAGTTTTTTACATAAGGCATACTCTTTTGGACTGCAAAACCTGATACACTCATACCAAAATAAAATTCTTAGCATTAGTTTTCATTGCCACCAAACTCCACCATTACCTACTCAACCACAAAACCTATGTTGTGACCAACACCGACCCCTTACACTTCATGTATGCCAAACCTTACCAAAATCAAGGTACCGCACGCTGGCTTATGCTTTTGGCTGACCTCGACCTCAAATTCATCCATCAAAATTCCATCAAGGGCCAAGCTATCTCCGACCAATTGGCCAACGCACCTATTTCCAGGGAACAATCCTCTAACTTTGACTTCCCCAATGAGTCCATTGCTACCCTTTCCCTAGACGAACCCAGTTATCAAATGACACTCTTCTTCGATGATTCTAAGTGTCAGCGTGGGGGTGGGACTGGCGTTATCCTCATTCCTCTTGATGGTGAACCCATGCCTTTGTATTTTAAACTCGATTTTTATTGTACAAACAATATTGCTGAATATGAAGTGCTTGTATTAGGTCTCTAGGGTACCTATGCCTTGGATGTCAAATCCATCAATATCTTTGGTGATTCTTAATTGGTTGTAAACCAAGTCAATGGTATATTCCAATTTTGTAACGAGACACTTCAAAAGTATAAACATCATGTTGACATACTTTTGACCACCTTTGACCACTATGACCTTCAAACCGTTCCCCGTTCAACCAACAAATTTGTAGATACCATGGCTTGTTTGGCCTGTTAAATACCCGCTTCGCCCACCGATTCTAAAATATTTTTCACCGTACAACGACTCCAATCACCCTCTTATTTACCTTGTGACATTTACTCTATATGAACCGCTGCTGCCGACCTAAGTTACCTTTGGTATAAAAAATACTCAGACTATCTTTCTCTCTCCATCTTACCTCCCAACCTCACACGTAATGGACAACATGCTTTTATTAAAAAGGTCTCCTGTTAGGTCATCATGGGTGGCCTTCTCTATAAACACAGCTTTGATGGTATTCTCTTACGATGCCTCATGAGTTCTAAATTTCCTTATACCATTAAGGAAGTTCATGATGGCATATGTGAAGGTCACTTCAGTGGCGTTGCTATTGCTAATCATATTCTTTTCTTAGGATATTACTAGTCGACCCTTAACCATGATTGTTGTGACTATGTGAAGTATTGTATAAAATGCCAACAACATGCCAACCTTCATCATACACCCAGTCATGCCTTACAGGTCACCCGTGACCTTTTCCCTTTTCTCAATGGGGTTTGGATCTTGTCAGAGAAATCAATCCCCATTCTTTCTAGCACCATCAATGGATCATCACCACTACCGAATATTACACAAAATGGGTTGAAGCCATACCACTCATCTCCATGAAAGCTGAGAAAATATGTGATTTCATCAATCACCACATCATTTGTCACTTTGGTGTTCCTCATCGCCTCATCACTGATAACATAAAAAAATTCAAAAATAAAACTTTGCAAAAACTTTGCGACGCCTTTGGCATTCAGCTAAGTTTCTTATCACCTTATTACCCACAAACCAATGGCCAAGTTGAATCCACTAATAAAACCTTGAACAAAATTCTCATGAAAGTAGTTAATGATACTAGGAAGGATTGGCATACGCACATTCCTTTCGCCCTGTGGGCATACCGCACTAGTATCTGCACTTCCACTGCTGCCACACCTTTTTCTCAGGTCTATGGTACAAAGGTTGTTCTACCTCTCGAAGTCTAGATTCCCTCACTCCGCATTTCTCTCCATGATATGGTTAATGATGATCACTTTCATCAGGACCCTTTAGCACAACTTGAGTTATTAGATGAATTTTGTCTTAACGCTCTTGACCACCTTCAAGTTTACCAAAGACGTATCAAACGTGCCTATGACAAACGTGTCCATGCATGAAATTTCCAAGTCGGTGACCTTGTCTTGAAATAAAATCAACATGTAACCAAAGCAGAAAAAAGTAAACAGGGAAAATTTTCTCCTAATTGGCTTGACCATACATCATGACTCATACTTACGGATTAGGTGCTTATCGTTTATCTTCACTCGATGGCAAACCCGAACCTGATCCCCTTAATGCCTTACATCTTTGACCATTCTACTATTGAATTTTAGTCCTACCTAATCTTCTGTCTCTTTCCATGGTCGTCCCTTGAGCGCTATCCACTCCTTACACCTCATTAATGATTAAACAAGAATCATGTGTGTACCCGTCACTTTTTATCTTCTCTTGAATATTTGTACCACGGTGCTGCAAATCACATGATTCTCATGGATACTTTTCGTCTGATCTAAGATGAGATCCCATGGTCATTTCACCTTGCTTTCTGAACAAGAATCCTATTCTTCACCTTGGTCTTATCCATGACTTAAAATCCCTCACATGGGATCCAAATCCTTGAGTCAAACTTCCAATAAAAGATGACTCCCTCAAAAGGACATATTTCTCTCTACAATCACTGCTATAAATAGACTGCTCCCTCGAAGGACAGCTATGTAATATCTCTTTAAAAAAAAAAGAGACAAGAATCTGAAGCTTCCCACATGGATCAGCTTCACGAAGACCTCAAGGCGTTAATTTCTTCATCCCATATAGACTTCCCACATCGATCAGTCTATCTCTAATACAAAGTCAAACAATAAACACTTTTTTGTCATGGACTTGCCCTTGGTGACCTTGGATCTGTTGCCAAAAGGCATGATACCTACTACCATATAAACTACCAATTTTCACCCTCTCACCATTCACATGTTCATTTCCTACTGCCTCAAGGGACCTCTTGGAACCATGACATTTGATGATCATGTGACTAATTTTCACCCTTAGAACAATCAATCATGCAATGTCTTTAGGGTCTCATGTTCATCAGCCCCTCCAAGGTATGAATTACTCGTTATGATCTTTACCAATCAGGCGGTTTTCTTGCCTCCTCTTATCTTTTAGCCTTCCTTGTTATGCATTGATTACCTTATACAAGACTTGGTCCTCAACATTTATCTTTGGGTAATCTTATTCTACCACCACAATCAAAATCACCTATACCAATTTGCCCACAACTCACCCATACCTAACAAACCTAAACTCAATCATGCCTAAAACCTACCAACCCACACTCATACCTCATCGCATTCTTCCCTAGCTTATGGGAGAACTACATCGGCCTGAGGTCCCTTTTCACCAGGACTATGTAGGCAGCACTCCGAGGGCATGGGAACCTTGGAGGTTAGCTCGGCCACTCTCGACCCTAACCAATTCATCTTTCATTTTCCTAAATCACATTCTACCCTACTTAGTTTCCTTTTTATATCAAAAATTGGAAAGTAAACAAAACAAACAACAAGTTGCTTAACATTTTTATCATCATTACAACATACATTTATTATGACTACCATTTCTCTACCATCATCATGCATGTATTATAAAACATCTTAACCATGACCCATGTCATCATTCATTACACAAATTAATGCATTACAACCTTAACCAATTTAAACTTGATCCATGCCTATGACCAGACAGGAGAGACTTGACCTTCTTGACCTTACCCTTTATTCCCTCACCTCGTCCTCATTCGGGGACTCATTATTTTACCCATACCCCGGCCCTACCCCTGTCGTGACCTAGATTCTTGGACCTGGAACATTGCTAGTGACCTTTGACCTCATGTGTTCACTATACCTTGCAGAAATGTTACCTATGTTGATTGAACTAATGACCTTACCTTGCCTCTTTCCATGACTGTTTATCCTGACCCTACCTTTGGTGTACCAAAACACACCTAAACGTTCATGTACTTGACATGAGTCTTGTTTCTTGACCATATCCTATACTTTGGATACCAGAATCACTTTAACCTTGTTTGGATAAACCTATCAACCTTAGACAATGTAGAGTTTACCTGCTCTTCAACCTGGTACCGTGTTGTAGTTTATACGTGTGCGTGCGTTTGACTGTTACTACCTTTGACCTTGACCCATTACCTGGATTACCTGAGTAGACCTTTTTCCTTCTCCTTTTTCCCCCATTACCCACCTTCCTCTTCATCACATTCACCTTTTATCAAACCACTCACCAATTCCGCCTTCTACCTCATCAGTTCCTGGTTTGAGGGGGATTACCTTCACCCACACATGAGGCAACCACATCTTATTTTTTTCAGTGTCGCTTACCAATATAAGCCATGAAACAAAAAGGGTCAAAATGTAGACACCAAAATTGGGTTACATTCCCCTTTGTCCCTCATCAAATAAAAACCTTGAACACATTCACCTAATCATGACCTTCTTCACCCCACTCCAATATTAATTTAATTAATTTAATTTAATTAATTCATTATCCTCACAATATTTATTATTTAAATATCCTAATTGAGATAATGCCTAAACCACCACCTCATCTAGCCACCTCACCCTAAGACCTATTCTTAGTAAGTTGCTTTAACTAAGACCTACCCAAACCCTAAAAATCAAAGCCTACATTCCCTCTAACCACATTCCCACATGTTGAAAAGGGAAGCTTCCATTATAATCCATGGAGTAAAATGAACGAGATCCTAGAAAATCAAGGGGATCTACCTAGTTTAGTAAACCTAGGAAATCCCGCCCTAACCAGCGCCGATTACCCTTAACCACCGCCGGTTAAGCCAAAACCTCCGTTGGTTACCATTTAACCCCCAAAATAACCTAATTTAAAGGTTGGCACATTTCTAAAAGATAATAACATCTTTTGAGAACAAGTGATGAAACCAGAGCTGCATGTAAGTAGAACCAGCATTAGCATTCACATCAGAGCATCCATAGCCAGTACCTGAAGAAATTAGACAACCATTTGCCTTCACGGGAGCATCCGGGGATGCACCAACACTACACCAAGTTCATCCCATTTGATCACCCACCATTACCAATCAAGCATCAAGCTCATACAAATAGTAAGTTTTGTTAACCAACATTCATCCACTTATCATTTAACAGATCCTTTCACTTTTGTTGTTAGTTTCTATTTTCATTTCCATTCCCCACCATTTTACCTCCATGCAAACTTGACCATATTTTTATCTACACTCTTGTACTGCCCACACTTGGATCTTAATCATTCATGTGCATGTCCAGGATCCACATAAACCTTGCCTTTGCCCTCCCATCTGCATCTAGCCTCAGATCTATCACCCAACCAAGTTTTTATTTAGTATCCTGTACCTCGACCGTACTGATGTCGGTTACCCATAACCGTTTGCGGTTACCCATAACCATCGCCGGTCAACCTAAACCGACATCGATCTCTGTGTTTTGACCAAAAACCTAGATCAGAGCCTAAAACCTCCACCAAATACCCAAAATAGCCCAGAACCTGACCCTGACCAGTACCAGTACCTTGATAATGACCTTGACCTTCATATTTAATCATAACTTATCTTGTTGTGAATGAATTTGATTATTGTAGATGAATGAGATACCTAAATCATTTTAAATACAGTATGATTTCCTTTATTATCAACATTAAGTTGTTTTAAATAGTGGATTGACAACCGTCTAGGAAGTATCACACTTCCTGGATCTAGCACACGCTAGGTAGTCCACTGCATATATTGTTTGACTTTTATTTGGTGGTCTTGTGTTCTATTTCAGGTAGTTCCTCCAAGCAAAAAGGAAGCTCTCACGATCAGTTTTGGATTCAGAAGTCATACGCGCGTAACAACCTACAACTAGCATCTCAACAGGTATTCCTCCTAGCCTTTACCCTTATTTTTTTCGTCAACATTCGTGGAAACGATCTAGAATCAGGTGAAACACATATCTCCTTTGTTGTTGTGTAGTTCATAAATTTTAATTTTTTTGTTTCAGTTAGTCCGCATAGAATGGCATTCATTTCTCTTGAGTTGCATTCATATTCTTCTTTATCTGCGGAAGAAGTAATTGGTGTCGCTGAAAGAGTGTATCCTTTCTCAATGCATTCCTAGATATCAAAACCAAGTGACCTAAAGTATGTATTTATCCTTATTCTCCAGAATAAATAATTCATTCCAGTGAAGAGAGGTGATCTTGATAGTGACAAATCACCTTGTTCCTAATGTTTTTGTCATGCTTGTGAGGATCTTCTTGAAGATGTTAAGCTTTTGTTATAAGGAGGTCACTCTAATACCAATTGTTAGAGATCACAAGCACTAAGAGGGGGGGTTAATGAGCAAAAATTAAATTTTTCTCACTTAATTCCAATTTTAGATCCTTTAATGTCAATCAAACACATGTCATGCACAATAATACTTAACACAGAGATTACCATGGAAAACCCTTTTAGGAGAAAAACCTACCAAAACTGTTGCTTATATTACACAAAGAAAGGACTTGTAATAATATTACACATCCTACAAGATTTTCAGTTGAGCACCTACTCAACGATTTTAGAAATAACCCACTTATAAGGAGCACCAACCCCTAATTTAATAACCTACAATGTATTATATGTAGGCACCAACCCAGAAGGAGGATACAAGCCCTACAACTACTCAGCTACAACCTAGACTTAATTTACATATACATTTTGACAATCTAGTTACATCAATTACTTTTACAACATATTATGATCACCTTTCTGTATCTGTCTATGTTCTTATTTTCACACTCTTCTACTCATTTGATTTTATCCCTCTTGCTCATTTAATCTGTCACCCATGATGCCATTTTCATCTGATAAATAAATGCATCATCAATCTTCTCTCCTCTTTCCTCTCTCTTCTCTTATGTATCTCTTTCTCATCTATATTTCATCTTATTCTTTCCTTTACTGCTCTTCCTTAGCTTGGTTGCACTTTTCTTGCTTGAGCAAGTTCTCAAAATGACTCCAAGTTCAAACTATATTCACAATCTACCCAATTATTACTTTGAGTTGCATGTCACGCACCTTCTTTCTCTGTCACCTAAGAATTCAGCCCATTAAATGAATGCAGCTAACACCAAATTTTGCTCCTTCTAAGTTCATCTTGATTACACCATTTTCCATGCATTTTTTCAATCTATTTATTAGCCTATACCAAAAATAGATTTTCCAAACTTCTTACAATTTTCAATGTGAAAGAGATGAGAAAGCCTTTTCCTTCTTCAATATTTTATTTTACCTTGGAACTCAAGATCTCATGGAGAATGTAATTACATTTACACGAAGTTAAAAAGCATTAAATCAAGTCATGTACTTAGCCGCAATCACCTGAAAATTGAATCACCATCGATTTTGGAGAACAAACTCTCATTTGTCCATGTTTGAATCAATTTGATTACCTTTGACTCTTTTCCAGTCCATATTCTATCATTTCATAGCTTTTCTTTGCTCCCCTTACTTTCTCCTTTATATCGCGACACTTTTCTTTTCTTGGCATATTTTTAGTTATATGTGGCTCTTCCATGGTTTTTGTGGCTTCTACAATGTCACGCGGCATACCTCCTTGTCTGTTTCCTTCCTGTTGATTTGTTCCATGTCTGCAACTCTATCTCTTCTACTTGCTTCTTTTGTAGTCTTTCACGGCTTTCACAGTTCTTTACAGCTTTTCTCTTTATCAACGGATTTACTTTTTACTCCCTTACTCCCAAGGTTTTTCCTTTACCTTCACATTTTTTCATTTCCATTTACGACTTCACTTATCTCACTCAC
Organism: Taxus chinensis; assembly: GCA_019776745.2. NCBI lineage: Eukaryota > Viridiplantae > Streptophyta > Pinopsida > Cupressales > Taxaceae > Taxus > Taxus chinensis. The sequence continues at coordinate 158,664,248 of CM034149.1, forward strand.
ATCTCAGTCTTTGAATCCACGTAACTTCGTGACTTCATCCTTTTATGTGCGATAACCACTTACCTTTTTCATCTACCTCTAGCATTCTACGGCTTTGTGCGGACTTCAACGGTTATCTCTAGGCTTCGGTGGATATCTCCTTTTGTTCACGAACTACATAAAAATTGACTAAGTTCCTTAGAACTTGTCCTTTATCATCTTGAAACCTTTATGAGATGACACTACCAATCAACCTTCATCTTTTTAGCATGCTATGTTCATGCAAATTAGTAGCACCCCTGGATGTTTATAAAATTTCTAGTTTGACATTTGGACATCCAGTGTGATTGCACAACATTGAATCTTTTCCCCAAGTGTAGGACTTGTAAAAGTGGGAAAATAATCTCTAGATTAGAGGCTGGTTCCTCAACTCCTCTGATTAAATGTATTACTTGATAGTTGCAGAGGTTTAAATTCAAAATCCTACTCTAAATTTCAAGGGGACAGAGATAGAGAGTGCAAAAAGGAATTAAAACTAATACTAATAAGTTGATACACCAAAGGAGTGGTGAAAATTTACTTCTCCAAATCGACACAGATTACATAAATGTAGAAAAACATCATGCACAAGCTGATAGAATATAATGAAAGATCATGAATGAATCAAACAACACAAGAAGAGGACTGAAACTCACTCAAAGTGTTTCACACGGAATGTTTCAGCTATGCAGAATAGACTTGCTTCTATCCTATCATTCCTTTGAGAAACAGATAAGGGTTAGGGCTAGGAGGAATACCTGTTGAATGTTGAGATGGTGTGCGCGTACCGTAGAGAAAGATCAGATCGACTGCGAAGAACTCCTTTTTGTCTTGGAAGGACTACTCGTCCCTGATGCAGATGCAGGTTTCAGGACTGTGATGATGAAGACAGGACCCAAGTTGGATGATCTGACAATCCAAAATGAGTTATCTCCTCTTCTGATGCTCAGATGAGTGTTACTAGGCTCTGGTTATTCAGTTACAGTCTTGGGCTTGATGTCCTTCTCTGCAAACTCTTCTTGTTTCTTCACTTGTCTATGCTCGGCCAAGCAAATCCGGATCCTCTCGATGATTTCTCATTTTTTTTTTTTTCGATCAAATGAAAATCCGATCATTTGTTTTGGTTGGAAGTGGTCATTTACAGGGAACTGATGGTGGTTACGCAACCGACGGCGGTTGAGTAGGAACCGGTATCGGTCAGGTCAAAGTGGGCTATTTTTGGTAAAATAGCTAGCTTTCCCTCCTTTTCTCCCGAGGGATTAGTTGCGGGCTTGGTCAAGTCATTATGAGGTTAGTTTTGGGTGCGGGTGAGGAGTAATTAGTCATAGGTGTTGATGTAGACCAAGTTATAGGTCTTAATTAGGTTAGTTTAGGGTTAAGACTAGGTCATGATGAGGTGGCGAAATGAGGTGGCAGGTATGGCGATGTGGATTTATTAATTATAAGGTAATTAATAAATAATTGTGTAAGGTTTAGGTGATGAGTTTAGGTTGCGAAATGGGATTCGGGGCACAGGGGGTCATAAGACACAAATTTGGTGTCTATATTAGCCCCTTGTTGTTGTGTAGCTTGTCTTTGTTAAAGCTACATGGACAATAATAAGAAGTGGTTACCCTTGTTAAAGGTATAGGTAATCCCCCTCAAATCTATCACAGATTGAGGTAGCGTGAAATCAGGGATAGGGTTGATAAAGGGTAAATGGTGTTTAGATGATGGTAAGATGGTGGGGTAGGTCCAAGGAAGCAGACGCACGTTGAAATGCAGTAGTGCGACCAGGGTACATGATTTGAAGAGCAAACAAGCAATTCATAGGCAAAGGTCGATAGTTTATCCAAACAAGGGTGATATAATCCTGGTATCCAAGGCATAGGAAGTAGCTCCAGGGGATATAACGGGTAAGGTACAAGAACGTTTAGGCATGTTCGGCAGTACCAAATGGTTGGTTTGGTTGAGATAAATGTCACGGCTCGGTCTAGGCAAAGTTGGTCGACTGATCAAGTCAAGGACCCTAATCATGCTAAAACACGAACAAGTGAGCTCGATTGAACAAAAAGGTACATGATGGAGGGATAAAATAAAATGTTTATTGTGGGCAAGGTATTTAATTAGTGCGGCCTGAGGTTGGACCAAATGGGTGCGGCCTTGGGTCGGGCCAAATGGGTTGGTTGCAGCCGTGGGTCGGGCCAAATGGTAGGTTACGGCCGTGGGTCGGGCCAAATAGGTTGGTTACGGCCGTGGGTCGGGCCAAATGGTAGGTTGCGGCCGTGGGTCGGGCCAAATAGGTTGGTTGCGGCCGTGGGTCGGGCCAAATAGGTTGGTTGCGGTCGTGGGTCGGGCCAAATAGGTTGGTTGCGGCCATGGGTCAGGCCAAATGGTTGGTTGCGGCTGTGGGTCGGGCCAAATGGTTAGTTGCGGCCATGGGTCGGGCCAAATAGGTTGGTTGCGGCCGTGGGTCAGGCCAAATGGTAGGTTACGGCCGTGGGTCGGGCCAAATGGTTGGTTGCAGCCGTGGGTCGGGCCAAATAGGTTGATTGCGGATATTTGTTGGAGGCCGTACGGGAACTATATGGTGACAGAGCACATAGCTGAGGAGTTGAGGGGTTTAGAGCGATTGAGGTGGATCGCAGGGCATAGGCCGGGTGAGTACAAGAGGATTCCTCTAGATCGCGTGCGGCGACAATTTGGGTTCGTTCAAGATATTCCTATGACATATAGACCATACATGAGGATTGACGCCGAGGCAACATTCTCACCTCCCCGGCCTACACCTCCAGAAGGGCTAGAAGAGATAGCAGCTGATCGTAGGGTTATGGATGCGGGAACGACAGAGGCGTATAGAGTATGGTGGGTAGCAGAGCTGCGAGGTGCACGTGAGTGCCCTGACATAGCTGCGATTACAGCGGAGAGAGATCATCTACAGGATTTGGCTTGCCAGCCTCAAACACAGGTGAATGAGACAATGGGATTGTTAGAGGCTTTACAGTTACGAGTGGAGAGACTGGAGGCAAGATTCCTCCACGCGAGAGGACGTATTCGTATGTTACAGGAGATGTTGGTGGATCAATGGGAGGAACCAATGGCAGTGGCACCTTTGAGGATTGAGAGGCCCACTGAGGGGCATCGATGATCACGATCACCACCTGATTCGGGAGGAGGTGCAAGGGTCTGAGTGAATTTTATAGGAATATAAGAATAAATAAGGATGCCGGCCTATGAGTCGATGGTAGAGAAGATGCATTTGTTTAACATATAAATTAAAACTAAAGATGTATGTGGTTTTGAGTGATGATAATAATAAGAATGGTTGTGTTTTAAATGTTGTTTTTGTTTGTTTTGAAAAAGGATAAAGAGGAACGTTGGCAAATAGAAATACACAAAAAATATTCATATTGACAACACATGATAGGGTAAGGTAGGGGATGGTCGAGCTAACCTTGGGAGACTCCATGTCTCCTAAGTGCTGCCTACATAGCCCATTGCACAAAGTAAGGAAGGGCCTCATACCGATGTAGTTCTCCCTTAGGATCAGGGAGAGGTGAATTCAGGAAATTTGGTTGTGGTTAGGCAATTTTGTTGGTTGGTAAAAATTTGATGTTGGTACGGTAATGTTGTTGGTGTTGGTAGGGTAAAGCAAAAGTTAGCATTCCCAAGGAGTAGGGAATCGTGTCCTGATTAAGGTCAACACACAATCCTAGAGCCGAGAAAAAGAGGCAAGAGTGTCCTGTAATTGAGAGAGCTAAACAAACCACATATTAATGTAGGATGAGCTTGAATCCCTAGGTACCTTGCATAGGCGAGAAGTCGATAGGTGAAAAGAGTGGTATAATCACAATATATCAGATATACGTCACGTCCCTTGAGTTTTGTTGCTTTAACAAATGGTGAGGTGAGGTGGTTGATGTGGGCGAGGGTGCAGAGAACTTATTATAAGATGATTATTCCGACAAAAGAGAATCAAACCTAAATAGACAAGTCCATGACTCAAAAGTGTTTTGAAATACTGCTTTTATTTTTATTTTATTTTGCTGGATATAGACTAATCGATGCGGGAAGTCTACATGGGATATGTATTTTGTTGTTCTTGAGGTCTTCACGAAGTTGATCAATGCGAGAAGCTTCTGATAAAGGCTGACTGTGTATAGCTATCCTTCAAGGGAGCAGTCTATTTATAGTAGCAGATGCGGTGTTTATGTATAGCTGTCCTTCGGGGGAGCAGTCTATATATAATAGTAGCAATAGTTTGGCATATAGTTTTCCTTCAAGGGAGTAGTCCATATATAATAGTAGCAATAGTTTGGCATATAGCTGTCCTTCAAGGGAGCAGTCTATTGTATAATTTAGAGGTCGAGATGTCCGTTGGGCATAAAGCATCTAGTTTTTGTAGGAAGTTTGACTCAAGAAAATCCCATAAGTGTTTTAATTAAGAGTGTGTCATTTTGATACTTTGAATTCATGGGCTAGACTAAAAAGGGGAAGGCATCTTTTAAGGGGAGGTGATACTCAAACCATGTGAGCTTGATTTGATTTTGAGATGTAAGAAACAAAGTGTATGCGGTGGTAAATGAGCTCAAGGGACGAGCGTAAGGTAGATAAGAAGTGATATAACACTAATTTCAACAGTAGAATGGTCGAAGATGCAAGGCATTAAGGGGTTCAGGCTCAAGTTTACCATTAAGTGAAGCTAAACAATAAGTGCCTGATCCATAAGTGTGAGTGATAATTGTGAGGCCCAATCCAATTAGGAGCAAATTTTCCACGTTTGCTCTTTTCTAGTTTGGTTACATGTTGATTCTCTTTGAGGACAAGATCACCAACCTTAAAAGTACGCTCATGAAGTCGTTTATCATAAGCATGCTTGATGCGTTTTTGGTAGATTTGAAGGTGATCAAGAGCCGTAAGACGACGCTCGTCAAGAAGCTCTAATTGGGCTAACCACTCTTGGCGGAAATCATCATTGGTGAGAATATCCTGAAGAGATATTCTGAGGGAGGGTATTTGTACTTCGAGAGGCAAGACAACCTCGGTACCATATACCAAAGAAAATGGTGTGGCATTAGTGGAGGTACGGATGCTAGTACAATAAGCCCAAAGGGCAAAGGGAATGTGATCGTGCCAATTTCTTCCGGACTCATTGACAACTTTCATGAGGATTTTGGTTAGGGTTTTATTAGAAGATTCAGCTTGACCATTGGCCTGCGGATAGTAAGGTGATGAGAAACTAAGTTTGATACCAAAGTTGTCACAAAGGTCTTATAACAACTTATTTTTAAAAGATTTACCATTATCTGTTATTAGGCTATGAGGAATACCAAAACGACAGATAATGTGATGGTTAATGAATTCGAAATTTTTTTCTTTTTTGATTGAAATGAGTGGAATGGCCTCCACCCATTTTGTGTAATATTCGGTTGCTGTGATTATCCAACGGTGACGTTGTGAAGAGGTCGGGTGAATCTCACCAATAAGGTCTAAACCCCATTGTGAGAAAGGCCAAAGATCTCGTGCGACCTGTAGCGGATGGCTAGGAGTATGTTGAAGGTTGGCATGTTGTTAACACATAACACAACACTTAACATATTTGTAGCAGTTGTTATTAAGAGTAGGCCAATAATAACCTAGGTGAAGGATTCGTTTAGTCATGGCAAGGCCACTAAAATGGCCGCCACAAATACCGTCGTGGACTTGTTGGATGGTATAGGTGACCTCTGCACCGGTTAGACATCGAAGGAGGGTGCCATCAAAGCCACGTTTATAGAGGAGTCCCCCCATGACGACATAACGAGAAACACTTTTAAGAAAAGCACATTTTCCATTACTAGTAAGGTCAAGTGGGAGAACAGAGGATGTAAGGTAGTCGTGAAATTGGTGGTACCACGTATCCTACGAATTAGCAGACACATTATTTATCATACAATCAACCAGGGCTGAGTAGGATGGGGCAAAAAGTTGTTGGACCAAGAAAAATATGTCAGAGTCAGTTGGTGAGGTAGGAATTTGCGAGGCTAAGCAAGCCATAGTATCCGCAAATTTGTTAGTGGAGTGGGGAATGGTCTGGATAGAATAACGAGTAAATGAGGTCAAAAGTGAATCCACGTAATGTTTGTACTTTTACAGTTCCTCACTCTTACATTGGTAGATGCCCATAACTTGATTGACTACCAATTGAGAGTCGCCAAAAATATTAATGGATTTGACATCTAAGTGTAACGCAACCTGGAGACCCAAAACAAGGGCCTCGTATTCTGTTGTATTATTAGTGCAGGGGAAATCGAGCCGGAATGAAAGAGGCATAGGTTCAGCGTCAAGAGGAATGAGAACAACGCCGGCTCCTTCGCCGCACTGGAATTTAGATCCATCGAAGAAGAGGGTCATTTGATATGACTCTTCCCTGAGTGAAAAAGTGGCGATGAGTTCATCGGGGAAATTAAAATTGGTGAATTGTTCCCCAGGTAAAGGGGCCTCCGCAAGTTGGTCCGCAATAGTTTGTCCTTTGATTGACTTCTGTTGTACAAACTCAAGGTCGAGGTCAGCGAGGAGCATAAGCCATCAGGTGATGCGTTGGTTTAGATGTGGTTTGGCATACATATAGTGAATGGGGTCCGTGTTGGTGATGATAAAAGTTTTGTGATTTAGGAGGTAATGTCGGAGTTTGGTGGCTACGAATGATAGGGCTAGGCACAATTTTTCTACATGTGTATACCTAGTCTCGTAATCCACGAGAGTACGACTTATATAATAAACGGCTTGTTCTCGACGTGCCGAGTCCTGATGTGTGAGCATGGCTCCTATAGCATGGTCAGTGGCAGAAAGGTAAAGGTAGAAAGGACGATCATCCTGAGGTGGAATAAGCACGGGTGGCTGCAAGAGATAGGATTTGAGAGCTTCAAAGGCTTGGTGACACTCTTAACTCCATTGAAAGGCAATGTCCTTTTTAAGAAGGTGATGGAAAGGTTGACATTGATCCGAGAGTTGGGAGATGAAACTCCAGATGGATTGAAGTTTACCCTGCAAACTACGCAATTGTTTGAGGCTTTTGGGTGGGGGCATTTCTAGGATAGCTTTGACTTTAGATGGATCGACCTCAATGCCACGCAAAGAGATGATAAAGCCAAGAAGTTTTCCCAAAATAACACCAAAGACACATTTCTTTGGTTGAAGCTAGACAAAATATTGCAACAGGCGATCGAAAATAATGGTTAAAACATCGAGATGTTCACTGCGATGTTTATATTTTCCAAGAAGATCATCGACATAATCTTCAAGGATAGTGTGCATAATGTCATGAAAAATGTAAGTCATAGCCCGCTGATAGGTAGCACCAGCATTCTTAAGGCCAAATGGCATGACACGATAACAGAAGGTTCCCCAAGGAGTTATGAAGGCAGTTTTATGTTGATCGGCCGGGGCTACCAAAATTTGATTCTATCCCGAAAAACCATCCATGAGAGAAAGCATTTCATGGCCCGCAGTGAGATCAACAAGTTGATCAATACTTGGGAGGGGGAAGTCATCCTTGGGGCAAGCGAGGTTAAGGTATCAGAAATCCGTGCATATCCGAAGTCCCCCCGTTGCTTTAGTGACAGGTACGATGTTAGAAATCCATTGAGGATAGTCAATAGGCAAGATGAAGGAAACGGAAAGAAGTCGTTGAAGCTCTTCTTTGACCAAGAGGGCAATGCGTGGATGTATTTTTCTCAGGTTTTGTTTGACTGGTTTGGAATCGGGGTTTAGGGTGATGTTATGGACAGAAATGGTAGGATCAATTCCTGGCATGTCAGCGTAGGACCAAGCGAAAGCTTGGTTGCGGGTACGGAGAAAGGTAGTAAAGGCGGCTTGTTCTGATGTGTTAAGGGATTGTCTGATCTTCACAACGTGAGGATCCTCCTTGGTGTGGATGTTGATTTCTATAGTCGACTCATTCAACATGGTTTGTGTTTCAGACGGTAAGGTGCGTTGAATATAGGAGTCATCCACACCAAGGTAAGTGAGGATGGATTCGTCATCCTGGCACTCAACAACATTAATCGAAGGCGAATCCTCTTCGATCATGTCTGGATACAGAAGGGGAAGAGAAGATGGGTCCTTATTATCGCATTGATAAGTGAGAGGACCTATGAAGATAGCATTTATGAAAAAAAAAAGTTAGGAGGGATAGATTCAGGGTCTATCGACTCTGTGGGTGATGATGGCAAAATGGGTGATGATGGTTTGGTAGGAGTGGCGTCGTCATCCTCTAGGATACAACTGACACGAGGTTTCTCCGGTGTAGGTGTTTCAAGAAAACCTGAGACCACTACGATCATTGTGTTTGCATGTAGTCACGGGAATTAGTGTATGTCGGCCTTGTTCATAAAGACCAAAACCAAAGCCTTTCCACGCATAGCGAGTCAAGAAGGTGAGGGCGAAACGATGATTTTTCAAGTATTGAAAATCAGATTGGAAGGGAACCACACCAAGAGGAGGTTCAGGGGTAATGGAGGATGCGTCAAAACCCCCATACGTTAGGTTGGTGCGGCAATGGGGTGGTCCGTAAGAGATTTCCTCCCCCACGCGATGGTCGTAGGTGGGATGTGCATGTAACTGTCCGTACTCCTGCAGGGTATGGAAAGAGCTAATGTTATATAGGTGGTACTCCGCCAGCGTAAGGCGTTGAAAAACATCTACTAAGGGGTCAGAGGTTGGGATGTTAGCTGCGGGAAAGGAAGTGATATTTGTGACGGTGGTTTCGTTGGTTGAAGGTGTAGGTGCGGTTGGAGTGGATGGTTGGGTTGGATGAATGGGTGTCTTGACTGGTACAAGCACATCATTAGGGCGATACAACATATTGCAAGTTTTGAAGGGGGGAGGATCAGCTTTTACGGTGTAGGACTTCCCCTCGTACTCAAATTTTATGCATCTATGTAAGGTGGAGGGAACACATCCCATAGCCCGGATCCAAGGGCGGCCTAACAACATATTGTATTGGAACTCTCCCTCAAGGACATAGAAGAGTTTGGGTAAAGTACGTGGTCCTACACGAATGTTAAGGATCACAGTGCCTAAAGTAGAAGTAATAGCATCATTGAATGATCGCAACATGATGGGGTTGGCACACATGCAACTAGAAGGGATATTCATTTGTTGGAAGGCTTTTGAAGAGATGATGTTTAGGCTAGCACCCCCATCAATCATAACACGACGTACCCAGATATCCCGAACGTACGCTGAGATGAAAAGAGCAGGGTCAGGATCTTCGGCACCAAAGTCGATAATTTCATCTTCGGAGAAACTGATAGCAGCGGCTTGTTGTACAGAGACAGAAGTGGTTGGGGAGATAGATTGTTTGGTGAACAAAGCAACATGATTGGGTGTTAGAATAGAAGTAACAAGCAAGGTTTCATTAGGTAAAACCTCTATCCCTTGAAGGATTTCAACGAGAGCTTGTCGATGAGATTCAGAAGTCTGAATGAGATCATACAATGTCATTTTTACAGGTGATTGGTGAAGCTGTTTGATCATAGTTCGGTGGGAAATGCCATTAGAGACGGGATAGGCGGGTCCGCGAATAACCACTTTAGGTGGTGGTGCAATTGGGATGTTTGACAGAGAAAGAGATGTCGCAGGTGTGTTTTCTTTCACTTTCCCATTGTTTTTCTGCCCTCGAGTAGCAACACTAATCATATTGATCTCGTGAATACGAGAGGAGGAATATGGTAGGGATAGGTCATGGTTTTCGAGAGGTGGGGATGTAATAATGATAGATCTTGGTGAGGCGGGGACAGGTGATATAGGAGAGGGAATTGAAGCTAAAGGTCTCTCTCTTCATAAGTTGTCTTTCTTAACTTTCCTATCTAAGAGAGGTGACGGACGAAGTATGGCTTTCAACGCTTTGCATCCATCTACGTCATGTCCTGGTGTGTGGTGGTAAGTGCAGATTTTAGACTCATCGTAACCTATAGGTCGAGGTTTAGATGGATCATAAGGTCTAAGTGGGGGTAGGGAAATGGTCGCATTCTCTACCAACATAGCAAGAATTTTGGCGTAAGACCCTTTGAGTGGGTCAAAGTCAGAGGAAAATGAGGCTATTGACTGGGTCGATTCTGGTGATGACGTGGTGTGGTTGGTTTGTATGGGGGGGTGGTTTAGCCAAGGAGTTTTGATAATGGGTTTTAACTAACCATGGTTTCTTTGACGTAGAAGCTATGTTTAGCTGGTTGGATGATGAGGCCACAGATGATGTGGTATCAGAAAACAACCACGGAGAAATAGGAGTGACAGAAAACAAATCTTTTGATGGTGGAATTTTTTTATGGTTGATAGGTGGACAGGATACGTGGGGTGACAGTGTTGCTATACCCTTGGATTTCTATATGGGTGCAGAAGGCGTAGGTCGCTTTAAATAAAACGCAGGAGGTATGATATATTGATGTAAGGTAGAGGGATGGGGTCCCAATATGGAAGGTAGGTGTGACGACGAGGGTTTTAGTTGTGTTAATGGCATAGATTGAGGAAATTGAGTCTGTCTCCTAATGGGATGGATGGCTTTATTTTTAGATAAATCAAGCCACTTAGGTGGGTGTGTTAGACTAGGTATGGGTGAGGTCCCAAGCATAGGGGAATATTTGGTCAGGTTAATAGAAGTGGATGAGGTATTTGGTAGAGATGATGGGGGTGAAGATGAGGACATAGGCATTTTAAGCTTCTGTAAAAACTTCGGGTATATGGTAGAGGCATCAGGATCGGTCATTTGCATTTGAGTAGAATATGGCGTACTCAAACGTTCCCATAGGACCTGTCTATCTTCTGGGGAATGACAGTCCTCACGTGTGAATAGGAACTTTTGTATGGAAGAAAGGTGGGTTGTGATTCCAGTCCACTGTGGGTGTGATACAAGGGGTATATGAGGCACTGTATCAATGGGCATTAAGAGGTCAACTGGTTGCTGAAAAGATTTAGGTGATGAAGGACTAATAGGTAGGAGGGCGTGTTTGAGAGGATCTGTCATGTTTAAAGAATGTGGTGATGTCGGTTCAAGAGGTTTCTCGTCTAAGGATGACAAAAGAAGTGGCAAGCCTTCCTCTTGTACAGCAAGAATGGTAGAAGGAGACGTTTGGGAAATAGATAAATTAGATAACATCTGCTCATAGTCTTGCAAGGATGTGGTGTAAGAAGGCTCATCTGTGAGAAAGGAACTCTGGGCAGTTAATTCCTTGATGGGTAAAGGAATGGCAAGGATTTCAGTTTGTCTTGATAGCGAGGAAGGGGGTTCGGTTTCCTACGTTTGTGAAGAGGTTTGATTCATAATTTGTTCGATAGTGGTCTTTGGCTGGGAATCGAAGACTGCATGGATCTCATGAACACTCTCCTTGGCTAATATATCTTGGTTTAGATTACTGTTAGAAGAATGATTCAGGAATGGTTTGTTGAATATTTTCAAATTTCGGTTAGCAGGGGCGTTAGGATTATCGAGGGCTATATCCCCCGCATCAACCATTTCCTGCACTATGTTTTTCAACATCTTGCAGTTCTCATGACTGTGTCCCTTCACTTGGTGGAAATTACAGAAGTCATTTTCTTTGTACCAAGAAGGTATGGCGCGAGTGGAATTAAACCTGGAGTGAGGTTTAACAGGAGGTAAGGTAATGGCTCCTGCTTTAAGAAAATTTTCCAATATCACACCATATGTTTCTCCCAAGGGAGTGTAGTTGATGAGCTCTGCTTTATACTTATAGGTGGTTTTTGGCGGGGTATTAGACGGTGGTTAGGATTTTACCATCACAGCGTGCACGGCCCCTTTTGATTTCGAAGCAGTCGATGGGTGAGGATTGGTGGTGTTGGGTTTGTTGGTGGAATCTTAGGTTCGGAAAGTGGGGTTTTTGTTGCGCAACCGCAATTTCTCTTCCTCTAAGGCTCGAATCTCTAGTTTTCGAGCCATAGTAAAGGCTTCGTCAAATGTATAGAAAGTTTGAATTTGGAGGGTATGAGAGATGTGCTTAGCGCAGGCCCGAGTAAATAGTTCGATAAGTTCAGTCTGAGGCAAGGAATACGTAAGTTGGTTGATAAGGCCCCGCCATCATCCAACGAAATCTGCGATAGATTCATCTTCAAATTGTCGGATGGCATAGAGGTCGGTGATAGATACTTTCTTGGCAATATTAATGGAGAAATGATCCTACAAATATTGGGCTAGCTGGTTAAAAGAGAAGATTGAGTGCTGGGTTAAAGCACTGTACCACTCCAAGGCGGGTCCTGATAAGGACATGGGAAAGGTGCGGAGTAGTAAAGCATCGTCGTGAGCAATCAGATAGCAGGCATGTCTAAATGATCACAAGTGTTGTTGAGGGTCCTCCTTATTGTTAAAGTGGGTAAAATTTGGTAATTCCCATTGAGGAGCATATGAATGAAGGGGGAATGAAGGGTGGATAGGCTCCCGACAAACTTTCTCGTATGTCAAGGTGTTACGACTTCCTGAAACAGAATCCTCCAGATTTTGCATTTTGTCCATCATTTGTTTAATTAAATCAGAATTTGGATGAGATGATGGTGTGGTTGTGGTAAATGGAGGCAAATTGGGCCAAGGGCCACCGCTAAACAATGGTGGGGTTAAATGTTGATAAGGTATGGAGGACGAATGTGTTGAGGCAACCGAATAGGGATGTCCTATATAAGCTGTTGAGGTTACTGGATATGTGTGTGAAAATGAAAAGGTGGGCGGAGCTTGCGAAGGAAAGCTCGTGTGGATAGGTGGCAGAGAGCAAGTCATGAATGGAACAGTCTGCAAGAGAGACGAGGTAGGAGTAGTTGGCGGTAATGACATGTTGGGCCCAAGATTAACCAAAGGAAAGCCAATCTGTGCCATATGGACCCTTGAAGCTGCTGAAGTAGGCGACGGGACTAAGGATGCGGAAGGCAAAGTAGAGTTATCAAGCAGAGAAGGGGCTAAATGAGCAGCTATACTGATAGGCAGGCCGATAAGGATTTGACCGTCGGGTGTAGGGTCAAGGGCATGAGACAAATAGTATTGTACAGTGCTAGGATTAGCATCCAGAAATTTGGCAAATTCTTTATCTCCCACAGGAATTTTAGGAACCTTGCTGGTGTCCGTAGGATTCCCCACAGAATGTGAAGGGGGTGATTCAGGCAAAGGCACAGAGCAAGCATGTGAAACCATGGCGGCGGCTTGCTTTTGAGTGATAACAACCATGGACAGGAGTACACAGTAGGGTTTCAATCTATCAAGAACAGAAACAGACTCAGAATGGTGAAATTGGTAGGTTGCTGGTTTGTCGGGAACTATAAAAGACCGTAACCGATATCGTTCTGATAACCGATGTCAATTAGACTATAGCTGACGTTGGTTAGTTAACCAATGTCGGTGTAATAAGACTGGTATAAGAAAATATAAGAAGCTGCTGATTTGATTGTTAACAACGCTCAGAACATTTATCAAATTGTTCTAAGGTAATCACAGAAGACAGTGTATAACAGAGAAAACAGAACTGAAAACAAGCAAGATGCACACGCAAATCCAGAGACTAACCCTAGGGTTAATTTTAATTATTGTGGGCTTATGCCTTTAGACGTGGAATGATGTCAATCCTAAACAAAAGACTTAGGGGAAATGTCAAGTTTGTTTTGGCTTATAAGGTTACCTCAATCAGGCGGAGGAATACCGCGGAAAAGGGGGGATGTTTTGAGCTGTTGTGTTAATTATGAAGTGATTCAGTATGTGTTGTGTAGTGAAAGTAAGATTAATTTCCTGTCAATACCATGGAAATCACCCCCACGTGTGCGACCTGTTACTTAGTCTATGTTCACTAGAATTGAAAACAGCAAGCAAGAATGTAATGCACGTGTTTTAAACCCAAATCGAAAATGATATTCGATGAAGCAAATAAGATGACTTTCACTAACGCGAAACTAGGAAAGCAAGACAAATTCTTTACTAAATATAACAAAAATAGCAACAGCAAGTATGCTTCCTAAAACGAAAACAAACAAGAGAAACAGAAACCCGAAATGGGTCCCACCGGGCGTGCCAAAATGTTTCGCATGGAATGTTTCGGCTCTGCAGAATAGACTTACTTCTATCCTATCATTCCTTTGAGAAATAGATAAGGGTTAGGGCTAGGAGGAATACCTATTGAATGTTGAGATGGTGTGCGCATACCATAGAGAAAGATCAGATCGACTGCGAAGAACTCCTTTTTGTCTTGGAAGGACTACTCATCCCTGATGCAGGTGCAGGTTTCAGGACTGTGATGATGAGAACATGACCCAAGTTGGATGATCTGACAATCCAAGATGAGTTATCTCCTCTTCTGATGCTTGGATGAGTGTTACTGAGCTCTGGTTATTCAGTTGCGGTCTTGGGCTTGATGTCCTTCTCTGTAAACTCTTCATGATTCTTCACTTGTCTCTGCTCGGCCAAGCAAATCCGGATCCTTTCGATGATTTCTCTTTCTCTCGATCAAAATCAAAATCCGATCCTTTGTTTTTGGTTGGAAGTGGTCATTTACAGGGAACCGATGGTGGTTACGTAACTGACGGCGGTCGAATAGGAACCGGTATCGGTCAGGTCAAAGCGGGCTATTTTTAGTAAAATAGCCAGCTTTCCCTCCTTTTCTTCCGAGGGATTGGTAGCGGGCTTGGTCAAGTCATTATGGAGTTGGTTTTAGGTGCGGATGAGGAGTAATTAGTCATAGGTGTGGAATTGGACCAAGTTATAGGTCTTAATTAGGTTAGTTTAGGGTTAAGACTAGGTCATGATGAGGTGGCGACATGAGGTGGCAGGTATGGCGATGTGGATTTATTAATTATAAGGTAATTAATAAATAATTGTGTAAGGTTTAGGTGATGAGGTTAGGTTGCGAAAAGGGATTCGGGGCACAGGGGGTCGTAAGACACAAATTCGGTGTCTACACAAAGAGCTTGCATTGTCATTTTCAATATCAAAATACATACATTACAGCAACATAGAGGTAGAAAAGATATTACAGTATAGAAGGAGGTATGATATTCCACAAAATCAAATTCTGGGGTGAAAGAGGGAGCCTGCAAAACATAAAAATGTCCAACCCTTACAAAATGATCCAAATCTTGCTTTTAACAATGCCCATTTCGAGCCCAGGAGAGAGAAACGTGGGAAAATATGAACGATGCTTCAACCACTAACCAAATGGTATTAAAATAGCATGGGAACCCTTAAAATTCCATTTCTTGATGTTTTTGACAATGCTGGGAGAGAATATGAGCCATACTTCATTAAAAATAGTGGTTGAAATGTCAGTTTTGTAACCTTTTTCCGTGCCAGGGACGTTTCTCCATTTTTCCCCATAAATATTGACCAAAATGCAAAAATGAGCCCAAAATTGTGTAGATAATTTGACTAGATTTCTATTGGTATAAATAACACCAAAAACTGAGCTCTGGATCAAACATTATGCCCCTTTGAACATTAAGGGAAAAACAGGGCTGAAAATGGTTGGCAGGACAAAATTTTAAAATTTTCCCACTTTTTGCATTTGGGAAAATTTCCCCAAAAATCTCCATGCCCTGCCAATTCAATGCCACGTGGCACGTTTTGATTTGATGTAGGATTTTCACTACCTCATATTTCACCGTTTTGGCCTTTGGAAAATTTTCCAAAAATTCTCCTCCGGCCGATGACCCGAGGACACGTGGCATGATGTGATTCATCGCAGGCCCTCCATCTCAAATTTACCACCACTTCCGACCAAACTCCCTGGAGAGAGAAACGTGGGAAAATATGAATGATGCTTCAACCACTAACCAAATGGTATTGAAATAGCATGGGAACCCTAAAAATTCCATTCCCTGATGTTTTTGACCATGCTGGGAGAGAATGCGAGCCATACTTCATTAAAAATAGTGGTTAAAATGTCATATTGTAACCTTTTTTCATGCCAGGGATGTTTCTCTATTTTTTCCACATAAATATTCACCAAAATGCAAAAATGAGCCCAAAATTGTGTAGATAATTTCACCAGATTTCTATTGGTATAAAGAACACAAAAAACTGAGCTCTGGATCAAAAGTTATGCCCCTTGAACATTAAGGGCAAAACAGGGCCGAAAATGGTTGGCGGGACAAAATTTTAAAATTTTACCACTTTTTGCATTTGGGAAAATTTCCCAAAAAAATCTCCATGCCCCACCAATTTGATGCCACGTGGCATGTTTTGATTTGATGCAGGCTTTTCCTAGCCTCATATTTCACCATTTTGGCCTTTGGAAACTTTTCCAAAAATTCTCCGCCGTCCGATGACCCGAGGACACATGGCATGATGTGATTCATCGCAGGCCCTCCATCTCAAATTTTCCGCCACTTCCAACCACCCTCCCTGGACTCGACATGTGGTAGAACCCAATTGGATGTAGGCTTTTCCCATTATTTCTCCCTGCGGGCCTGCCTTATGCTTTTTGCCGCCACGTAGACATGTGGCATGATTTTACTGGCTCGAGTTTTGGGGGGCAGGCTTCCCCTTCAATTTGTGACTTCACTTATCTCAGTCACATCTCAGTCTTTGAATCAACGTAGCTTCGTGACTTCATCCTTTTATGTGTGATAACCACTTACCTTCCGCATCTACCTCTAGCATTCTACGGCTTTGTGCGGACTTCAACGGTTATCTCTAGGCTTCGGTGGATATCTCCTTTTGTTCATGACTTACATAAAAATTGACTAAGTTCCTTAGAACTTGTCCTTTATCATCTTGAAACCTTTATGAGATGACACTACCAATCAACCTTCATCTTTTTAGCATGCTCTGTTCATGCAAATTAGCAGCACCCCTGGATGTTTATTAGATTTCTAGTTTGACATTTGGACATCCAGTGTGATCGCACAACATTGAATCTTTTCCCCAAGTGTGGGACTTGTAAAAGTGGGAAAAGAATCTCCAGATTAGAGGCTAGTTCCTCAACTCCTCTGATTAAATGTATTACTTGACAGTTGCAGAGGTTTAAACTCAAAATCCTACTCTAAATTTCAAGGGGACAGAGATAGAGAGTGCAAAAAGGAATTAAAACTAATACTAATAAGTTGATACACCAAAGGAGTGGTGAAAATTTACTTCTCCAAATCGACACAGATTACATAAATGTAGAAAAACATCATGCACAAGCTGATAGAATATAATGAAAGATCATGAATGAATCAAACAACACAAGAAGAGGACTGAAACTCACTCAAAGAGCTTGCATTGTCATTTTCAATATCAAAATAAATACATTACAGCAACAGAGAGGCAGAAAACATATTGCAGTCTAGAAGGAGGTCTAATATTCCACAAAATAAAATTTTGGGGTGAAAGAGGGAGCCTGCAAAACATAAAAATGTCCAACCCTTACAAAATGATCCAAATCTTGCTTTTAACAATGCCCATTTCAAGCCCAGGAGAGAGAAACATGGGAAAATATGAATGATGCTTCAACCACTGACCAAATGGTATTAAAATAGCATGGGAACCCTCAAAATTCCATTCCCTGATGTTTTTGACCATGCTGGGAGAGAATGCGAGCCATACTTCATTAAAAATAGTGGTTGAAATGTCATATTGTAACCTTTTTTCGTGCCAGGGTCTTTTCTCCATTTTTTCCCCCATAAATATTCACCAAAATGAAAAAATGAGCACAAAATTGTGTAGATAATTTCACCAGCTTTCTATTGGAATAAAGAACACCAAAACTGAGCTCTGGATCAAAAGTTATGCCCCTTTGAACATTAAGGGAAAAACAGGGCCGAAAATGGTTGGCGGGACAAAATTTTAAAATTTTCCCACTTTTTGCATTTGGGAAAATTTCCCCAAAAATCTCCATGCCCCGCCAATTTGATGCCACGTGGCAATGTTTTGATTTGATGCAGGCTTTTCCCAGCCTCATATTTCACCATTTTGGCCTTTGGAAACTTTTCCAAAATTCTCCGCCAGCCGATGACCCGAGGACACATGGCATGATGTGATTCATCGCAGGCCCTCCATCTCAAATTTTCCGCCTCTTCCAACCACCCTCCCTGGAATCGACATGTGGTAGAAACCCTATTGGATGCAGGATTTTCCCATTATTTCTCCCTGCGGGCCTGCCTTATGCTTTTTGCCGCCACGTAGACACGTGGCATGATTTTACTGGCTCAGGTTTTTGGGGGCAGGCTTCCCCTTCAATTTGCGACTTCACTTATCTCACTCACATCTCAGTCTTTGAATCTACGTAGCTTCGTGACTTCATCCTTTTATGTGCGATAACCACTTACCTTCTGCATCTACCTCTAGCATTCTACGGCTTTGTGCGGACTTCAACGGTTATCTCTAGGCTTTGGTGGATATCTCCTTTTGTTCACGACTTACATAAAAATTGACTAAGTTCCTTAGAACTTGTCCTTTATCATCTTGAAACCTTTATGAGATGACACTACCAATCAACCTTCATCTTTTTAGCATGCTCTGTTCATGCAAATTAGCAGCACCCCTGGATGTTTATCAGATTTCTAGTTTGACATTTGGACATCCAGTGTGATCGCACAACATTGAATCTTTTCCCCAAGTGTGGGAATTGTACAAGTGGGAAAATAATCTCTAGATTAGAGGCTGGTTCCTCAACTCCTCTGATTAAATGTATTACTTGACAGTTGCAGAGGTTTAAACTCAAAATCCTACTCTAAATTTCAAGGGGACAGAGATAGAGAGTGCAAAAAGGAATTAAAACTAATACTAATAAGTTGATACACCAAAGGAGTGGTGAAAATTTACTTCTCCAAATCAACACATATTACATAAATGTAGATAAACATCATGCACAAGCTGATAGAATATAATGAAAGATCATGAATGAATCAAACAACACAAGAAGAGGACTGAAACTCACTCAAAGAGCTTGCATTGTCATTTTCAATATCAAAATACATACATTACAGCAACACAGAGGTAGAAAACATATTGCAGTCTAGAAGGAGGTCTGATATTCCATAAAATCAAATTCTGGGGTGAAAGAGGGAGCCTGCAAAACATAAAAATGTCCAACCCTTACAAAATGATCCAAATCTTGCTTTTAACAATGCCCATTTAGAGCCCAGGAGAGAGAAACGTGGGAAAATATGAACGACGCTTCAACCACTGACCAAATGGTATTAAAATAGCATGGGAACCCTCAAAATTCCATTCCCTGATGTTTTTGACCATACTGGGAGAGAATGCGAGCCATACTTCATTAAAAATAGTGGTTGAAATGTCAGTTTTGTAACCTTTTTTCGTGCCAGGGTCTTTTCTCCATTTTCCCCCATAAATATTCACCAAAATGAAAAAATGAGCACAAAATTGTGTAGATAATTTCACCAGCTTTCTATTGGAATAAAGAACACCAAAACTGAGCTCTGGATCAAAAGTTATGCCCCTTTGAACATTAAGGGAAAAACAAGGCCGAAAATGGTTGGCGGGACAAAATTTTAAAATTTTCCCACTTTTTGCATTTGGGAAAATTTCCCCAAAAATCTCCATGCCCCGCCAATTTGATGCCACGTGGCATGTTTTGATTTGATGCAGGCTTTTCCCAGCCTCATATTTCACCATTTTGGCCTTTGGAAACTTTTCCAAAAATTCTCCGCCAGCCGATGACCCGAGGACACATGGCATGATGTGATTCATCGCAGGCCCTCCATCTCAAATTTTCCGCCTCTTCCAACCACCCTCCCTAGAATCGACATGTGGTAGAACCCTATTGGATGCAGGATTTTCCCATTATTTCTCCTTGCGGGCCTACCTTATGCTTTTTGCCGCCACGTAGACACGTGGCATGATTTTACTGGCTCGGGTTTTGGGGGGCAGGCTTCCCCTTCAATTTGCGACTTCACTTATCTCACTCACATCTCAGTCTTTGAATCCATGTAGCTTCGTGACTTCATCCTTTTATGTGCGATAACCACTTACCTTCTGCATCTACCTCTAGCATTCTACGGCTTTGTGCGGACTTCAACGGTTATCTCTAGGCTTTGGTGGATATCTCCTTTTGTTCACGACTTACATAAAAATTGACTAAGTTCCTTAGAACTTGTCCTTTATCATCTTGAAACCTTTATGAGATGACACTACCAATCAACCTTCGTCTTTTTAGCATGCTCTATTCATGTAAATTAGCAGCACCCCTGGATGTTTATCAGATTTCAAGTTTGACATTTGGACATCCAGTGTGATCGCACAACATTGAATCTTTTCCCCAAGTGTGGGACTTGTACAAGTGGGAAAAGAATCTCTAGATTAGAGGCTGGTTCCTGAACTCCTCTGATTAAAAGTATTACTTGACAGTTGCAGAGGTTTAAACTCAAAATCCTACTCTAAATTTCAAGTGGACAGAGATAGAGAGTGCAAAAAGGAATTAAAACTAATACTAATAAGTTGATACACCAAAGGAGTGGTGAAAATTTACTTCTCCAAATCGACACAGATTACATAAATGTAGAAAAACATCATGCACAAGCTGATAGAATATAATGAAAGATCATGAATGAATCAAACAACACAAGAAGAGGACTGAAACTCACTCAAAGAGCTTGCATTGTCATTTTCAATATCAAAATACATACATTACAGCAACATAGAGGTAGAAAACATATTGCAGTCTGGAAGGAGGTCTGATATTCCACAAAATCAAATTCTGGGGTGAAAGAGGGAGCCTGCAAAACATAAAAATGTCCAACCCTTACAAAATGATCCAAATCTTGCTTTTAACAATGCCCATTTCGAGCCCAGGAGAGAGAAACATGGGAAAATATGAACGATGCTTCAACCACTAACCAAATGGTATTAAAATAGCATGGGAACCCTCAAAATTCCATTCCCTGATGTTTTACACCATGCTAGGAGAGAATGCGAGCCATACTTCATTAAAAATAGTGGTTGAAATGTCAGTTTTGTAACCTTTTTTCGTGTCAGGGACGTTTCTCCATTTTTTTCCCATAAATATTCACCAAAATGCAAAAATGAGCCCAAAATTGTTTAGATAATTTCACCATCTTTCTATTGGTATAAAGAACACCAAAAACTGAGCTCTGGATCAAAAGTTATGCCCCTTTGAACATTAAGGGCAAAATAGGGCCGAAAATGGTTGGGACAAAATTTTAAAATTTCCCCACTTTTTACATTTGGGAAAATTTCCTCAAAAATCTACATGCCCCACCAATTGGATGCCACGTGGCACGTTTTGATTTGATGCGGGCTTTTCCCTGCCTCATATTTCACCGTTTTGGCCTTTGGAAAATTTTCCAAAAATTCTCCGCCGGCCGATGACCCGAGGACACATGGCATGATGTGATTCATCGCAGGCCCTCCATCTCAAATTTTCCGCCGCTTCCAACCACCCTCCCTGGACTGGACATGTGGTAGAACCCTATTGGATGCAGGCTTTTCCTATTATTTCTCCCTGTAGGCCTGCCTTATGCTTTTTGCCGCCACGTAGACACGTGGCATGATTTTACTGGCTCGGGTTTTGGTGGGCAGGATTCCCCTTCAATTTGCGACTTCACTTATCTCACTCACATCTCAGTCTTTGAATCCATGTAGCTTCGTGACTTCATCCTTTTATGTGCGATAACCACTTACCTTCTGCATCTACCTCTAGCATTCTACGGCTTTGTGCGAACTTTAACGGTTATCTGTAGGCTTCGTTGGATATCTCCTTTTGTTCACGACTTACATAAAAATTGACTAAGTTCCTTAGAACTTGTCCTTTATCATCTTGAAACCTTTATGAGATGACACTACCAATACACCTTCATCTTTTTAACATGCTCTGTTCATGCAAATTAGCATCACCCCTGGATGTTTATCAGATTTCTAGTTTGACATTTGGACATCCAGTGTGATCGCACAACATTGAATCTTTTCCCCAAGTGCGGGACTTGTACAAGTGGGAAAAGAATCTCCAGATTAGAGGCTAGTTCCTCAACTCCTCTGATTAAATGTATTACTTGACAGTTGCAGAGGTTTAAACTCAAAATCCTACTCTAAATTTCAAGGGGACAGAGATAGAGAGTGCAAAAAGGAATTAAAACTAATACTAATAAGTTGATACACCAAAGGAGTGGTGAAAATTTACTTCTCCAAATAGACACAGATTACATAAATTTAGAAAAACATCATGCACAAGCTGATAGAATATAATGAAAGATCATGAATGAATCAAACAACACAAGAAGAGGACTGAAACTCACTCAAAGAGCTTGCATTGTCACTTTCAATATCAAAATACATACATTACAGCAACAGAGAGGCAGAAAACATATTGCAGTCTAGAAGGAGGTCTGATATTCCACAAAATCAAATTCTGGGGTGAAAGAGGGAGCCTGCAAAACATAAAAATGTCCAACCCTTATAAAATGATCCAAATCTTGCTTTTAACAATGCCCATTTCGAGCCCAGGAGAGAGAAACATGGGAAAATATGAATGATGCTTCAACCACTGACCAAATGGTATTAAAATAGCATGGGAACCCTAAAAATTCCAATCCCTGATGTTTTTGACCATGCTGGGAGAGAATGCGAGCCATACTTTATTAAAAATAGTGGTTGAAATGTCAGTTTTGTAAGCTTTTTTCGTACCAGGGATGTTTCTCTATTTTTCCCCATAAATATTCACCAAAATGCAAAAATGAGCCCAAAATTGTGTAGATAATTTCACCAGATTTCTATTGGTATAAAGAACACCAAAAACTGAGCTTTGGATCAAAAGTTATGCCCCTTTGAACATTAAGGGCAAAACAGGGCCGAAAATGGTTGGCAGGACAAAATTTTAAAATTTTCCCACTTTTTGCATTTGGGAAAATTTCCCCAAAAATCTCCATGCCCCGCCAATTTGATGCCACGTGGCACATTTTGATTTGATGCGGGCTTTTCCCTGCCTCATATTTCACCGTTTTGACCTTTGGAAAATTTTCTAAAAATTCTCCGCCGGCCGATTACCCGAGGACACGTGGCATGATGTGATTCATCGTAGGCCCTCGATCTCAAATTTTCCGCCGCTTCCGAACACCCTCCCTGGACTAGACATGTGGTAGAACCCTATTGGATGCAGGATTTTCCCATTATTTCTCCCTGCGGGCCTGCCTTATGCTTTTTTCCGCCACGTAGACACGTGGCATGATTTTACTGGCTCGGGTTTTGTGGGGCAGGCTTCCCCTTCAATTTGCGACTTCACTTATCTCACTCACATCTCAGTCTTTGAATCCACATAGCTTCGTGACTTCATCCTTTTATGTGCGATAACCACTTACCTTCTGCATCTACCTCTAGCATTCTACGGCTTTGTGCGGACTTCAATGGTTATCTCTAGGCTTTGGTGGATATCTCCTTTTGTTCACGACTTATATAAAAATTGACTAAGTTCCTTAGAACTTGTCCTTTATCATCTTGAAACCTTTATGAGATGACACTACCAATCAACCTTCATCTTTTTAGCATGCTCTGTTTATGCAAATTAGCAGCACCCCTGGATGTTTATCAGATTTCTAGTTTGACATTTGGACATCCAGTGTGATTGCACAACATTGAATCTTTTCCCCAAGTGTGGGACTTGTAAAAATGGGGAAAATAATCTCCATATTAGAGGTTGGTTCCTTAACTCCTCTGATCAAGTGTGCATAACATTGAAAGTTATAGAGGGTTTAAAACTCTATATTTTAATCTAAACTTTGCCAAGGAGATACAGGGTTGAGAAAATGCAAAGGAAATAAACCTAGTACTAAATAAGGTGATGCACCAAAGGAGTAGTAGACACCTGCTACTACTAAAACATTGACACAGATCCACAAGGAAATACAGCACAAAACATCATGCACAAAATGATCCAAGATGTAATGAGATATCAGGAATGAATCAATGATAACACATATGAAGAGGATTGAGAAAATTTTAATCACAAAGCATACATTATCATTTTTCAAGGTCAAAATACAGTGCATTACAATGGCAACAGAGAGGAAAAAAGAGACACTGTAGTTAGTCCTGAAAGAGGTAAAAAAATCCACAAAATCTGCCTGATAAGGAAGAAAAGAGGAAGCCTGTAAAGCATAGGAAAATTTCTAACTCTTACAAAATGAGCCAAATCTGGCTTTTAAACAATGAAAAATTCAAGCTCAGGAAGAGAGAAACATGCGGGAAAGTACGTGAAGAGATATTTTCAACTACTGACCAAATTGTCATAATAAACATCATGGGCACCCCTTACAAATTTCACTTCCCTGATGTTTTTGACCATGTTGGGAAAGAATGCGAGCCATACTACATTAAAAATGGTGGTTGAAAAGTTACTTCTGTAACATTTTTTCATGCCAAAGGACGTTTTTCAAATTTTCTCTCTCTACAAATTTCCATCAAAATGCACAAAATTGATCCCTTCATCGTGTAGATAATTTCACCATACCTTTCCAACGCCACCAAGAACGCGGAAATTTGAGCTCTGGATCAAAATTTATGCCCCTTCTGAACATTTAGTGAAAAACAGGGCTGAAAATGGGTTGGCGAGACAAAATTTTTAAATTTTTCCCACTTTTTTCATTTGGGAAAATTTCCCCAAAAATCTCCGTGCCCCACCGGTTTGGTGCCATGTGGCACATTCTGACTAGTGGATGTGAGATTTCTCCTACTTCATTTTTCCACCGTTTTTTCCTTTGGAAAATTTGCCAAAAATTTTTCAC
Organism: Taxus chinensis; assembly: GCA_019776745.2. Taxonomy (NCBI): domain Eukaryota; kingdom Viridiplantae; phylum Streptophyta; class Pinopsida; order Cupressales; family Taxaceae; genus Taxus; species Taxus chinensis. The sequence continues at coordinate 158,688,944 of CM034149.1, forward strand.
CAACTCAAATGACCCAAGGACACGTGGCATGCTTTGATTCACCATGGGCCTTTGCTCTCAATATTTCTATCACTTCTTGATCATATTGCCCTGAGAATGGACACGTGGCGCAGAATCCTATTAGACACGGGACCCATCCCTTATCATGTTTTCCCTGCGGGCCTCCCCTTGTATCTTTTACTACCACATGGACACGTGGCGTGATTTGATTGGCTCAGGTTTTTGGGGGGGCGGGCTCTCCCATTCCAATTATTTCCTTTGATTTTGCTTTGGGAAAAATTCCCAACTTTCCCTTGTGCTTCGTTGGTCTTGGGACATGTGGCCTCCTCCTATTGGCTCAGGCCTTAGGGGGTGGGATTTCCCTTTGATTTTTTCACACTTGGGTGAAAAGGAGAAAATCCTTTCGCACCGGCTGGTTCGACCCCCGACAGCTCGCTGGTGATACGTGGCCTGCGATTTGATTAGCTCGGGTTTTGGGGCCTACGGGCCAAAATTTACTTTTTGTGCCCCCGCTACACACTTGGGTGAAAATTTTCATATTTCCTCTCGCACCTTCTGACATCCCTTTACGCTCTGCAAGGACACGTGGCGTAATGTGATTGGTTGGTGGGCCTTAGGGCAGGTCAAAATTTGTTTGCTCTAACACTTAGGAAATTTTCCTAACTCCTCCCCGCCAAACACTTGTTAAAAATTTCTAATTTGACTCTGCCTCCCGCCACTTTTTGTTGACGTGGCGTGCTCCCATTCATCGCGGGCCTTCCCCGGGAAATTTTCCCATTGCACAATACTTGGTAAAATTTTAAAAATTTCCCCCACCTCCCGATACCACGATGCTGACATGGCAGCTTCTGATTGGCCGGTGGGCTTGTCTAGGGAAAATTTCCCACAAAACTCCACCGGGCCATAACTTCAAAAATACATGGAGTTAGGAGGAAAACTTTACCTTTCTGGAAAGATGAGAAGGAGCTCTATCCAATGGTGTCATTTCAAGAACTTTGTGAGGGCCTAAAAAGTAAAAAAAATTGACTGAGGCACAAGGGAGAAAGGAATGAAGGGAGTTAGCCAAAAATAAGCAAGGGGCTTATTTTGGATAACAATTTTAGCGACTCATAGGGGTCGTCTTCCTGCTGGATGAAGTTACCAGTTGCCTGAAGCAATCCATTGGGCATGGAGTCATCAAATTCTCTGCTTGGTACCCCAACTAATTAGAACAATGCAAGGAGGAAGATGGAGGGTAGAACACCATCTGATTGGAGCAAGTCCTGCAAACTACATTTCCTAGAACAGCAAGCTTGTGCCAAAGCACTTAGGGAAAACAAAGATAAACTACAACAAAACAATGTGCATAAGCACTTAGAGGAATGAAAAAGTAAGCTTAATATGTACAAGGTGGAGAATTTTCTTTCTAGTAGCAATGCTTCAAATGGATTCCATTGACTAGAATATGTAATTCTTCACCGTCCAATGTAGGACAATTGGAAGGCATTGATATCCTTACACTTCGTGACCATGTAGGGGCCACTCTAAATGGCATCAAATTTTGAATGCTTCCCCGGTTTTGCTCTGTCTGCATCCCATTTTAACACTAGATCCCCAACTTGGAAAGATCTATCCTTGGCCTTTCTATCAAAGGTCTTCTTGATCAAAGCTTGATCCTTCTCCATTGCTTGGGATGCCTGATTTCTGATTTCTTGGAGTTCCATCAATTCTGCATACCTAACCTCCATGGGCCCAAACTCCAACAACTCCAACTGCTTCATGAGTTCTAATGTTGGCAACTCAAGTGACATGGGAAAAAATTGCCTCTCTTCCATAAACAAGCTTGAATGGAGAATTACCTGTAGATCTCTTGGGGGTTATCCTATCATCCCACAAGGCTGATTTCAATTTAGTATGCCAAGACCTCTGATTTTATCAAGAGTCCTCTTGATGATCCTTAACAAGTTCTTGTTTGTAGATTCAGCTTGGCCATTACCCTGAGGATAATAATTTGATGAAGTGCTTAGGTAGATCCCATTCTTGACAGCCCATTTAGTTACCTTAGATCCAATGAATGCCAATGCATTATCTGATATTATTGTAGCAGGTATGCCAAATCTGGTTGTTATCCCTTCATAGAAGTCTAGGATGCTAGATTCATTTGCTTCCTTGAGTGCTACTGCCTCAATCCACTTGGTGAAGTAATCTGTTGTTGTTAGAATCCACTTGTGTCCTTGGCTTGAATTTGGGTTAATGACTCCAATGAAGTCCAAACCCCATTGCATGAATGGTTGGTCAACTGAAATTGGATGCAATGGAAGGGCGGCTAGTCTCTCCTTACCTGTGAAGAATGCACAATTCTTGCACCTCTTGATCCATGCATAACAGTCACTGAAAATATTGGGCCAATAATAGCTAGCCCTCATGATCTTGAGAGCTGTCACTCTTGGTGCAAAATGACCCCCAGCTGATCCACCATGGAACTCTTCCAACACTCTGTGAATCTGATTTGTACCAATGCATCTCAGCAACACTCCATTCACATCCCTTTTGAACAAAACACCATCAACAAGGGCATATGGGACAGCCTGCAATCTGAAGTGTCTCCTTTTGGTTTTATTCATCTCTAGAGGGCATAGGCCTATGTCTAGGAAGTGTATTATATCTTGGGTCCAACAAGGAGTGAGGACACCATCATTTTCTTCTTGAGTGCTTCCTTGTTCATGGCTGTCTTGCAACATGCTAAAACAACCTCTTCCTCATTGCATGCCTCTGTTTGCTTGCTCAAGACTAGCTGCTCACACAATCCTTTTCCTCTGACCAACTTGGTGACTTTGATCTCAATGTCATATTCCATGACATGAGTAATCCACCCTGCTCTCTTTTCATTCAGGTCTTTATTGAGGAGGAAGTCTTTAACTCCCACATGAGAAACCAGCAATTGAACCTTGTTGTTTGAAACTAGATGCTTAAATTTCTTCAAGATCCTAATCATTGCTAGAACATGCTACTCAATGAAGGAATATCTCACCTCATAGTCCTCTAGGATTTGGCTGAAGAAAGCAATTGGATGCTCACCATTGTCTTTGTTCTGTTGTACCAAAATTGCAGAAATAATATCATCACTCCCAAATGCATAGAGGATGAAATCCTTGGAGAAATCTAGGTTAATGAGAGTTGGGGCTTGTGAGATGACCTCTTTGATTGCTTCAAAACTTTCCTTGCCTTATGCTGTCCATTTGAAAGCTATAATTTTCCTTAACATCTTGGTGATAGGCTTGACTAGGGCTACAAAATTTGGAACAAACCTCTGAACAAAATTTATCCTTCCCAAGAAAATTTGAAGGGCTTTCTTGTGGCTTGGAAATGGTAGTGCTCTTATGGCTTCAACTCTTTCTAGATCAATTGCTAATCCTTCTTTAGAGACAATGTGGCCAAGGAGCTTTCCTTCATGAGCTAGAAAAATACACTTTTTGGGATTCAAAGATACCCCAAATATTCTGCACCTTTGGAACACTTGTCTCAAATGAAAGAGATGGTCTGCTGCATTTTTTGAAGAAAATAGTGATATCATCTAGATATATCAGCACCATTTTGTTAATCAAATCCTTGAACACCATGTCCATTTCCCTTTGGAATGTAGCTCCAGCGTTGGACAGCCCAAATGGCATTTTTCTATATGCATAAGTCCCCCATTTGGTTGTGAAGGCTATCTTGAACTGATCCTCTTCCTTCACCATAATCTGATTGTACCCTGAATAGCCATCAAGCAATGAAAACCTTTCAGAGCCAACAACAACTTGTAAAATCTGCTCCATAGAAGGAAGTGGGTAATGATCCTTGAGAGATGCTCTATTCAAATCTCTGAAGTCAACACACAATCTGATTTCTCCACTCTTCTTTCTAACTGGAACCAAGTTGGCTACCCAACTAGAATGCTTGATAGGAAATATGATACTTTCCTCTATCAACTTATTCAATTCTTTTCTCATGAGAGGCTCCATGTGTGGATTGACTGGCCTTTGTTTTTTCCTGATGGGTTTAGCACTTAGGTCCAATTCAATAGTGTGTTGAGCTAACTTGGGATTGAAGCCTTTCAAATCTTCATAGCTCCAAGAAAACACATCAGGGAATTCTTGACAAAGTTGTATGAACTCATACCTTTCTTTCTCAGTTGTCACTTTACCAATTTGGAGTGACTTGCCTTCTTCCACCAAGATGGGCACTGAATCTTCTCCCTTGACTTGGATGTTTGCTTTCTCCTTCCTGAACTAATCATTAGGATTGAAAATGGACTCCAAAGTGACAAGTCCCTTTGGTAGTTTGTTGGTCCTCAGCTATACCACTTGATCACCATACTGTTGTTCTAACTTTTCCTGATTTTTAGCTGAGAACTCAGCCTCTTCTTGCAAGAAATGTATGATTTTTTGGTCATTTTCAAACACTTGCCAACTTACATTGTTGTCTGGCACTAAAGGCATTACAATCACATGAATGCTTTGGTTATACTTTGTCTCTTCTTGATGCTTTCAAAAACATCAAAGGCTGCTCCAACTGCTGCAATCCTGTCAGCCACCTGGTTCTCCTTTCTAGGGATGGATTTGATGTTAAAGCCCTCAAGATATTCAATGATATCCCACACCCTATTTTTGTAGCACTTGAGCAGATCATTCTTGGTAGCATGCTTCCCCTTAACTTGGTTGACAATCAACTCACTATCACCAAAGACTTGCAAGTTCTTTATTCCTCTCTTGATTGACCAATGCAATCCTTGTATCAAAGCTTCATATTCAGCAGTGTTATTAGAACATGCAAACTGAAATCTAAAAGCTGAATAATACTTAACTCCTTGAGGTGAAACAAGCATAGCTCCCCCTCCTGTGCCTTGTCTACTTCTTGATCCATTAAATAAAAACTGCCATACCTCATTGTCATTCTTGTGGTCTGGCTTGGTGATGCTAGGAATAGGCTGATTTTCTTCATGTATGTAATAGACTCCTAGCTCAGATTCTTCTATTTCTTGATAAGGATCAAAAGCATGCACCTTGCTTGCCCATTCATCAAGAGTCAAATCTGGGATGCTTCCAACTTTTCTGTCAGCTTCATTAGTACTTGGATAATCCTCTTGATCAAACGTTGAACAGTTGGTATTGATTTGGCTTGGAGTGTGAGGCTCAATGTGAAAGTTTGCAATAGGCTCAGATCTGATTGTGGCCTTGGTTCCATACCTTGTTCTAAACAACATGTGTGACCAATCAGCAGATAAGTAACCTCCAATCTTAGCTATGAAATCCCTTGACAAACATAGGGCAAAGAGTGGTGGAAGATCTATCACTGAGACATCTTGCAAAATAACAACGTTGGGGCATGCATGCAAAGTAAGACTCAAGTTTTTAATCACTCCTACTGTTGTCACTATTGTCCCATCTAATTGCACTACCCCCTTTGGATATGACTTCATATTAGAGCCCCAACTGATTAGCTATTTACTTAGGCATTACTGAACTACTTGCCCCAGAATCAATCATGCAATTGTGTACTAATTGGTCCCCAATGATCAATGAAACATAGAATGGAGGGGGCTTCAACATTTTACCTTGTTTTCCTCCATGATTCCCTTCAGGCTGGGTAGCATTTGTGAGTACCTTCTCTTGCATTTGGACCTGTTGATTTGAAGTTGACCAGTCCTTCATGGTAGCTTGTAGCAAATCTCTTTGGCCTGAGATGGATAGTGATTCCCACATTGATATGTTTACATTTGTCTTCTTCATCTGATCAATGATGTTGAATGGAGATGAAGCATCTCTCTACTTCCCTTTGGCCTACACATTCATTCCTTGCACATGGGCAGCAACAACTGGCATCTGAGTTGGTCTAGGAGCTGGTTTGGGCAGTCCTTGCATGTTTGGAACTGCATTTTGTTTGCCAACAATTTGTGGAGTGGTATAAGGTTGTGGATTACTTGGAGCTAATGGCTTTCCTTCACCCAAATTTCTCCTTTTTGACCTTGTGTTGGCTGCAACACTTTGAGAGATTATTTGATTCATGCCACAAAAGTCTTCTGCCTGCCAGTTTACAAGTGTGGTATCATTTGGAGCTGATTGTTGCTGGGATGTTTCTTGTTGTTGGTTATTTCCTTGACTCCCTTCACCCTCCACACCAGTTTTTGTTACCATTAAGGCTTGATTTAGGGCACCATTGAAGCACATAGACTGGTTGTGAGGTTCATTGCATGGGAAACACCAATCATACTCTTGAGCTATGTTGTTTTGTACTGGCACTAGTGCTTTAGAGGCAGATGCATCATTAGGATTGTAGGGCTGAAATGGTCTGTTGGCATGGAGGCCTTGCTTGATTTTGATTTGCAGCTAGATTGGGTGGTCTTTGAGGCTGATATGGCTACCTATTAGGCTAAGCTTGGGCTGATATGAAGGTCTGAAACTTTTGGCTTGCTGCCTCTTGAGTGTAACTAGCTCATTACCTAAATTTTGCAATTTCTTCATGACTTCTTGAAGTTCATTTAGGGCACTAGAAGATGAAATAGAAGCTTCACTTGAACTCTAATTTCTAGGAGTGGGAATAGGAGCTAAATTAGGTGCTTGACTAGTGCTTGGACTTTCTAAATTTGGATACAATGGCATTGGAGGCCTAGGGTGCTAGCTTACCAGCTTGAATCAGACAATTTTCAGCTCTAATGGCAATGCTATAAGCAGCAGGGATAGTTGTGCCTCCCATGGATTGAATCAACATAGAAATATCAGAATTTAAAGCTTTAAGGTAATATAGAAAAGCACCTTCTACTGTTGGCCTTACTGCCATTGGAATTCTCTCCCAAGTCCTTTGAAATCTGAAGTTGAAGTCAGTCAGCTACTCATTGGGAGCTCTCTTGATAGTTGTCAATTGTTCCAAAAGGGACAAGTTATCTCCCTTTTCTCCAAACTGCTCATGGAGGGCTATACATAACTGGTTCCAATTTTGGATAGAGCCTGAAGCAAGGCTCCTAAACCATTGCAAAGCTTTCCCTTTGAATGAAGATGCCAGCAGTTTGACAGCAACTTGCATCTCATCAATCTCATGGATTGCACAAATATTAGCAATATCCTTGACATGATCACCAGGAGTGGTCTGATTCTCTCCAGTAAAGTATGGAATGTTCTTCAATGCTGTAACTGGGATTGGATTTTGTGCATTGAGAGCAAGTGGGCTGCTACTAGTGAAATTGACATATGGGTTGTGTTGTGCCATTCTGATTGGCCTTAGAACCCTTGTTGATTGGATGAAAGGTCTACCAGGTGGAGGAGTTGATAGAGTTCTATTTGGTGGAGATGGAGACCTTTGAATTATCCTCCCTCTTTGTCTTCTTATTGGAGATAATTACAGATACTCAAACAATACTTATTCTTCTCCAACTCTTGACCTTGTGGTGATTCTTCTCATGAGTTTTCAGGTCTGGACTGCTAAAACCAGTTGATTCTTCTTCTTTGGAGTCACCAGATGTGTAATTCAGGGCTCTTTTCAGCAAGAAACTTGCAACAAATGCACATCAATTTTTTTGCAATGAAGATGAAGACCTCTAAGGTCCCATTGGGCATGCCAAAACTGTTAGTGCAAATCAGTAGCACCCCTGGATGTTTATCAGATTTCTAGTTTGATATTTGGACATCCAGTGTGATTGCACAACATTGAATCTTTTCCCCAAGTGTGGGACTTGTAAAAGTGGGAAAAGAATCTCTAGATTAGAGGTTGGTTCCTCAACTCCTCTGATCAGATGTATTATTTGAAATTTTGCAGAGGGTTTAAACCTATATCCTAATCTAAACTTTTCCAAGGGGACAGGGTTGAGAAAATGTAAGGAAATAAACCTAATACTAAATAAGGTGATGCACCAAAGGAGTGGTAGACACCTTTGCTTCTGCAAATTGATATAGATTAGAGAAATACAGCAAAAAATCATGCACAAATTGATAAGATGTAATGAGAGATCAGGAATGAATCAATGATAACACAAGAAGAGGATTGAAAAATTCAATCACAGAGCATGCATTATCATTTTCCAAGGTCAAAATACAGTGCATTACAATGGACAGAGAGGCAAAAAAGGGATGTTGTAGTTCTGTGAAAGAGGTAAAAATTCCACAAAATCACTTTCTATGAGGAAGAAAAGAGGAAGCCTACAAAGCATAAAAAATGTCTAACTCTTACAAAATGAGCCAAATCTAGCTTTTAACAATGAAAATTCAAGCTCAGGAGAGAGAAATGCATGGGAAAACATGAGAGATGATTTCAACCACCAACCAAATTGTCATAATAAACAACATGGGTTCCCTTACAAATCCACTTCCTTGATATTTTTAGACCATGTTGGGAGAGAATGCAAGCCATACTTCATTAAAAATGGTGGTTGAAATGTCACTTTTGTTCATTTCCATGTGCCAGAGGCATTTTCTCAATTTTCTCTCTCCAAACTCCACCAAAACATAAAAATTGAGCCCAGGAATCATGTAGATAATTTCACCAGCTTTCTAATGATATAAAGAACATGAAAACTGAGCTCTGGATCAAAATTTATGCCCCTCTGAACATTTAGGGCAAAACAGGGCCGAAAATGGGTTGGCGACAAAAATTTGAAATTTTCCCACTTTTTGCATTTGGGAAAATTTCCCCAAAAATCTCCATGCCCCGCCGGTTCTAGTGCCACGTGGCATGATTTTGATTGGATGTGGGATTTTCCCCTGCCTCATTTTCCACCATTTTGGCCTTTGGAAAATTTTCCAAAAATTCTCCACCGGCCGATGACCTGAGGACACGTGGCATGATGTGATTCATCGTGGGCCTCTTCGCTCTCAAATTTTCTGTCACTTTTGACCACCCCTCCCTGAACTGGACACGTGGCAAGATCCCTATTGGATGTGGATCATTGCCTTTTCATTTTTCTTTGCGGGCTTCCCTTGTGTTTTTTGTCACCACGTGGACACGTGGCATGATTTTACTGGCTCAGGTTTTGGGGGGGCGGGCTTCCCTTTCAATATTTTCCTTTGATTTTGCTTTGGGAAAAATTCCCAACTTTCCCCCATGCTCCGCTGGTCTGAGGACACGTGGCAGAGCTTTCTATTGGTTCGGGCCTTGGGGCCCAAAATTTTCTTTGCGCTAACCTTTGGGAGAATTTCCTAGCTTCTCCCCACCAGTTCAACTCCCGACGCCCCCTGGGACACATGGCCTCCTCCCATTGGCTGGTTTTGGGGGGACGGGCTTTCTTCTTACGCCCCCGAAATTTCCCAAACTTGGGAAAAAGGAGAAAATCCTTTTGCACTTCCTCCCCCCTGACTCGCCTAAGGACACATGGCGCAATGTGATTGGTTGGCGGGCCTTCGGGCCAAAAAAATTTGTTTCAACCTTAGGAAATTTTCCTAACTCCTCCACGCTAAACACTTGTTAGCAAATTTCTCCATGTTGACTCTGCCCTTTCACCACTTTTTGCTGATGTGGTGTGCTCCCATTCGTCATGGGCCTGCCATGGGAAAATTTTCCCATTGCGCCAATACTTGGTGAAAATTTCAAAATTTTCCTCCACCTCCCGATGCTCCGATGCCAACGTGGCAGCTTCTGATTGGCTGACGATGGGCATGTCTAGGGAAAATTTCCCACAAAAACTCCGCTGAACCATAACTTCAAAAATACATAGAGTTAGGAGTAAAAATTTACCTTTCTGGAAAGCTGAGAAGGAGCTCTATCCAATGGTGCCATTTCCAGAAGGTTTTGAATGCCTGAAAAGTGAAAAATTCTGACTGAGGCACAAGGGAGGGAGGAATGAAGGGAGTTAGCCAAAAAAATAAGCAAGGGGCTTATTTTGGATAACATGCTCACTTTACAAAATTCATTTTTTTTCCAACAATGTAACTTGACATCAACTGATTCAGTTTGACATCAATGAAAACACATTTGACTTATGACAAAGGTATAGTAATACAACCTCACATGATCACATGGAGGCCTGATAGGTTTTACCATTCACCTCAGGATACAATTGAGTTGAGCACCGTTGCAATGGATCATTTTATTCTTGGCAGAAAGAGCCATATCATGGAGTGGTACAAAGTGGATAGGGTCCAACAGTAGTTTTGTCCAATATAGGGGATTCTTGGTGATGAGATATGGTATGCGGGTAGGTATAGAGAGGCCTTTTATATGGGGTCTTGGATCAAGTTAGGTCGTGCATCATACTATTTATTTACAAGTTGTTCCATAGCCTTGGGTATAGTGGGCACAGATAGCGGATCCAAGGATGACCCTAGATTATGTAACATAGTATACTATAGTGCTACTACAAATATTGACCATACCATAGGAGGTATTGGATGCAACATCATAGGGGGTACAAGGCCCAGATCCTAGGACACAAGCATGGGCTTCAGGTATAGGCAGGTCCATAAGGGAGGACCACAGATAGGAGTACCAAAAAAAACAGGTTCTAGTCTAGCAATAGGGTTTAGTGCAACAACAAGCAGTGGTGTAACCATAGGTAGTGGCACCACATATGCGCCTTCAAGTTACATGATGGGACCCATTTTAGGTACCTCCATCACTCCCTCACATAAGTCCACCACGTAGTCCACTAAAAGGTGGAGGATATGGCAAGGGTAGAGAGGCTATGGAGGAGGATGTACAGGTTGGCAGGCAGGTGGTTTCCTTGCAACAACTACAATAGGTCGTATCCTTACAATCTTTAGGTGAACATTGAGAGGGATCAAGCCATTACATATAGAGGCTAGACTATCACAAAGGTGGATCAGCTCATGATAGAGAAAGATCAGGCCATGACAGAAATATTACAGGCTATGACTGAGCGAGATCAGGAAATCGCTAAGAGACTAGAGCTGTAGGTAGAGATGGATCAGTTAGTGGCCGAGTGGGTTCAGTGAATGGAAGAGCATACATAAGTTCAAGAAGATATAGCTAGAGTGACAGGAGAGTGTGATGTTCTACTACAGGCATCTTTCATCGTACTAATTTTTCTTTAAAAATTTACTTGATTATGCTTGTCTATTATATTTGAAGTTAAGTCACTAACTTCACCTCAAATAGGGGAAAATGTAGACACCTAAATTCCACTTTTGCAATCTTATTATCAAAAACACATAATTCACTCTCATTTTTACCATTTCCATTATAATTAGTGATTTTCACTAATTAACTAATATTTCTTACCATTTTGGTGAATAAAGAGCATTTTTTTATTACCTATCCTCTTTCAAATTCAATTTTCCTCTTTAAGATGAATTGTAAGACAAAATCCTCTTCCAAATAGACAATTAGCAATTATTAGTTAATTAAGCCTAGTTTACTCTTGTTTTGGTCAATATACCCTATTATTAGCTCAAACCCCTCTTCCAACCACTCAAAATCACCCCACTTTCCTCCACAACATCCCAACAAGCTTCAAAATCTTATCCCAACCTTCTAATTGACCCTAAGTGGTTGATTAAGGATCCTCACATCTTAATCACTCGTTAATTCACTAATTATGACTAGCAAAGCCTTAATCACGATTAGAAATCATTATTCTAATTTTTGCTTTTAGCACCATATACACCAACATACTAGTTTTCCTCAAAGAGAAAACTATGAAAAAGACCCAACACATACTTTTAAAATTTACACCATGCTTTGATTTGCATCTCATATAAGAAATATAATTTATAGCCAAGCTCAATCCTTTCCTAATGTCTTCAATGGGGTTAGTAGATGGGTATCCAATATGATATTGCAGTCATTATTGGAGAGACTATTTCACCTCTCTTGGAGTAGCAACAAAACAAATTTGATTTCCCTTTTAGATATATTTAGGTCTATGTTAGTTTAGCAATTCATGCATAGTAAGGATGTTTTGTAGATTAATGTTTAATTCCATTTAGTTTACATTCATAACATGCTTTTAAGATTTGATCATTGATGTTACATTGCTAAAACTTAGATCTTGACTATAGATGGAAATGGTATTAGCCCTTCCTAGTTAGTCATACTATTTACTTTGTAAAGTTTGGGGTGTTATCATTTGGCATGCCCAATGGGACCATACCCCATTGGATTCATTTTTAAATATTTTTAACTTAGTTTCAAATTTTTTTATTTCAAGCTTTCTAGATTAGTTTCAAGTTTTCTAGATTACTTTCAAGTTTTCTAGTTTAATTTCAAGCTTTCTAGATTACTTTCAAGCTTTTTAGATTAGTTTGTCAAGATTTTTTAGATTATTTCAAGTTTTTGATGTAATTTTCAAAGTTTTGTAGATCAATTTCCAAGATAAATAGTTGTTTCAACTAGATTAGTAGTAGATGTTGTATTTTCATGTTCTTTGTAGGATAAAAGGAGGTGGTGAAGTACTGTTGAAATTTCCTCAAAAGGCCAAAGTTTCGATCTTTTTCAAAAATTCCTTCTCAAAATTCATATTTTTATCACCTACAGCTAGGATTATGCCTCTATTTCAAAGGGTGTGCCTATGATTCAAATTATGCACTTGTGCTCTACTGGACGCACTTATGCTCCAAAGTCTGTGCATGTGCTTCACTAGCTACGTCTGCGCATCAAAGGAATTTTAGCCTCTGTGTGACATGCACCTATGCATCAAAGTTGGTGCCCATGCCTCTCTATCTACATTTGTGCATAACTAACTGTGTAAAGTTGACAGAGGTGTGCTTATGCATAGTTGTATGCTCTTATGCATCAAATTATGTGCCCACACCACTCTGGCAATGCCTGTGCAAAACTGACTATGTAAATTTGATAGAGGCATGCCTGTGCATAGTTGTATGTGCATGTGCTTAAAATTTTGTGCCCATGCTCTATAGGACACGCCTTTGCATAAATATGCACGCTGGCACACTCAGGTAAAGTTTGCTCAAACTTAGAAATTTTAACTTCTAGTTTTTAGTGTTCCTATCATTTTTAGGGATTTTTAGGTGTTTTTACTCTCAATTTTCTGATTTTAGAGAAAGATTTCTAACAAATTTAGCTTAGGGTTTTATAAGTGATCTTTGTTAAAATTGGCTTAGGGTTTGATGAGTGATTTTGTTTTCATGCTTTGTATGAGTTTGGAATAGGGTTGTGTATGTTCTTCTGTTGCACTTTATGCGATCTTGAGAATCAAAAACACCCCTAAACCTTATATTTTCTATTTTAGAGTAAGTAGGAAAAATCATCATTCATTTCTATGCTTAAGAGAATAAACTTTCATTTTGGCATTTACATGATCTTTTAGTTTAAGAGATTTTTCGATTGATAACTAACCAAAGATTAAAAATTGTGTATGCTCTTCCCTCACACCTAGTGTGATCTTGGGAACCAAAAGTAATTTTAGTCTTTCATTGAGAAGAACTTGGATTAATTAAGAATAAACATTGATTTGCAAATTTATATGGTAGTTAATCGATTTACAAGCTTTGCATCTAGTTGGGTTACTTATTGTGTATGCTCTTCTCTTGCACCTAGTGTGATCTTTAGAACCAAAAGCAACACTTAATCCTATTTCTATAATATTGTAGCTCTTTTTGAACTACTAACCATTTGTGTCAAGGACCTAACACTAGTAAAATAAAGGAGGGATCTCTTTAAACAAAATTCTAACATTCACATGTGTTGTAGGTTGTCAACGGAAATCTAAACCAAAGATAAAAAACACACCAACACATAATTCAAGAAACCGTATTACAGGTTTCGATTAGGAGCTACGACTCGTCTACTTTAAACTAGGACATAACCCACTTGGCATAAGACTTAAGCTACAACAATGGAGGTGGCCCTAAGAACCCCAAAGTAGTTCACGCAAGAGGGAACATTGTGAAAGAAATGGGAAAGTGCTCCAACTACCCAATTGATTAGTACGCCTTGGTGAGATTAGAGTCAAATTTATTTCCATTGCAACCCCAGTGAAAGTACAACCAAATGCATTTTTATGCTTATTTTATTGAAGGAGGTAAAGTAAAGCCAAGATGCTACAAGATTAGTTAGTACAAATTTCTAGGTAAATCGAGCTCGCAGAAGTAGACTTGTGACACATAGAGAGAGAACTACCTCAGAATATTTTTGGCTTAGAGCCATTTTTTTTTGACATCATATTTTATAGAGCTCTCACAAAGTGACAAATTTTTTAGATTCAATTTTTTTTTTTTCAAACAAGGGAAAGAACCTCTTAACATTGAAACCACGTGATATTTCATCATGAAATCTATTTAGTGTTACTTTGTCCTAGTTTTTCACTTGTCCTAAGACAAGGTGAAACTCTTCCAAAGTTACACCAACTATTTTTCACCACCACTTGGTTTGCACCTTTGTTTTCTTGGTTCCCATTTTAGGAAAAAAGGAATCAACATACACAAATACCACTAGATATAACATGTCCACCACTTTTGTAGTCTACTTGCATGACCGGGTTGAAATGTTAGAGTGCAAGTGTAGAAATAATGAATGGTACATGCTCGTGATCTAGTAGGCCCTCTTGTCTCAAAACCCACATTGATACTTATTATCATTTTTAGCAAGGTGATATCATCATTGTCTTCTTTAGATTTGTTACATTACCCACATTATAGCCATACAATTATGATATTTACGTCTTGTTTCTATAGACATAAAATCATGCACTTTAGACAATATTTAGCCCTGTCTTATACTGCTATTTAGAAGGTTCTCAAGTGTACAAAGTACCAATTAATCCCACCTTTTGGCCATCTTTATTTTATATTTTATTTTGTTATTCCTGTGTATTTTCTAGTCCTTTCCTACCCATTTCTCAATTTTTTTGACATTCTATCCCTAAATTAGGGTGCCCCAACTTGTATTGGGGCATTCCCAAGGCACCCCAGTCCCACTTTTGGGTGCCAAATTCTATGCAAAACCTCTTCTACTTATTTTTAGGTCACTTCTATCCATTTGTCATGTTTATCTTTTCCTCGGTCGGCATTTTTGGGATTAATTACAAAATTAAACTTGATATCCCTATAAATATAAAGCTTATAAGACCAAAATGAGGTTCCTAGGTCCTTGCATCCTATCACCACTATCACTCCATCTAGGGATCCATATACTACATCACTTGAATCCACATAGCTCCATACATTCCAAGTAGGAACTCTACATCACACACATTCTTAGAGGAGGGGGGATTCTATTCATTCTATTCTACTATCTACATCTTCCATAGCTATTATAGCTTGTTACTTCACAAAGTACGATTGGCATGAGAGCTCCTAGGACATGACATACACACACTAACCAAAACTACTTCTAGGTCTAAAATGTAGTGCAATGCTTAGTGATAAGTCCACCGGTTTGGTGGTTGAGGTCAGTCTGACCCATTATTCTTCTTTTTGTGTAGGGCATCATCTAGTTCATTCAATGAATCTAGTATGAAAAATAGAT
This sequence comes from Taxus chinensis, assembly GCA_019776745.2. Classification (NCBI taxonomy): domain Eukaryota; kingdom Viridiplantae; phylum Streptophyta; class Pinopsida; order Cupressales; family Taxaceae; genus Taxus; species Taxus chinensis. The sequence continues at coordinate 158,704,334 of CM034149.1, forward strand.
AGGGTTTCAGATATCCTTGCGACACTACCAAACAAATATCCTAACCATTTCCATAGTTCACAGTGCCCATAATCCAAATTGGGGTACCCTAGGGTACCCTAGTACACTCCCAGGTACCTCTGTCACTTCAGACAACCTAGATATCCCCTTTACAGGGTCCATGAATAGTCATTTGCACTTCTAGTTTATCTTTTCAGACCTGTAACAATCTACTATTATCAGCTAAGTCATTTCTTCCCCCTCTCTTGCACATTAGGGTTTCATTTCTATTTAGAATAATTTATTTAAATTTATTCATATTGTTTTAGTTTATTTACAATGTTTTAGTCCTCCTACTTAGATTAACTAGGATTACTATGTCCCCCCCATATACCTTAATTTTAGTTAATCAGTTTCCATTGTGAAACTTGGCCTTAATATCTACCTTGTATTTTTTATGTTTCTTGCACGCATAATAATTCCTTGATATACTTAGGCATAGTTTTTACATCCTAGCCTTATCTTGAGTAATTTTAGTGTTGAGGTTACTTTGTTAGCATTGCTATAACACCATTTTAATACTAAAATATTGCTTTCTTGCAAATCTTGATTAACGTGTCCAAATAGCATTGTTATGTTACTCACATTTGTATCGTACATTTAACAATACTTAGACTTTGTTTTAATTTAGAAATTGGTTTTATTATACCTTGTTAGAAGATCACTTCAACACTTTCTTAGCATTTAGTTCTTGTTTGTTTCAAAATTGGCCTAAATGGTGATATTATGTTTTCACTATTGGTTTCAAACCTATCTTGAAAAATAATAGGGAGTAAACTTTTGTTGTGACTAAATTTGAGTTTTGGACGTCATTATATTGTGCTAGATATCTCTTGTCATATATTACCTTGTTAGGGTAGGTCATTATTTTTTCTTTGATGTCCTTAGGCTCATATTGATCCTTTATATTCCTCACCATTTATTGTTTGGTGTTCTTTATAATGATTTGAAGTCATTACACCACTTGGTTTGTCCTAGGGCCCATGTTTTCCAAATGTCTAGTTGGTTTCCGTTGTGCTTCCCAAATTGATACAGGACTTCATTCTAATTGAAGGAGTTCAATCACACTATCTTGGTCTAGAAATTTGTATCCCACAAATGCAAAAAATGACCAACTATCATGAGGTTCCTTATACGTATGACACTAAGGAATCAAAGCTTCAACATTCCCATCAAAAGTTGACCATCAAAGCTAAGCCTCGTTTGGTTCTTTGAACTAGATATCCCATTCAAGTACCCTATTCCCCACCTTAATCTCATAGTCGGTGGTATGGTTTGGAAACTTATGATCCAAATTATTATTCAGGTTCCCCCCACTCTTCTTCTGATTCTAATTCAAATTGTTCTTCTGATTCTTTATATTCACCTCAGTCTTCTAAAAATTCTCATCAGAGCTATTCAAATCATTCAACTCTTGAGTCACAATCCTCCCTCTCTTTGTAGGATTTCCCTTATTAGTCACCTAAAAAAAATCTTACTTTAAAGATACATGTGGCTGCAAGATCCATTAATTAAACATCCAATTTGGTTCTTGTGCCACGGTCCTATCTTATTTTCTGCCTGGAACAAACTCTTCCTCCATTGAAGATCTGGGTGAATCCAAAGTCTCCTAACTCGACACTTATGTCGCATTCATCTAAGTTGACTCCTATGTTGCATTCATCTAAGTTGACTCCTGTGTCACAATATCCAAAGTTGATACCCATGTCATGATCATCTAAGATGACTCCCATGTCACAATCATCTCATTCGACACTTACGTCACATTCATCTAAGTTGACATCTACATCACAATATTCTAAGTCAACACCTACATCACAATATTCTAAGTTGACACCCATGTCGCAACCTTCTAAGTTGACACTTATGTTACAATCATCTATCTCAACTCCTATGTCAAAATACCCTTCCTGGATGAGTAATCCTATGGGTATGCCCGCAATATGTTATCTTATAGGAAAACAAATTATAATCAATTCCACATATACATCTTCTTCTACTCATGAGACATCTAGATCCAAATATAATTCATCTTTTGAGTCAACATCTTCTAAATCTTTCACACTAGTTAGAACCATTTCTTCTAGTCAACCTCCCATGGTCGAAGAACAAATACCCATGTCGATCGATTAATTTTAGAATGAAGAAGAAATCACATAAATAATGGGGTCATGCAATGACATTCCCTTGGAGGATTACATGCCATAATTATCTTTAGACCTCGATACGTCCATGTATTGCAGCGAAGAGGTTGATTATGTTTTTCAAAACATAGAGGAAGACCCTATGATCATCAAATTTGATCCTCCTCTTATACTTTCGTCTTCACATTCTTCATTCTTTCTAACTAGATTCCTCCATTGCAATCTCACCTTGGTTCACCACCTAGTATCTCATCGTTTTCTTATATATGGTGGCCACTTCCAAGTAGCCCTTCATTTTCTATATGCGGCTCACCTCTTGGTAGCCCATTTTCTTCTATACTAGGGGTAAGTCTTATAGACCCCTCATCTTCGATTCTTGGTCCACGTCCTAGTAGCCCATCATCTTCCATATATGGGACACTTTCAGGTAGCCCTTCACCTTGAATCTATGGGACACCACTAGGAAGTCCTTTATTTTCTATCTTAGGGCCACATCCTAGTAGTCCTTTATCTTTAGTCTTTGTGACTCCTCCTGGTAGCCCATCCTCTTCAATTCTTGGACCGTATCATTTGTGTCCATAATATTTTTATTTTATCAATGATTGTGTTAAGCCCACCTTCATTTCTTACATCAATTCTATCCATCCACTTTCTTCTCTTGCTTCTCGAGATCAAACAAGTAAACTAATAGCTTACAAGAAACCCAAAAAATTTCTTCATCAGACTAAGATCAAAACTTATAAGATCTCCAAAACTCCCAAAAATTTAAACAATCTTAAAGTTCAGAATCAAACACGATTCAAAAATGCAAATCAACATAATCATCAAGTATGGTGCAAAGTGCAGAAACCTATGGAAATGGACCTTAATCTCCCACATGAAACATCCATGTTCCATGATAAAACACACTCATCTATTTGAGTATGAGCTCAGCATGATCATTGAGATTGGGGATAATATGACTCTTGATAAGCAGAAACTCCTAGTCTACCTTATCAAGGAAATCGCTAACATTTTTTTTGGATCTTATCACGTCAAATGACCTCGTCAGTCTCACCTTTCAAAAATTACAAAATACCAAAACATGAGAAAACATTAAAAATCAAAGGTACAAAGATCAAACATTGCAATCATGTATTGTATAGACATGGATGTTCTTTCTTCCCTTTCTTTCCATCCCTCTACAACTCATCCACCATTTTCATCCTTTTGATGATTTTTTGGTTATCCTATTTGCACGCATTTTGTGGCATTACCTCTATGGTATGTGTTTTTCCTTGGTATTTTATCACCTGAGTAGATTAAATAATGACTAACCTCATAAATATCCCATCACAATCAACATATAAAAAATTACGAAGAACTTTTGGACATTTTTTTTATACTAGCCAATGTCATCATCACAAGCACTTCCACCTCCTTCCATCAAGCCATCATTGGTTCTTAAATTTTTTAGAAATCAAAACAAAATCAATCAAATATAAAATTCCAAAGCTAAAAGTAAAATCAAATTGATATATAACTCTCACTTATCTACCTTATAAAATCATCATTGGTTTTTCTTGCAATAGGTAATGTCATTAGTTTCAACAAATGTACGTCATGGGAGATGTACTTCTCCACATCTGTGCATTTCATAGGATACACCAACATTTTACATAGTGCACAGTGCTCCTAATCTACCTCACTTATATCAAATCTAAGTGTCTTGACCTCCTTAAATTTGTTGATTGCGCTATGAAAATATTTCACGGTGAAGGTGAAGGGTAACTTACACCATGGGCTTTGAGCCATCTGTCAAAATGAATCTTCCTATGTAGAAGTCTTGGTATACAACAAACTCAACCTCACCATACACCAAGACTGGAAGTTATTCAAGGATTCTCCATTCTACCCCAATGAACATGAGAAAACATTAAATTTGACAAAAGTAGTCTATCGGGCACCAATATCAAAGACATCATGGATATGATCAATCAACCTGAAATCTTCAATATCATGAGTGGAAGACCTACAAATCTTACAATAATTGGACACATTCTTCCTTATCATGTGTTGCAACAATGTGTACCATCTTGAACTATGATCCAAGTGACAGATCTCACAATCCAAGAATAAAGAGTGCACTAATTTATGAGGGCAACTATCCTTAGTATGCCCCTCCACCTCATAATCTATGCACAAAATTGTACTACGCATCTCATGTGTTGAATTGATTGATAATTTCTCTAGCTATTTTTCCATTACTATATTCTGAGCTTCTAAGAAGGGGCTTACCCTAGTGTCTACGCTTCCCACTGCCTCAGTGCACAGATCTTCTTTAAGTGCCTCGTGCAGATCTGTATAAGTCTTATGTGAAAGTTCTCTCCTAAAAGGCGTGATCAGGCTCTAACAAACCACTATGCATGCTAGTTTGCATGGATGTCATAAGATAGCTTAGATAAAAGATTCTTAAACCGCGCATCATATTCCTGAACACTCTCAGTAGTGCCCTGTTTAATATCCTTGAGTGTGCTTATACTTTTCTGCTTGAACTCAGGGATATAAAATTCCTTTAAGAAAGCATCTCACAACACTATATAATCCACACAAGTCTAATCAGGATCAAACTTCCTATACCAGTTGTGTGTGCACCCCTGCAATGTAGTTGTAAACTAAATTGCCTTTCACTCTAGAGTTGTAATCCCCTTTACGTGCCACAATATATCACACATATGCATGTGTTCAGTTGCATCTTCAATGACCATATACTCTGGAAGACGAAGAGACATCTCCATATAAATTAGTTGAGGTTGGTGCGGCCCTTTCCTACCATATATAGAACCTCATGTGTTTCCTCCTGTAATTCCATCACCTCCAGATCCACCATCATGTGCATGCATTTCCAAAGAACAATGCCTATAGACCAACTCTTTTTCTGGTCCTCATTTGACAAAAGTAGTGCATACACATGCACAAGGAAGATGTTGTCCTAGAATTTTGAGTCCCACGTTGATGAACTAGAGTTCGATGTCGATGCAAGAGCATTGATAACTACACAGAACCCCAATGAGATAAGTCTTATTGTGGAATCATAACAGATAACTGATGAACAAGCCTGTAACTCATTAAATAAGGTGGCAGTGGAAGTTGAAGTGAGGTTAGTTGGGAGGAATAATAAGGTTAGGGCATTAGAAAAAAATTGGAGAAAAAGAACAAGAAAATTACAAGAAGGGATAAGGAGATAAAGCTAAAGGAATCCATAATTGCGTAGTTAAATGCTAAGTTTAAAGAAGAGAAGGAAATAATGCGTGAAGCCCACAAGAAAGTAGAGACTATCTCAGACTCCATTATCTTAAATTTCCTAGATCTGGCCCCCCTAAGTAGAAGTATAAATCAGCCTTCCATTTCCTGGAGGATTTTACATGCTTAATCACAATGGAGAAGAGACCACTGGTATTGGAGTCAGAAAAAGAAGTTATCTAATGAAAAATGGCAGAGGAGAAATCAAAGATTGAAGAAACCATAACTCGGTACTCTGAGATCCTTGCCTCTATAAAAACTGTAGCGCACATGGCCAAAGTTTTCTATGACAACTATGGAGACAAGGACAAGGTCGCAAGTATATTGGTTGCTACCCATGAGGCGGACCTGAAGGATCTAGGAGAAGAATAAGGGTAATAGGGAGGAAATGAAAAAAACCATGGTAAAAGTTGAGAATAATTCCTAAGTGATCGAAGGCTTAAGGGTCTTGATTAAGAATAAGGTGAAGGAATTATATCCTCAGGTTAAATGAAGGATGGATGCATTGAGAAACCTTAGCAAGAAAATGGAAAATATCATTGACACACTAAAGGATAAGGGTGAAGAGTTATCATTTGAAGTGCCCCTGAATAAAGAATTCCCAATCCTTATACAACAATAGCAAAATTATTTTTTTCTTTTTTGTAAGTCAACCAAGGGTTATTCTTTCCTTTCATTCTTTATTATTTGTAGAAGATAAGATTGTCTATGAGGATGGACAACATGTTTAGTTTGGGGTAATGTTGAGCCCAGAAATGACTAAGTCCCAAAGAGAAGGATGAGCATGCGGGAAAACATGTCAGGAAGAAGGCACGTGTTGAAGAGCATGTAAGAATAATTAAGGGAGAAAGCACTTAAGGTTAGCGTGTGGGAGAAAGATAGGGTTTGAATACTTAGCCTCATCATTGAATATGGTATTGCATGGAAAACACGTGAAGACTCGAGTAGGCGTGATAAGGGGATAAGGGTAGAACTTAGAGCCTTGCAACTCAAGAAAATAATATTTGGAGGAATCATTATGGTTATGGGTTATGAAGTGGATGTTGTTATGGATAGCTAGCATCTGCATGGCTTGGGTACTTGAGTATAACAGGTTATGATTACATTTGACATCCGGGTCTTCTTCTGGTATGATGTTTATGCATGCTCCTATCCTATTTAAGGAGGTTGTTGGATCTAGGAAAGGGATCCGTTCTTAGTTAAGGTTGGTTTTTGTTGTATTTGGAGGTTGAGCATGTATGATGTTGAGAAGATAGAATATGGGTCAAGGGTGAAAGCGTATAAGGTTTGGGCGCATGGACATAGGGTGTGCAGGAGCGCGTGGAAGTTTAGCAGAATACGAATGTGCCCAGGAATAGTTTGAATTCAAGACTTTGTCGTTTTACGGGCCAAGGCTATTTTTGGAGTAGGAGTGTGGAGCTTGCAAATCTATAGAGGCTTGCAGTACACTCAAGGCTATTTTGGGATTTGCAGCAATTCGAGTGCAATGCAGGGTTTTGGTCTATTAATATTATCTATACTAGGAGTTAACTTTAGAAGATGTATTATTAGCACTTGCATGCTTTTGTATCCTCTTGTAAAGGTGGATGGCTATTATTAGCATGTAGCATATTTTTGGAAGGTGCATTGGTGGTGAAGGGAATTCCCCACCCCTATATATATATATATATATATATATATATATATATATATAAATTTACACTGTTTAGAGAGCATGTTTTGAGTGTAGAGTTATGTTGTTGGTTTTGTTCGCGCACATGACTCGTGGTGACACTATTGTAATGTATAAAGCTTACGTGTCTTACATATTTAATATAATGGATCATATTGTCTAGATATTGGTGTTAGAAATGTATATGGTTCTTGTATGGTAAACATCATTATAGTCATTGTTTAGTCTATCTTTCATATAGTTTAGATCTAGATCTGGTTTATGCATTGTGGATTGCTTACTGTCTGTTATGAATCTAGATATATACATATTTAATCGTACTAACATTCTGGGAAAGAAACTCTAAAGTAGTACCTAGTACCTACGCGTGCTTTGGGTGAGCACTTAGTTTAGGATGAGTGATGTGTTAGCGTGCCTGGGGTTAGTTGCAGTGAGTTATAGACTACATCATTTGTTTTATTGTTGAGACCTCTTTCTCAGTTGTTTCTCAGGATGTTTCATAATGAAGACATACTGGTTGACCTTGACCAGCATTGAGGAATGGTTAATAGACCAAGAAGACGAATATGCTCACAAATTTAGCACTGGACGTGAGTTTGATGCATGCGCGTGGGTTGAGCAGAATATGTATGATGCATTGTATGAGATGTTCTTTGCTATATTTCCCATAGATCTATATGAGTGGTTGTTTTCTTATGCATTTAAGTAGAATTGGAGGTTTCACATGCTCATCTAGATGCAGGAAGAATTTCAAGACTTGTATGATGCAGATCTGATTTGGATGCACTCTGTGGATGTTTGGTTCCATGGTGTTTTGAACAGTTATATTTATAATTACGTAGTTTTGATTTACTATTTCCCAAAGGTTGTTGATTTTTAGTTTTTGTGCAAGCCTAGAGGATCATATTTGTACAGTATTCCACTAGTGAACAAGATCCTTATTTTAACCCTGGATTTGGAAGAGAAGCTGATGGCTAACTAAACCCCACCACGCATGTGGGAAGGATCATGATTCATGAAGATGGTGGACCTAGCGGTGGAAAGGTAAAGAGAAGAAAGGCAGCTTAAATTCAATGAGGCGCATGAGAGGGATTAAGAGAAGTAGTGTGAGGTTGCAAAACTAATGGCATTGTGGAGAGAGATGGCTCGCGAAGGGTTTGGAGCTCACACAGAGGACGTGGAGTTAGAGCATCTGGAACTCCCCCATTTTTGAAAGCATGGTAGGGAACCCTCTTTAGCCTCAAATGAGAGTGCTCAGGTAGGAATGACATGGGCCACAGGCACACATCTGAATCTACCTGGCAACCTATCCCTTGCGGTTGGTTTTTTAGTTTCTATGACAGTCGGTATCAACAAGCTAATGTGAGCAGTAGAGTTGTAATAGATAGATTTAATCAACAGTCAAATTTAGGAGTTAATTAGGGAGCTTAATATTTTATGGTGTAATCATCATAAACTTTATTTGGAGGAGCAGTTGGAGGTATGTTTTCTGGCACATCGTTGGCATAGAACGTAGGCGCATTGAACCTTGGAATCACGTCTGGAAGTAGTGCAACTTCACAAATTTTGGGTGTTCAGTTTAGCACAACCGTTGAAACACAAGGTATCTTTTAGTCCATTTCCTACTAGAGGGAGTGGATCAGGAGGATCAGGTGGCTCAGGTGATGGTGGATCTAGAGGTGATGGAATTACAGGAGGAAACACATGAGGTTCTATATCTGGTAGGAAAGGGCCGCACCAACCTCAACTAATTTATATGGAGATGTCTCTTCGTCTTCCAGAGTATATGGTCATTGAAGATGCAACTGAACACATGCATATGTGCGATATATTGTGGCACGTAAAGGGGATTACAACTCTAGAGTGAAAGGAAATTTATTTTACAACTACGTTGGAGGGGTGCACGCACAACTAGTATAGGAAGTTTGATCCTGATTAGACTTGTGTGGATTATATAGTGTTGTGAGATGCTTTCTTACAGGAATTTTATATCCTTGAGTTCAAGCAGAAAAGTATAAGCACACTCAAGGATATTAAACAGGGCACTATTGAGAGTGTTCAAGAATATGATGCGCGGTTTAAGAATCTTTTATCTAAGCTATCTTATGACATCCATGCAAACTAGCATGCATAGTGGTTTGTTAGAGCCTGATCACGCCTTTTAGGAGAGCACTTTCACATAAGACTTATACAGATCTGCACGAGGCACTTAAAGAAGATCTGTACACTGAGGCAGTGGGAAGCGTAGACACTGGGGTAAGCCCCTTCTTAGAAGCTCAGATTATAGTAATGGAAAAATAGCTAGAGAAATTATCAGTCAATTCAACACATGAGATGAGTAGTACAATTTTGTGCATAGATTATGAGGTGGAGGGGCATACTAAGGATAGTTGCCCTCATAAATTAGTGCACTCTTTATTCTTGGATTGTGAGATCTGTCACTTGGATCATAGTTCAATATGGTACGCATTGTTGCAACACATGATAAGGAAGAATGTGTCCTATTATTGTAAGATTTGTAGGTCTTCCACTCATGATATTGAAGATTTCAGGTTGATTGATCATATCCATGATGTCTTTGATATTGGTGCCCGATAGACTGGTGTTGTAAATAATTATAAGGAGAAAGGTGAGCACCATGACCATGATTATAACGAAGGTCGCTCTGATAGAGGCCACAGTAGAGGTCAGGGTTACAAAGGTGGATTCAGAAGTCGAGTTCATGGGGGAGGAAGGAGTGATTTCCCCTAAGGAACCTATTACATGTGTGGATATCCTGATCACTACATGTGTGAATTTCCACATAATATTGTGCATTATTTCTATGGAAAGAGTCATAGCTATGAAGAGTGCCTGGACTTTTTTGAACATTTGAGCAAGAAGCACAAACAAGAGAACAAGGGTGTGGGAATTTTTCAGAGTACAACGTGTCATAGGGGATCAATGGATGTTGAAGTTAGCACCAGATGCTGAGAAGGTACCTATAAATATTACTACACGTGTTAAGGATACATGCGCCAGAGAAGTGCTGCAACAGAAGCCTACCATTACTAAGGAGGAGGTTCTGCATGCAAAGTATCCAAACCTTATACATCAGAAGGAGGTTTATCAAGAAACCATGGAGGTAATCAGGAATCTACAGGGTGAGATATAATGTTTAAAAGATTATTTTTGGAATTTGGAATTCAATAAGGCAATTGAACTTCATCCATCAGATTTTGATGATTTAAAAGAGGTTTGTAAGATGTTGCGTCAAGATAACATTATTCCTTTATTGGGGAACTGGTTACAGGGAAACACTCTGCATGCTAGTATTGAGAGTGGAAGGAAGATTTTTCATGCTAATATCCCTCCTCATTGCTTGGATTATGACAAATAAATCACTTTGAATGTCATATTAGATGGTTGGATTTTGAGTAACATTTTAATTGACATGGGTGCAGAAGTGAATGTGTATAATTTGGATGTGTGGTTTTAGATGGGTAGACCTCTATTGCAACCATCTTCTAATTTCATGTTTATGGTGAACCAAACTAAGGCCATTCCCTTTGGAGTGTTGAAAGATGCATCAATCACTATACAGGGAGCCAAGTTTACTGGGAACTTTGAGGTCTTAGCACTTGCAGAGGCAAATATCTTTCTAGCTTTACTTAGGCACCCCTGGTGTTATGCAAATAATGGTGATCTACCGTTCAATAAGGGGTAATTTAGATTTGAGGATAAGGAGGAACGAGTTATTAGCCCCTTAACAGATAGAAATTTTGCACCTTATGTAGATCCTTTAAGTGAAGAAGACTTGAACATAATTTATGTGTGCGCCATTTGCGATTTCGAAGTTCTTGAGCCATCAAAGGAAGGAATTCTCCACTGGGATGATGCATATTCCATGAGTGATAGTACAAGCATTGCATGTGATAATTGGGCACATGGAACTTATAAAATGGTTGGGCATGAGGTAAGCAACATAGTTGCACACGTAAGTAAGCCACATTGTGTTAGGCAGTTAGGCAGCAACCAGGTACCTCAGTACACAGGTGAAGGAAACCCTGAAGTATTCATGCAGGCCATGGAAGTGCAATGGAAAGATTGAGTGGAAAGAAGGAACATGTTAGTTTATAATTTACACATGACAACAACGTGCTGGTGGATGGTTCATAGATATAACCTCATAGAATGGAAAGAAGTGAGAATTTATTTCTCAGGAGTAATGAACCTAATAAAATCTATTAATATCATGGTAATGATCATGTTCATCACCACGTTCAACAGTGTGAGAGACTTTTGATAGAGGGGCAGGAATTTTTACCCCCTTCGATGTGGGTGTACAAGCTCTATATCACCTTGTGGGGTTGCGAGCATGTATGGTATGTCTATGTGATTTGAATAGAGAGACTGGAAATTAGCATGAATTGAATTCAAGTATGATCCAAAATTTCAACTATGTTTCCACTAAAACTCCTACGAATGAGGCATTACAGGTTATGAAGTGTTTGACTATGGGAGATAGTGCAAAAGATGAAGAACTTATTTAGGACTTACTTGGTGAGTCATACCTAGAAGCGTGCTTGAGGAAGTGGAAGAGACAGATGCATAACAACTTGAATGCGCATGTCTAGAGAAAGAAAAAGGAAAAATTGTCTAGATGATTGATGAACATGAACTAGAAAATCTAGAAGTTGCACATTCAGAGGGTACACGTGAGGTCTTAGATAGTGAAAATGAGAAGGCATGCCCATACCATGAGCCTATGAAGACAAAGAAACTAAAAATTGGGATAGAGGATGAGCCTAAGGAGGCCATCATTAGAGATTATTAGTCTGACTCTGAAGTTTCTAAGATAATTGAATTACTACACAATTTCCAGGATCTGTTTCTTAGAGGCTATCATGAATTAAAATGGGTACATGAATCTTTGGAAAAAATGAGTATTAATTTAAAGGATGGTGCACACCTGGTGAGGAAGAGACCTTATAGGATGAACCCTAACTTGCCTTTCAAAGTTAAAGAAGAAATTGACAACATGTTGAAATCTGGAATCATTGAGCCCATAGAGGAATTAGAGTGGGTTAGCCCTATGGAAATTAGTATAAATAAAGATGGTATGATTAGAAATTGTTTATACTACAGGGAGTTGAATGTTGCATGTGTAATTGATCCTTTTCCTACATGATTTACTGAAGAAATATTGGAGGGTGTGCAATTTATTCCTTTGTTGATGGATTTTTTGGATATCATCAAATGAGGATAGCTAAAGAGGATCAAGAGAATACAACTTTCACCACTGAATGAGAAATTTTTACATACATGATGATGCCCTTTGGATTAAAGAACACGCCTGCAGTCTTTTTGTGCATTTTTGTGCAAGAATTCTAGGATTTTATTCACAAGTTCTTGCAGGTTTACTTGGATAATGATACAGTATATGGGATAGTCAAGGATCATTATGAAAAATTATGGTTAATGTTTGAAAGATGCAGGAAATTGAGTATCTCTTTAAATGTTAAGAAGTGCATGTTTGCTACCCCCTTTGGGACTCTGCTAGGACACATTGTCTGTAAGGAGGGTTTGTTACTAGATCTAGCTAAGGTTGCAATTATCATAGGCTTGGAGGAGCCTACTCGCCAGAGTAAGGTGCGTGGATTCTTGGGCCACACAAGGTATTACCAATAATTTATAAAAGGATATGCTAATATTTTTGTGCCTTTTTAGTAATTATTAAAAGGTAAAGGCAAGTTCTATTGGGGAGAATCACAATGGTGCCCAATTGAGACATTGAAGGAAAAGCGTACTACAACACCTATTATGTGTTTTCCTTCATGGAATCTACCTTTTCATGTAGATGTGGACACCTCTGGTATGGCCATTAGTGCAGTATTAGCTCAGTCTTTAGAAGCTATTATAGATCATCATATGTGATTCGTTAGCAAGAAGTTTACTCTAGCAGAACAACATTACACAACTACGGAGCATGATTCTTTTTCCATGATCTACGTGGTGCATATGTTTAGATAGTACTTGTTAGCGACACCTTTTGTTTTATGTAAAAATCACATGTCATTATAATACTTGGTGAAAAATCCTGTTTTATAGGGGCACATATGTCAGTGGGTCCTGTTGTTCTAGGAATTTGATTTTAAATATGTGGTGAAGCAAGTTAAAAGCAATTCTAGTCCAGACCATTTATCTAGGATTCAATCAGGAGAGGATGCATAGAGTATTCAAGATACAATGTCAGATGTGCAGTTGTTCAAGTTAAACTATAAACCCTTGGAATGAAGACCTTGGAGAAGAAATAACTAGTGATTCACGCCACACCTTACATGTTGATCAGTGGAGACTTATACAATGTAGGCCATGATGAAGTTTTACGTTGGTGCGTACTTGAGCATGAGTGAATGGAAATCATGGAGGAGGATCATGGCGGTATTGTAGGTGGACACTATGTTTGGAATGTAACCACATGTAAGATTCTACTACTTGGATCATGGTGGGAGACTCTGTTATCCAAAATGAGCCCCCTGCTTATTTTGGCTAACTTGGCTTCATTCTTCCCTTCCTTGTGCTTCAACTTCAATTTTCACACATTTCAAACACTCAAGGGTTTCTGGAAATCACTCCATCGGATAGGATTTTCAGTTGACACCTTGCTGATTTGGGTAGAAGACAAACTTCTTGTTTATTTTCCATTCATCCTAACATCCATGATCAGCTCCAAATCAACTGCATGGCTGCCCATTTTGAAGAAAGGAAGCTATTTTGCACAACCAGTTGTAGGGTTTGTTTAGCTTACCTTTGCTTCTAGTTAGAGTAGAGTATGTAGGTTTACTTTCTGCAAAAGAAGTGCTTGTGCACACTCTGCATATCCCACTTGGGGTATGTATGATTTTCATGTTTTTACGTATTTTTTGTGGTGCTGGTTTTTCTCTTGCACAGTTCATTGTCTTGGCAGTTGAGGAAGACCAGTTCAATTTTCAGTGGGTCTCCAATTGGCTTAGAGGTCAGATTTTCATAGTTCAGATTAGAATCAGTTTATCAGGCTTGAATCCATGCCCAATGGATGCTTCAAAGGCCACTTTTCATTCATCTAGTAGGTAGATGACCCCTGAGAGTCGCCAAATTGTTATCCAAAATGACCCCCCTACTTATTTTGGCTAACTTGCCTTCATTCTTCCCTTCCTTGTGCTTTAAATTCAATTTTCACACATTTCAAGCACTCAAGGGTTTCTGAAAATGGATCCATTGGATAGGATTTTTCTTCCCCTTTCTAGAAAGGTAAAATTTTCCTCCTAACTCCTTGTAAAATTCAAGTTATGGCTCGGTGGAGTTTTTTGGGGAAATTTTCCCTTCACAGGCCCGCAACCAATAGGAATGCGCCATGTGGCAGAGGGAGTTGGGCCGGCGGGGCGAGGTTGAAAAAATTGCCAAAAACTTGGCGAAGGTGCAAAGGAAAAAAATCAGCCACATCGCCATTGACGAAAATACTTCAACTTTGGAAACAACACCTGGGTGAAAATTTGAAGTGCATCCCCATTGACGAATCAGAACGCACCATGTGGTAGCGGAGTAGCAGAGCGTAGGGGTTTTTGGGAATTTTTTCCCAAAGTAAAATCAAAGGAAAAAAGAGACAAATAAACCCGTGATCCCATCGACGAATCAGAGAGTGACATGTGTCCAGTCAGGCCGGAATGGCGGAGGCACGGGGGTAAAATGGAAAATTTTCCCAATAAAGATTTTCAAAGGAAAAAGATAGGTTTCGGCCCGCCGACGAACTGGAACGTGACATGTGTCTCGGGGTGGCGGAGGCATGGATTTTTTTTGAAAATTTTCTAAAAGTGCAAAATGTAAATTTCGACACCGTGAGCCCGTTTTTGAAATCTGATTTTGTGCCTCGAAATTTGTGCCAAAGTTTTTTTGACCTAAATCTTCAGATCGGCATATCTTTTGATCCAGAGATCATATTTCAACAAAATTGGAATTTTTGGAAAGGTCTCAAGCCCCTCTATGTATTGGAGGAATAAAAACATCATTTTGTTTAAGTTTTGATGGAGAAAAATGTTAAAACATATTTTAGGCCATAAATGCGAACCAGATTGCTTCAAATAAGTTGTTTTTGATCAAATCCTCCATGGTTTTCTTCTCTAGCACACCAAGGATGGAGAATCAGCTTGTTTTGATGGAGGAAAACCCTAAAAATGTCTTCTCACACCATAAATATGAGATCATATTTTTTTGAGAGTTGTGCTTCACCAAATTTATCATTTTTCTCCCAACACACAAAACAAAAATAGAGGAGCTCGAATTAATGGTTTGCAGGCCGATTTGACAAAGATTAATGGCAGGTGGTTGAGGAAAAAGATCAAATTTTTCTTCCTCCTCTATTTTCCCTCTCTTTTCTTTAGCTATAAATGCAAAGGATGTAATCTATTGTAATGTCTGACATTTTTTTCTCCGTATCTCCCTTTCTCTCTATTCTGCAGCGAGTTTGTGGAGTTCTCAAACCTTCAATAAATCTATAAATGCAAAATTTACACATTTTGGCTATTGTAATGCTTTGTATCAACTCTGTGGAGCAATAAAATAAACTTGTGGGTGATTTCTAGCCCCTTTCTTTCTTCCATTGCATTCATTCTGATATTTTCATTACAAATCTGGTTATTTGTGCATGTGAGTTATATTATTTTTATGGTCTGTGTTTAACAGTAGAGTGGGAGTTCATCATTCCTCGGTGCATCACCTCCATTAGCTTAGATTTCATTATTTATGCAACTTTCTCTTCACCTTGGTCCCTTGGAAATATTTAGAGTAGGAATTAGGATAGATCCTCTACAAAATGAATGTATGCACCTGAACACAAGAATAGGAACCAACCTTTAATCTAGAGAGTTTTTTCCCATTTTCTGCAAGTCCCACACTTGGAGAAAAAATTCCATGTTATACAATCACACTGGATGACCATTATCAAACTAGAAATATGAGAAAACATCCAGGGGTGCTGTGATTTAACACTAACAGTTTTGGCACGCCCAGTGGGACCAAGAGGTCTTCCACTTCATTTTTTTACAGGTTGATGTGTTCCTGTGAAAATTTCAGCCTTTGGAGGCACTTTCAAACACATATGGTGACTCCATCTGGTCAACAACCCATCTCTAAAGTTGCAGACCTTCTTTCCATTCATTTTCTTTCATTTTCCATTCCATCACTATCATTCTTCTTTCACTCCATGAAGTTGTGTAATCATGACTTCATTTCCACCATGGAATTCACAACAGCAACAATATATTCCACCTCCAACATGTTTCTCAAATCCTCCAGATTAGTATTTCGATCATATTCAAAACCAGCATGCATACCCATGTGAGCAATGCCAAAATTAGTTTGGATATGAAGCACATCAAGCACAAGGGTATGCAGATTGTGAGGGAAGTCATGAAGAAAATGTAGATCTACTGGAGAAGATCAAAAATATGGAGGCAAGCATGGTGCAATCCAGGACTCAAGAATAAATGAAAGCATTTGGAATCAGTTGTGGAGCACCTTGTCGATGGATGGGACCTTTTTCAAGGCATTACAACCCTCAAGAGAAACTTGATTTCATTGTTGTAACACTTCCATTACTTGTAAAGTGGACTGAAGGAATAGAGGTGTATGAGAGGAGTATTTAGCAACCTTGTCAATGGGTAAGCACACCATCTCATGCCTTTTCTTTCCCTTTTTCCTACTCTATTTTATCTCAGCAGTATCAAGTTTTAAACTCTCCATCTATTGTCCCAAAAGTTGATTCCATTTCTCCATCCCCTAGTCTTCCACCCCATCTCAATTCTTCTGTCCTTTTCCCTTCCAAACAACCATTCCCTCTTAATAAAAAAGAGTTTCTACCTCCTTCAACACCACAAAAAATTTCAAAATCAATTGAGTCACAACCCATCCATCCTCTTACATTCCCAGATCCATGTTGGGAAGATGAAAATTAGGAACCCAATCAAGGAGAAAAACAAGAAGAGGAAACCAACAGAGAAGAAATGATAGAAAATATGAAGAGTTGGGCTGCTAAATTTGAGTTTTCAAAAATCTCCTTGATGGTGAGGCCAAAAGAGAAAGTTGGGGTTGAAGAAACAATGGTGGTTGAGGCTGAGTTTGTAGCAGAAGAAGAACAAGAACAAAAGGAAAAGAATTAGCAGTTTGTTGGTGATGAGTTGGGTGCCTCCCTTGGAACTTTGTCCAAAGAAAATGCTGATTCAATTTGCACTACAAAATCAGTCATTGTGGAGGAAGAAAAACCAGCTCAAAATACCATTTTTGAGGAGCAAATGGATGAGATCAAGTCAAGTTTTGCAACAGCAGAAGAAGGAAGCATTATTGATACATTTTTGCTTTCATTTGAAGGGGCTACTTTGATTAATGAAACCGTTATGGAGGTGAACAAAATAGGTCCAAATTATGAGAAAAAGGAACAAGAATTTCCATGTTTCTCTCCCACTTCATCTCTCCAAAAATCTGATTTCTTGGATGAATTTGAATTGGTAAGTTGCATGTTTGAAAATGAAGTTGCACATGGTGAAGAAAATGCAGATTTGAAGGTCACCGTGCAAGAGGGAAAATATTTGTTGTAGTGGGACATAGAAGAGTTTTATGGTTTATCAGACTTAGAGGAATGTCTTGAGGAGGAGCCAGCTGAAATTACAACATTCTCTTCTCCACCATTCATTCTCCAACATCAAGAGCCTAATGCAACAAAGGAGAACATTGAAAAACAATAGTGTGTGTTTTGTGACAGCTCATTGGAACCAAGTTTGGAAGATTTATATCTTCCATGTACTTCATGGGAAAAGGAAGGGAAAGAGCAAAATATTTTCACCACCTCTTCCGCATCATCCATCCAAGAAGGTCTACAAGAGGACTCCATTTTTGGAGTTAAAAATTAGAGCTATGGGCACTTTCAATGGATCAGACCTTGCCCAATAAGGTATTTGGCTTCATTAGAGCCAAGGGAGAAGTCACAACCAGTCATGCTTACTCCTAAGCATGAGGATGGTATGCAAAGTACCAAGGATATGTTGTCATACCTCTTCAATCCAAATGAAGAGAAACTAAAAGAGGTATTGGATTTGTTTTCAGTTGACACCTTGCTGATTTGGGTAGAAGACCAGCTTCTTGTTGATTTTCCACTCATCCTAACAGCCATGATCAACTCCAAATCAACTGCATGGCTGCCCATTTTGAAGAAAGGAATCTATTTTGCACAACTAGTTGCAGGGTTTGTTTAGCTTACCTTTGCTTCCAGTTAGAGTAGAGTAGGTAGGTTTACTTTCAGTAGAAGAAGTGCTTGTGCACACTCTGCATATCCCACTTGGGGTATGTATGATTTTCATGTTTTTACGTAGTTTTTTTGGTGCTGGTCTTGCTCCTACACAGTGCATTGTCTTGGCAGTTGAGGAAGATCAGTTCAGTTTTTAGTGGGTCTCCAAGTGGCTCAAAGGCCAGATTTTCACAGTTCAGATCAGAATCATTTTATCAGGCTTGACTCCATGCCCAATAGATGCTTCAAAGGCCACTGATCATTCATCTAGCAGGTAGATGACCCCTCAGAGTCACCAAATTGTTATCCAAAATGAGCCCCCTGCTTTTTTTGGCTAACTTTCCTTCATTCTTCCCTTCCTTGTGCTTTAACTTCAATTTTCACACATTTCAAGCACTCAAGGGTTTCTGGAAATGGCTCCATCGGATAGGATTTTTATTCCCCTTTCTAGAAAGGTAAAATTTTCCTCCTAACTCCTTGTAAAATTCAAGTTATGGCTCGGTGGAGTTTTTTGGGGAAATTTTCCCTTCACAAGCCCGCAGCTAATTTGAATGCGCCATGTGGCAGAGGGAGTTGGGCTGATGGGGCGAGGTTGAAAAATTTGCCAAAAACTTGGCAGAGGTGCAAAAGAAAAAAACTAGTCGCGGGCCCGTTGAGCTATGAGGAGTTGCCACATGTCCAGCGGCGAAGGAGTCGAGGCAGCAGAAGTATTTTGGAAATATTTCAAAAGTTGAAAAAGCACATGGGTGAAAATTTGAAGCGCATTCCCATCAACGAATCAGAATGTGCCACGTGGCAGCGGAGCAACAGAGTGCAAAGGTTTTCAAGGATTTTTTTCCCAAAGTAAAATCAAAGGAAAAAAGAGACAAATAAACCCATGATCCCATCAATGAATTAGAGAGTGACATGTGTCCAGTCAGGCCGGAGCGGCGGAGGCACGGGGGTAAAATGGAAATTTTTCCCAATAATGATTTTCAAAGGAAAAAGATAGGTTTCGGCCAGCTGTCGAACCAGAACGTTACATGTGTCCTGGGTGATGATTGAAAAATAGGGACGGAAGCCTGATCACTTTATTAATCTCAATCAATCAACCATTACAGAGAATAGGCTGCAATATTTATAGATATTGCACAGCCAAATACATACGGGAGAATAAGTTGCACAGGTGCAACCAAATGCCAGAATGAATAAGCTTCTAATAACATCCGGGAAGAAGCAAATGAATAGATACAAATATATTGTTCACAACAATATAACAGTATGAAATAAAAGACAAATATGGTTGATTAACCATATAACAAAATAACAATTATTATTTAATTAATAAAATTAATTAAATAACTGAACTATGCATAATTAATATTAGGATAATAATATTTAATCCTAACATTCCCCCCCTTAATTGTGCATTGTCTGAAGATATGAGGAGAGAAATGCTCTGAACAACTCGAACTTGTCACGTGGAAGTGACTTTGTGAAAATATATGCTCGTTGTTCAGCCGTTGGACAAAATTGAAGCTGGATGTTGTGCTTCAACACATGTTCGCGTATGAAATGAACCTGAACCTCAATGTGTTTTGTTCTCTCATGAAAAACTGGATTGTGAACAAGTTTGAGAACACCTTCATTGTCAACATACATGGTAGTAGGTTTGTCCTGTGGTATTCCAAGTCCTTCCAGTATGCGACGTAGCCAAATCGCTTCACAGACAGCTTCTCCTGCAGAACGATACTCGGCTTCTGTGGAAGAGCGAGAAACAAAGTGTTGTTTCTTACTTCCCCATGAAATTGGTCCAGATCCCATAAAGAATACAAATCCAGAAGTTGATTTTCTATCATCAATGTTACCTACATGATCTGAATCTGAATATCCAGTCAAGAAGTTTTCGTTCTTCTTGTATTCTAGACCAAGATCCACTGATCCTTTGAGATATCTCAAAATGTGCTTTGCTACTTTCCAATGAAAAACTTTGGGTTCCTGCATGAACCTGGATAGATAGCTCACTGCAAAGCTGATATCTGGTCTACTGTAGGTCAGGTAAATGAGACTCCCGATCAGCTACCGATAGAGAGTGGCACTTACCTCAGGAGATGGATCTAAACGAGATAACAATAATCTGTTCTCCATAGGTGTATCAATTGGTGTGCAATCCATCATCCTAAACTTCTTGAGCGTTGTCTTGGTATATTTCATCTGAGAAACAAAGATGTGATTCTCTTTCTGCCATACTTCTAGTCTAAGATAGTAGTGCATAAGCCCAAGATCTGTCATGTCGAATGATAGCTTAAGATCTTTCTTCGTTTCATCAATCATCTTCACTAAACTGCCAGTGATGACTAGATCATCGACATAAACTACAACAATCACCATCTCCCCCCTTGCTTTTTGAGGTAGAGATTGGGATCGTATGGATTTCTGACGAATCCATGTTGTACGAGATGCTCATCAATCTTGATGTACCATGCTCGGGGTGCCTGTTTGAGGCCATACAGATATTTCCTAAGTCTGCATACCTTTTCTTCTTGACCAGGTACAATATATCCCTCAGGTTGAGTCATGTAGACTTCTTCTTGTAAATCTCCATTCAGGAAGGCACTTTTTACGTCCATTTAGTGAACTTTCCATCCAAACTAAGCAGCTAGAGCAAAGATCATCCTGATCGTTTTGATCTTAGCTGTGGGAGAAAATGTCTCCTCATAGTCAATGCCTTCTTTTTGTGCATACCCCTTTGCTACAAGTCTTGCTTTGCACTTGTCCACTGTCCCATCTGCTTTGTACTTAGTTTTGAATATCCATCTGCATCCAATGGGTTTCTTCCCTAGTGGAAGATCAATAAGCTGCTAAGTGTTTTTCTTCATCACTGATTGATATTCAGAATCCATGGCATCTTTCCAAGCTTTTGACTGTAGGGCTTCCTAGACTGTAGAGGGCTCGTCTGATTCAATAACTCTACTCATCAAAGTAAAGTTAACTTCTTCTCTTGCTTTACTGTGATTCCATGGTCCAGGGGTGGATGTATCCGGTGGAGCATCCAATCTTGCATCTCGTAATGTACTTGTACACCATTTAGGCATATGTTGAATTGTTCCCATGGGTTGTGGTTCTATTTGATCAACACCATCATCCCCATCATCACTTTCATATTCTAAGGGAACATAAGCTTCAATTTTTACAATTGGTGAAAAATCTACATCTTGCGAGTCCGGAGGAGTCTCTACTTCCTTCTTCTCAAAAAACTCAACATCTTTGCTAGTGTAGAATTTTCTGGTCTTAGGATCCATCAATCTATACCCAAGAGTCTCTTCACTGTATCCAATGAAGATGAGATTTTGTGACTTCATGTCCAATTTCTTTCTGTTTTGTTTGGGTATGTGCATGCTGGCTTTGCACCTGAATACTCTGAGGTGTGCAATGGATGGTTTCCTTTTTGACCATGCTTCCTATGGTGTAATTCCATCAAGAGCAGTTGTGGGCGCTCTGTTTAACAAATAAACTGCTGTTTTTGCTGCTTCTGCCCAAAATGTCTTTGCAAGTCCGGAATCATTGATCATGCATCGCACCATTTCCATGATAGTACGATTTCTTCTCTCGACAACACCATTTTGCTGCGATGTGTGTGGAGGAGGCATTTGTCGACAAATCCAGTGAGTTTGTAGGAAGTCTCTGAACTCATCACTGGTGAATTCCCCCCCTCGATCTGAGTGGAGAGTTCTGATGTGACGACAAGTTTCTTTCTTAACTGCCACTTTGAAATTTTTGAATGTTTCAAAGGCTTCAATTTTCTTGCGAAGACAAAAAATCCACATTTTCCGTGAATAGTCGTTAACACAAAGCATGAAGTACTAGAACCCAGAATGACTTGGCTGCATCGGACCGCAAAGATCGGTATGAACCATGTCAAGTTTACCATGAGTTCAAAAAGTACTCTTTTGGAATGAAACTCTGTGTTGTTTTCCTGTTAAGCAGTGAGGACACTTGTCTGTATCCTTCTGAAGAGATGGTAGCCCATGTACCATATTACACCGGCGAAGTGTTTTGAGGTATTTGAAACTTACATGACCAAATCTCCGATGCCACAACTGGTCTGAGGTGGAGTTTTTAGCCACAAGTGCTTGATCATTTTTGTGAATGAAATCAAGTTGAAACATTTGTCCCACATTTGAGGCTTTTGCAATTATTTTCGAGCCTCTAGATTTATCTCGAATCAAACACATTTTCTTGCCGGATTGACTATCAAAGTCAATTTTCAGGTTGTGATCTAGGAGTTGACTGACCGAAATAAGATTCTTTATCAACCTAGGGACATATAGAACATCTGATAGTCTGCATTTGCATGAACCAAGGGGTAGAGAAATGTTTCCAATCCCCTGAACTGTATATGAAGAATCATCTCCCAACGAAACATGATTTTTCGATGGTGTGTCCCTCATTGAAATAAACCAGTCTCTGTGGCTGGTCATGTGTCGAGTGGCTTCCGAATCAACATACCAGACATCACTAGATGACGTGGATGGTTCACTTGATCGAGCAGTGAACAAGAAGTCTTCATTGTCTGACTGTTCTTGTTGCTCAGCAATATTACCTTGCTGGTGGGGTCTTCTTTTCTAGTTCCCCTTTTTCTGCCCGTGATAGTTGTTTGAATGTCCCTTGTAAGATTTTTGTTGTTGTGGTCCAGAATTGCTTGATGAACCTTTCTTATAAGTGTTATACCAACAATCTTGTAATTCATGTCCTCTTTTGCAAATTGGACATCGCTTCTTCTGTTGATTGTCCCCATGATACTGATTCTGATGTGGGAACTTCTGATAGGATTTAGGTTTTCCTTTACCTTTTCCTTTCCATTTTTGATGTGAAGACAGTGCCTGCTCCTCTTCATCATCTTTGTTGTGCATTGCTTCCTCTTGTTGTAGTAGGTTTACTAGCTTGTCAAAACTAATTGTTGTATCTGAAAAGTTTAGAGTTGTGACAAAAATGTGGTAAGAAGAAGGGAGAGCTCTCAGAACAATGGGAACGAGAGATTCATCTTTGACTTCTTCTCCTAGGGCTAGAAGTGAAGCCCTCAACTCTGCAACTCTTCTTAGGAAAGCTTCAATTTTCTCATTCTGCTTGAACTTCAATGTATGTAACTGACTCTGCAAATTGAGTATGACATTCTTGTTCTTGGCCTCATATATTGTGCTTAGCTTAACCCACACTTCTTTTGCTGTTGTGGCATCTCGAATGTGGGCTTGCACATCATCAGACACTCCAAACAAGATGATGAGTTTTGCTTTCTGATCTGCTCTATCAAACCGTCGTTGTTGTGTTGCATCAGTTGGTGATCTGGTTAGAGTACCAGTCACAATAGGCCAGATTTCTTCAAACTCAAGCTGTGTCTTTATTTTTGTCTTCCATGCAACATAGTTGCTTCCTCTGAGCAATTGTGAATCCGGAAGAAAAAATTTGGGGGCATTGGTGCCCATTTTGCAGAGATCACTGACAGGGTTTGGCTCTTATCACTCCAGGTATTAGGTCTCCCAATCTATATACCATCAGTCTGATATACCAAACCTTCCAATATATCCGTCGGTACGTGGAAGAAGCTCGCCCTTTCTATATACCCGGTGGTACGTGAAAGAGGCGTTAACATACGTGAAAGAATTCAATACGTGGTACCAAGACAGTACTGATGGGGTCTGTGTGATTATTGACACCGGCTCAAAGAAATATCCTCATACGCGCGCGTAACTTCGCTATATACTCGGATATTTTCTCACTCCGGATTTATGTCTTGCAATCGTTCACAGACGGATGGGATGGTTCATAGTGTGTGCATTGTGACCTTATTACTCCCTGTCGATTTATAGGGACGATGCCCAGACGATGTTGTTTCTGCTATATTAGGCATTAAGTGCAGTAGTAGTCGTGACGGCTTTACCCGTAAGCGCTTCCCAGAGGCATTGTATATACCAAACGCTGCGAATGAGATCTAGGATCTCGTGAGTGTTACAGAACCAAATTTTTTTTATTTTTGATTACAATTCTGCCAGTTTCTAAGTAGTTACAAAGTTTTGCAGTTGACTATGGCAACTTGCAAATTAGTACAATATGCAGCAGTATACAATTTACATTCAAAAAACTATACAATTTGAATGACAGGAAAAAAATTTCAGTTTCGGGGTCCTGGTGGCCTCCTGAGCCCAATACAACCCAAAATGCTAAAAATTGCAAAAAAAAGCTGAAAATGCAATTTTTAGATGGGTCTCCTTTTACAAAAAATGTCCAAAATGAAAAACCAGGCCGAATGGGAGAAAAAAATTTTTACCCTAAATTAGGGATTTCTCCGCTAAATTTAGTTAGTTATAACTAAATTCAAAAAATCTGCTAAATTTAGCAGTTCACACATCCATATACATACACACAGATTTGGATGTCCAGTGGACTACTAACAATAACAAGAGCTATATTTCTTCTCTAATTTAGAGATAAAACCCGTAATGGGGTAAAAAAATACTAATAATTTTTTTTTTTTTTAAATTTGAATACCTGCTGCAAATTTTGCCTGGTGCTGAGTGCACCAATGCAAAAAAAAATTGTGTTCCAAACACCTGAAACTGAACAGGAGGTTGTGGGTTTGCAGGGGATTCTGGGAAGCTGCAGGAGGCAGCACTGGCTCTCCTTCTGGTGCAGATTTCTTCTCCACGAATTCTCCTTCTTCTACAACCTTCTCCAACCTTGCTAGGAGCTTCAATTCGCTTCGGTACCAAATGATGATTGAAAAACAGGGACGGAAGCATGATCACTTTATTAATCTCAATCAATCAACCATTACAGAGAATGGGCTGCAATATTTATAGATATTGCACAGCCAAATACATATGGGAGAATAAGTTGCACAGGTGCAACCAAATGCCAGAATGAATAAGCTTCCAATAACATCCGGGAAGCAACAAATGAATAGATACAAATATATTGTTCACAACAATATAACAGTATGAAATAAAAGAAAAATATGGTTGATTAACCATATAACAAAATAACAATTATTATTTAATTAATAAAATTAATTAAATAACTGAACTATGCATAATTAATATTAGGATAATAGTATTTAATCCTAACACTGGGGCGGCGGAGGCATGGAGTTTTTTTCAAAAAATTTCCAAAAGTGCAAAATGCAAATTTCGACCTCGTGAGCCCATTTTTGAAATCCAATTTTGTGCCTTGAAATTTGTGCCTGATTTTTTTTTCCCTAAATCTTCATATGGGCATATCTTTTGATCCAGAGATCGGATTTCAACAAAATTGGACTTTTTGGAAAGGTCTCGAGCCCCTTTATGTATTGGAGGAATAAAAACATCATTTTGTGCAAGTTTTGATAGAAAACAAATGTTAAAAAATATTTTAGGCCATAAATACGAACCATATTGCTTCAAATAAGTTGTTTTTGATCAAATCCTCCATGGTTTTCTTCTCCAGCACGCCAAGGATGGAGAATCAGCTTGTTTTGATGGAGGAAAACCCTAAAAATGTCTTCTCACACCATAAATATGAGATCAAATTGTTTTGAGAGTTGTGCTTCACCAAATTTATCATTTTTCTCCCAACACACAAAACAAAAACAGAGGAGCTCGAATTAATGGTTTGCAGGCCGATTTGACAAAGATTAATGGCAGATGGTTGAGGAAAAAGATCAGATTTTTCTTCCTCCTCTGTTTTCCCTCTCTTTTCTTTAGCTATAAATGCAAAGGATGTAATCTATTGTAATGTCTGACATTTTTTTCTCTGTATCTCCCTTTCTCTCTATTCTGCAACGAGTTTGTGGAGTTCTCAAACCTTCAATAAATCTATAAATGCAAAATTTACACATTTTGGATATTGTAATGCTTTGTATCAACTCTGTGGAGCAATAAAATAAGCTTGTGAGTGATTTCTAGACCCTTTCTTTCTTCCGTTGCATTCATTCTGATATTTTCATTACAAATCTGGTTATTTGTGCATGTGAGTTGTATTATTTTTATGGTCTGTGTTTAACAGTAGAGTGGGAGTTCATCATTCCTTGGTGCATCACCTCCATTAGCTTAGATTTCATTATTTCTGTAACTTTTTCTTCACCTTGGTCCCTTGGAAAGATTTAGAGTAGGACTTAGGATAGATCCTTTGCAAAATGAATGCATGCACCTGAACAGAGGAATACAAACCAACCTTTAATCTGGAGAGTTTTTTCCCTTTTTCTGCAAGTCCCACACTTGGGGAAAAAATTCCATGTTGTGCAATCACACTGGATGCCCATTATCAAACTAGAAATATGAGAAAACATCCAGGGGTGTTGTGATTTTGCACTAACATACTCTATACAAGGATTGCAAAGAATATTGTAAGGTGTGTGATCACTGTCAGTGCCTTGGAAAAGCTGGTTAGAGAGATGAGATGCCTTTAACACCCATTAATAGTGTAGAACCTTTTAAGAAGTGCAAAATTAACTTTGTGGGCCCTATTTCTCTAGCTACACACAGAACTGTATCGTGCTACATAAAAACTTGCATAGATTATCTTATAAGGTGGAAAAAATTAGTTCCTATAAAGGATTTCACATCGGCTATGACATTGACGTTCTTGTGGGAAAATATTATTACCAGGTATGGATGTCCTTTAAGTTTGACGAGTGATAGGGGTACTCAATTTCTTAATTTAACAATCCATATACTATTGGAAAAATTTATGGTTACTCGTCACAAGATAATCCCTTATCACCCTCAAGAAAATGGAATTGTTGAGGCCTTCAACAAGATATTGTGCCAAAATTTGACAAAAAATTGTGATGTTGGAAGGAAAGTTGGGATGATAAATTCATATTGTACTTTGGTCATACAGGAAAACCTACAAAATGTTTATGTTATCCAAATAGCTCTCCTAATGATTTGGATATCTTGCCTACCCATCCTTCTCCCCTTCACATTCTTCTGTCTCCTTCCATTTTCCCTTGTGCGCCTTCCTCCTGCGCACCCACTTTCTCCTCTATCCCGTTGTACACTCCTTGCATGCACCTCCCCAGACTTACCTCCCAATAAGCTAAGTCCTTAGAATTCCTCTTATGTGAATTGCGTGCACCCCTCTTTGCCTCTTTCTTCTATTTCTCCCTTGCACCCACACTTCGCGCGTTCACCTTCTTTCTAGTCATCGTGGTGCACCTCCAAAGGTTAAATCCAAAAGGGAGACTTGAACAAGTGTCAGGCCCCCACGTGTCCTAGGCCCAAAGCAAAGGAAGAGTCAAAGCTAAAAGTCAAAAGGTGGACAAGGAAGGCATCAAAATGACTAAGTATAGAAATGCTAGAGGAATCGGCCATGCGTTATCTTGGTGCATCTCCAAAATTTAATCAAAAAGTGGAGATCCAAATGAGCGTGGGCTCGCCATGTTGTCTAGGGTTTGAAAAGGTAAGGGAGGCCATTGAGAATTCCAAAGAACATGTGGCGGCTCCCATGTGTATACCCAATGCTCCTTCAAAGGTAAATTCACAATGGGATTTTAAGTGAGCGCGGAGGCTTCACTCGTCTAGTTTCATAAAGGGACAGGGTCAGGTTGAATAGTCAATGCATTGTGATAGGCCTGTGGAGGGAGCCAAGTGTCAACACGGTGCTATTTCATAGGTAAAATTTGGGGTGGGTTTCCAAACAAGCGCCAGGCCGCCACATGTTTGTTATCTCATTTTAGCGATTCCAGCTAAAAATGAGATAACCATAGTAAAATTTTAGACAAATATCTTAAAAATTCCCTTTGAAAGAGATCTTCAGGATTTTGGGTTTTCATTGCATGAAAACATGTTTCTTTCCTATTTTATGCCTCATGTTCCCTGAAACCTGAAACTTGATTTCCCAAGCAGTATGTCAAGTTTTCGGAACTTCCAAGCATCAGAGATTTCTTTTCACAAAGCATGTTTTATGCCTCATGTTCCTCGAAACCCAAAACCTGATTACCTAGGTAGTGTGTTGGGTTTTCAGAACCTCCAAGCATCGAAACATGCTTTACTCAATGCATGTTTTATGTTGATTGTTTCTTGAAATCTGAAACCTGAATTGAATAAAATCCTTTGTATCGGGGTTTTGGATGCTCCAAGCATGATGACATGTCATTAATGTCCAATTCTCTGGCAGTTGGCACATGTGTCAAGTGAGGTGTAATTAATGCTAGGTTATTATAAATAGTCAATTTTTCCACGTCATTTGTTACCATTCATTTTTGCTACGTTGGATTTTTGTTGATGATTCCTCTACCTCCAAACCCGATCGAGCTTCCTAATTGATTTCACCAGTCGTTTTTGATCATTTTTAAAGCTAGTTGAAGGTATTCTTCTCTTCTTTCTTTTTAGAAGCTTTTTGGGTTATTTGTGAAGTGTTTTCTTGGGGTTTTCATTTATTTTCCTTCTTCCTTACTATTTTAGGGTTTTGGGTTGTTTTCCTTGTTTCTTTTCTTTTTCCCATGTGGGTTATTGTCTGAAATTTACCTATACGTTATTTACTTATTTTTCATAGGTTGTAACTTGTAGATTTCAAAATGATTTTGGAATTCCTAAGTGATCATGAGGTGGAAATTTTTCATGTTCTGACACATCAAAAACCCGATATACTTGTTTTGGGTTTTACAGGGTGTTTAACATCTTGCCCTTTCCACCTTGTTTTAGGTTTTGTCAGGAGCTTGACATCCATCAAGATCCGTAGTGTGTTGGGTATTTCTACTTGCTCAACATCCTCCAGTTTCCACCATTGTGTCAAGGTTTCCTACTTGTCTGACACTTCCTCACTTCCACAGCGTTTTAGGTTTGCATTGATGCTCAACATGTCCTGACTTCCGACATACACTCCATTGTGTTGGGTTTCCGAAGGTGTTGTGCAAATTTCAAAATCCGAACAATGTGGCGAGTCTATGCACTTGTCCAACAAACTTTCAAGCCCGATTTCTCTTCCAGAAATCATCAAGGAATTTCTTCTTCGAGACTCCTCATGTCGAACCTCGGAAAATCTAAGGATAAGTCAAGAAAGATGAAGTATAAATATCAGAAGATGGAGTCTTCTTCTTACATAAGCTACAATTATTACATTCGGGACATAGAGCTCGGTAATATAGATATAGAGGACTTCTGGAAGAGAATTGAGGATTCTTCTTAGAATTATTGGATGAAGTCAATAGCAGGCAGCGGTCTCCCTCTTGTAGCAGGATTTCCAATATCCACTCAATGCCCTGAAGTCATCTTGGCATACGCTTCCAACTATGACTCAGCCTCCAACTCAGTAAGAAATCAAGTAGGAGATTCTATAGTGAAATTAGATAGAGGTTAATTTGATCAACTCCTAAAGTTTCCCGACTTTGTGGAGTATGTTGATTTAGACCTCAAATCGGAACAAAAGGCCTGGGACAAAGATCAGGAAGACTGCATGAAGTATGTAAACAATAAGTTCTTGATCAAGGCTAAGAAAGTTATTTCTAGGTTTCCCAAGTCAGTTCCTAGAAGTGATTTTATTCTCGAAATCAGTGATATCATTACCCTGCTAAGTCGATTATTTAGACTCCCAGAGTTAAAAGAATTCCAAGGATGGATGTACTAGTTCATGGTCATCATAAAGAAGAATGACCAAGGGATTGATTGCGGTAGCATAATAAGTGACGAGATAGATTCCCAAATGAAAACAGTCTTTTCTACCAACAAGTTCTATATGATGTCATATGTCGACTATGCAGTAGCAGGAATGAGGAACTATCCAGGGCTAGATGCAAAGGGAAACCAAGCAACATAACACATATATCGGTAATTCCCTCAGCTGACAATAAAAGGGCCTGAAGACCAATATAGAAGAGTGATTGACGCCTTCTTCTATGAAAAAATTTGTAGGTTGGATCCTGATCTAAGGAAGAGAAGGGTTTCTGATGAAGCATGGGCCGAAGTGTCAAAATGGGGTTGGATTTTCTTTCAATTCAACAATTTTACTTATCTTCGAGTGGTAAGGTTCTATGGTAATCCTTTCCATTTTCTCAGGTATCCAGGTGACAAACTGATCCTTATGGAGTTGGTCAGATAATTGTTGGATTTTCACAAATTCCAACAAAGCAGGCACAAAGCCGCCATCTCCTTCCCCATTTCCATTGGAAGGTATACATGTTCTACAGTGGTTAAGTCTAAGAACATGGTGCATGAGCTTCAAGACAAATTGAAGAAACATATGAAGCTCAGGGAGATATTTTTAGAATATCAAGAGTTACTGTGAAGAAGAAGAAAGAAATTTTATTTTCTTTTAATCATTGAGGAATAGAAATAGGTGTTATTTTTCAAACTTTGTGTTGTGGGATTTATCTATCTTGAGATATTGTTCTTACATCCAAGATCTTAAGCTATTCTTTGTTTAGTGTTCTTGATTATTTTAATCATTTCAAATATTACACTCATTATCTAAAACTCGTATAAGAATTTCTTGATCTGTGTTTTCTAGAAATAAAATATGTTCCTCTCATTCCCTTCCCACTTTGTTTCATCTATAATAGTTTCCTTTCCAATCCATTCTATTTCTAAAGCTGTAACATCTCCATTTCATGTTGATGTGAATTTTGGGATTGTATCCCAACCCCAATGGTTAGAATAGCGTGAATATTGTACATATTATTTTTGTTGTGTTTTAGATCAGTAATAAACAAGATGCCTCACCTGTCTTTGAGGAGGGATTTGATCCCGTGTAATGTGGTTGAACCTCATATTTTGGCCTGAAAAAATATCCAACCAACATTTTTTGGCGACTCTACTGGGGAATACAGATTTATAAGACTAAGCTTATCCTATTGGTGTCTGGAGACTCTGTATTTGCCTTATTTTCGGTAGATCCATTTTCCAGTTTAAGCTAGCTAGAAAAACATTCACTTGGTCAAGCCGAGCCAAGGGTGAAATTGATCCTTTCTTTAATCTGCTTCAACAAATCAATTTTAGACTTTCCCCCAATAGTGTTGTATCTAGCCGAGAAAGAAGTTCTTCACCTATTTGAAGAACTCGAGTTCCTCAAGAGCAAGAAGCTTTTGTAACCTGCTGTGTATTATTCTTGTCTAATACTCAGATTCTTGTGCACACTTCATTCAGAGGGATGGCAGCACAACTTGTTCGTTGGGGTGCGGCTATTGGTCCTCTTTCCCTAACTCTGCCATTGCATGATCTACCACATGGATCTCGTAAGAATATTCTCAAGCTCAACGGCGATGGGAAGCAGCACCCTGATGAACACATCGATTCATTCTTTATCCCATGTGATGTCCTTGGGGTGGCTCATGAAGATGTCTCTGTTTGACTTTTCGTTGAAACGTTGTAGGGTGTGGTAGTAAAATGGTTCTACCATCTTCCAAACACATGCATTACTAACTTGGATACCATGAGATTTTTATTTGAAGAAGGGTTCAAAAAAAAACAAAACAAAAAAAACAAAAAAAAAAAAAACAACAATAAAAAAAAAAAAAAACCAAAAAAAAATAAAAAAAAAAAACAAAAAAAAAAAAAAAAAAAAAAAAAAAACACAACAAACAAAAAAACAACAAAAAAAAAAAAAAAACCACAAAAACCAACAACACAACAAAACGCAAAAACCACAAAAAAACAAAACAAAAAACACCCAAAAAAACAAAAATTCACCCCCCAAAAACACCCCCATCCAACCAACCCCAACACACAACCAACGTCCCACCCAAAAAAAAAAAACACACCCGCCCAAACAACACCCCCAAACCCAACCCCCCCCCCCCCACCCAACCCCTCCCCCACAACCAACAAACCACCACCCAAACAAACACCCAACACCGCCCCCAACACCATCCCAACAACAACCACACCACCCCCCCAAAACCACCCCCACACCCCCCACCCCACCCCCCCCACCCCCCCCCCCACCAACCCCCCCCCACCCCCCCCCACACGCCCCAAATCCACACCCCCGCCCAACCCCCCCCCCCCCCCCCCCCCCCCCCCCCCCCCTCCCACCCCCCCCACCCCCCCCCCCCCCCCCCCACCCCCCTACCCCCCACCCCACCTCCCACCCACCCTCCCCCTCACGCCAAACACCCCCCCCACGCACCCCCAACCAACCACCAACCCTCCCGCACAACCAACTCCCCCCCCCCCCCCCCCCCCCCACACAACACCCCCCACACCCACCGACCCACCCCCCCCCCCCGACCCAGCACGACTTGCCTAGCAACACTACACTATGAAGAAGGAATCTCAACTAAGCCCCATGTGGGACTTCGTGGAAAAATTCAACAAGATGATTCGGAAGATTCCGGTGCTAGCCGTTCCCACTCTTGAAAATCAAAAGTGTTTCTTCATCAATGCTCAGCCCCTTGATGTGAGCTTCTTATTAAGAAGGTTGGTTATCCCTAATTTGGCTACTACTCAAGCTACAGCCACTGAAATAGAAGATGATCTCATTCTAGCTGGGAAGATCAAAAGAGATTCATCTAAGCCTAAAAATCAGAGTTCTTCTCAAAGTAATACTGACCCTATGATTCAGAAGATGGCCAACGACTTGATCGCTTTGAAGAAGCAAATGTCTCAAAAGGTGACCAACATCCCTTATCAGGATATTCCTAGACGTAATTTCAACAATACTAATGGCGCTCCTATAAGAGATAGGAATCGGTTGACTGCTGCTCCAACAAGGCTAACCATTGAAGCTCCTCCTATCAACACAATAGTGGAAATAGTTGAGGAAGATGAAGAACCAGAAGATCAAGATTCTCATGAAGCTTTTAAAGCTTTAGGATATGCTGATGAGTCTTTCGACGATTCAGTTGACGACTCCAACATTGGGTACTTGGAATACGAGGAAGACCAGTGCGAACATGACAGTCAATCATTTGTAGTATTCACTCAAGCTTAATCTCAGAACCCTAGAAAGATGGTTGAAGGCTCTAAGGAGAAGGGTAAAGAAGCTCCCATGGTTATGGCTAAAAGAGGCTATCTTATCTCAGTGCAAACAAAAAGGGAGACGACCAAAAAGGAAACTTATTCTTCTAACTCTCTTTCTCCATCCCCAAAGACCAATGCCTCGGCTCAGACCAGTATAACTAGAACTGGGCCCACCATCATTCCTTCATATACCACTTTCGACATTATTGATGATGCAAAGAAAACTAAAATCCAAATGTCGGAAGCCGAATACCTTCAGTCAAATCCCGAGCAATTTGAGAAACTTGCCAAATTCATTAGAGCAAGATTTTTATCCCTTCATCTTCAAAAGGCATGTTTCCTAATCCCACTTATTCTTTTCCTCAGAGTAATATGACCTCTGTTAATTCTTCGGGAAATATTGAACCGTTTTATTTGTCATTACTTATAAACAAGTTTAAACTTAGCAATTGCATAATTGACTCAGGAGCCTCTAATAATGTGATGCCTACAAAATTAGCCCATGCCCTTAGACTTATCTTGACTAAATCTTATGGGCAGTGTTACTCCATGGAAACCAAACAAGTCCCCTTGATTGGCCAAATCAAGGATGCATAGTTTTCATTTGTCACATTCCTAGAAAAGAGAGTAAAAATGACTATCCTGGTCGCTGATATCCCAGCTGCTTATGAAATTCTCTTAGGAAGAGGTTTTTGCAAAGATGTCGGAGGAGAAATCAATATGGACTAGAACAAAGATAAAATTCCAGTGAATGGATTTCCTCATTTCCTCCACCCTGAAGCACAAACAAAGTACCTGGTCACTAAATCAGATGACCCCAAAGCTCAAATTCTCTTCAAAGATGCATGCTTGGGAAATTATTTCATGACATCGGAGGTGCCTTCTATAGAAATCAAGGAAGAAGATCCTAATGCTATTTGGACCCTCGAGTTTGAAGGAAGCTATTCAACTACTGGATCAGGTGCTGGTGTGGTTCTTATGTCTCCATATTTCAAGATCTTTCCCTTCGCTTTCAAGTTGTAGTTTGATAATACTAATAATATGGCCGAATACGAAGCCTTGTTATTGGGATTAGACATGGCAAGGCAAAAGGGAATTTGAAATATTAAATTACATGGAGATGCTAAGTTGATTGTAAATCAAGTAAAGGGGATCTATCAGGTAAAAAATGATCACCTAAGGCATTACAGGAACACGGTGTGGGACAACATTGAATGTTTTGATGCATTTTCCATCAAAGAAGTTTTGAGAGATTACAATGATAAAGCTAATTATTTAGCTGTGTCTACATCTCTTCTCCTTCCTCACCCAAATTTCAAGTAGGACATATATACCATTGAGATTGTGTATCGTCCAAGTGTTCTAGATAATTCAGCACATTGGCAAGTGTTCAACGATGATCAACAGGTATTGTCTTTTCTTGAGAAAGATGATAATTTTAGCGAGATTTATTTTGAAGGATCAGAATCAACTTTCCATGAGTCCATCTCAAATTCATATCAAGAGATTTATGGTGAATTCATCTAGCTCAAAGGTAATAATATTCCGAAAGGATTGGTTTCTGTTATTCAAAATGAGCCCCATGCTTATTTTGGCTAACTCGTCTTCATTCTTCCCTTCCTCCTGCTTCAACTTACAGTTTCACACATTTCAAGCACTCTAGGGTTTCTAGAAATGGCTCCATCAGATAGGATTTTTCTTCCCCTTTCTAGAAAGGTAAAAATTTTCTCCTAACTCCAAATATTTCGAAAGTTATGGCCTGGCAGAGTTTTTTGGGGAAACTTTCCCTTGACAAGCCCGCAGCCAATGAGAAGGTGCCACATGGTAGCGGAGGTTGGGCTGGCGGAGGTAAGTTGGAAAATTTTCCAAAGAGGGAAAATTGCACAAAGGGAAAATATTGGCCCGCAGGCCCGCCGAGGAGGATGGAGAAAAAGTTGCGGAAGGCCTGCGGCCAATGAGGAAGCGACACTTGTCCATGACAGTGGCAGGAGTCAGAGGCACAGAGGAAACTTTGGTTCTTTTCCAAAGTGACAGAGGCACAAATGGAGAAAAATAATTTTTCCCCCGCCAAGAAACCAGAAGCATACATGTGTCACCGGAGCGGTAGAGCATGGGGAAAATTTGGGAATTTTTCCTGATAAAAAAATCAAAGGGGAAAAGCGAGGTTTGAGCCTGCGTTTCCATCACCAAATGGGAAAGTGCCACATGGAAGAGGAGAAGAGGGGTGTGGGGAATTTTTGGGACATTTTCTCAAATTCAAAAAATGGAAAGTTTTCAAGTTTCAGCCCACCAACCCAATTTTTGCCCTAAAATTGCTATTGTTGCCCTAAATCTTCAGAGGGGCATAACTTTCGATCCCGAGCTCAGATTTTCACATTCTTTATATAATTGGAAAGCTGTTGATATCCTATACACGATGGAGGGTTAAATTTTTATTTTTGATGGAGTTTTTTGGGAGAAAAATAGGAAAACGTCTCTGGCATGCAAAAAACGTAGAAAATGCCCCCAACCACCAAAATTAATGAAGTATGGGCCTCTTTCTTGCTCTACAGAGCAATTTACTTTGGCGTATGGGTTTGTCCATGAAGCCCATAAATTTTTAGGTGAGATTGGAGGGATTTTTTGGTGGTTGGAGTTTCAATTTTATTTTCCCACATTTTCCACATTTCTTTCATTCTGTTCGATGGTTAAAAGCCAGATTTGGCTCATTTGTAAAGGTGGTTCATCATTCTTCTCTGCCTCTCCCTTATTTTCTTCCCCAGGGTCGAAAATGGAGTTTGAACCTCCTCCCTTGCTCTGTAATGGCATTTTTTTCCTCTTACTAGTAAAATGATGTTTTGTGCAAACTTCTGGAGCAATAAAATACGTGTTTTGTGATGCATTTGTCCATCCTTGCTTGTTTTGCTTGTCTTCTTTTTGCCTCTCTTCATTGCAGGTATTTGTGCATGTTTAAATGTTCATTGTAGGTTTTGGAGCTGTGTTCATGGAGTTTTGGAACATTTTTTGTGTGAAATTTATCCTTGGTTTTGTGATGCACTTGTCCATCCTTTCCATTGCTCACCTCTTCTTGTTCCATGGTAGTTTTGATAGATGTTCAACATTTTCCTTCTCTGGTGTATCATCATTTTAGTGTTGGATCTATATTTCCCTCTTTTCTCTTTCTTTATCTCCTTGGCATAGTTAGATTAGGATTAGATTTGATTTCTTACACTGGAATAGCTTATGGCAGGTAGTTTAGGAAGAGGAACCAGCCTTCTCTGGAGAGCTTTCCCCATTTGCAAAGGTCCCACACTTTGGGAAAGCTCAATGTTGTGAATTCACACCAAATGACATTGCCTTAGAAAAGTAGATCCATAGGTCATTTTGGGGGTGCTGTAAATTTTCACTAACAATTTTGGCACACCTGGTGGGACCTTAGAGGTATTCCACTTCATCTTTTGCAGGTTGATGTGTTCCTATGAAGATTTCAGCCTTTGGAGGAAATTGCAAACACATCTGGAAACTCCATCTTGTCAATAACTCATTCTCTAAGTTACAAACCCTCTTTCCATTCATTTTCCATTCATTATTCTTTCCATTCCATGAAGTTGTGCAATCATGACTTCATTTCCATCATGGAATTCACGTTTACAATAGCAGCAATACATTCCACCTCCAACATGTTTTACAACTCCTTCAAATCAGCATTTTGAAAAAATTCAAGATCAACATACATACCCATATGAGTAGCAGTGCCAAAATCAGTTTGGATATGGTTCTTTCCAAGAGTAGGGGTACGCATACAATGAAAACAATCAGATGCAAGATGCTGGTCTATTGGAGAAAATCAGAAAAATGGAGATTGGCATGGTGCAATCCAGGGCTCAAGCACAAATGAAAGCATTTGGAATCGATTGTGGAGCACCCCGTCCATGGGTGGGACCTTTTCCAAGGCATTACAACCCTCAAGAGAAGCTTGACTTCATGATTGCAATGTTGCCATTACTTGCAAAGTGGACTTAGGGAATAGAAGTGTATGAGAGGAGTATTTAGCAACCTTGTCAACGGGTAAGCACACCATCTCATACTCTTTCTTTTCCTCTTTCTCAATATGTATCATTTCAGCAGTGTCAAGATTCAAGTTTCCCATATGCTGCCCCAAATGTTGATCCCTTTTCTCCATCTCCTAGTCTTCCACCTCATCTCAATTCTTCTATCCTTTTCCCTTCCAAATCCAAATCCCCTCCACAAGAGCAAAAATAAATACCTTCCACTTCAAGGAAACAAGAAGTTTCATCTCTTCCACCACCACAAATAATTGCAAAACCAATTAAGTTACAACCCACCCCTCCTCTTGCATTCCCAAATTCATGTTGGGAAGATAAAAATTAGAATGCCAGTCAAGGACAGAAAAAAGTGGAACCCAACAAAGAATAAATAACAGACAAATTGAAGAGTTGGGCTCTCAAATTTGGGATAGCAAATATCCCCTTGATGTTTAAGCCAAAGGAGGAGGTCGAAGTAGAACAAGTGGTGGCCAAAGCTGATTTTGTTGCAGCAGAAGAAGAGCAAAAAGAAGAAGCAGATCAGCAATTTCTTTTCCTAGAATGTAGTGTCCATGTTGGCACTCTACTTGAAGAAGATGCTGGTCCAATCCAAGTTGCACAATCAGCCATGGAAGAGGAAGGCTCTAAAAGAGATCTTGCACCCCCAACTTGCCCTCTAGAGCAGCAGATTGAAGAGTTTGATTTGAAAAAATTCATGCTAGAGGAAGAGTTCATTCAAGAGCAAGATTGTCTTCAAACAACAAAGGAAGGAGAAGCTACTCCAAATCTAAAAGAAGAGGAGCACATTCCAGCTGTGGGGGAGAAAAGTGTAGATCCAAAGGCTTTGAGCACAAAGTAGGCTATAGAAGAACCTTCAATTCTTCTTTCTACTTCATCTCTCTTGAGTTCTAGTGCAAAAGAAGAGTTTGATCCTTCAAACTCAATGTTGGAGGATGAAAGAAACCATGGTGATCAAGTTGCAGATCAAGAGAACACCATGGGAGAGGTTGAACATTTGCAGCAGGACAACAATGAGGCAGTTTACCTGTCTGATTTGGAGGAATTTTTTGATGAAGAGGAACTAGTTGAAATCACACCATTTACTCCTCCTTCATCCACCTTCCAAACATAAGAATATACTATAATGAAGGAGAAATTTCAATTGAAGCAACCTACATCTTATAACAGCTCTTTGGAATCAAGATTGGAAGATTTAAATCTTCAATGTTCTTCATTAGAGGAAGAGAAAGGGCAGAAAAGTTCTACCATTGCTTCCACACCATCCATTCAAGAAGGTATACAAGAGGACTCCATTTTTGGAGTTGAAAATTAGAGCAATGGGCATATCAAATAGATCAAACCTTTCCCAATAAGGTACTTGGCTTCATTGAAGCCAAAGGAGAAACCACAACCAGTCATGCTTGTTTCTAAGCATGAGGATGAGCATCTAAGCAGCAAGGATCAGCTGCAATACCTCTACAATCCAAATGCAAAGCAACTAAAAGAGGTATCTAACTTTTTTTCAGTTGACACCTTTTTGATATGGGTAGAAGACCAACTTCTTTTTGATTTTCCACTCATCCTAACAGCCATGATCATCTCTAAATCAATTGCATGGCTGCCCATTTTGAAGAAAGGAAGTTATTTTTCACAACCAGTTGCAGGGTTTGTTTAGCTCACCTTTGCTTCCAGTAAGAGTAGAGTAGGTAGGTTTTATTTCAGAAGAATAAGTGCTTGTGCACACTCTACATATCCTACTTGGGGTATGTATGATTTCCAATTTTGTACATAGTTTTTTGGTGTTGTGTTGCTCTTGCACAATCCATTTCAGTGGGTTTTGGTGAAGATCAACTCCAAGTTTTAGTGGGTTTCCACGTGGCTCAGAGGTCAAATTTTCATAGTTCAGATTAGAATCAATTTATGAGGCTTGACTCCATGATGAATGGATGCTTCAAAGGCCACTGATCATTCATCTAGCAGGTAGATGACCCCTGAGAGTCGCAAAATTGTTATCCAAA
This sequence comes from Taxus chinensis, assembly GCA_019776745.2. NCBI lineage: Eukaryota > Viridiplantae > Streptophyta > Pinopsida > Cupressales > Taxaceae > Taxus > Taxus chinensis. The sequence continues at coordinate 158,743,719 of CM034149.1, forward strand.
ATGAGCCCCATGCTTATTTTGGCTAACTTGTCTTCATTTTTCCCTTCCTTGTGCTCTAACTTCAATTTTCACACATTTCAAGCACTCAAGGGTTTCTAGAAATGGCTCCATTAGATAGGATTTTTCTTCCCCTTTCTAGAAAGGTAAAATTTTCATCCTAACTCCCAATATTTCGAAAGTTATGGCCAGGCAGAGTTTTTTGGGGAAACTTTCCCTTGACATGCCCGCGGCCAATGAGAAGGTGCCATGTGGCAACAGAGGTCGGGCCGAAAGAGGTAAGTTGGAAAATTTTCCAAAGAGGTAAAAGGGCACAAAGGGAAAATTTTTGCCCGCAGGCCCTCGGAGGAGGATGGAGAAAAAGTTGCGGAAGGTCTGTAGCCAATGGGGAAGCGACACGTGTCCATGACAGTGGCGGGAGTCAGAGTAGCGGAGGAAAATTTGGTTTTTTACCAAAGTAACAGAGGAAAAAATGGTGAAAAAGAAGTGTGCCACCACCAAGCAACCAGAAGCTAACACATGTTACCGGAGTGGCGGAGCGCAGGGAAAATTTGGGAATTTTTCCCCATAAAAAAATCAAAGGGGTAAAGCAAGGTTTGAGCCCGCATTTCCATCAGTGAATGGGAAAGTGCCACATGGTAGAGGAATGGAGGGGCATGGGGAATTTTTGGGACATTTTCCCAAATTCAAAAAATGGAAAATTTTAAAGTTTCAACCCGCCAACCTGATTTTTGCCCTAAAATTGCTATTTTTTCCCTAAATCTTCAAAGGGGTATAACTTTCGATACCGAGCTCAGATTTTCACGTTATTTATATCATTGGAAAGATGTTGAAATCCTCTACACGATGAAGGATTATATTTTTATTTTTTATGGATTTTTGTGGGAGAAAAATAGGAAAACGTCTCTGGCATGCAAAAAACATAGAAAACGCCCCCAACCACCAAAATTAATGAAGTATGGGCCTCTTTCTTGCTCTACAGAGCAATGTACTTTGACGTATGGGTTTGTCCATGAATCCCATCACTTTGTAGGTGAGATTGGAGGGAATTTTTGGTGGTTGGAGTTTCAATTTAATTTTCCTACATTTTCCACATTTCTTTCATCCTGTTCGATGGTTAAAATCCAGATTTGGCTCATTTGTAAAGGTGGTTCATCATTCTTCACTGCCTCTCCCTTCTTTTCTTCCCTAGGGTTGAAAATGGAGTTTGAACCTCCTCCCTTTCTCTGTAATGGCATTTTTTTTCCTCTTACTAGTAAAATGATGTTTTATGCAAACTTCTGGAGTAATAAAATACATGTTTTATGATGCATTTGTCCATCCTTACTCATTTTCCTTGTCTTCTTATTGCCTCTCTTCATTGCAGGTATTTGTGCATGTTTGAATGTTCATTGCAGGTTTTGGAGCTGTGTTCATGGATTTTTGGAACATTTTTTGTGTGAAATTTATCCTTTGTTTTGTGATGCACTTTTCCATCCTTTCTATTGCTCACCTCTTCTTGTTCCATGACACTTTTGATAGATGTTCAGCATTTTCCTTCTTTGGTGTATCATCGTTTTAGTGTAGGGTCTATTTTTCCCTCTCTTTTCTCTCTCTCTATCTCCTTGGCATAGTTAGATTAGGATTAGATTAGCTTACCTGTACTAGAATAGCTTGTGGCAAGTAGTTTAAGAAGAGGAACCAACCTTCTTTGGAGAGCTTTTCCCATTTGCAAAGGTCCCACACTTTGGGAAAGCTCAATGTTTTGCATTCACATCAAATGACATTGCCTTAGAAAAGTAGATCCATAGGTCATTTTGGGGGTGCTATGAATTTGCACTAACAGTTTCTCTAGAAGGTCTATTTGACAAGCATGACCATTTTATTTAGGATAAAAGACAAGCTGAAGTTGTTTCCTCGTCAAAAGTAGATCAAGTTAATCTGGGCTCTTTTGACCAACCATGGATGGTAAATATCAGGAAATGTTGTTCTCTTGAGGAGAAAGGAAGATTCACTTCACTCCTTAAGAGATATATGGATGTCTTGGCATGGTCCTACGCAGATCAAAAGTCTTTCAAGCCCAAAGATGTGCAACATAGCATCCCTTTAAATTCTGATGTCAATTTTCAAACCTTACATGCATAAACAAAGGCATTACAACCAAAAGATCTCAGGGACTATCCTTGCAAAAATTAAAAAGATGGTAGATGCAAGAATTATCTTCCCAATCCATCATTCTACCTGGGTTGCTAACATTGTCCCCGTTAGAAAGAAGAATGGTGAGATTTGGATTTGTGTTGATTTTTGGAACCTTAATCTGTCTTCATTAAAAGACAATTACCCATTGCCTATCATGGATCAAGTATTGCAGAATGTCACTGGATCAGAAATATTATCCATGCTTGATGGATTTTCAGGGTATAATCAGGTCAAAGTGGTTGCTGATGATCAACATAAAACAACATTCACCACCCCATGGGGGACCTTTTCTTACAAGAGGATGCCTTTTGGTTTGATTAACGCTGAAACCACATTTCAAAGAGCTATGAACTTAGCTTTTAGAGATTTGATGGGAAAATTCATAGTTGTATATTTGGATGACTTGACGGTCTTCTCTAAGAAGCGAAGTGATCATTATGATCACCTGGAGCAAGTACTCTTAAGGTGCAGGCATCATGGGATTTCATTAAATCCTAAAAATTCCTTGTTTAGAGTAACATAAGGTAAGTTGCTAGGTCATATCGTGACTAAAGAAGGAACCAAGATCGACCCAGAGTGGGTGAAGGCCATCCAAAGCCTTACCCTACCTACAAGCAAAACTGGGGTGCATTCCTTTTTTCAGAAAGGTCAATTTCCTAAGAAGATTTGTACCTGAATTTACCGATAAAACCAAGGATATCCTTGGGATGATGAAAGGTAAGACTCCATTTTGATGGAGCACTGAAGGGAATATTTCTTTTGAAGAAGTCAAAAGAGTAATTTCTCATGCTCCTATTTTGGTATGCCCAGACTTCAAGAAAGATTTCATCATGTACAGTTATGCCTCCGCATATACAATATCAGCCATCCTGATGTAGGAGAAAAAAGAAGGAATCGAAGCTCCCATTCATGAGATGCCCACTAAAGGAACATGAATTGAAGATGTCATAAATTGAAAAGCATGCTTATGTAGTGGTGAGAGTAGTGAAGCATTTCAGGTATTATGTGTTGAGTTCTCACACTCTCGTTCTTGTTCCTGATACTGCAGTTAAGTCCATTTTGACTCAACAAGAGTTGGGTAGTCAACGGGGTAATTAGATAGCCAAAGTTCAAGAATATGACTTGGACATAAAACCTAATAAGTTGGTACGAGGAAGAGGCCTGTGCCAATTGATCGTAGAAAACAATTCTGAGATAGAATGCAAGGAAACTGAAGGTACTTCTTCAGAATTGCCCATGGTGCTTTTTGTAAGCACAACCGATGAATGGTATGCAGATATCACTTTATTTTTAACTTACGGAAAATTTCCCCCGCATTTAAGCCAAAAAGAAAAGAGGACAGTTAAATTGAGGTCCGCAAGATACATTCTATGGGATAATGGTATATACAAGAAGGGTATTGATGGTGTATACTTGTGTTGTGTTGATAAGTTTCAGCAGATAAGGTTACTAGAATCCTTCCACACTCTAGCATGGGGAGGACATTTATCTTCCTCTGTGATGGCTTACAAGATCTTACAGGCTAGGTACTATTGGCCTACTCTCTTTCGAGATTCAACAGAATGGGTGGATAAGTGTGAAGCTTATCAACATTTCGTTGGCCATCCTAAGCTAGCAGCTCTTCCCTTGAAGCCTGTGATAATTGAAGAACCTTTTCGCCAATGGGGAATTGACTTCATTGGAGTACTGAATCTTGCCTTCAGTTCCGGTCATAATTATGTGCTCACCACCATAGACTATTTCACCAAGTGGGTGGAAGCCGCGCCAATCAAACAGGTAACCTCCGAAGCTGTGTGCAAATTTCTCAAGGAGATTATAATTGTTAGATTTGGCATACCTCACAAGATTTTTGCTAATAATGCTTCCAATTTCTCATCACATGAGTTGACATAATTTTGTTGTGGATTTGCGATCACATTGGCTCATTCATCCGATTATTACCCCCAAGGCAATGGTCAGGCTCAATCAAGCAACAAGAACCTGGTGACCATAATAAGAAAGCTGATCAATGAGAATTAGAGGACATGGCACAAAGCATTGTATGATGCATTATGGGTAGATTGGATTACTCCTAAGCAAGCTATTGGAATCTCCCCATTCCAGGTGTTGTATGGAATTGATGCTGAGATTCCTATCTATGTAGAATTACCAGCCTTACGGTTAGCTAAAGTAATTGAAGATTAAACTTTTCAAAGTTCCATTGAGAAAAGGATAATGTACCTAGCCAGGCTAGAAGAATAATGAAGCAAGGTGGTAGATTGCATTGTAGACCATCAGAGCAAAGTCAAAAAGATGTTTGATAAAAAATCAAAGTAACGAGATTTCCAGATTGGAGATCTAGTACGATAAGAGAAGGGAACAGAAAGGGATGCATGGCAAGTTCGATTCTTTATGGAAAGGTCCTTTCAAAATCCATCAGTTGAACGGTGAAAATAACTTCTATCTATCATATATTGATGGAGAGTTTCTCCCTCTACCTTTTAGTGGCCAACATCTGAAGTTGTTCCATCAATAGTGCAAGATTCTCTCTTGCACTATATTATAATTTACTTTCTGTTGTGTGTTTGCTTTATTTCTTTCTTTCTTTGTTTTCTTGTTTTTGGTTTTTCTTCTCCCGACTCCTTAGCCCAATAGATAAAGCTTTTTGATACATGAGTTCTCTTTCTTTGATGTCTCAAAGAAAGTCCCCAACTGGAGCCAGCTGTAGAAAATTTGTCTTATGGACAAATTTATGGATTTCAGGCCAATGCTATGGGAATCTAAGTCCCTCTACATTTGAATGGTGCAGCTCCCATTATTTAGCATGTAAAACCAAAGTGGATTTATGGTGGTTTTTTAACCAGAGATCCACAAGAACACTCCACTATCCCTATGGCAATAATAACAACTCCTTGCTATAGCATAAATCAATCTGAGAAAGGGGAGGGAGTGAGAATGAAGGAGGGGGAGTTAAATGTTGTGGGTAGAGTGTCAGATGCCCACACACATCAACTGGAAGTTTCATTACATGCATTCATTATAGAAGAAAGATAAAATTTGCAATTTCTGAGCATAAGACAGGATAAAACACGCTGGTTATAAAGCACCAATTGATCTTTCCATCTAGGGGATGTAAAATTCCTTCCTTTTTTATTGATCTCAAAGTTGAAACTTGTACAATGAGTGGGAATAGAAGAAATAATGCAGAGAAGGAGAATAGAAGAAGACTGACTGTCGTTTTTGTCCTCTATTTGTAAAAACATACTTCCAGTTTTCCAAATTCTGATTTCCAGCCCAAACAATGACTCTCAAATGGACAAGAAATATCCATGCCTCTTTTAATTCCAGCGAAGAAAACATGCCCATGTGTCAAAAAAAAGTTACAACTTCCCCAAATGGATTTTCTCCATGCGTTTGGATCTTAGGGTTACAAACAAATTTGATCATTTCCCCTCTTCCAGATTCCTCTGCAGCAAAGAAAATGCTTCTGACGAGCCCAAAATGAGCTTCTACGTGTAAAAATGTGTTTTATATTTCAATTTTATAGTTTGCATATGAACCATTTGATCCTTTCCCTAATTGCTTTGAAATCAGGCCATCCACGTGGCAGGAGAACATTGGAGTGAAGTCGGGAGGAAATTTTTTTTTTTTTTGCATGCCAGAGACATTTTCTTGATTTTCTCCCATAAAAATCCATCAAAATTTAAAATTTAAGTGTCCATCATGTAGATAATTTCAACAGATTTCCATTGATATCAAAAATGCAAAAAACCGAGCTCTGGTTTGAAAGATATGGCCCTCTGAAGATTTAGGGTAAAACTGGTAAAAATTAGGGCAAAATTAGGGGGCGGGGTCAAACTTCAAATTTTTCCCTTTTGGAAAAATTTCCAAAAAACTCCATGGGTCCAAGTCCACAACTCCGAGACACGTGGCACCTTCTTGTTTTCTTGGGCCGAAGTGCCTCCATTTTTTCCTTTTAAATTTCACATTGGGAAAATTTCCCAATTTACCTCACGCCCCGCCGCTTGAGACACATGGTGCTTCTCCCTTCTCCTCTGTCGGGCTCGCAGGTTAGTTTTTGACTTTGAATTTATTAACCCAAAAAGGCTAAGTGGTAAACCTTCCTCCCCACCGCTGCCAATGCCTTCTCCCTTCCCCTCCATGGGCCTGTGGGCCACTTTGTAACTTTTGCACCTTTTAGCCAAAAGTTCTAAGTGCCAAATTCCTCCCTCCACGTGGGCCTCCACTCTTTGCACGGATTTTGACACATGGCAGTGTTGAATTTCTCATGCCTCCACTCCGCCCACGGGCCTGCCCTAGGGAAAATTTCCCCTCCAAACTCCGCTCGAGCCATAACTCAAAAACTACAAGGAGTTAGGAGGACTTCCTTACCTTTCTGGAAAGGGGAAATAATTATCTATGTGATGAAGGTGTTTCTAAGAACCCTTGATCCCTTGGGAAGTACCAGATTTCAAAAAACTTAGACTGGACCATTTTCAAAGGGTGACAACTCAAAAATTTCTAAGTCCAGACTTGGGAAAAAGAAGGAAAATTTTGAGGGGACAACAGTGGCTCTAGCTTGGGGACATGGCATGGATTGAACAGGGAGAAAACATGGCATGAGGATCCAGAATCTCAAGTTTTAAAACATATAACATTGACCAGTGCCTTATCCATTGGGCCTTGCAGAGTCATGTACAATTCTGAGGAAAGAAAGAAGGAAAGAAGGGAAAACACCAACCAAAACCACACCAAGATAGAAAACAAACCAAAACACACACAATAGAAAAGGGGAAACAACAAAAACTATGGTACAAGGTGAGGGACAACTCACTTTCACTGATGGTACAACTTCAAATATTTCCCACTTCTAGGCAATCCCAGTGGAGTTCCATCCAAGTATGATAAGAGAAAGGCATTCTCACCACAAGCTTCCTGAATTTGAAATGGACCCAACCACAAAGAATCAAACTTACCATGACTGCCCTTTGGCTCTCTCCTCTTGTCCCAAAGTAGGACCAAATCTCCTCGCTTTGAACTCCCTTGCTTTGGCTCTTCTGTCAAAGAGATTATTCACTTTCAGCTGATGTTCTTTGATTTTGTCCACTACCTGGGATCTACTCTCTTCTATCTTCTCAAGGAAAAGGATCCTCTTGTCAATTGAATCTCTATATTGGCTATCTTCCACTATTTGAAGCAGCTTGAGAGCTAGCATTTCAATTGTAATAGGAATATCTGCTTCAACTCCATATAGCAGCTGAAAAGGTGACATGCCTATTGCCTTCTTAGGAGTGATCCTATCAGCCCACAATGCATCATATAATTTTTTGTGCCAATTCTTTTGATTCTCATCAACAAGCTTGCAGATAATGGTCACAATATTTTTGTTGCTTGACTCAGCTTGACCATTCCCTTGAGGATAGTAGTCAGAAGAATGAGCTAGAGAGATGCCAAAACCATAACAGAATTCTTTCAATTCCTTCGAAGAGAAATAAGTAGCATTGTCCACTACAATCTTCTGAGGAACTCCAAAACGAACAATGATATTCTCTTTTATGAAATTGCAGACAACTTCAGAGCTAGCTTGTTTGGTTGGAATGGCTTCCACCCATTTGGTGAAGTAGTCTGTGGCAGTGAGCACATAAGTATGCCCAACACTTGAATGGGGATTCAACATGCCAATGAAGTCCAACCCCCATTGTTGAAATGGTTCTTCAATAATCACAGGTCTGAGAGGCAATGCAGCTAGCTGTGGTTTTCCAACAAATTTTGGCATGCTTTGCATTTAGAAACCCAACTCTGAGTATCAGCAAAGAGAGAAGGCCAATAGTACCTACCTCTGAGAATTTTTTGGGCAGTCACCATGGCTGAAAAGTGTCCACCACAAGCTTGATCATGATAGGCTTTGAGGAGTTTTTCTTGTTATTCCTTGTCAACACACTTGAGAAAACAACCATCTATCCCTTTCTTGTAGAGTGCATGATTCCAAATCACATATTTGGCTGCTTTCAGCCTTGAGAGTTCTTCACTACTTTTAATCTAAATGAGGAGGGCAATCCCCATAGGTAAGAAAGAAAGTGATGTCTGCATACCATTCCTCTGTAGTGTTCACAAAGAGAACTTGTGGGCAATCTTCTAAGCAGGTTGGGCAAGTGTCATCTCTTTCTCCAAGCTGAACTTTGAGAGATTCATCTTCAGCAATCAACTTGCACAAACCATTTCCTCTAACTAGATTAGAGGGCTTAATCTCCAGGTCATACTCTTGGATCCTTGCAATCCAATTTCCTCTTTTGGCTCTGGGATCTTGTTGTGTCAAAATGGACTTGATTGCACTTCTGGGGACCATCACCATGGTGTGAGAGTTGAGTATGTAAAATCTGAAATTCTTCACGGCCTTGACCACTGCGTATGCATGCTTCTCCAATTGACTGTAATTTAGTTCATGCTTCTTCAAAGGGCAGCTCATGAAAGCAATAGGTGCTTCCAATCCTTCATCATTCTTCTGAACTAGGACAGCAGAAAGAGTGTGCTCCGAGGCATAACAGTACATGATGAATTCCTTGCTGAAATCTGGAGATACTAGCATTGGAGCTTTGGCAATGGCCTTCTTGATTTCTTCAAATGCTAATTTTCCTTCACTACTCCATTTGAAACTTGTTTGAGGCTTCATCATAGAGGTGATATGCTTTGTTAGTTCAACAAATTCAGGGACAAAGCGGCGAAGAAAATTTACCTTCCCAAAGAATGAGTGCACTCCTTTCTTGCTGGTGGGAAGAGATAGTGCTTGAATAGCACTTACCCTCTCAAGGTCAATATGTGCTCCATGCTTATTCACGATGTGTCCCAACAACTTGCCTTTTGTGACTCCAAAGATACACTTCTTGGGATTTAGAGAAATGCCATGTTTTCTACATCTTGCAAGAATCTGCTCCAAGTGGAAGATATGCTCACTTCTCTTCTTTGAAAACATGGTTAAGTCATCAAGGTATATGACAATGCAATGCTTGAGATCTTTGAAAGCTAGGTCCATGGCTCTTTGGAAGGTGGCTCCCGCATTGATCAGGCCAAAAGGCATCCTGTTGTAAGCAAAAGTGCCCCAAGGAGTTGTGAAGGTTGTCTTGCTACAATCTTCTTTGGCCACTTTAATTTGATTATACCCTGAGAAGCCATCAAGCAAAGAGAGCATCTCAGATCTAGTAACTGCTTGTAGGATATGATCCATGATCGGAAGAGGGTAATTTTCCTTGAGAGATACCTGATTCATATTTTTGAAATCTACACATATTCTGATCTCCCCATTTTTCTTTCTGACTGGTACAATGTTGGCCACCCATGTTGAGTGGTGAATGGGGAAAATGATTCTGGAATTCAGCATCTTGTTCACTTCTTCCTTGATAACATCAAAAATCTTTGGATTATAGGGTCTTTGCTTCTACCTGAAGGGCTTAGCATCCTACTTCAGAGGAATGGAATGATGCATTTCCTTTAGTTGAAAATATTTGAGCTCATCGTAAGAGTAGGCCAGCACATCAGAGTAATTTTTAAGCAAAGCAATGAACTTCCTTTTCTCTTCAGGTGAGAAGCATTTTCCAATGTTGACCATCCTTGGATCTTCAGAAGTCCCAATGTTTTCCTTGTCAAAATCAGATGGACAATGAGAAGATAGCTTTTCTTTTTCACAAATAAATCTGTCATGCTTGTCAAACAGGTCCTCCAGAGAGACTAGACCTTTGGGGATCTTGTTACCTTTCAATCTGATCATGCCTTCATCATCCACTCTTTCAATTTCATCTGATGCATCTTCAGCCACAACTTCTCTATGTGGATTAACACTTCCCTCAAAGAAGAGATTATTGAAGTTGTCTCTTTGCTCCAAGAAGGCTAAAATCTGATTGTCATCATTGAAAACTTGTCAGTGATCTGTGTTATCAGGAACACTTGGTCTGAAAACCATCTCAATGGTTATTTTTCCTTTACCAAAAGAATGATGGGGAGTCAATAGGGATGTTGATACTGTAAGAGAATCAGCTCTTTCATTTTTTGTCTTGGGATGGCTTCAATAGAGAATGCATCAAAGAATTCAATGCAATCCCACACTCTATTCCTGTAATGCCTGAGCCTTGGGTTCTTCACCTGGTATTGCTGGCGGATTTTCTTCACTATCACTTCTGCATCACCAAGGCATCTCATCTTTTTGATTCCCATGTCTTCCACTTCACTTATGCCCAAGAGGAGAGCTTCATATTCTGTTGTATTGTTGGTGTTGTCAAACTACAGTTTGTATGCAAAAGGATGCATCACATTGGAAGGAGAGTACAACACAACACCAGCCCCTGAGCCTACTTTGGAATGGCTTCCATCAAACTCCATAGTCCAGACCTGATCTTTCTCTGATTTTGAGGAAAGTGGCAAGTCTTCTTCTCATTGTGAAGTAAGGAAATAGTTTCCTAATCCACAATCTTGAAAGAGGATATTAGCTCTTGGGTCACTGGAACTTCTTACTGTAAACTTCATTTTTCTTACTGGAAGCAACCTCTTCATCTCACCCTTTACTGGAATAGTTGCAGAGGTCCAATCCATCTTTATCTCTCCACCAAGGTCTCTACAAAAACTTCTACTCAAGAGCATGCCAAAAGATGTTGGAATGTCTGCCACTAAGATGGTTAGAAGTACTTTCTTATCAGGGTATTCAGCCAAAGCCACTTGTGCATCTTTTATCCTTCCTACTAGTGGTACTTGCTTGGATTCCATTGAGTAACAAGCTCCATTAACTCTGGTTAGTGTCAGGCCAAGAGCATTGGAAACTTTGAGTGGCATTACGTTATCAGAAGCTCCGGAGTCAATGATGCAATTGTTGAGCTCAAAACCATTCATGAGAAGAGACAAGTAGAAGGGTTCCACCTTATCTATTTTGGAAGCACTTAGGGCTAACATGTTTTGAGAAGGTGGTGTAGATGGTGTCGGGAGGAGACCTTTATAATTTGAACTTGAAGGTATAGAACTACTACTCTAAACAACATTGATTAGTCTATCAAACTGAGCAGGGTGTGTTTATAAGTATTCAATCTCTGAGAGCTGCACTTTGGTCTTACTTGCATGTTCCACAAAATCAGATGGGACAATGTTGGATGAAGGGGAAGTTCCTGGAGTGAGGGAAGGTTTACATGGTAAGGGTATTTGAGGAACTTTGGCTGACTTAGGATATACTTCATTATAGGGAGGAGTGTTTTTAATAACTTGTGAGCTAGAAGAAGGAAAAGGTGACTTACTAGATATAACAACCTGATCTTTAGCAGCCATTTGGCCTAGTTTCATTTTGGCTGAATCCATTGAGGGTGGTAATGGTGAGCCTCTGTTGATGATCTTCTTTTGTGTGGTTGTTGGAGTGGGATCTTCTTTAGTTTTATTTTCCTCTTGAGCCACGAAGGGTAGAGCATCTTTCTTGGATTGAGGTCGAGTGAAGAAAACACATGAGAAGCTTGAGGCTTCCTCTTCTTCATCCCCATCATCCAAAAACTCAAAAAAGCCATTGTGCATATCAACTTCTTCTATTTTGAGGTAGCCTTCGTAATCCTCTGTTATTTCTCCTTCAGGTTCATCAATTTTAGCATCCTCTTTTTATTCTCTGGTTTCACAGATAGCATTGACAAGAGGTGCTTCAAGGGAAAGTTGGCGAGGAGGTGGTGTAAATTCTTTGTCTATCAGGGAAGTTTGGCCTCCTTGGAGCATTTCTCATTGTCATTTGGGACAGCTTGTTTGTTCAAGGCAACCAGATCATTTTCCATTTTCTGGAACATAGGATCTGTAGTTACTGAAGCTGAATTATGACCCTTCGCTTCCCATTTGGGCCTTTCACCTTTCCAAAGAGGATTAAGTCATCATCAGTTTCAATGGAAAATTTTTGAGCTTCCCTCAGTGTGTTTGGTTGGGCTCTTCTGAGGAAGAAACCAACTTCTGATGGCAAGGCACTGATGAAGAATCTTCTCAGGTGGTTCTCAGGAGGTAGCACATCTTTAGGGACTCTTCTTGTCAGTCTATCAAACCTTGCTACAAAGTCCCTCATGGATTCAGAGCTTTCTTTCTTTATTTGGACTAATTGCACCAGCATCTCTTGACCATCTTCAGTGCTCCTGAATCTATTTTCAAATGCTTTTCTAATATCTTCCCAACCAGTAATAGATCTTACAGGAAGCATGTAAAACCATTCAACAACTTTCTCTTGGAGTGACTCCACAAATAGTCTAATTGACACATCTTCATCTTCAACACCTAACACACCACAAGTAGTGATGAAGGCTACTACATGTTCTTCAGGGAGTTGGGAGCCATCTCCTTTGAATTTGGGAATATTCTTTCTCAAACCTCTTGGAAGATCATGGAGTATTCGTGGGAGAGCAAGTGGACTAGTATTTCTTCCCCATGGTACATTGGGTGTACGTGCTTCACATTCATTATCAGCCATTCTATTTCTATTTCTGGCTTCTTCAGCAACTAGGGCTGCTTCTCTTTCCTCTGCTGCAGCTTGGAGTCTTGCAATTTCTTCAAGTTGAGCTCTAATCTCTTCCTCTCTGTCAAACCAAGATATAACCTCTGCTTCTTCTCTCTCCAACTCCTCAAAAGTAGGGTCAATCACTCCTCCTTGCCTCAGCTGGCGAGTATACCTTCTATCATCCAACTTGAAGGCTTATTGTCTTCTTTGAGGTGCTGGAATCTATTTTTGCTCTTCCAATTCAAAAGTAGGTTCTTCTTCTTAGTCCAAAATCTTTGTAGTAACAGAGTAATGTTTTACACTCTACCTACTATGCCAAATAGCCTCCTTCAGGTCTAAAATGATATCTTCTTTGATATGAAATAATGAAGAAGGTCTCTAGGAGGATTTGTAAGAATAGTCATACTCGTATTCATGTGGATCACAAGGAACTTCAGACTTCAAAAACTTAAACAAATACTTTAAAACCTTGTGGTCATTTTAGGGTGTAGATGCTGCAAACTCTGCCCCACGGTGGGTGCCAAAAACTGTTGGCTAGAAAATTTGTCTTGTGGACAAATTTTTGGATTTCAGGCCAACACTATGGGAATCTAAGTCCCTCTACATTTGAATGGTGCAGATCCCATTGTTTAGCATGTAAAAATGAAGTGGATTTTAATGGTGTTTTTTCAACCAGAGATCCATAGGGGCACTCCACTGACCCTATGGCAATAGCCTGCAATTTCTTGCTAGGGAAGAAATTGATCTAAGTATGGGAAAGGGAGTGGGAAAGAAGGAGGGGAAGGTCAATGATTGTGGGTAGAATATCAGATGCCTATACACACATCAGAAAGTTTCATAACATGCATTAATTAATAGAAGAAAGACAAATTGTAATTTCTGAGCACAAGATAGAATAAAACACACTGGTCACAAAGCACCAATCTATTTTTCCATCAGGGGGACATAAAATTCCTTCCTTTTTATTGATCTCAGAGTTGAAACTTGTACACATGAGTGGGAATAGAAGAAAAATGTAGAGGAGAGGAGAATAGAAGAAGATTGACTTGTCATTTTTTGTCCTCTATTCGCAAAACATGCTTCTAGTTTTCAAATTCGATTTCCAGCCCCATGAATGACATTGAAGGGTCATTATATTCCCCAAATTAAAATGGTTACAAATCTACAAATTATCCATGCCTCTTTGAATTCCATCCTTGTGAAGAAAAACACCCATGTCGTGTCAAAAACAGACCCTCTGAGAAAACGTTACACGTGATTTTCCAGTTTGAATATAAGACATTAGATTTGCTCCATGTGTTTGGATCTCGGTCCGTTGCAAAAAAATTTGATCATCTCCCCTCTTCTAGATTCCTCTGTAGCAAAGAAAACACTTCTAACGAGCCTAAAATGAGCTTCTGTGTGCAAAAATGCGTTTCATATTTCAATTTTCCAGTTTACATATGAACCGTTTGATCCTTTTCCCTAATTGCTTTGAAATCGGGCCATCCATGTGGCAGGAGAACATTGGAGTGAAGTTGAGAGGAATTTTTTTGTTTTTTTACATGCTAGAGACATTTTCTTGATTTTCTCCCACAAAACTCCATAAAAATTTAAAATTAAAGTGTCCATCATGTAGAGAATTTCAACAGCTTTCCATTGATATCAAAAATGTTAAAAAATAAGCTCTAGTTCGAAAGATATGGCCCTCTAAAGATTTAGGGAAAAATTGGCAAATATAAGAGGCAAAATTAGGGTTAGCAGGGGTCAAACTTTAAATTTTCCCTTTTGGAAATATTTCCCAAAAAAATTGTGGCCCCACAGCTCGGATGACATGTGGCACCTGATGGTTGATCCATGGTTGAAAGACTCCTTTTATTTCCTTTTAAATTTCACATTGGGAAAATTTCCCAACTTACCTCCGTGCCATGCCGCTCCGAGACTTCCCCCCAACAGGGTTTCCGCAGGCCAATTTTTATTGATTTTTTTAACCCAAAAAGGCTAAAGTGGCAAACTTTCCTCTGTGCGCCTTTCCACCAATGTTCTCCCTTCCCCTCCGCAGGCCTGCTGATGTAACTTTTGCACCTTTTGAAGCTTCAAAAGGGAAAAATTTCTAATTTACCTCCGCGCCTTTCTGAATGCACTTTACTCCATTTCCACAAGGGCCTCCACTTCACTCTTAACTTTTTAGTGAAAATGGCTAACTCTCTAATTGGCTCCACCCTGGGCCTTTCTGGTTGGTTGTGGGCCTAGGGAAATTTTCCCCTCCAAACTCCGCCAGCCATAACTCAAAAAATACAAGGAGTTAGGAGGACTACCATACCTTTCTGGAAAGGGGAAAGAATCCTCTATCTGATGAAGGTGTTTCAAAGAATCCTTGATCCCTTAGGAAGTGCCAAGATTTCAAAAAACTCAGACTTGACCATTTTCAAATGGTAACAACTCAAAAATTTCTAAGTCTAGACTTGGAAAAAGAAGGAAAATTTTGCGGAGCATTCTTTTCCCAAAGCATGTTTTATGCCTCATGTTCCCCGAAACCTGAAACTCGATTGCCTAAGTAGTGTGTCGGGTTTTCGGAACCTCCAAGCATCGGAACATGATTTACTCAATGAATGTTTTATGTCGATTGTTTCTCAAAATCCAAAACCCGTATTGAATCAAATCCTTTGTATCGAGGTCTCAGATGCTCCAAGCATGATGACATATCATTAATGTCCAGTTGTCTAGCAATTGGCACATGTGTCATGTGAGGTGTAATTAATGCTAGGTTATTATAAGTAGTCAAGTTTTTCCACATCATTTGTTACCATTCATTTTTGTTGTGTTGGATTTTCGTTGATGCTTCCTCTACCTCCAAACCCAATCGAGCTTCCCGATTGATCTCGCCAGCTGTTTTTGATCATTTTTCAAGCTAGTTGAAGGTATTCTTCTCTTCTTTCTTTTTAGAAGCTTTTTGGGTTATTTGTGAAGTTTTTGCTTGGGGTTTTCATTTCTTTTCCTTCTTCATTATTGTTTTAGGGTTTTGGGTTGTTTTCCTTGTTTCGTATCTTTTTCCCATGTGGGTTATTGTCTGAAATTTACCCATAGGTTATTTACTTTATTTTCATAGGTTGTAACTTGTAGATTTCAAAATGATTTTGGAATTCCTAAGTGATCATGAGGTGGAAATTTTTCATGTTCTGACATGTCAAAAACCTGATATACTTGTTTTTGGTTTTGTAGGGTGTTTAACATCTTGCCCTTTCCGCCTTGTTTGCGGTTTTGTCAGGTGCTTGACATCCATTAAGATCCGCAGTGTGTCGGGTATTTCTACTTTCTCAACATCCTCCAGTTTCCACCATTGTGTCAGGTTTCCTACTTGTCCAGCACTTCCTCACTTCCATAGCATGTCAGGTTTGCATTGATGCTTAGCATGTCCTGACTTCTGACATATACTCCATTGTGTTGGGTTTCCAAAGGTGTTGTGCAAATTTCAAAATATGAATAGTGTGGTGAGTCTGTGCACTTGTCCAACAAACTTTCAAGCCCGATTTCTCTTCCTGAAATCATCAAGGAATTTCTTCTTTGAGACTCCTCATATCGAACCCTAGACAATCTAAGGATAAGTCAGGAAAGATGAAGTATAAATATCAAAAGATGGAGTCTTCTTCTTACATAAGCTACAATTATGACATTCGGGACACAGAGCTCCGTAATATAGATATGGAGGACTTCTGGAAGAGAATTGGGGATTCTTCTTAGAATTCTTGGATGAAGTCGATAGCAGGCAGTTGTCTCCCTCTTGTAGTAGGATTTCCAATATCCACTCAATGCCCTGAAGTCATCCTGGCCTACGCTTCCAACTATGACTCAGCCTCTGGCTCAGTAAGAAATCAAGTAGGAGATTCTATAGTGAAATTGGATAGAGGTTACTTTGATCAACTCCTAAAGTTGCCCAACTTTGTGGAGTATGTTGATTTAGACCTCAAATTGGCACAAAAGACCTGAGACAAAGATAAAAAAGACTGCATCAAGCATGTAAACAAGAAGTTCTTGATCAAGGCTAAGCCAATTGTTTTTAGGTTTCCCAAGTCAATTCCTAGAAGTGATTTTATTTTCAAAATCAGTGATATCATCACCCTGCTGAGTCGATTATTTGGACTCCCAAAGTCAAAAGAATTCCAAGGATGGATGTACCAGTTCATGGTCATCATAAAGAAGAATTACCAAGGGATTGATTGGGGTAGCCTAATAAGTGACGAGATAGATTCCCAAATGAAAAAAGTCTTGTCTACCAACAATTTCTATATGATGTCATATGTCACCTATGTAACAACAGGAATGAAGAACTACCTAGGGCTATATGCAAAGGGAAACTGAGCAATGGAAAACATATATCGGTACTTCCCTCAAATGACAATAAAAGGGTCTAAAGACCAATATAGAAGAGTGAATGACACGTTCTTCTATGAAAACATTTGCAGGTTGGATCCTGATCTGAGGAAGAGAAGGGTTTCTGATGAAGCATGGGCCGAAGTGTCAAAATGTGGTTGCATTTCCTTTGAATTCAAGAAGTTTACTTATCTTCAGGTGGTAAGGTTCTATGGTAATCCTTTTTGTTTTATCAGGTTCCCAGGTGACAAACTGATCCTTATGGAGTTGGTCAGATAATTGTTGGATTTTCAAAAATTCCAACAAAGCAGGTACAAAGCCACCGTCTCCTTCCCCATTTTCATTAGAAGGTATACATGTTCTACAGTGGTTAAAGCCAAGAACGTGGTGCATGAGCTTCAGGACAAATTGAAGAAACATATGAAGGTTAGGGAGATATTTTTAGAACATCAAGAGCTATTGTGAAGAAGAAAAAAACCTTTGTATTTTCTTTTAATCATTGAGGAATAGAAACAGGTGTTATTTTGTAAACTTTGTGTTGTGGGATTCATCTATCTTGAGATATTTTTATTACATCTAAGATCTTAAGCTATTATTTGTTTAGTGTTCTTGATTATTTTTATCGTTTCAAATATTACACTCATTATCTAAAACTCATATAAGTATTTCTTGATCTATGTTTGCTAGAAAGAAAATACGTTCCTCTCATTCCCTTCCCACTTTGTTTTGTCTATAATAGTTTCCTTTCCAATCCATTCTATTTCCAAAGCTATAACATCTCCATCTCATGTTGATGTGAATTTCAGGATTGTATCCCAACCCCAATGGTTAGAATAGAGTGAATATTGTACATATTGTTTCTATTGTGTTTTAGATCAGTAATAAACCATCTACCTCACCTATCTTTGAGGATGGATTTGATCTCGTGTACTATGCTTGAACCTTATATTTTAGTCTAACAAAATATCCAACAGTGTCCAGGGTCAAACTTTTGGCCCTGTCAAGAAAAATGACTTAGGAAGAATACAAAGGAAATAGGGAAACATGTGGATGCCTCCACATGTCACATGAGTGCTATTCCAAGAGCAAAAAAGGGAGTCAAATCTCGAACGAGCACATAGTTGCCACATGGACCTGATATAGAGAGACTCATTTAAATATTACGCGCCCGTGACCCATAAATTCAAATGGGCATATCTTTCGAATCAGGGATCAAAATCTGACAAATCTGGCACTGTTGGAAATATCTCAGCCGCATCTACGCCTTGGAGATCTGAATCTTTAATTTTGGATATGCTAGGTGGAGAGGAAATGAAGAAACATCTATCAGGCCATTAAAGCAGAATTAGATTTCTTCAACCACTAGATCTGTTTTGATTCGATCCATTGTTCCTCCTCCTTCAAGGTGCCAAACAAATAATTGATGCATACATTACAAATTTGGGGCAGATTTGTAGGTTGAGCTTCGAATTGGTTTTTCCCACTTCTCTCTATCCTTCTTCCCTACATTTTGAATCTATAAAGGATGAGGTTAGGGTCTCATTTTAAAGGGTTGGACACTTTGGATCCTTATGCATGTTGCTAAGGACTCCATATTTTCTATATTTTGAGTTACAGACCTCCATGTTTGGCTCTTGCATGTGGATATCAGCCTCCTTATCATTGTAATAGTTCTGTGCATTTTTTGGAAGTAATAGAAGCATCATTTTGTGACTATTCTCTTTCCTAACCTGTTTGTGTTCCTTCTTCTTGCCTCTTCTCTTACATTATGTATTTTTTTGCTACTTCAGGTACCCTACAGTTCCATATTTTGTTGTGTTCCATGAGAACGATTTGAAGAATGCGTGTTTTGCTGTATTACTCGTGACTAGCCTCCTCTCACACATTCCCTATCATTCTTGCTCAGAACAGTTAATGTTCATCCCTCTTTTCTGGTGATATCACCTTTTAGTGTATTTTACTTCATGTTATACTTCTTTCCATTGTCGCTTGGAATTCTTAGCTTATTTTCCCCTTTCATCACTAGGAGTAGCAGTAGCAGTAGAATATAGATAGAGGAACCGGCCTTCTCCAGAGATTCGTCCCAAGTGTGCTAGGTCCCACAACTTGGGGGATGGTTCCATTGTGGTCTCAGATACCTCGGCCCTTTCAAGATTCGAGACATGGGTGTACATTTTAGCAACCGACATTTTTTGGCATGCCTGGTGGGAGAAGCATTGAAAGCTCAAATTTCATATCTCTAAGTTATGGTGTGTGGACATAGTGTTTCATTCTTTGAAGAGGCTCATTTCAAACACATCTGGTGACTCCCAATATTTTAAGATCTCTGTATTGGTGGTCCTGAGAACCTTCCATGAGAAGAGTGTACACAAGAAGAAGTGCAGTAGCTGAAGATTCTTTTGAATACCTCCACTTATCCTTGAGAAGAGTTCATTCCAGAAATACCACACACACATCTCTATCTCTAGTGCATCACTTCCATTCAACTACTCCTCAAAACAGAAAGCCTGTGTGCCCTGCAATGGCACATCAGCCCCCCTCCATTAAGAAGCTTTGCAAACTTTGATGGAGGGAGTCCCTTACTCCTGGCCGTGCAGTATGATATACCAAATAGCACACTCAAGAGTATTCCTTACTTTACTGGTGAGAATCAAGTCACTCCTTCAGGAGCATATCTAGGATGTGGTAAATGTGTGTTCACTCTATCTGATCACACATAATGATGTAGCTATTAGGTTTCTTGTAGCCTCTTTCAAAGGTAAAGAACTTCAATGGTACCAAGGCTTGAGACTTAGATCTATCACCACCTGGTATGAGCTGGGAATAGCTCTATGCAACTATTTTGAAGACAATTCAGATCACCTATCTTTGGTGGACCAACTGACAACAACAAGGAGGGCGTCCAATGAGCAACTGATTGATTTCAACACCAGATTTCATAAGACTTGGGACAGAATCCCTCTTATGGTAATACCTACAACCCAACATGCTTTCCTTTATTATCTGAAGGTGCTCAACAATGATATTTCAGTTATGATCCAATCTATGGGAGGTAGGACTCTACCAGCTGCTTATAACATTACAGTAAGGGCAAAAAATAGTTTCATTCAGGCAGGAAAGTTGGCTCCTAGACCACCCATGCCCTGGTTCCCAGAAATTTCGTAAGCACCCCAGCCTTCTATAGCCTCTATTCCTACTCTTGAGAAAAGCATGCAACCAGTTGATTCAACATCCTATTCTCCATCACAACAAAAGGAAGATGAATAATTGAAGTCCTTGATCATAAATTTATCAAACAAAGTCATATTATTAGAAAAGCAACAAGCGCAAGTGTATAGAGGTAATTCCAATCAGGAACATGGCCAAGGGAATCAACCTTGGTACAATCAAAATGGAAATCAAAGATACACACCCAACCGGCAGAATGACAGATGACAACCTAATACACATCTACCCTTACAAGTTGTCCCTCCCTTGCCTTCTCTCCCAGCACCCAGCGCGAGCCAAGTGCTCATTCCAATTTAGAGCAACTTGGTGCAAGATTCATAATGGTGCTTCCCTTACAATATGCCTCATATTTAGTACTATTGTGCTAATGTTGTGCACGCCAAAGCCTTTAGGATCTAGAATGCTTCATCCTGTGAGCCCTCAACAAGCACCCATGAAGCAGATAAACTAGAGGGACTAGAAGTTCCTCCGGAGTCCAATTTGATGTTCTTTGGCATAGAGGACTTCTGTGTAATCAACAAAATTACAGAAGATACAAACAGGCCATGTTCCCAAGTTGCGAACAACATAAGATATAAGAAAAAAATATTAGAGTCAGGCGCGTAGGTCATAGTCCTACTAATACAAGCAGACCTTCAGAACAAAAAATAATCAGACAAGACCTCTTGCAGAAAAAGTGTTCAAATCCCTATACAAGAGGTCCCGCATAAAGCTCCTTTTGAAGCAACACAGTCCATCCTTTGGTAGGCCACGCCTCTGCTCCAGTTAAAATTCAAGCTTCCATGCCTAAATAGTCAAGAAGGGATGTTTTTCCTCAAATGCACAAGATGCAAGGGCTTTCGTTCAACATTGTTGACCAAATGAAGAAAACAAACATAAATGTCACAATGTGGGATGCCTTGACCATTCCATCTCAACAGGATCTATTGTATGAAGCTCTGACACAACTTTCGCGCACTGACCCGGTTATGCAAAAGCCACGTACTTCTGTCAAAATCTGATAAGAAGAGGAGAAACAAGTAAGTAAAATTGTTAAAACCCACCCTTCTATATGTCCTTAATTATAGGTAAACACCTAGTGCACAACTGCTTGATTGACTCAGGCGCTAGTACTTCTGTTATGCCTAAGAAAATAGTTGATGTCTTAGGTCTAAAATACAACCCTTTGTCTACAGGAGTCCTACAACTTGATGGCTCAATTGTAACCACCTTAGGAGTCATCAAGGATCTTGAGTTAACCCTCCATACATGTCCAGTCCTGACAATTATTCAAGATGTGTCAATTATTGACCTACCTCCTTTGTTTGCCCTATGTCTATGAAGAGAATTTACTGCTAAAGTGGGTAGTTACTTGTCTTTTGATTGGTCTCATATGGTACTCAAGACAAGGTATGGTACCCAGTTTACCATACAAGTTGAGCCTATATTTTCTTATCATGTAGATCCATATGTCACATCCCCTCTCCAAGCCAATTGTCTTATCCAAGAAGAACAAGTGTTAGTTCCTAAAGAGCAGTCTCTTCCACCCTTTGTTCCATACCTAGTACTTAATGAATGGGTGGAGAGACATCAAAAATTTGATCCCTACGTTGAAGAACTGAAATCCTATGAAATTGGGCTTGGTACTTATTTCATTCTAGAAGAAGATGCCACGCTTCCGCATGCACTCATAGGAGACGAAGTTCAACCTAGTCTATGGAAGCTATACTTTGATGGATCTAGAATCAGAAATGGTGTAGGAGAAAGAGTGGTTCTTATTTCCCTTAGGGATGAGAAATTATTCTTCGTGCATAGGCTACAGTTTGCATGTTCTAACAATGTGGCAGAATATGAAGTGATGGTGCATGGCTTGCTTATTACTGAAAAGAAGAAAATTAAAGTGCTACAGATCTTTGGGGACATAGAATTGGTCATCCACTAGGTCACCAACAAATTCCAGACAAAGATTAAGATTCTTAAAGCTTATAAACATAGAGTTTGGGACCTACTTGAGAGCTTTGATGCCCTTAATCTGCATGTAGTCCCACGCAGAATGAACAAAAAAGTTGACTAAATGGTCGTGCTCGGTTCACAATTTTCTCCTGCTGAGGACTTTTTCAAAGGAAACACTCAACACATTAAGATGGTAATTAGACTTTCCATTCCAGAAAATAACACCAACTGGCAGGTGTTTGACAGTGACGTGCAGATCATCCAATTTATCCAAAATGAAGCTAAATTTTCATCAAGTATGCAAGCTAACTTGCATGACAGCTATGGTGACAAAGTAATACAACTAAAGTCAAATAAGTTTCCTAAAGGGCTTGTCACCTTAGAAAAAATGTTCATCCATGTTGATGAGTTTAAGGGTGAAGAAAGATACATGCACGCCACACAAGAGGATTTCTCTCCCATTACTATTGTGCCTGGAAAGGAGCTGTTGCTCAGCAGGACTTGTGTGCATGAAGAAAAACAGGCCTTCATCTCTCTCTATCAAAAATACAATGACATTTTCTCATGGGAGTATGAAGACCTCAAAGGTTTTGATCCAAGTGTTGCTCAACACTCCATTGACCTTGATCTTGGCATAAATCTCATCAGACAAAAACAACGGCTAGTAAATCCAAAGATAGAGCCCCTCATGAGAAAGGAACTATCAAAACTCATTGAGGAAAAAATTATCTTTCCTATCAAATACTCTACTTGGGTTGTAAATATGGTTCCGATACGCAAGAAGAATGGTGAAATCAGACTTTGTGTTGATTTCAGAGTTTTGAATAAGGTATCTCTAAAGGATCATTATCCTTTGCCTTTAATGGAAAAGATTCTGTAGACTATGGCTGGTGCGCAAAGGTTCTCCATGCTAGATGGGTATTCGGGTTTCAACCAAATCCTGGTTAAGGAAGAGGATCAATTCAAAACAACATTTACAACCAAGCGGGGAACATATGCATACCAGAAAATTCCCTTTTATCTGTCAAATGCGGGCACAACGTTTTAACGTGCCATGGATATTACCTTCAAAGGTTACATGAATGAGTTCATCTTGGTTTACCTTGATGATATAACTATCTATTCAAATTAGAGCACGGATCACATGGCACACCTGGAAAAGGTCTTTGAGAGATGCAGAGAATTTGGGGTATCTATTAAGCCCAAGAAGTGCAATTTTCGGTGGCTCAGGGTAGGCTATTGGGCCATGTGGTTTTGAAAGATGTTATCATGATTGATCCTAAACGTGTTTCAGCCATCCTAGCCCTTTCCCTTCTGGCATAGAAAAAGTCCTTATAGTCCTTCCTTGGCAAGATTAACTTTGTTAGGTGCTTTATCCCTAACTTTACAGGACTGGTTCGGCCCATCACCCTTATGCTCAAGAAGGACATAGCCTTCAGATGGACAGCAGAAGGAAGAGAAAGCTTCAACAAGATCAAGAAAGAGATTACTTATGTGCCAACACTCCTCAATCCAGATTACTAAAAGGATTTCATCCTTTATGCTTATGGTGTTGATGTAAGCATTACTGTTGTCCTAACACAGGAAAATGAACAAGGGCTGGAATATCCAATGGCCTTCTTCAGCCAAACGCTGAAGGATTATGAGTTGAAATACAGTCACACGGAAAAGCGGGTCTTCACCATCACGTGCATGCTCAATAAATTCAAGAGCATGCTCGCCACAAATAATATCAAGGTGTTAGTCTCCCACTCATTTGTCAGAGACTTCATCATGGGAGCGGAAATCAGTGAGAAGAGAGTGCGATGGGTGACAAACATCATGGAATATGATGTGACTATTAAGGCCACAAAGCTGGTAAGAGGTAATGCACTCTGCAAATAGATTGTTGAGGATGCGCAGCGTGAACCTGATGCCTCATTATTTATGGATGAAGACCTCCTACATGTAGAACATGAATAGCATATAGACCCTGGAGTGCTGTTAAGATGTATCAGTGGCACACAAACTAAAAAGGTGTTAGCATAATTTCATGATATATTTTTTGGTGGACACTTCTTTGCCAAAACTACAGTAATGAAGATCATAATGGCAGGTATCTTTTTGCCTACCCTGTTTGCAGATGCACATAGGTGGGTCAAAAATTGCAAAGAATGTGCTTTCTTTGTAGGAAAGAAAAGATTGGAAGTGCTTCCCCTCTGACCAATCCAAGTAGATCAACCTTTTGTGCAATGGGGTCTTGACTTCATAGGCATGATCAATCCACCTTCAAGCGATGGACATAAATGGGTGTTGACAGCTATAGATTACTTCACCAGACGGACAAAAACTGTCGCGCTTAAAGAATCAACTGAGGTAGTCATCCTTGACTTTCTTGAAGGTTTAGTGATAAGGTTTGGTAATCCTCAAACCATTATCTCTAATAATTCAAAGGCCTTCCTTGATGCTAAAATCATTGATTGGGCTCTAAGTCTGGGCATTTACCTGAAGACTTCTTCCAACTATTACCCCCAAGGTAACATTCTGGAAAAATCAACAAACAAGAATCTGATCAGAATCCTGAAGCGCATAATGAACATCAGCCAAAGATAGTGGCATACAAAGGTCTTGCGTGCACTCTGGGTAGATAGAATCATAGTCAAAAAGGCAATAGGAACTTCACCTTACAAGCTTGTCTATGGCAAGGAGTCTGCCCTTCCTTTGACACTAGAACTAAATTCATTGGCACTTGCCCAGCAGGTAGAAATTGAGGGCACAGATTGGAGAAAAATCAGGATGGTAGAGTTGATTCGTCTTGAAGAGCTCAGAAACTCTACCATGATCAAGCTAGAACAACATCGACAAACAACAAAGAAATGGTTTGACAGAAAGGCTAGGCATCAAGCTTTCAAAATTGGGGACCTGGTTCTAAAATGGGATGCTAACAGAGCTAAACCAGGGTGTAGTTCAAAGTTTGATGCACTTTGGAGTGGCCCATACATCATCAAGTCCTATAAAGAAGCTAACTCTTTTGAGTCAACTCATCCAGATGGAAGCGAGCTGCAAATCCCTGTAAACAGGATCTATCTCAAACCCTTCTATTAGGTTTATTACATCATATTGTATATATTAAAGTAGTTTCAAGTCCTCCAAGTGTTCTCCATGCACATTATTTTTTTTTACATAATTATTTCCTCTCGCGTGCTTCCTGCACATGCTCTTTTGTTACTTCCAGAATGCAGAGCTTCTCTCAGCAGTTGTGAGATTCAGAACAGAGTGAAAATATGATTTTCAAGTGATTACAGGGGAATTTTCATGATTAAACAAGCTGACTCCATGCCCAATGGACTTCTAAGGCTACTGATCCCTTTCATCTAGTAGGAAATTGGCCCCAAAAGTCACCAAAACTGTTATCCAAATAGCTCCCCTAGAGATTTGGATAACTTGCATACCCATCCTTCTCCCCTTTGCATTCTTCTATCTCCTTCCATTTCAACTTATGCGCCTTCCTCCTGCACACCTGATTTCTCTCCTATCCCATCATGCACTCCTTGCACACACCTCCACAGACTTACCTCCCAATCAGCTAAGTCCCTGGAATTCCTCTTGCGCACATTGTGTGTGCCCCTCTTCACCTCTTTCTTCCATTTCTCCCTTGCACCCACACTCCGCACGTTCACCTTCTTTCTAGTCAGCTCTATGTACCTCCAAAGGTTAAATCCAAAAGGGAGACTTGAACAAGTGCCAGGCCCCCATGTGTCCCAGGCCCAAAGTAGAGGCAGAGTCAAAGCTAAAATTCAAAAGGCGGACAAGGCAGGCCTAAAAAAGACTAAGTATAGAAGTGCTAGTGGAAGCCGCCATGCATTAGCTTGGCACATCTCCAAAAGTTAATAAAAAAGTGGAGACCCAAATGAGTGTGGGCTCGCCATGTTTTCTAGGGTCTGAAAAGGTAAGGGAGGTGGTTGAGAAGTCCAAAGAACCTACAGAGGCCCCCACGTGTCAACCCGACGCTCCTTCAAAGGTTAATTCTGAGTGGGCTTTTAAGTGAGCGTGGAGCCTCCACACATCCAGTTTCATAAAGGGACAAGGTCGAGTTGAATAGTCAATGCATTGTAATAGGATTGCGGAGGGAGCCAAGTGTCAACACAGTGCTATTTCATAGGTAAAATTTAGTGTGGGTTTCCAAACAAGCGTCATGGCGTCATGTGTCCAGGGTCAGACTTTTGGTCCCGCCAAGCAAAAATACTCATGAAGAATACAAAGGAAATAGGAAAACTTGTGGATGACACCACGTGTCACATGGGTGCTATACCAAGAGCAAAGAAAGGATTTATATCTCGAATGAGTGTAGAGCTGCCACATGGACCCAGTACAGAGAGACTCATTTAAATATTATGCACCCGCGACCCATAAATTCAAATGGGCATATCTTTTGACTCGGGGCTCAAAATTTGACAAATATGGCACCGTTGGAAAGATCTCGGCCTCATCTACACCTTGGAGATCTGAATCTTTAATTTTGGATAAGTCAAGAGGAGAGGAAATGAAGAAATGTCTATCAGGCCGTTAAAGCAGAATCAAATTTCTTCAACCACCAGATCTATTTCAATTTGATCCGTCGTTCCTCCTCCTTCGAGGTGTTGAACAAATAATTGATGCAGACATGATAGATTTGGGGTGGATTTACAGGTTGAGCTTTGAATTGGTTTTTCCCACTTCTCTCTCTCCTTCTTCCCTACATGTTGAATCTATAAAGGATGAGGTCAGGGATAATTTTAAAGGGTTGGACACTCTGGATCCTTATGCATGTTGCTAAGGACTCCATATTTTCTATATTTTGAGTTGCATACCTCCATGTTTGGATCTTGCATGTGGATATTGGAATCCTTATTATTGTAACAGTTCTGTGCATTTTTTGGAAGTAATAGAAGCATTGTTTTATGACTATTCTCTGTCCTAACGTGTTTGTGTTCATTCTTCTTGCCTCTTCTCTTGCATTGTGTATTGTTGTGCTACTTCTGGTCCCCTGCAGTTCCATATTTGGTTGTGTTAAATGAGAATGGTTTGATGAATGCGTGTTTTGCTATGCTACTCATGCCTAGCCTCCTCTAACACATTCCCTATCATTCTTTCTCAGAACAAATAATGTTCATCCCTCTTTTCTGGTGCTATCACCTTTTAGTGTAGTTTAATTTATGTTATCCTTCTTTCCTTGGTCCCTTGGAATTCTTAGCTTAGTTTCCCCTTTCAGCACTAGGAGTAGCAGTAGCAGTAGAAATAGATAGAGGAATCGGCCTTCTCCGAAGATCCATCCCAAGCATGATAGGTCCCACAACTTGGGGGAAGGTTCCATTGTTGTCTCAGACACCTCGGCCCTTTTGAGTTCTGAGACACGGGTGCATGTTTGAGCAACCAACAGTTGAATAAAGCAACACCCTTTTAGTTGGTGTTTTGTGTAGAAGAATTTATCCCCATATAATTCATGTTACCTTATTTGCGTATTACATGAGTAGGTGGTCTGAAAGACAAGAAATCATTGGAATAATGAATTGACAAACTCATGCAAATGGATGAGAGGTGAACCATAGCAAGATGGATCTAGAAGCATGAAAAAACTAGGTAGAAGGCATAACATGACAGACACATCAAGGATAAGAAACTTGAGGTTGGGAAAATGGTACTTCTTTATGATTCAAAGTTTTTGCACCACCCAGGAAAGCTAAAGGTGCATTGGTTGGGACCGTATCTTATCACTTATATACTTGACTCAAGAACTTGTCAGTTAAAGGCACTGGATGGAACACAGTTTCCCAATTACTTCAACGAGAGTAGGTTGAATCCATAGTGTAAATAAGTCTTCTTGGTGTTTGTAATAAGGTAGTATTGCCACTTAGATTAGGTTTCCCTTACTGTATTTCCTTTATATGTGTTTTCATTCATCGTTGATATGCTTTGTTGAGTTAGTTCAGTGTTTTGTGTAGTAAGTGTGTTTACGCACCAAAATATTATTATAATTTAAGTGTTTTCATGTGTAGAGGACCGTGCATACCCTTAGTGTGGGGTGGTTTACATATAGGGTTCATTACCAAGTTGAATATAGCTGATTGTGATCTGAAGATGGGTATACATAAGGAAATTTTGGTGCAGGTTGTCTTTGGAAAGGTGCCGATAGAAAGTGATTCCTCGTGATTAATTATCACTTATGGATGGACGAAAAAGTGTAACGTGAGGTAGGCTATAGAAGTGGAGACCACTTAGACGAAGGCGCATTGGTGAAGTACTTTGGTGCATGTAAGCATGTGAAAGGAGGTCTGTGGCTGAGAAGTGGGAGGCATGCCAGAAGGTTATCACTGTGGCGCGAAGATGTGCAGTGTGAAAAAGTTGGAAAATAAGGAATTAATGTTGGGAATGGTGGTAGGTGAAGGATAAATTTTCAACAATCTATATAAGGAAGGGTTGTGAGGCCATTTTACCTTTGCAATTATGAATTTTTCAGCGAGTTATTTATGAGCAAGCCAGCGAAGACATGCTGAGAGCTACACACTAGGTGTTGCATCATATTTATACATGGGATTGACTTACGCTCCTTTTGGAGAAGTGTTTGAGTGAAGTAGAGGCATGTTTAGAGGATAAATTGAGAGCTAGGGTTTAGATTGAAGCTAGGGAACACAATTTTGAGCTAGGGAATGCGGAGTTGAGTTGTAGAGCTCATAAGAGGTAAACAAAACAATGCCTTTTCATTAAAATGGCACCAAAGAAAGCACCAAGGGCTGCTACAAGGGGAAAGAAACAAAAGGAAATTGAAATTGAAGTTGAGGATGCTCCCGAAAGTAAGTTTTCTAAAATGCGGTCCCTAGAGGAAGTTTTTATGGGTCGCGATTGGGACTCGCATGTTCATCAGTGCAAGGTGAGAGACTACAATCATACTACATAGGTCAACAGATAACAAGGAAGAATTGGAGAAATTACTGTGAAAAATAAAAATAAAAGGACAGTGGATGATATGGTCGTGTAGGATGATGCGAGCGAGAAGCTTTTGAAAAAGGTGGGAGTTCTAGAGCTATACAAACTTCCATTCTTTGGAAAACTAGAGAAATTATACCAGTGGATGATGAGAAAAGTACACAAGGACTTTTTCTACTTTTTCAGATGACGTATGAGGCTCACCGTGCCTTTGTTTGGGAGTTTGACATGACTTAGAAGCTCGGGTGTTGAAGTGAGTAGTGATTTATCGGACAAGGAGAGTATTCTGAAGACAAGGAAGGAGTTAGGCTACCTTAAAAGAGGTTGCAGAATGGATATAGGGAAGCTACCAAAGTTTCTTGTGGTTCAAGAGGTGGTGCACCTCCTCAACAAGCTCAATGACTAGGAATGGTGGTCGCAGGTAAACACATTTTGGTTACACATAACAAAGAAAATGTTTGAAGGTGTAGTTTACAATTTGGTAGGGTTTATTGCATAGACTATAATTGAAGAAGCGTATGGTGGAGATAAGATTAGTTTTGGCATGTACTTTTGTCACTTGTTTTTGTAGAAATTGGAGTATCGGATGGTCCTAAGCAGAAATTATGGCAATACCCTGAGGAGAAGAAATATCTTTGAGAGAGATTTTAGAAATACACTTGTGATGGGACCATGAGTGGCCCCTTTAAAAAATGAGGAGAGTTTTGGTACGAGCGCTTGCACGTCGCGTTTGAAGAAGAGTGGAGATTACCAAAGGAACTTCCAACAGTGTTAGGCAAATAGGTATAGTTTACCGTATATCAACACTTTTGTATTACGTGTTTTATAATGAAGGAAAGGAAGTGGAGCCCGAGGTGTAAATATCTTTATGCTTTCACCGTGTGGTATTTTCAAGATTTTTTGCATAGGTTTTCAGACGCACGCCAGCTACTCTTCAATGCTAACAAGGTAGACTACGACTACCACACTCTCAGAAAGACTTAATTGTAGCCTTTCAAGTCTTCATACATTAAAATATTGATTTCTGATGATATAAATATGAAGGTGATGAGTTTAGTAGTTGGGGAAATTGGAGTTTCCCTTGTTTATATTCAACTCAAGCCAAGGTTAGAAAATGGGAATTATATGGATAATGAGTTTAGACTTCATGGCCATCCCAAGGGGAAGCATACCATTGTCACTTTGGCAAGAGAAGGACCAAATTCACCCCTTGTGGAGGAAGAGGGAGAGGAACAGGAACCAAATGAAGAAAGTGGTGGCTTGGAGCATAGGGGAAGAAGACACCCCACTGTTGAAAAGGAAAGTATGTGCAACGTGACCCCTCCTTTATAGAAGAAGGAAGAGGAGGTATTAGAGACAAGAACATTGGAGGTGGATGTGGAACAAACCACATCCATTGAAAAGATCACCTAAGAATTTGCCACAGAAAGTAGAGCCTGAGAAGAAGAAGAGGTGAAAGTTAAAGATTAAGGATGAGGAGGAGGATGAATCTGGTGAAAGCACACCAGGAACTCCAGTATAGCCTGAAGATACAGAGGAGCCTCATGATGAGGAAATGAATAATGATGAAGAAGGGAAGAAATGGATAGGTATAGGAATAGATAAGGGTGAGCCTTCTGACGTGCCCCATGCTACACAAGAAGGTGAAGGCCCAATTCTGGATTTAGGCACCCAGATCCTAAAGGGAAAGATAACAAAGAAGGAAAAGGAGGGCAAGGAAGATGTGACTCCTACATTTAGATATGTGGATGAAACATATAATATCATATGTGATGGGTCGTTGTATTCTTCCAATCATTTAACTGACATAATCTTTGTCAGTGTCATTCTAAACCTGGGCTGTGTCCAAGGCAATATGCAATAGAGTCTAGAAGAACCAATTATACATTGAGTTTGTTGGGGGATTATTTTAGTTTTAATGAATATTCTATGGAAGTGCAGTTGAAATCTACAAAAAATAAATACAAATCTACGGAATTCAATTATGTGCAATGGAATGGATTTCAACAACTAATCTTCTACTGTAAAGTAAAATGTGCATACACTTATTCTTAATAAATTAAACCATAACAAAATAACTGGAATTTTTAGTAGAAAGAAAGACTATTCATGAATTAGATTTGCATAACAAGAGCATCTACTCTAACTGAAAGTGATAATGGAGAAAGCAGAGATAGTTAATCAAAGCATGCATGTAAAACTCATCAAATGACAACTATAGTAAAACTAATCGAAGGACTGTATGCATGTAAAACATAGAGTAACCTCGTATCTCCTCAGTTGAGTGGGCCCTTGCTCTTCCTTGGGATAGAGTGATCAACAACTTCTGATTCTCAAAATGTTGGAGATTTCATTAACTTCCAAATGAGTTCATAACATATATAAAACAAATACAGAATAGAACAGTATGTAGATAATCCTTTTTTATAATAAAAAAAGTGGTACTCAAGTTCTGAAGACAAAGTATTCATATAGATAATGTTTGTTACAAGATCCACCATATCAGGTGGCATTAAACACTGTTTAATCAAATATCAATTAAAACCTTAGATTCCTATGGGCCATTAGAGTCAAGCCCAAACTAATAGGTCAATTCGGAAACAGTCTTCAGCCGCATGCATCAAACTCGAGCAACTTATCCACCAGTAACCTCCATCATTCTTGCACACATCATCATATTTGATCTCATAAAAATAGTTAGTAGGAGGTCATGTGATAAAAAGATTTTATAAATAATAGCAAGAAAAAAATGCATCAATCTACTAAGACATGACTATACAAAACATCCCCATATACAAATAAGTCATATCACGAAGAGCATTTCCGGTCTGAAGAAGTAATATTAATGAGCCAATCTATGCACTCATCTTTTTCCCCCTGACTTTACCTGTTGCATGTCCCAATGTAAATCATCTATACCCTACTCACCTTCCAAATTGTTTAGCCATGTCATACTCCTTGAATTGATCAGCATATTGCTTTGCGGTATTCTTGCAGCCCTGAGTATTAGAGGTAATTTCCATCCAGGTAGTGAAACTATCATGGGACTGCACTGCATTGTTCTGCCATGTTGTGAGAGGGCTTAAGAGGAGCGGAGGCCATACCTGGAGGCCTGCCCATAGATCAGTGTATTGATGGCTGGTTTTCTCTGCAGTTTGTTTGATAATGGTGATGAGGGCATCACCCCTTCGCATGATCTAGCTCAAATTCTGAGGAGAGAGGACCTCCCTACATTTTAAAGGTAGGCTTAAAGTATCCCATCTCCTATCGCAAGCTTTCCAAGTAGCTCACAAATTCTCCTGACTATAATTTTCAAAATAAATAATACACTGAAGAAAAATCTATACACCCCAACCCCTGCCTGGTAATATAATGATCTAAAGTTCTTCTGCACGGCGACATCTGTGTGATGGGTTGGTCAAATGTAAAATCCGATTGACTGAGCGGTGTTATTGAAAATGTCTATTTGCTATCTCCAAGTTATCTAATTCCTCAATACAGACTGAAATGCTTTAATTTGAAAATCCCCCACAAATAGGTTGATCAAGAAATCAGGGACATTGGTTACTACCATGTTATGTAAATAAAATTCACGGAGAAAATATTGAATTTCCGGGGTGCTGTTCTTGTAGACTGATAAAAAACTAGGTCCATCAGGAATTTCGTCAGGGGCTTGAGAACACAATTGAAATAACTACCAAGAATAAAACTATTCTTGGACATACATGCTGTAGACTGAGGAGGGTTTCCTATAGGACAGTAGTTTGATGGCTAAAGGACAAAAAAAGTCTAAGATAGATGTTAACTTTTTTTTTTCCTCTTCCAAAGATTCTTTTTCCTTTTTTAATTTTTGATTTTCTTGCTGCAATTCCCTTTTCTGAAGGGACAACTGTTGGAAATTATCTAAGAGGGTAAGACCTATATCACGTTGTCACTTTAGACAACTCACCTCATGTTGTAGGGTAGCAATCTCCCAAATTTTTTCTATTGTATTTTGTGTAAATTCAGCTTGTAATAAAAGGGTGGATTCTTCCATACCTTGTAACTGAGATTTTAGCAATGCTATCTCCTCCAGATAGTTGTAAGAAGGCACCACTTGAGTGTCAAGCATTTCTGGAGTTACAGTGTGAATTTCTGTAGACGACGGAACATCAGATGATGGAGTGGCTGGAACATCCTCCGTATGCAGTTCCTCCCGAATGTGGGTGGAGTCATCATGCAAGGACTTTGATTGGAAACTCCAGGTCTACAGAAATGAGCCAAGCCGCTGGGACCATAGTTGTATGGAGAAATATGGGGCCATGGGACACTTGCCTTTTGAATTAGAAATGGACGAGGATGGTCCCTCAAGAACGTCAGCTGCCTCTGTTTGACTATATGAAGGGCCTGATGCAAGGGTAGACTGAGGTACAAAAGAGATCCCAGATTTTAGTTGCTTAGGCCTAGACCCTTCGCCACCAACATGTCCCTCGAGTCTCCGCTTTGGGCGAAAGAAAACTTGGTGTGAAAACAACAGATGAATCAACCCTGGGTGCTTAAGCATGGACTTTCCCCCACTGGACTGATGTTTCTGGCATACCTTAATGATGGAATCTATGAGGTACTCTGGAAAATTGACCCAAAGAGCCTAGTTGACATGTCCCTTTTTAAGGTGAATGAGCATTTTGAGCACATCACCACCTAGAATAGAAGCCTATCTGTCACATATAAAATACATGTTGACCCATTTAGCAATCTCACCCCAGATTCCAGGAAAACTTTTCCGCTTAACACCCTTCTGGACACCCAATGGAGTCAAGATGACCTCCAGGAGTGCCTCTCCTTTGTCGTGGAACTGAGCAATGAGACTTTGCAAAGGGGGATTCGTCATAACCTTTAACCTGAAATTTGGTAGGCCAGACATGTCAGAAATGACCTGACTGGTGATTTCAACTCGTCATCCACTAACTTGCAAGCATGTGGACTCAAAATTGCTCAAGAACTCTTCCACAATGCTCTCATCAAACCCTTCAAATTACCAAATGAAATCTAACCATCTGAAATCATGAAATACCTGTGAAAGGGTGGCATATTAGAGAAAGGTGTCAGGTGAATCAAGTTCTGATGTCTTTCACAGTCCCATGCTAAGCCAAAAAGTGAGAAATACATGGCAGCGAGGAAAAACTAGAGCTGAGCATCCCTTCCACTTCCTGTCTAATGTTCAATAAAACTAGTCGTGACTGATGTGCATACCACAATGGAAAGAAGCGGATGTAGAGAGAATTAAATTTAAAATTACACCAAATTCCTTAGGTAGCGCAATCATCAAGTGAGGGTGACAGCGGAAAAATAGTGATGAGACCGGCCACCAGCGTGAGATTAAGATTTTTGCGGCAGCACATATCCCATGGTTAAGGAGCACGCACCACCTATCCCGACATTGGATAGTGCGACACATCAAAGTATGTGGTTATTTATGAACCATTACTCCTCTTATGCCGTCATTCATAAAGCTATATTTGGAAGGCGATCCAAGATGACAATAGTAATCATTTGATGACGACATCATAATGACAAATGGATACATGGGGAAATGTTCACATAGAAATATCATTAGCAGGTTAAGATGCACTTACCCATGCCACATTTAATCAGCCGATATCCGTAGATTCCTATGCCCTGTAATTTTGGGATAAAACATGATTAGCGGAAGTAGAAATAATGGAAATTCCTGCATTTATTGGAAATTACAATAAAAGAACCACTAACTAAGGGAACAAGATCAAAGGAAGGATCATCTTCCTTTATTGAATTTGAAAAATATTAATTACCCCATGTGTGAGAGGCAAAGAGCCTCCTCAGCATGCATATCTATTTGTAACAGAATGTCGTCGGTGAAGGTCTGCTTATCTAGTGGTTGGTGGTAAACTTGGAGCCTATGCCCATTCACCAGAAGATTTCATTTGTCTCCATCAATCGGTATTAATCAAATAGAGCCATTATCAAATACTTGATGCACTTGATAGGGACCTAACCAACGCGTATGCAACTTTCCTTTAAACTGCTAATAGTGAGAATCAAAGAGTAAAACCCACTGTCCTTCATAAAATATCCTTTTTTTGATGTGAGCATCATGCCAAGTTTTCTGCTGATGTTGTAGAATTTTAGTCTGTTGTTGTGCCTCCATCCGCATTTCATCTTCATTCAACTACAACACTCATTCACGTTGTGCTTCATCCAAATCGATCCCAACTTCCAATGTTGTTCGCCAGGTGCGCAACTCGAACTCAACAGGTAACAGTGGCTTCTTCCCAAAGACCAGCTCATAGGGAGAGAAACTAGTAGTTGTTTTCCAAATCGTGTTCTAGGCCCAGACGGCCTCAGGAAGCTTTAGTACCCAATTCTTTTTGTCGGCATTAACCACCTTAGTTAGAATATTCTCAAGCTCTTGATTGGCTACCTCCACTTGCCCATTAGATTGGGGGTGATA
This sequence comes from Taxus chinensis, assembly GCA_019776745.2. NCBI lineage: Eukaryota > Viridiplantae > Streptophyta > Pinopsida > Cupressales > Taxaceae > Taxus > Taxus chinensis. The sequence goes on from CM034149.1 coordinate 158,779,283, forward strand.
TGGTGATGATTCCTGGTGCCTGATTCTGTAGATTCCTAAGAAAGTTTCAATCATATTTGAAACAAATAGAGGACCTTGATCAGATACAATGGCCCTTGGTGCTCTAAATCGCAACAATATCTGGTTGTAGAGAAAATCAGCAACAACATCTTCATTGGCAGATGCCAATGCTTGAACTTCAGCCCATTTGGTGACATAGTCAATGCATACAAAGAGATACTCCTTCCTGAAAGATGGAGGATCAAATGGTCCAACAAAATCAATACCCCATTTCTCAAATGGTCCTAGAACCAACTGAAGGTTAAGAGGAATTTCCGTAGAAATTGTAGGTTTTCCCATTCATTGGCATGCATCACACTGCCACACATACTTCTTGATAGTCTTATGGAGGGAAGGCCAAGAGTACCCTGCTCCAAGGACCTTGTGAATTGTTCGTTTCACTGAATAATGCCCACCACCTGGCTCATCATGACATGCGCGCAATATGTCATGTACCTCATCCTCACAAACACACTTGCAAAAAAGCATGTCAGGACAACAGTTAAATAAGAATCCGTTACACCATTTATATGTTACACTATTTCTAATCAATCGCCTTATTTCCTTATGAGTAAAATAAGTAGGAAACTTCCATGTTGTTAAATAATTTTTGAGATCAGCAAACCAGAGAGTCTTAGTGGAGATAGAAAACAAGTGTTCATCGGGAAATTGATCTTGGACTGCTTCACCATCACCTGAAACATTTATTCTGGAAAGAAATTCAGCAACAACGTTAGATTTCCAAGGCTTACCTATGATAGTGAGATTGAATTCTTGCAACAAGACCAACCAGCGAATGAGCCTTCCACCCACCACTGGTTTGTTCATTAAATATTGAATGGCAGAGTGGTCAGTGTAAACAAAATTTTTATATCCAGTGATGTAATGATGAAATTTATTCAAAGCATATACCACAGCCAAAAAATCTTTTTCTGTAGTAGTGTAATTATTTTCCACAGGAGTCAGATTTTTGCTGATAAAGTAAATTGCATACATATGATCTTTTGAGTCTTTTTGTCCAAGGACAGTGCCCATGGCTGTATTAGAAGCATCAGTGTGGATATGGAAAGGTTGTCCCCAGTTAGGGCCACATAAGACGGGGGCTGTTGTCAGCTTTTCTTTGATAGAATCAAATGCCTGTTGACACTGAGAAGACCATTCAAAAACACAATCTTTGGTTAGCAATGAAAACATTGGGGCAGCAATTTTGCTAAAATATTTTATGAATCGGTGGTAATAACCTACATGGCTAAGGAAACTTTTGATGTCAGTCTGATTAGCTGGTGTAGGTAATTGGGTGATGACTGATATCTTTTTGGGATCCACCTTTATACCTTGGGCTGAAACATGGTGTCCTAAGACAATTCCTTGATCAACCATCATCAGACATTTTTCATGACTCAGAGATAGTTGGTGTTGTTCACATCGATTGAGTACTTTCTCAATATTATTTAGAGATTCTTCGAAAGTGGATCCATGGACAGTGAAATCATCCATGTAAACCTCAACACAATCATTAGCAAGATCTGCAAAAATGGCCAAGATTGCCCGCTGAAATGTGGCAGGGGCATTACAAAGCCCAAAAGTTAAGACTCTGTAAGCGAATGTACCCCAAGGGCATGTAAAAGTAGTCTTATCCTGATCAACAGGAGAAATAATAATTTGATTATACCCACTAAACCCATCCAAGAAAGAGAAATATTTCTTACCAGCCAAATTGTCCAGGACTGGGTCAATAAAAGGCAAGGGAAAATAATCTTTCTTGGTGGCTTTGTTAAGTTCCCTGTAATCAACACATATTCTCCATTTACCATTCTTTTTGGGAACAATAACTAATGGGAAGACCCAATGACTATCAGATATAAAATAAATGAAACCTACCTTTAGAAGCTTATCAATCTCAGTTTTGACTATATCTCTCAATGCTGGATTGATCCTTCATTGCGGCTGCCTTATAGGTTTGACGTCATCGGTGTAAATATGATGTGTACAGATGCTAGGATGAATTAATTTCATATCAGTGTAATCCCAAGAAAAATCATGAGAATGTTTCTTCAGAACCTCAAGCACCCTAACTTCTTGATTGACCTCCAAGTCGCTTCCTATAGTCAGCTCTTTACCCATACTGACAAGCACCTGCTTAGTATCATTTGCAAGAGCAAGCTCTGTACTAGTAATGAAAGAATTCAATGGGAAAACATGGGGCTCAAGAATGTGTAAGATGGATATGTTATCAAAAGATAGAACCTTGGTTAAAGGACAATAGAAATCAAGAACTAAATGTTCAGAATTATAAGCATAGAGTTTCCTACCATACTCAGCAAAGGTAATGTCTTCTGCCAATATTTTGAATTCCGTAGAAGTATTACTAATTTCTGTAGTTGCAGAGTCCTTAGAATCAGCCAACATATAAGTCTCTACAGCCTCCGTCATATGATTGTGTACTGCAATAGTGGCCAGAAAATAAGAATTCAAAGAGTTAGCATCTAAAGAATCCACCCATACATGGTAACAATTGTTCGTATAAGGCTGAGCAGGAGGATATAATGAAATGTGTTTGGATTTCTATCCATTTAGAATTGTCATGTTTCCTGACCTACAACCAATGTAAACAGCAACCGTAACCAGCCAAGGTCTTCCCAAGATGATTGGATATCCCAACTTCCAAGCTTTAGGCCGTAAAACCATGAAATCAACTAGGTACTCCCATGATTCAACAGTGACCATTATATCTTCAACCACGCCATCAGGTACAGCAAAGGATTGATCTGCTAACTGTAGAACAGTGTTGGTTGGTTGAAGTCCTATCAAGGATAGTAGCTTAAACATTTTTGTTGTGATAACATTAATAGCAGCACCAAGATCCACCAAAACATTAGATATTGACTATTTGTTTATACAAATAGTAATGACAAGGCTCCCAGGATCCCCATATTTTGGTGAGATGAGGGTGCCAGCAACTAAATCAGCCAAATTTCCTTCGACTCTGACAGTCTTTGGGTATTTCTTTTTTCTTCCCGGTGTCTTTATACATTCATTTCTAATGGTTTGGTTTAGTTCGGGGATGTCCCTTATTGCACGTAGCAATGGAACCTCAATATGTACTTTTTTCAATTCCTGAACTAGTTCTGTTTCCTCTGCAATCCGAGTGTCCTGTAATCGCTCAGGAAAAGGAGTTGTAGTCGGTGTGGGTATTTGATCATCCTATTTATCTGGCAGTGGTAAAGAAACAGTGTTACCCTCAAGTTTTTCTTCCTTATTGGCATCAATAGGCAGTTCTGTGATAACAGGAGGGTTCAACATTTTTCCAGATCGTAATCATAAATTTCCAATAGTGTTAACATGCATGGTGTTACCCACATCTGTGTTATCAATCGAAGCTGTCTGTTGATTTTTAGTATTGTCCACTGGCTGAGCTGGAATTTGTGTTTGTGTTGTTTGTCCTTGATTTTGGTAGGCTTGAGGTGGAGGCCTTAAAGCTTGTTGTGCCTGCTGGAACCTACGTTGTTGATTTATTATCAATTATGATGAGATCGGATCCCTACTACCGGTAATACCTTCTCTTTTTTAGAGGAAGGTGACTTGGATACTCGCATGTTCGTATGAAATGTATTCTATTGCATACCCAACCTTTGTTTTCATTTTCTTGAATCTGTAACACCATCTCAAATTCATCATCAATTGTTGTCATTAATTCCTAGGAAAGATACTAGCACAAGCCTTTTCCCCTTACTAACTTTGTGGGTTTAATCTCAACATCATACTCCAAAATCTTGGTGATTCAGTTAGCTCTCTTACCAGTTATTTCACCTTCTGTAATACATTCCTTGACACTGGAGTGTGCCACCAAGATCGTGATTTTTCTTTCGGTCACAAGATGCCTAAATTTCTTTAATCCTTTAACAATGGCATAAGCCTACTTTTCTACAAAGTTGTACCTGGTTTCGTAGTCATGGAGATTATTTGAAAAGAAGGCTATTGGATGCTCCTCTCTTTGTGAATCTCCATTCTATGTTAGTACATAAGCTACATTGTGTTCACTTCTATATACACACATGATGAAATCTTTGTTGAAATCTAGATTGTGTAACACTGGGGAAAATGCAATGGATCTGTTGATTGACTCAAAGGCTTGTCAGCCTTCGGTGGTCCATTTGAAATTTAGGTCTTTTTTAGCATCAAAGTTTGAAATGAACCTGTTATCCAATTTTGGCCCTCAAGTGAAATTGGACAAACATGACCTTGCACACAAAGGAAATGGAGGGGTGTATTCAGTCATGGGAGCTTACAGTTCGAGGTTGGCCAAATAGGTTGAAGCAGGCCGAGAAAATTGTAGAATAATTCAGGAAATGAAGAAGCTTTGAAGTCCAAAATTCAGATTTCGGAGGTGAGGCCTTTCAGAAATAGGAGAAGCAGGAAAAAAAACACAAGAAAAAGACTTGAAGTTCGAAATTCAGACTTTGGGCTTTCAGGATTTCAGAGGTTTCATGTGCCCAAACGGATAAAAAAGTCCCAAAAACTAAAACCCTAAAATCCTGAAACCCCTGAAACCCTGAAATCCTAAAACCCCCAAAACTACATAGGTATAAAACCTGAAGTATGAATTTTGTACTTCAGGGTTTTGGCATTTTAGAACTTTGAAGGCCCGGAACATGAAAATCATAACTTGAAGTCTAAAACCTAAAGTCTGAATTTTAGACTTCGAGGTTTCAGAGTTTCAAAAGTTTCACGCACTCAAGTGGATGAAAAATAACATCAACCTTTGAAGTAAAAATGCATTTTGGAGTTCAAAGAAACAGAGCCAACCACTCGCATTTATTACAGAATGGCACCCCCATCTTCAAATGGCCATACCTTTTGACTGGGAGCTTAGATTTGCACAAGATAGGACTTTTTGGAAATATCTCAGTGTCCTCCACACACCTACGACTAATTATCTTAATTTAAGTGAGACTAAGTTCTTCAAAATGAGTAAATACAATTCACCATTTTAGAGGGTGTTTCCATATTTCTCAGCTACCCAAATGATGAGGTATGGGATTCCTTTCTTCCCCAACAAGGAAAAGTACATGGAGGTATGGGTTTTGCAGTGGTTCCCATCATTGTTGCAGGAGATTTTAATGCATTTTAGGGTGGTTGAAGCAAGATTTTGAATTCTTCTCTTCCCCTTCTCTCATTCTTCCTATTTATTGTAAGGAGGGGAATTGTTCTAATGTTGGATAAATTTGATTTGCACCCTCCCTTCTTCTCTTGTTTGTAAGTGAATTTGTGGAGTTCAAACCTCTCATTGAAGTTGTAATGAAATTTTGTGCATCTTGGCCATTGTAAGGCACTGTATAAAATATGTGGAGCAATTATATAAGTATGTGGATGAATTTCAACCCTCTCTTATGTTCATTGCTCTCTTCTGATCTCTCATTGCAATCTTGGTTATCTGTGTATGGTTATTGTATTACATGTTTAATGGTTTGTGTTTAATGGTTAGTGTATTCTCATTAGTGGATTGATCTGTGGTGTATTTTCATCGTTCTTAATATGATTGTGGTTTCCATTTCCATGCAAAGCAAGTGTCCAACATTCCTTTTGGTGCATCACCTCTTTTAGTTTAGGTTTAATTTATTGTAATCTTCTTAGCCCTATCTCTTTGGAAAGTTAGAGTAGATCCTCTAAAATTTTGATGTATGTATCATAATAGAGGAATAGGAGTTGGCATTCTCCAGAGGGTTATGCCATTTGCAAGGTCCCACACTTTGGGATAACTCCATGTTTGACGGATCACACTTAATGGCTCAATCCTTTGAAATGCAAATAGTCATGGGTGATGTTATTTCACCATAACAGAACCTACTAACAAATTTAATATTTCCTAAAAAAGATTGAACTGCCTTCTTATTGACTGGTAGGGACAGCTCCAGAATAGCTCCAATCCTTTCTAGGTCAATAGAGATTCGATCTTTTGAGATGATATACCCCAGGAGTTTTCCTTGTGGGACCCCAAAAACACACTTCTTTGGATTCAAAGAGATCCCAAATTCCTGAAATTTTTTGAATATAGCCTTCAGTGCATCAAAATGATCCTCTCCTTTTTTATTGAACACCGTGAGATCATCCCAGTATATCATAATCACTTTGTTGATAATCTCCCCAAATGTAGCATACATGTCTCTCTGAAAGGTTGAACCTGCATTGGTGATTCCAAATGGCATATTTTCATATGCAAAGGTTCCCCACTTTGTTTTTAAATTGATCTTATGTTGATATTCTTCTATGAGCCATATTTGATTATAATTTGAAAAACCATCCAACAGAGAAAATATTTCTAATCCAGCCACTGTCTGTAGTATTTGCTCCATGGAAGGAAATGGGTAGTGATACTTAAGAGATGCCTTATTTAGATCTCTGAAATCCACACAGAGTCTAATTTCACCATTCTTCTTCCTCACAAGAACCAAGTTAGACACCCACGTGGAATGCTTGATTAGAAATATTATTTTGGCTTCTAAGAGTTTCATGTGCTCTTTAGCCATGAGAGATTCTATCTTCAGGTTCACTGGCCTCTACTTTTGACGCACATGCTTTGTTCCTTCCTCCAAATCAATGGTATGTTGAATGATATGTTTGTTATAACCATGTAGGTCATCATAATTCTAGGCCACCACCCTATCATATTTATGGTATAAATCCACAAGTCTTTTTCTTTCTCGTTAGGTGACTAATTTTCCTACTTTTAGCTTCCTTCCGTGAGACACTTCTATTTTAGTATAACCTTCTTTAACTGTAAGGAAATTTCTCCTATGTGTTAGTATCATTGGTATAAAATATATTCTCCAATTTTATCAACCCTCTTGGAAGCTTATTCATTCTAAGCTAGATAACTTGATCTCCATATGCTTCTTCAATTTTTTGTTAGAGTTGGTCTGTGAATTCCTCATATTTCTGCAGGGAAATCAATATCTGTTGGTGACTCTTAAATACTTTCCAATGGTCTATATTGTCAGGTATAGATGGGTGGCTAATTATTTTTTCTGCATCCTTGTTCTCCAACAGATCTTTGGTGGGATAGAATTGTGATTCGATCTGAGCCATCCTGTCTGCCTCTATGTTCTGGTCCTGAAGGATAACGTTGATATCAAAGCCTTCAAATTCTTCAATAATATCACATACCATGTGTTAGTAGGACCTCATTCTTGGGTTATTTTCAATAGAAGTGTTCCTAAAATGTGTTAACACTAACTCAGAATCTCAAAAGACTCTTAGTTACTTTATACCTTTCTTGTGCACCAAGGTCAAACCATGCACTAAGGCTTCATACTCTGCTTCATTTTTGGTGTAAGCGAATTAGAAATGAAATGCTTGGAATATTTTTCTTCCACTTGGTAAGGTAATCATATTCCAGCTCTAGAGCCATTTCTGCTTCTAGCACCATCAAAGTACAGAGTCCATATATGTGAATCTTTTGTAGGATTCTTTTCACTTTTATTATCCTCTTTCATGATCTTTGGAATGCTGGTGTTTTTCGCTAAAAACCACATAAGTTCCCAATACAGTAGAGTCAAATTTTCCAAAGGGATCTCCTCATGATAGGTCAACTAGATAGTTTCCTATTTCATGGTCACCCTCTTCTGTGTATAGCTCTTCTTCTCTGGTGATCATAACATGCGAGGATTAAAAACTTGAGGTTGTTTGATATGTTATATGTTCTTCCATGAGAGGCTCTGATAAAACCTTCATTTTGGACCCGTACTTAGTCCGTAGAATAAGATGTGACCAATCAAGAGACATATAGCCCCCAATTTTTGCTATAAAGTCACGGGATAGACACAGTCCGAAGACTAATGGTACATCAATCACCACTATATCCTATGGAATTGTTATGTTTGGGCAAGAATAGAGTTGTAATGGGATACCTCTGATGACCCTGATGGTTTGCACTGATTTTCCATCTAGCTGCATGACTCCTTCCTTAAAGGTTCATATTTCATTCCCAATGCATCCGTTATTGCTTTAGGCATCACTATTGTGCTTGCGCTAGAATCTATCATGGAATTATGTAATAACTTCTTACCGATAATAAGATTCATAAAAAAGGGTTGGGGTCTTGGTTTTCTTCCTTCCATTTTATGATTCATCATCACTAATTTTTTTGGGGCTTGAGTTGTTCCAAGTTTCTATTTATCCTTTCTGGTTGTGCTCGAGCCGCTATTGAATTTTAATACCTCTTGCAGTAATTCTTTTTGTTGCAGAATGCCCAAGATATCCCACAAGGATACATTGGTTGGTGCCCTCTTGATTTTCTCTACTACATTCATGGTCTAGAGGGATTGTGCCTTGGATACTTGCTGATATTTTGGTCTTTCTGCCATTGGATAGAAGGTACTTTGATTCTGAGTTGCTTTTGTGATCTCTTGCATGTCTGTGGGCAAAGGGGAAATGAATTTCAAAGGCTCTTTTTTGGTTTCATTCGTTGTTGTTGGAGCTAGGCTTGCAGCCTCTATCATTTAGATCTTGAAATGATTATTGTAATTTGATTGTATTGGATTTGAATTATACACTTGATTTGTGAATACAAACTCTTCTCCTTCAATCCAAGAGAAAATCGCATGTTTAGGATAAATCTATGTTTATTTTTCTAAGGACATTCCTTGCATTTGTACAACAAGGGTTGTATTTTGGATTCCCTAGGACTGGTATGGTCTGCCATCATAGACCTCAAAACCCTCCATTTTTCTTTACTCAATTACCTTTTGTTGTAGATTCCCTTGAGGGAAATCTCTTGGCATATGAGGGGTATTGCAAGTAAAATACCAGGTGTTAGGATCTTCCACCAAATTTTTGTGTCCTGAAATCATTTCTCTCCCCTTATTGGGTGAGAGAGTCTGGAGTGGTGTTGGGACTGAGACAATTTGGTTAGATATCTGTGCTAGAGGTAGTCTCTGGGCATTTTGATATTGCCGAGGGTAAGCGAGCTTATTTCCTTGGTAGCCTTAATAATGTTTTCTAGGGTATGCATTTTGATTCCTCTTAAGGTTAACTATCTCATTGGAGAAGCTCCTAAGGATATTTTTCATTTCTTCCATCTCATGAGAAGAAATTGATGTTGCTGCAGTGGCGGAAGCTCTTTGAGAGGATGGGTAGCTATATATGGATGTAGGATTTTGGGTCGAGCCTGAGGTTTGTGCCTAGGGAAGGGGGTTTTCTCTGGATATACTGGTAAAGGAACCTTAGGGTAAATTTTACCATCATTTATCAATTTGTTCTCAGCTTGGACCACAATATCATATGCCTGTGGCAAAGAATCTCCTCCCAACAATTGAATCATGATAGAGATATCTTAGTTCAAATATTTTAATAGAAAATAATAGCCATACCTGCAGGTGGCCTGGCTAGAGCTAGGATTCTTTTCCATGTCTTATGGAATCTGGTATTGAAGTCAGTCATAGGCTCTTGTGGAGCCTTTTTTATGTTGATCAACTGTTGAAGAAATGAATATCTATCTACCTTTTTGTAGAATCTTGTGAAAAATACGTTCCCAAGATCATCCTAGGTACCAATAGAATTAGGAGTTAAGGATCTATACCAATCAATATATTTTCCTTTGAATAACGATGCTAGAATTCTCAAGGCTATATCTTGCTCCGTGTTGAAATGTATTACACATATCTTCATGACATCTTAGAGATTTTCCTCCGGAGTCTTAAAGTCTTCACCACTAAACTTGGGTAGTGATTTCATCACATTTGTTGGAATAGGGATCTATATTTCCATATGTACTGGTGTAATAAGTGGATTCCCTTAATTCCATGGGACAAACTACCTCAGAGGTTGAGGCAGTTAATGGGCCATTCTGATAGGTCTAAGAACTCTAATAGATTGTGATAAGGACATCCTAGGTGGAGGTGTTGAAAGAGTTCAGTTCGGGGGAGATGGAGATCTCTATATTTTCCTTCCTCTTCTTCCTCGACCAAGGGATAGTTGCAAGTACTCAAATATGCCTTTTTCTCTTGCTCTTGACCATTTTTTTATCCTTCTCATGAATCAAAAATACTTTGGGATATCCTTGTGGATATTTTCCCACTGAAATAAGCACACATATGCCTCTTGATCAAGCTTTAGATTTGTCCCACCTGGCGTGCCAGGAAAATTGTTGACGATTATCTTTGCAGATGAACCATCAAAGTCATGGAAAATCTTGGAAACGTGTGATTTGGCCCCTAAGATAACCTCCAGATTTTATAGAAGTTGGCTCTTCCCTTCAAGTGTTGAGATAATGGTTAGAAAGAAAACTAAATAACTGAAAATCCTAATCTAAGGTGATGTGCCAAGATTTATCAAAAAACACAAAGATACATACCCAAACCACAACAAAATAATTTGAAGAGCATTGAGTATGATTAACCTATTTTCATAGAGAATCAATAATATATAAGGTTAGAGAGAACTAAAACATAACCATGCAAATGATCATATGAATGTAAAAGAATCTAAGGGCATATATCATGGTAGAAACTAAAACATATATCTGAGAGTTAAATAAAAGCATACAAAAGAAAATAAAGATTTAGAGTATTGTGAATCCTCTGTGCACAGAAAAAAACCATTTAATTATAGATAAAACAATACATAAGGTTGATAACTACATAGATTATAATGCTTCTTTAATACAGAGCCTTGTTAAGGTTGATAAACACAAAGTACCGAAACTAAAAATCCTCTGGAGCCTTTTAAACAAATTCTCCTATCTCCCTTGCTCTTTACTGGTTCAAGGATTCTCTTATATAGATCCCGAAGCTTGCTCTCCAATGTGTATGTCATCATGATATCCATCATCTACATTTATTTCTTCATATGCATGATCTTCAACCCATGCGGTAGATCTCAATTGCTTGCTTCATGACTCAATATTGCATTCAATCCATCGAATCCAAGTCCTTTCACTTCTTTAGTACGCTCTACGGATGGTGATAGATTCTTTGAGTGACATGTGGAGGCCGTGCACTAATTTTGGGATGCCTTTTATTTTCTCCCTTTGGAGTTGTGCCTGGGTGACACGTGGGACTCTACGGGCTCATATCCTTTTCTTTTTACTTTTCATCTCAATTTGGCTATGTTGTTGTGCCTTTGCCACGTGGAGGCCAAGTGTTGATTTGAAAATCATGGCTCTTTGTGCCTCTTCCAACATACACTGAAGAGACACATGGATACCCTCTGCACTTGGCTCCATACTTAACCAAAATCCACACCCTAAAGGAACAAAGAATGCCAAAAACAGAAGGGCCAAGCGAAAAAATACCAAGAGATCCCTACAAGTGTAGAAATTATTCTACAACAAGCTAGAAACACTTCTCAGAAGCATAATGAACCTCATCCAAGCCAAAATAATGTTACTATTGCTTTCAAGGTGTTTTATGCCATATAGACATGCCTCTACTATGTAGAAATGGGTCCAAGTCAGCCATATTGTAAACCTCCAAGCTTGCAATTTTCTAGTAAAGTTCTATGCAAAGGTTTTGAAAGGTTTAATAAGGTGTTAGATTCTTCTACAGTTAGAGATGGTGGCGAAATTAAGCAAAGTATGTGCATTCAAGTATTCAAGTCATATCCCTTAAGAGAAAGACTCTTGAAGTGAACTAAGTCTTGATGAAAACATTTGTGTCTACACTAGGCCTCTTTCTCTTTAGAAACAGTTTAAAAGGGATACATAAACACCTTGTATATTTTCTTAGTGTGATGAAGTTGAAATAGTTGACTTAAAAAGTGAAACTTAAAAGCAAGTGTCTCCTTAGAACTAACCTAAAGAAGTGCACTTCTCATAAATTGTATGATACAAAATTAACTTTGTCTATCAAAAATTAGCATGGAAACTTAAGTTCATTTTCTAATGAGTACCTAAGAAGGTATTTTTGTGAGCTTTTCTTCAGTGCATGGGGTGGTTGTTTGAAGCTCAATGAAGATCTGGTGATATACTTAGGTCTAAGAACATATATGGGACAATATACTAAGAAAAGAGGTCGAAATAGAAATTCATGGAGTGTTTCAAGTGTATTCATGCATTTCAAAAGAAGGTAAAGGCTTCTACAGTCACTTTGCAACCAAAAGGAGAGATGGAGATGGTAGCCTAGCAAAGAAAACATCAAAAATGCACTTTCTAATATTCATAGTCAAAGAAACCCTAGTGCTAGGGTTTGGAAGACATGTCTTGTAGAATATCGTGTTTTACCCAATCAAAATGCCTAAAAATTCATACATTTCTCTATCTTCGAGGCACAAAGTCTTTCCAAAATACTATAGAAAGTTTCATCTCGAGAGGAGGGAAAATTCTATGACAGTTTCTTAAAAACCATTCTTCATTCCTATGAAAGATGTAAAATCTAGTCTACGGTGAAAATTATGCTTTGTGTACGATCAAAAATCCATGCCATGGTGTGAAACACCTTGAATATTATCTCTCAGCATAAGAAAGGTCTTGGTATGGTTTGATAACACAAAAGATTCATGAAAGTTGAAGATACATACACAGTCCCTAAAAATGTGTATCAGTCTATAGTTTTGTTGTAAACTGCCCTTAACAAACTAGAAAACCATGAAGTGTGGGTCTTAGGGAATCTAAATAACCTTTAATAACATCTTAATTCTTCTTCCTCATCCAGTGGTGGATTTATCCAAGGTACAACATAGAATTGTTGACTGCCATCAGAAGTGCTAAGATTGAAATTTGATCTTAAGGTGGAGATGGAAAGTCTAATCCAAACCAATGAGTTCTTGGTCATGTCAAAATACCCTCAGTAGTTACATACATGCTCTTTGATCCTCTGAGTTCTAATTAGAAGGTAGGAAGTTTAAATGTTAGCAATTGAAAAGATTTCAAAATGGCATATAAGACAAAATTTGAATATGAAGAGTCACAATAGTTAGTTTCTTGAGCCTAAGAAAACTAAAGGTAATATAGGGGTTGAGTGTGAATATAGTTTTGGTTCTTTATTTTGAGTTCGGTATCGTATGAATAAGTTCAAAAAGTCCAACAGTCAGTTTTGTAGAATTCAAACATTCAGATGATCCTAATCAATTGAAGAGGATGTTATGAAATGAAGAGTTTGTGTGCAAGGTGAAAATTCAAGTGGATGGAGTACAAAAGGGGAATGTTTTAGTCTTGCTTGGTGTTTATGAAAACCTTTTTTTCTCTTCAATTGAAGAATTTTTTTGCTGAAAAGTAAAACCCCCTAGAAATTTTTTTCAGGAAAGAAGTTGGTTTCTTTGGAATGAAGATGGAGTGCTTGTAATGACAGGTTGATGAAGGAGAGAAGTCTAGCTGGTCTACAGTTGAAAGCTCTTGTCAGAAGCATATTAATAGTATTGTTGAGATTCTAATTATATATTCTAGCTTTTTGATGTGAATCAAATCAATGTGCTTTGTTCTAACATCAAAAAAAGAAAGGCTCTAAGTTTTTTGTGTGTTCTTGTCATGAGTGTATATCATAATAGACTATATCAAATGGTGATTAAGAACTTGTGTATGTTATTCATATGAATGAATGCTCATTGTTTGAAATAGAGAAGTAAAAGTTTTATTACAAGACTGATTCACCCCCCTATCAGTCCTTTGTCATTTCTAACAATCCCATCTTCATTCTATGTCTTCTATATGTACTTATATCAGTGAGCCTCAAGTCTTTCCATTTCCAGAGCCTCTCACATTTAATCACAATGATAAGTAAAATGACATTCTTACTGAGGTCTTGAGTCATCAATTAATCACTTTATCATCTACTCAAGGCTATCCTCCTTACCAAATTGCAAAATATCAGGGTCATCCATATTGCAATTATCATTAAATCAATGGACATAATGAAAATGAATGTTATGCTTTACGACAAAGAATCAAACATATTAAGCATCAGGGATTTATCTCATTTTTTGCACAACATTCCGTTGCATGTATATCTACAATTTTTTCATTCCATTGGGTTCCTAAATTTGATTCATCTATGTCTAATGAATATCATGTCATCACCTCTCATGCTCCTATGAAAAATCAAGCATTGCCTAAGAAACCTCCATTAATAATCATTCCAACACTCCCTCCTACTAATTCATCTATGACATTACCAAGTCAAAATACACAATCACCTCTCAAAATCACTCCACATTCTTCTCCTATCAAGAATTCTACAGTGTCATCGATCCCACCTAAGTTACCACCATTCAATATTCCTCCCTATCCCAATCCACTTTTGTTTCTGATTCATTTTTTCAAAGCAAGTACTTATTCTACTAATAACCAAGACACATTTCAAACTCCTCCACCATCGCATGATCCTAATGTTGCTTCCACAGCTACACGACCGCTTAATATTTGGTAGGTGAATTTTCTCACCTCATTTCCCAATGACACACTAATATTCTTACAGTTCTTACATGATTGTTAAGGGATTTTATTACAATAATAACCCATTTTATCCACCCATTATATCTATCCATTACATATGCATTCATATATACATACATTTATCACCATCTATCCCTACTATGTTATACACTACATCACACATCACTCTATCTCTTACATGTATTCATCAATACAATATTATAAATTGTACCTTATCCCCATCTTTGGCATCATGCACATATTGCACCTCCACACTTATAAAAATATACATATCTTGCACTACACACTACACTTTATGCATTCTCCCACACTTGACACATTCACAACACATCCTTATCATCACTTGGTCACATTACATAATTTACATTTGGCACATTCACAAACACATATTTTTATCATTTCTTAGTCACACTACACATTAAAAATTACATAACACACGCAAATTATATCACATAGTAGGTGCATTACTCACTATACACATTCACACAATATCTTTCTTACATCTACTTTTATGCGATGCGCTCATCACCCGATGAAGCACTATAGTCCCATGGTTCATACTCAACTGCTAAGTGTCCAAATCAAAATTGAACCTCGCTTCATCACACTGCATCATTCTACATTTTGATCCTCATAATCAATCTTTTTATCATACTATATGATATTTTTATCCATATTATTCATACATTTCATGATATATGCTTTGTGTTAAATCATCACACTTTCTATCATCCTATCCATACATTTTATGATGTATGATCTATGCTACATCATCACATTTCATAGAATTCCATCCATACATTTTGTGATATACGCTTTATGCTACATCATCACACTTTCTAACATCCTATTTGTTCACCTAGTGATATACGCTTTAGGCTAAATCGTCACTCTTACTAGAAATTGTGATATATGCTTTAGGATAAATCATCACATTTTGTCATACCTACATCACATTTAATATCATTAACCCATTACCATTCTACAATCATCACTTAGTTCATCAAACCTTCCTACATACAACACATCACTCACACCCATTTCCTGATGACGCATTCATGTTTACAGTCCATTCTTAACTACTGAGGGGGCATAAATAAATGAACCTCATTACATATATACACATTCAACTGGGGGGAATATTGCTCCTATCATTCACTTTGCATTCCATTTCATCCCATCTACAACATATTGCATCTCTTGGGTGCATTTACTCTTGCTTACATTTACTCATTACAAGTTCACTTTATTACACATTCTAGATAGATATATTGTATGTAATTATATTTCCATACACACATGTGTGTTCACTTTCTTTCTAGTTATCATCGCAGATTTTACAGATCTATACATGTATCATGGATACTTGGCGCATTACCTAGTACCAGTCCCATAGAGGCTCCTGAGGGCATCCACTTTCGTACACTATAGGTGTTATTGTTTCATTTGGTTTCATAGCACACTACTTTATCAAATTATACATGTTTTGACATACTTGTTATCTTTCTAACATGCTAATAGGTGCGTTATGTGTGACATTTGTTATACAGGTCTACTTGCCACCATAGTTGTCTCTTACATTGTTTGCTTTTGATTGTCATTGCTTGTGAGCTTTTCCCTATGTCTTTCTTGTTCTCTTATTACTTGCGGCCATACCAACTTTTATTGTCTTGTGACATCGTGAGTGGTGTCCCATGTTTATAACCCACTTTTCACGCTCTACATTGTCTTTTGCTTGCATCTTAGCTTATACATTATCTGCGTAGCTTACATTTCATATTTTACACGAGTGTTTGTCTTTGTTTGTACTAACACTTGTTTTTCCTAGCCACTTGTTTATGTGTGCCTTGGTTTCTACCAAGCACATTCCCTTCCCCTTGCAGGGCACAATTTCAGCACAACGGTTAGTTCTATTTTGGGCCACATGCTCCGAAAGCGATGTTGTAATCACCCAAATGAGGGGGGGCATCATTTGGGTGAATCAATCACCCCATACAGAGTCATACACAATATAGCACGGTACTGGTACAACATATTTTTTAGTTTCATACATGACTCAGAATCATACTTGGGTCCTTAGTACAACGGCCTTTCCTGGATTCCTGAAATTGGGGGGAAACACAATGGTCTTTCCTAGAATTCTGATAACCGTGGGGAAATTACACAATTTCGGCATGTCATAAAGGCTTTTGACATGGGAGAGAGTCCTTTAGCACTGGGCATTTACACATTGGCTTTTACAGGGCAGACAGTCCTTAGCACATGCATTTATACACACCATCTCCAGTGGTGTTTTACATAGCGAGAAATAGTTAAAGGTTGGAGGATGACACCAAAATTTTCTCCCTACACTTCTTCCATTTCACTGGTGTGAGATTGCCCAAAAAAATTACGTGTCAACATCATCTAAATGATCTTTTTCTACACCCTTTTCTCATCATGGATTAGGTGCGCATGTTCCTTTTTCACATTTTCAGTATTTTTACATACTTTCCTTACACAGTTTTTTACATATTTTGATCATATACATGTGTATTTGACTACTTGTAGGCTTTTCTTTTGCAGGTCCATCCATACGGGAAGCAGTAGTCAACATCAACAACAACAACATCACACGCATCGACATCGACAACAGACACATTATGACATTTACACATGCGTTTCTACCCTAGGTTCACTTTTCATCATCACTTTTTACACTTTCTCCTCATTAGCATCCACGCTTCACATTTTTATCATTCCACGCTTTGTCTAGTCCCTCGGTATGCTTTCTACGTTGATCTACATGGTTATTAGATACACATCTCTATCTACTTTATGTTACCGAGCTTTCTGCTAACCAATATAAAGTGGGGGGAAATGTAGACACACAATCACACACTTTAGGTAATTATATAGTCCTGATTACATACTATTATTTATATGATTCCTAAGTAATAAAAGTACTAATCAACCCATGTCTTTGGCCACCTTTCGTTGCTTTCTGTTGTTACTTTCGATCTTGCGTTTTTACTTTCCTAGTCTATCTTGTCATACTTCAGTTTTTCCTTTTTCTGGACTCGGACACCTAGCTAGAATGTCAGTTCCAGGTGTCCTCATCCCCTCTAGGTGTCACAATCCTCTTTGTACTTTACTTACACTTTTTGGGTCCTTTCTAGTCATTTGAGCATCTTATCTTTTTGGTAGTCAGCCTTTTCAAGGTTAAGTACAAAATTCAACCAAGGGAATCATATAAATATAAAGTTATGTGATCATAATAAGGGACCAAGCACTAAGCATTAGCTATCACCACCTAAGTTTGCATCCATCAAGTTTTTATGAGCTCCATTGCATCCATCTAGCTCAATCACAAGTAACACAAGGGTTGGTTTTTTGCATCACAATTCATAGGAGGGAAGTTCATTCTATTCCATGCACACATTTACTACATTCTACATCTAGCTATTTGTTCGTTATCCAAGTGCGACACGCACAAGAGAAACCTAGGGCACAATTCTACACACACACAAAACTACATTGGGTCTGAGCTGTAGTACAACACTCAGTTGTAAGTTCACCATTGTGGCAGCTGAGGACATTCTAATCATTTTGCATCTTTTGTTTTTAGGATTTGATATCTATTTGAGGGTTTTGCAAGTCTATTATTTATTACAGGTTTCTAGCAACCTTAGCGATCTTAGTGCGACCTTGGAGTGACCAAAGGAGAATAAACTCAAACACCTTGCGATACCTCAAAGGGGGTTTTCTGATCATTTCTACAAACCCAGGTCCCCAAAAACAGGTCTAGGGCGCCCATGGGCTCCCATGTCCCTCTCTAGATGCCCCAAAACAGTCTATCTCCTCGGATCTACATTTTTTTTGCTCCAGTATGACGGTTAGTGCTTCACATTTTATAGGTTTCCAACTCTGTGCATTCTCTAGAACTTTGTGAATCATCTAAGGCTCTCTACCCTCTCTTTACAATTAGGGTTTTATTATTTATTGCTTAGTTGCTTGGGTATAATTATGTATTGACCATTATATATTCATTTTACTGCAATCTTACATTCAGATTAGGATCTTATTTTACATTTTAACTTAATCACAAAGCTATTAGTTATATTAACAATAAAAAATTCTGAAATTGGAAAATTCCTAGAAAATAGAGCTTGAAATCGAAATGTTTCATGTTTACTTCTATTTTGACATGATCCCCTTTGAGATAGTTTTGAATATTTAATTATTTATATTGTCTCTACCTTTTCTGTGCTTTTCTATTTTTAAATCCACAATCTGGATACATGTGGCTCTTATTGAGAATGTGATGAATCAATGTCATTTAACTAATACAAGAAAAATGCACCATTTTTTTACATCTCTAATACAATTAAATAAGGAAATGTCTCCTTCCTTCTCTTTTATAATGCCAAACTTGTCCCCATTATTTTCATCATGACATGAATTTTGGGTGAGTATCCAACAATCATGTCTTTCCTCATTAAAGGATTCAATTGAGTTTATGCCCTACATTTTGTTGTGTAATTGGTATGGTTTTCTTATGTATCATAATGGATGATGTAGACATTAAGTGTACTCATAACCAATTAGAAATTATAGGCATAATGCTTTACATATTTAGTAATGGCCATGAGTTTCATGCATAGTCTTTCTCTAAACCAACAATGCTAAAAACTATTGAGTCACTACTATAATTGAGCACTAGGATTTGTGAACATGTTGGATGAGACATTCATGATATGGATAACTAGATAACATTTGTTAACATGTAACCTGAGACATTAATGAAGCATCCAACCCCATTATCCCTTACAACAATCACGATCATTCTTGATTTCATACAAATTGATATTCTAATATTTTTTTTAGATAAGAGTAGTTATACATCATTATGGTGTTTTGATTAGAGTGGGAATGTGATTGTTATATATGGAGTGACTAAATATATTTTCTGCATATGTGGATTTTCATGTTTAGTGAATCACAACCAAACAAGGTTTAACCTTTAAGTTTTTATCAGGTGAACAAAACTATATGCATGTATTAAGCTTTCCTTCTCTTAGTATTTTGTAGCTTTGTTGCTTCCTTCCGTTCTTGTCGATCTTCATCCACACCCATTTTAGAAAAAAAATGGTGACATTATCCACAAAGTGTCATGTCACCTACTACAACAATGCATTTTTATAGAAACTTTGAACATTTACATCTCATCCAATGTATTTTACACCTCAGGTGCAATTGATAGTTAAAATACCATACTTTAAACCTTCTAAGGAGTGTCAAAACATGTCTATATAATATAGCAACTTACAACAAAATAAGATACTTTCATCCAAGACTTCCCACTTTGATACTAAATAATAATTTGGTCAAACTTATGCATACAAAAAGAGATAGTGGATTAATTATTATACGAATAATATTACATATAAGTAAGCATGTACATCTCCTTGATAAAATGAATCAAGTGTTACAATAGTGATACTAATACTATTCTTATGTGAGTTGTCACGACTAACATAACAACACACTAACAATAATGAAATGTATTAACAATTAACTCACCCATGTGAGTAATAAGAAGAATATTTATAGCGTTCAAGAGGAATAATAATGATAAAGATTAAAATGTTGGTGTAGGACTAGTTAATTACTATGGTATTGGTTTATTTATTTTTTATAGTATAAAGTTTTGATATGATATATAGAATATTCCAGGATAACACCTTCAAAGAATATTATATTTTCTTCTAATGTCAAAAATTGTAATTATTAAGACAAATTTAGATTAATTAATGGTAAAAAAAATTGAATCAATGAAATTGAATATAGATTCACTATTCAAATAAAAATAAAAGTCCATTTTGTGGGAAGATTTAAAAAATAATTAAAATGAAATAGTAATATTAACTATTAATAAAATTCTGTAATTTATATTAAGGGATGGGTGGAAACATTTAGAAAAATTAATTAATGCAATAAGACTAATTAATAGCATCTAATTAATTAGAAACTTCAAATTATTACATCTAATGAATATTATACATACGACATAAATAATAACAAGGTTTGCATAGTGGCTAAAACTAAGAAGAAGATTCAAGAAACCTAAACAAGTTTAATGTTGTTCTCGATATCACAATAAATAAATGATACTCAACACATATGAAGCTAATACTAGTATAGAATTAGCATGTCTTTACTTTTGAGAGCAATGGGATAAGTGTTAGATATTATCGAAAAAAAAGGATTATTTATTTGTTTTTGTTGTTTTTTTCCTAATTTAATATAATGTACAAGGGATGATATGACTCCATCTCTAAATCTCTATTTTACTAATTTATACAAGATTTTAATATTGGTTGATGTTTTTTTCTTATAAAAATAATTTATTTTGGATTGGGAAATTAAAAAAATAGTTATATTGCAAATGTTTTATGATTCTACCATTAGTCTAGACAATGCATCTCTAGTTATTATAAATAAAAACTATCTTAATGTTATAAATTATTAGTAAAAATATAAATGTTAAAAAAATAATGTAAAATGTAAAGTTTATTCTAAAAATAAACACAAATTTAATTCAAAAGGAGTTAATACATATAGTGGGATGCTTTTGGTATTTGTTAAATATGGATTAGGTAGATATTATAAACTTTTGTACATCTTGTCGCTACATATATATTTGAAATATATATATTATTATGTATAATAGTCATAGTCATAACAATTCATCATTTTCAACTTTTCAACTATTTTAATTTTATAAAATCATTTAGTTTATTTTATTAATTAAATAAATTGTAAATTCAAATATAATATTATTATTAAATTTTAAAAATTAAAAAAAAAAATCAAAATTTTACTTCAACAAAATAAATTGATTAATCGCTAGATAAAAAACAATATGAAATATCCATTACATTACATTTAATGTTGTTAATAGGCATAAATATACTACCACTAATTAAATAGGATGGTACTAAAAATGGGTGTGTACAAGTTTATATCTACAGTTCGTAGGAGGTCTCTTCAACACTTTTATGAGTTTTTGTTTCCATTCTCTATGAAGAAATGTCTTTAGATGCTTACAAGATTTTTATTACGCCGAAGGCGTCCCCCCTATGGTAAAGGACCTCCGAACGTTTCAGCGACTGTGTTAAAATTGACGCCCGTTTTGACGGTTACGACAGCCTGTTTGACATTTTTGCTTTTGAAGGCTATTTTTAACAGTTTGGCTTTTTCATTTTTTGCATGCTTGTTGTTTTTAGTTTTGAGGTGAGGTGTTTATTTCATCACTACATGGCACCTCACCTCTCTTTGTAATTCTTCCATTACTTATTTTGATAAGGGGTTATGAAGTGTTACCCAAAATGTCGATGGTCAATCAATTTCTATGCAGTTTTTGCCAGAATTTTCTTGTTTTACTAAACATATGGACTATAGAAGTTTAAAATCTTGGGCACGTATACAACCAAACAATTACACTTTTCCAGTTGAACTTAAGGCATGTGCTGGCATATCAGTTATTCACGAGGGAATGCAGATTCATGTTCACGTGATTAGATCAGGCTCAAATATGATGTTTTTGTGATATCTGTTCTCGTGCAGATGTATGTGAAATGTGGAAGAATTGAGGAAGCACACCAAGTGTTTGACAAAAATATATAATTCATGATTGTGTAAGGCAAGGTAGGTTTGAATTAGATGTTTTTATTGGAAATTCACGTATTGATATGTATGCTAAATGTAGGAGTGTTGATCATGCACATGACATGTTTGACAAAATATCTAAAAGAAATGTAGTCTCCTAGAGTGCACAATGATTTCTAGATATGTCTAAAATGGACATGCTAGAGAGACTCTATTACTGTTTTATCAGATGCAACAAGACGATGTGATACCAAACTCATTTGTTATGGCGAGTGTCATGTCTGCATGCGCTGCTTTAGAAGATCTGTATGGAGGCAGAGCCATATATAATTGTGCAATTCAAAGAGGATTTGATTATGATGCTCATGTCTAGAATGTTGTCATAGACATGTATGCAAAATTTGGGAGTATAGATGGTGGATGCCATGTATTTGAATAAACGTTGGAATGAGATGTGGTCTCATGGAATGCAATGATTGTTGGTTATGTTTAGAATGGACAAAGCAATGAATCCTTGAAACTATTTAATCAAATGCTATCGACTGAATTTATCCTTTATTCAATAACTATAAATAATGTACTCTGATCTTGTGTTGAATTGGGGGATCTGCAAAAAGGTAAATGGATTCATGATTACATAACTCACTACAAGTTTGAGTTTGATCTTTCAGTCGTGTTAGCCTTGATAAAAATTTATGCAAAGTGTGGGAGTATAAATTTTGCAGTTGAAGTTTTTGAAAAATATTTCAAGAGCAATTTTGTTATTTGGAATGCGATGATTGCTACCTATGCACAGAATGGACATACCAGTGAGGCTTTGAAACTCTTAAATAAAATGTTTTTCTCAGATGTAAAACCTAACCTGATCACAGTGATGAGTTTGATCCCATTATTTGTATATTTAGCATCTATTCAAAAAGGTAAGGCAATTCACAACTATATCATTAGAACTGGATTTGAGTTAGATATTTTTGTAGGATTGGCCCTTGTAGACATGTATGTAAAATGTGGAAGTATGAGCAATGCACATTAGGTGTTTGATAAAATCACATATAGAAATTTAGTTTCATGGAATGCAATGATTATGGGATATGGAATTGCATGGGCATGGTAAGGACGCCCTTTCCATTTTTAAGAAAATGTAGAGGATTGGCTAAAATCCAAACCAAATCACCTTCATATGTGTCTTTTCTGCATGCATTCATTCAAGTCTTGTGGATGAAGGGAGGAAATACTTTGATTGCATGGCTCTAGATTATTCTATCACACCTAGATTTGAGCATTATGCATGCATGGTTGAACTCTCGAGTTGTGTTGGATATCTTTGTGAAGCAAAAAACTTAATCAAAAAGATGTCATTTGAACCGGATGCTAATGTGTGGGGAGCCTTGCTTGCTGCCTGCAAAAGTCACCATAAAATTATAATAGGACAATGCGTAGTAGATTTTATTTTAGGATTACATCCCTAAGATACTGGATATTATGTTTTGCTTTCAAACATTTATGTTGTAGCTGGCGGGTGGGATGATGAAGAAAAAGTAAGAAAAATGATGAAAGACAAGGGATTGACAACAAACTTGCATAGCTCTAGATTATTCTATCACACACAGAATGGAGCATTATGCATGCATGGTTGACCTCCTGGGTCATGTTGGATATCTTTGTGAAGCAGAACACTTAATCAAAAAGATGTCATTTGAACCGGATGCTAATGTGTGGGGATCCTTGTTTGCTTCCTGTAGAAGTCACCATAACATTATAATAAGACAATGCGTAGCAAATTGTCTTTTAGGATTACATCGTTAAGATATTGGATATTATGTGTTGCTTTCAAAAATTTATGCTGCACCTGGAAGGTGGGATGATGTAGAAAAAGTAAGAAAAATTATGAAAGATAGGGGACTAACAAAAAACTTGCATGGATCTAGATTATTCGATCACGCCCAGAATGGAACATTATGCATGCATGGTTGACCTCCTGGGTCGTGCTAGATATATTTTTGAAGTATAACAATTAATCAAAAATATGTCGTTTGAACCGGATATTAATATGTGGGGAGCCTTGCTTGCTGCTTACAGAAGTCACCATAACATTATAAGAGGACAACATGTAGCAGATTGTCTTTTAGGATTACATCCTTAAGATACTGGATATTATGTGTTGCTTTCAAACATTTATGCTGAAGCTGTTAGGTGGGATGATGTAGAAAAAGTAAGAAAAATGATGAAAGTTGGGAGTGACAAAAAACCTTGGTTACAACTTGATTGAGGTCAACCACAGAGTTTATGCATTTGTTGCAGGAGATAGATCACACCCAAAATGTGAAAAAATCTATTCCTTGTTGGAGACATTGGTGGGAAAATGAAAGAAGAAGGGTATGTGTATGATACAAAATTTGTATTGCATGACTTGGAGGAGGATGCAAGGGAATACATGCTTGATGTTCATAGTGAGAAATTGGCCATTGCTTTCAGACTTTTATAGACAAATCCTAGAACTCCAATCCAAATCACAAAAATTCTTCGAGTTTGTAGGGATTTCCATAATGCCAATAAATTCATCTCCAAGATTGTCAGAAGAGAAATTATTGTGTGGGACGCAAGAAATTTTCATCATTTTAAGGATGGATTATGTTCGTGTGCAAATTTCTAGTAAGACTAATTAATTGAGCATGCCGATATCTATATAGCCATTTTTTATCTTGGTTGGAGTTGATATCCTGACTTTTAGATTTAGAATCACCTTTTCTTAGGATTCATGTTTTTCAATTTGTTCCCTATTTTTATTTGGTTACTGTTAGCCTCTCTTCCTTACTGTGGATATATATGTGGGGATAAACCTTGGGGTAAGATAAAATTATCCTTATCTCTAGGCCTATGCTATCTCCAACTGAGCATACAAGCAGGAGGATATCCAAAGGAAGGAATTTGCTTAAATTTTTTTCCCTATTGTGGCAAAGAGGTTGTCATGGGTAGGAGTTACCAAGTTATATGTTGGTACAGAGATACATGAGACATGTATGCTATAGTAGATGGTACCCAAGGAGTACTCCTATGGCTTGAGGACAGTAGAATCATTCTCGATGGATAACTAAGACTGCTTAGCTTTTAGAATAGGTTGGGTGCTCTAAAACAAGACAGGACTATCTCTAACTCTTCTCCTTAATGAAATCACAAATTGTAGGTTGCAAGTCACACTAAAGAAGTGAAAATTGTGAATTGATATGAGGGAGGGGATTTTGTGATTGTGATGTTATTGGTGTCCCAACTTATAGATTTGACTAACAAATGTACTTTGAAAGGATAAACAGATCTTAGGAACATATAGTAGCAAGGATGTAGTTAAGTGTAACATATAGTATTGGTGGTAAGGTTATTTTAGGTGCAAATAGAAAGTAGGATATGTAACTTAACTTAACCATTGGTGATACATACCTAGTGGGAAAATATAGACAATATAACACCCTTGTTCTTAGACTCAGTTATAATGCTTAATACTACCGATAAATTAAGCATGCCATTGGGATTCAAATATGATGCTTAATATGACCTGTAAACTATGTATAATATTGTAGTAACAAAACTGTGTAGAAGTCTACATTTTAGTGGATGTTGACGACTTACAAATATCATCAAAGGGATTTCTAATAGGTTTGTTAGTACTAATATCTTGTGTGGAAATTTGAGTTATTTCTAATGAAACAAGATTCCAATAGTGGCAAGCAATCAAAGGGATTTTTCATTGTAAGTTATGTTATTAGATTTAGCGAAACATCTTACTTTCTGCTAGCTTTTGTGATATTAAGTGGACATGTAACATCCCCATTTTAAGATACTAGAACAAGGGAATTTTTTTTTTATATACAATGTTCTCTGTTCTGAATTATGTAATTCAAAACACACGACCGAGTTTCAATAATTGTTCTATGTCCAATTAATGTAATTCGGATCACTCAATTACTTTTAAAACCAATGTTCTCTGTTCTAAATTATGTAATTCAAAACACACGACCGAGTTTTAATAATTGTTCTCTGTCCAATTAATATAAATCGGATCACACAATTTATTTTTAAAACCAATGTTCTCTGTTCGCATATTTACAATATGGAACACACATTCAATGCCATTCAATCATATAACAGATACCATATGCTGCTGTAAATGATTTGAAGAACTACCGATCTCCCATTTTATGGCTCGGAGTTTCAGCGATCTCTCATTTCATGACTCGGCGACTTACCGATCCTTCATGTTAATCCATGCATTGTTTGCTAAGTATACAGGGTTCTCTTACCGTTTCTAGTTATCGAAGTGTTCCGTTTAAGAGGCCTATCTAAATATCTGTTATTGATATTCATCTGATATCCTACTTCTTAAACTAGGTGATTAGGACAAGGCAACCAACAACTTGCGATACTTTGGCCAAAGATTTTCACATGCTTTGCATGATCTTATTCCCAGATGTTATACACATCAATGGAATATGTCCTTCACCTCACTTCATCTGTTATCTAGAATGGTCTTTTCTGACCTCTGTCAGTCCTTCCATCCAAAGTTAAGCTTTAACCCAAACCAGCAATATGAAAGAGTATAGGGAGGCACTCACGGTAACTAAAGGTACGCAGACATACTGTGTCATCCCTAGGCGATTGCGTGTGTCTAGTTAGCTTTAGCCCTCCGGAGTCAATTCGTATACGCGGTCACATTCCTATCCTCATCTAAGTAACTTAGTTCCAACTTATGTAAACTTGATGATTCAATTCGGGAGGGCGTTGTAACATGTCAGCTACAACATTGTGTCATCATGAAGGCCCCGCCTTCATGAAGACACCATATTGCAGCTGACGTGTGTCAAGGTCCTATGGAATCCTCTCATCAAGGAATACACATCCAACTTGAGTGTGATTGGATTTAATCTTAAATATTTAAGATCAATTTTCAGCAACCGTGTTGATCCTTTATCCTCATTGTTCGTTCCAGATGTATATAGCTAAGAGAGACTCAATTTGTCTTATAGCTTAATATACGTTTACTCCTCCATATCGAAGGATTACATATTTCCATCTTGGTTCTTTACTTTAAGCTTCGGACTAACAGCCCACTACAACTTAATGTAGTAAGTTCAACCTATTAAACTTAACCATTTTTATCCACAACTGTATTTAAATTCAAAATTCAATCTTATTAGAAATCATTTGTAAGAGGTCTAATTCTAAAAGAATGTATTCAATTATTCTCCTTAACCTTACTTCAGTTAAGGTTTGTTACGAATAGATATGTTTCCTCATATCTAATATCCTCTAAATTTAAACATTTCGAGGATATTAACGAAGTCCGAATACAAGGTTCAACTGTCTCTCTTTTTATTTATTTGATATTCCTTAGCTTATAAACTAATCCCAAATATCATTCAATTAAGAGTTCACGTTCATTTAAACCCTTTTCAATGTTATTCTAAAATCCATATTAACCCAAGTATGAATTAATTGCACATTCCAACCTAAAAGTTGTATTCAAGTAAAGAATAGATATTATGTCCTTTTAATATCTATCCACTATCATTTGAATAATTCCAAATCAACGAATAATATGATATTCTCAATCTTATTCAAACAGTTTCAAAGTGATACAGTCATTAAAATATCACACCTTTCCTTGTATTCAATCCATAAGATTTACAATCTATACAATTACCAGTCCAAACAATTGGACTTCATATATATCAAATAACATTACAACACATAAGGAAAGAAGAATGCAACTTCTTCTTTTCCCATTTCCTCGTAGAGGAATAATGAACTATCAAATACGATCCATCCTTAGCTACTCAGAAGAAGCATTAGAAAATAACCATGTCTTCATTTTTACTCAAGGAAACCATCTACAAAATTTACTTGCACGAGTCAGTTCATTGAACTGAGCATATTAAGCACTTATCATTAAAATGAGGTGCTCTTAATTAACTGTCTCAATAAAAGAACCCTGCTTTTATGAAACGTTAAAAAAATAAGATGAACATCATCCAAGAATTAAGTGCTGATAAGGATGAACAACTTAACAACTCAATCATCCAATTACCAGCACAATCAAACAAAAAGATTACTTTCTCCCAAATAATTACTAGAAAAGTAATTTCCTCTAAGTAGTTCCAGATTAAAACATCTGTATGAACTAATACACATGTATATAATGTTGTTTCTAATGT
The DNA here is from genome assembly GCA_019776745.2 of Taxus chinensis. Classification (NCBI taxonomy): domain Eukaryota; kingdom Viridiplantae; phylum Streptophyta; class Pinopsida; order Cupressales; family Taxaceae; genus Taxus; species Taxus chinensis. The sequence goes on from CM034149.1 coordinate 158,807,561, forward strand.
ATTTGCTGTCAGTTCCATTCCCTTTTTTTAACAGTTGAAATTTCAAGAGATATATTTTAAATAAGAATTCCATTAGAACTACTTCCTTTCATACTACTCATTCAATTTCAAACAATTAAATGCAGAAGAGAAAAGTAGTCATTCACCATGAAAATACTGGTGTCATTTCTCAAATTCATCAACAACATAATACTTCTTTCAATTCAGAAAAGAAGGAAAACAACAATTAATTGTAGATACTTACGCCTAAGGCAGTAAGAAATTCCTTCAATATCAAATATAAAATCTCAACCGTATAAGAGAAGAACTAATCATTACTTCAAATTATCCATCCAACGTTCTCTTCCTTTTCATCATAACTATAATGAATAATTTATACAAGAAGTGAAAACAGTTAAAAAGAAAGAACAATTATACCCATAATCGAATGAAAAGAAGAAGTTTCATATCATCCCTTCTCATTGCTTAGCCGATTATCAACTAATTAGGGCCGATCTGCACCCATAGGATAACTTCTCTTAACATTATATTTTAGTAATTAGAACTTACTAATCACCATTCAAGGAAGCATATAAAAGCTCATTGGCATCTGATTCCACAATATATATATTAAAATCCTTTCCAATAGTTATTCCCCAAACAAACATTTCCAGCTAGGTCTGAACAAGCAAGAATGTACAGCTAGCTACAAAATCATGATTCTTATCATAATAATAAAAGAATCGTTTTTCAACATTAAAGTAAGAATTCAACTTCAGTTCAATTTTAATGAAACAACAAAGAAGTCTAGAATGCATTTCGTATATATATATATAGATACATACTATTTCAGTCTCCTTTGGATTGGATGATGAAATTATATGTACACACACACACACACACGTGTGTGTGTGTGTGTGTGTGTGTGTACATATAATTTCATCATCCAATCCAAAGGAGACTGAAATAGTAAACTCTATTCTATCCGACAGATACCCAGATACTCAGTTCTAGAATTAGGTAAATAATTCCTAAAACAAAATCTTTCACGGATTTCAAACCAAATATGGAGGCATTTAATCATTTTAAATTGTGTAAAAGTAAAACAATGAAACAAGCCCACTGTCCCAAAGAATTTGTATTCTATGCGCTGTAATACAACCAGAGAAAATAACTCACGCAACAGTTCCATCAAGCATTCTCACAGTTTTTCCAAAACCATTCACACACAGAACTCAGAAAACAATGTAAATATCACTATCACTTCCATAAAACCGAACCCATAATGCACAATAAAACCCAATTACCATTACTTTCAGAATTCAAAATAGCAGAAAGAGAAAACTCGTTTCATTAATAATTGCAGTAAGGAAACACTCATTTGCTTCAAAACGCAACAAGAATACCCAAGTCGTATTCGTTTTATAATGATAGGTCAAGCCAGGGGTCATACCAAATCATTTTATCCTTCCATTTTTACAAGAATGCACATAACTCAGAAAACAATACTCACATCGTTGGTACATTTATTAACTCGAATCTACAATGGGTAGTAAAAATGATTACACAATACTATCAAAGTAAACTCATACAACAAGAACATGTTCATTTTATTTACCCATTTTGCAAAGAAATACCCAAGTCGCATTCAGCAAAAGAAAAATGACTCGACCCAGAAAATCACTTCACACATATCAACAACTTCATTCAACTAAAACACCCATCATAAGAGCAGGGTTGTTTTAATGAGATGCTTAAACAAGAGCAAAACGGTTTAAGGAGAAGGGCTCAACATGTCTGTTAATTTTTCTTGTGGTTTGAAGAAAACTGCGCCCACAGGAGCTATTTTTCTCCACGACATCCACAACAAAGCTTTCCCAACAATCCACTAACTTCCTCAGGCTCAAAAATAGCCTTATCTACTCCAACAATAACAACAATAACCAAAATAATAGCAGGTTCAAAATAACCATGAAAGAAATACAGAGTAGTCTCAAAAACCTGAAAGAACACAATGACCATCAAAATTTCCTCTATCTTATTTCCAAGGCGAGCTGGTCACTAAGACCAAGATCATTAAATGCATTGCTTTTTCCTCAATTTTCACGCCACCGCCGACTCAGGTTTGGCGAGTTCATTTTTAAAAATTTTTGTATGCAATTCCTTTTTAGTTTCTTAGGTAGTTGGATGTCCCCAATTTTTCCCATGTTCCCGCCAAACTTGGCATTGAAACTGCAAGGACATCATTTACTGTCCTAATAAATCTCTAACCTCTCCATCTTATCCGCTCACCAGCATGTGTCCATAGGTCCCATCCTTAAATAGTAATAGTTTAGGTTTTTCACCTAGGTTACAAATCATTAGGATTTGGCATAACTTACACCCCATGCTATTTAAAATCCATGTAGGGTAGTAGTTAGGTTATAGGCTAAAACATAGTTATAGTTTAGAATTTAATCCCCATACTATTTACTTAATAGTTTCCTTAGTAAGTCTTACAACTTACGTTCACATTCAGCACAATGCAGGACGTTTCATCCTATGTTCAAAACATACCTGTGTCGCTTGCATTAAGGCTCTTATTGTCTTACGCTGTCTGGCGTTACAACGTGTTTGTGGTTCGGGAATCAAACCTTTTCCATTGGCATCAAGGTACGAGATATTTATACCTGTAACCTGGTGCTGTAACATTTATATCAACCTTCAGTCTGGTTCAGACTTCATTCCATTTTAGAAGTAAATCAACAAAGCGATCACAAGAAGGCCACAACATACCTTGGATCAATGGAATTGATTCAAGGTGTGCTGTCAATCAACTATAAGAGTTCATCAAACATACAACAAGTCTGCTGTCTCATTCTTGCAAAACACAAGCTATAATAACCTCCATCCCAAGTAAACAAATTACAGTAAACAAGGGTCCATATTAGTAACACATTCCTTTTAAGATTAAAAGATATATCTTAACATAATTATCCTCATTTCTACAGTTACAACATCATGAAAAGAGGTTATCATAATAGCTTACCTCTACTTTGAAAATCTTATTCAAGCATTGGGAAAAGGCCTAGGCATAAGACCACATGTGGTGATTTGAAATGTGTCTAGAAAAAAATCTTCACACAATTTATCTAGAAATCAATTTGTAATCTCATGGATTGTGGAAACATAGAAAATTTATTTAAGAGAAGAATTATATTGTCATAATTTTTTAAAATTTATTTTCATGACTATTAAACAATCTATGCCTACCTTTATGTGGATATATTTTTTATATCATAACTGAGGACATAGCCATTGAACAAATACATTGGGGTATGATGATGTCATCATGCCATTTCAAATCACAGTACATGAGTAAATGAATAAGAGCGTGCATATATTATATATAAATATCATCACCAGAAGAGATAATTATTGAAATGGGTTCCTCGTCCAATGTTTTATAGAATTTACCTAAATTTTTAATGACTGCACTTTCAACAAAAGATTAACCAAACAACTGATGCAACACTAACACAGTTTCCCATAAATAAGTACAAACCACATCAACTATAAAAGTAATTAACTATCCAAAATAGTATCAAAATGTATTCATGTTTAGTGCAAAAACAAATGGCCACAAAAGGCTACCACTCGTGATATAAAATCTGCACATGTACAGAAATCTTCATGTAACATGTTTAGTTCAAATAAAATAGTTAGCAAAACACTACCACTCATGATACGAGATTTGTAAAAATTTGTAAAAAGTTTGAAATGTAGAGATGAAACCTTTAAATGAAGTGGTTCATCAATATATCTACACTTACAAAATCAATCACACCCATTATCAACATCAACTACAAAAGTAATACCTATCCCTCTAAAATAAATAACATATACTATTCGGCATTCACATTGTATTGTACACATGCGATTGCTAGTTAAGAGGTGGCAATGACTCATTGCCCCCAATTTTTTGCTTTCATTCATGACCAAAGTAAAATAAAATAAAATTGACAAGATATGAAGTTTTAAAAGAGAGATACTTTTGCATGTTTAAAAAGGAAGAAGAATGCTATGCGGAAAGCGGATGTTGTTTTCAGTCACTTTGGTTTAAATTTTTGCATATGTAAGATTTAGGTGATGAAAAGGAGGATCTCTTGCATTTTTTAGAGGATATAAATGTGATATAATTAATTATTAGAAAAAGAAGGATACACTTTTACAATAAAAATTCACATATTTTTGTATCCAGAATAATTATATATGTTTCAAGGATAAATATTTATATGATTTTGGAGTTTTAACATAATTTTTTATTTATAATTTCTTCATATTTTTACATTAGTGGATGATGTGATAATTCACTTTTTATTATCACATGTATTATTGGATTGCAATTCCTTAAGAATGGTCTCTACAAAAAAAACTAAACATCTTAACACATTTTTGTGATATAAATAGTTTCATGTAAATCTTGAGAAAAGAATGTATATTTTTTAATACTTTGAAACACAGTACTAAATATATTTTCCTAGAATATAAAGGTCATAGGATGGAGAGGTCTCTTCATATATATAAATATATAAGGGTTATTTCTTAAAGAAATGTTAACATAAACTAAGCAACATGATGTTAGATTGTTCACTTTGTACAAGTCCGGACTAGAAATGGTATTACGTATATAAAGATACATTTACTTAATTAAACACTTAAAATATTCAACAATTAAAATTGAAGTAGATTTACTATTTAAACATATTAGAATAACATAGAGAATACACATATTCCCCAAAACATATCTTCTTTATTCATACATAACTCAAAATACAATACAAGTCCAATTATGATTTACCCTATACCATCAAATACATTACTCACTTTATTCTCTCTATTCACCACATTATCTATCAGTCCAATCAAAATGCATACATGTTACATATAAATCATGCCTATTATCAACTCAAAAACCTGCCACTATTATCCCCAAACTTAATAACTTACTTGTCCTCAAGGAAAAATTAATGAAACACTTACCATGTGTTTGAATATTTTTTTTGCTTGGTATTCATTATTTAGTAATCCATCGATCCAAGGTAACAATAAAACTATCAACTACACACAAAATTAGGAAGTGATGTTCGAACAAAATTCTAACACAAGTGGTGAGTGTCAACTTTCAACAAGTTGTGTTTCCTCGTGTATTTCCTCAAATTTGTAAAAAAATTTAGGGTGCTATTATTCCATTCATGCCTTTGTAATATTGTCAGGTCCATCCATGTCATTTATCATTTTCGAGTTGGATATTGCTTGACATCATACATGGAATTTTGTTTCATTCTTCTTTCTTATTCACATTTACCCTTTGCCTGTGCTTTGTATTGAGGCTGCTCTTTTTTCTGAGTGGGAATTAGTTATCCCAAGTGCAGAGTGGGCCTAGGAAGAGTTATCACAACTTGCTTCTTACTTTTTCATCCTGTTTTTGTTTCTTACTTTTCATTCTCAACTTGCTTCATCTTTTCTTTGGCTTTTGCTTCCTCGATAGCTTTCAATTTCTACTCCATTGCTTTCTTCTGTAGTTTCACTTCTTGCTTTTTTCCCAACATTTTAATTTTTTTATTTGTGGCTTCATCCGTGTTTTTTTTTTCTTTCTTTCTTTTTTGGTTTTTTTCCTTTTTATCCTTACAACTTTTTATTTTCTTTTAACTTCCATTACCTTTTCTTTTTCAAATTTTTGGTTCTCAACTCCATTAATTTCATTTTTCTCACCTCTTCCTCTTTAAGTTTCTTGGCCCTCTTCATTTAATTTTGGACCAATAATATGGTTGTCACAGTATCTGTTTTGGGCTTTTTGGTGTTGTTTCTATGCTGATTTCTCCAATTGTTCTCTTTTCTTTCTAACCACTTCTTGTTACTTAATTTGATTTAAGGATTTCTCTTATTTATGAGTCTTACAGTATGCATTTGTTCAAAAAATTATGTAAATCCTCTTATCGTAGCTTCCTCAGTATTTATTTTTCTCCATTGAAAGGGTTTCATTCACAACTTGTTTTACCAACTCCTCTACATATGTTTTCTTACCATGACTTTCAATACATCTCTTTTTACCTCACAAATTCTTACTTATGTACTATCTGACAGAGTGTCAATGGAATCATCATATTTGTATGAGAATATATGAATGTAATATATTATGGATTGAATGATTTTTATTCTCCCTGATATATTTGTGGTATCATGCATATGTACTACCTTGAATAATCCTTGATTCCTCCCCTATATTTACATTGTTCTAAGAGTATTTCAACATATTCTACTTGGAATGCTAATTATTCATGACACTCTTCTTCCTTTATATCTTCCTCTTCTTGATTCAACCTATCTTCTTCATGACACTCTATTCATCTATATCTTTCTCTTCTTCTACCTTTGTTTCTAGTATAATTTCTAATTTATGTACAACTCCAAAGTTATTTCTTGCTTTTCATTTTGTTCTCTTTTGTGATCATGAACTAAGTTGTCGTTGACGAGTTTTGGGTAAAATTATAGCTATCTCCCCATTACTACTAGTTCTACTGCTAAGTGTAACTTTTCGGCACATTCTGGATGACTTTATGCAAAAGACTTGAACCTGTGACCACTCGTTTAACACTACACAGGCCCCACCAACTGCTCACCGAGCACGCGCAATGTGCTAAACAATCATCCAGTTTTATTTATTTCGACTACAGATGAATCTGGAACGTGCCGGCAAGATAAGGCTTTCCCTAGTTCTACACATTATTTTTGTGAGAACCACCAATTCCTTGTAACTTATTTTATTTTTGTGTTATAGGGCGAAGTCCATATATTTTGTATTTATTTTTCTTCTTACTCTTATTTAGTTACAATGGATTGGACCTCAAGCTATCTTTCTATTTTTTTAAAGACTCTTATACTTAATTTTTTGTTTTTTTTCTTCCATTTTTTATGTTTTCCATTTTTTTCCAAAAATGTTTTTGGAGTTGTTCTCATGTTTTTATTTACCAAAAAAATGTCCTTTTTAAAATAAAATTTCCCCCCTACAACAAATCATGTACAAACACAAGTCTTAATTTTTGTATCATTTACATAGTCGTTCCCCCTCAACACCTAATAATGTTTCCAATTTGATAACACATTATGATACTATTACATTACAATATAAGGCCTAGCCACCTTATTTTTTACTTCATGGGTTTCTTTTATTTACTCTTATATAGTAGTACTTTGTCTCCTTAATGAAATTCCATATGCTTGTAATGACAGTCATTCCATGCCTTTTGTCTTAGTTTTTCTTGTGTCTAGTTATGTGATAATAAACCTTTTTTTCAATATAAGTTTTCTAGCTAAATTAATTTATCATGAATGAGTTTGTCTTCATTCATATGAAATGAAACTTCCACAAATAGATATGGAATAAAAAATATGAATATAAACCATGGGGTTTAACCCATATACCAACTAAATTGGGGAATAGTTTGTAAGTGTCTTATATGTTGTGAGGGATGCCCAAAATAATGCCAATATCTTCAAGTCCCAGGTTGCCTTATCTAAATTGCATATATTTACAAGGACCTTCTCCAAGACTTTAATGAATTCTTCCACCATCCCATTAGCTTTTGGTTGATATGATGTACTCTTATTATGATTAATAAGGAAGTTTTTCAACAAATATTCAATCGTTCCAAATTATCACAGTGCTTCTAGGTAGACTCAATAGACATCCAAACTATGTAATGATGTTTTTATTAAGAAATTTCACCACCTTGTTCGTTGTATAGTATTTGGTAGGTATGGCCTCCACCCATTGTGTTAAGCAATATGTCATAATTATGATAAATTTGGATCGCGATTAGCATGCCACGGGCTTAAAGCCTTAATCAGTCCAATAAAATCAATTAACCAATCTCAAAAAGTGCCAAAGCTAATACCAATCTAAGGGGTATCTTATCTTGTGTTTTTTTTTTCTTATTCTATTACACAGACATCACAAGATCTTGTATATGCATGTGAATCTTTGAAAAATGTTATCCACCCTAATCCACGAGGGGTTCATTAGCAAGGCAATATCCTAGCACATGCATTCATATTGAGGTAATTAAAATTGATAAAAATAAATTCAATATACCGGTAGACATTAGGGGGTGAAAGGGTTTAATTTATCAATATTTTAAATTAGGTATTGGGGGTAGATTAGAGAGGTGGGCTAGAGAAGTAGGGTTAATTTTAATATAAAACTAAAACATTTGAACCCTAGTTTTTAAAGATAAATACCTTAAAATTGTAAAAGGTTCAATGTCATAAAGTTATATTATAATCTCTTTTTGAATAAGGAAATTTGAATTAGGATATTCTTAAGCAAGAAATAGTAAGATGGTAGAAAACTAGGTTTGATTATAATTTTCAACACAAATGATATTATTTCACCATCTTCATTATTTGAAGAAATATATGTGTTTAAAGCTTAACATTAAGGTAATTGGCAATAGGTCTTAAATGGATTCAAACTCTCTTTCTAGAGAAAATGCATATTAAGAAAATAATAATTGAGTAAAAAACATGATATATTTTTTGTTTGATATATTAGGGTATAAATAAAAAGGGGTAAATAAAATTGTAATGGAAAAATGGGTAAGTAAGGTACATGGAAAAATAGGGGGTATTTTCATTCTAATAATATAATGGGAGGGGGTATTATCAATTGAATAATTAGAGGTAAAAACTAACATTAAGGGTATTCTTTAATACCCTTCGAATGAACATGATATACCATACTTTTACTAAGTGAGCCCCCCGTGCATTACACATCCCCTGACCAGGTGTTTTCCAAGATTACTACCATCATTGTAAACTCCTCTGGCATTATGTCCCATTTCAATACTACAATCAAGATCCTGGAGCATATTAGGAAGTAAACTCTTTAATGGCATAATACAATCATCTCTCTTTAATCCAACTTGATCAAACATAGTTGATCATTGGATTGAAGGGGGAACAATATCAGGGAATATCCTCATCACAAGTGATCTGGGGAATACTTACCCACTTAGTTTTTACTTTCGTAAGAATGTGCCTACCAGGCATCTCAAAAAAAGGGGTATTATGTAGACATTTCTTTTGGGAGTGCCTCAACCCTAAGTAGACACCCACCTAGAAAATCATTATCGATTGGAACTTTATCTTTAACTATTATTAGTTTGTGATACCTATCCTGAAAGTATCATGTATTCTACCTTCGTCAAGATCCTATTTTACCTGCGTATAAAGCCCATTTACTCTCCCCTGGAACCAATAAAAACAGCCAATGAACCCATATTATCACATTTAATCCCAACCCCCTGGGACCTCTTCACGAAACTGAATCCCCAATGGCCTCCCATCCATTTCCCAACAACCTAATATCCTAGATGGAAAGATGATTTTAAACATTTTTCCGTTCATTCCTGTTGTTGGTTTTAACCTATGCGGTGAATATCGACTTAATGACTTCATACAATCGACGATGTAATCATTGTATATGACATCAATTCTTAGTTAATAAACCTCTGTACTCCCTTGATCTAAGTTAGTCATAATCCATGTTGTAAGGACGAATATGTTTCCCTTGTAGACGACATACATCATAATGTCAAAGGTATCTGACATCTTGCTATGAAATATCAGGATTTCCTTCATTTGAGACTCTATCAATGTGCACCGGTCAATAGTTCTATGGACCTTCAAATAAATTACCAAGGTTAGTACCCATTTTTTCATCATCCTCATCAACTTACATTTGACACTAGTGCTATCAGTCTATTAGATCTATCTGACGCAAGATAGTCATACCTTGCATCAAGTTCATTGATGCAAGGAATGCTACCTCCCATTCAATCATGTTTAGATAATTTGACCAAAATGGGATTAGCAATATCCACATAGATCATCGTCGAACCCAGGCGATTACGGGATCACATGTGGTATATTTAGCCTTTACTTTTCCCTATTTATCTTTGATAAAAAATCCCAAACCCCCATTTTCATTCACCCTATAAGGATTTTATATCCCCTGGTAACCTATCTTTGTATCGTCAAGCCTAATTTAATCTTTTATTAGTGTCCTATGATTATTAATCCTATCTTAAGTTTCACATCAAGGTGATTTTATTATTGTTGTTGATCACCTCCGATCGGTTTGTCCATAGCTAAGTTTTTTAATCTAGTTTAGCTTCATAAAGGAATTTGAATATCAATTTATGAGTTTCACATACTCCTAGGCTACTTCATAGTTTGACTTTACAACATCACTTTATTTCTAAGCATTCACCTTTTGTCTATTTTTCATAGCTTTAGCCTAAAAAAAAACATTTTTTCTCTAATCATCATCGATCCCTATCATTTATAATGATCGTAACATATGACACTTTTATTAGTCTGATTTTGATCTAACAAGTTGTTTGAAAGAATGAATCTTCTATAGATAACTGTTACATATTTATCTCATCCTATCACTTGCATATACGATCTTCCTATTGTCTAGTAGCTATTCATGTGGAAGTAGTTTGATATATTCCACGAACTCACATTTTTTTCCATCACATTCACACCAAAATTTTAGAAGAGATCATCCAAAAAATATGAGAAACAACCATATGATGTTCTAGTACGACTACTTCAAGTACTTCGAGAATGTCAGAACCCTCGCATGGGCTAGTTACGAAGCTGAACAAGATCTTCCTATCCATAATGAGTATTATATTTTTTTTCATTTATAATCTATCTTACTAGTATGTATTATTAAATCAACTTAATTATATTAAACGAGTTCAAACCATTCAAGAAAGTCCCTTTGGATTCTTAGGATCAACATTTTCTGACCAACTCGTTATCACATTTATCTGATATCTCTTTGTTTAGCCATCTCTACTTACATATTTTCTCACTTGGAGAAAAGAGAAACATTTTCACATTGTCCACATTCCATCATTTTCGGCGTAGGTATCAGTAAACCCTTCCCATTTGAGTTTTTGGTATTTTCAATATTTGATAACACTAACTAAAAACTACCTTAAACATATGTTGATCCTCTTCCTTGACTCTAATTTGATTGAAACTAGAATAACCATCTAAAAGAGAGAACCTTTCATATCATGCCACTGTTTGTAAAAAAATTTTCGTGGAAGGAAATAGGATAATAATCCTTGAGGGAAACTCTATATTCAAATATCTAAAGTCCACTGACAATCATGTTGACTAAGTTTGCCACCCAAGAGGATCTTTTTCTTCCTAACAGGGATAAGTTTGCCACCCAAGAGGAATAAGATGATTTTGGCTTTTATGAGTTTGGATAATTATTTTCTCATGACAAGATCTTCTTTTAAATTAATAAGCCTTTACTTCTATTTAATTAGTTTGGTATTAGGGTTAACATCTATAACATGTTGGGTAATATTTAGATCAAAGCCTTTAAGATATTCATAGCTCCATGAGAAAATTTTTATATATATTTGGTACAAGGAGATGAAATACTTCTTTTCAATTTCATAACATACCTTTCTAAGTAACAACTCTTTGTCTTGAGTGATGATGATTGATTGATTGTATTTCTCCTTAGTTGTTATGCTATTCTTTTCTTCCTTATACTCATCATCAGAGCTTAAGATAACCTCAAGTTTGAAAAATCCTTTTGGAATTTTTTTTATCCTCAATTGAATGATCTGATCACCATAGCATTTTTGCAATTAAGGTTTTAGGTTTGAAGATTGTTTTTCTCACTTTGGAAGATTGTTTTTCTCACTTTGGAATTGGAAAAAAATTTCATCACTGTAAAAAAATTTCCAGCTGACACCATTATGTATAAATGATGGCCTTACTACTATACTAAGATGTTGTTTGTTACCTTGGATGAGGTCTTTATATGGAGAAAATTGCGATCCAATAGTCACCATTTAATATGCTTTTGCATTCAACTTTCTTGGCACCACTTGTAAATTCATGACATCAAAATTTTCTATGAGATCCAAAAATATATGTTTATAAGATTTTATAATCTTATTCTTGGTAGAAAATTTCCCTCTGACTTGATGAATGACCATCTCATCATCTCCAAAAAATTATAAATACTTAATATTAATTTTATTCTGCTAACAACAGTCCATATGGATAAGGCTTCATACTCTGTGACATTGTTGGATTAGGTATACTACAATCTATGGGTGAACAACAATTTATTCTCCACTAGAGAAACTAGAGAAACACCTACCCTAATCCCATTTCTACTTCTAGAACCATCAAATAAAATTCCACAAACATGATGCATACTATTTTTATTTATGTGACATGGGGATATATATTATTCGTTATGGATACAATAAGTGCCCAAACCATTTTCTTCAGATGTGTCGTAAGGATCATATTCATAATTCTCCTTCACCCATTCATCTAATAAGAGGGTAGGTACTAAACAAGGATGAGTCTATTGTTGTAATGACAATAATTCATTTTCTTCCTCTTCATGGATTATGCAGTTAGAGGAGTAGGATTATAGGATTAAACATGGATATGAGATTGGCTCAACTCTGATGGTAAATATTTTGCCATATCTAGTCCTTAAGAGCTTGTGAGACCAATCAGAAGAGAAATACCTACCCACTTTGGCTATGAAATCTCTTTACAAGAAGATGCCAAAGAAAGTGGGTTAATCAATTAATGATATATCTTGAGTGATTGTTAATCTATTTTATAACTCTTTGTATTTTGACAGTCTGGGCCATCGAGTTGTAGGAAAACCTTAGAAGCTGAGTTGTATTCAATGCCTAAAGTGTCTAATATTTTATTGGGTATTACATAAGTACTAGCACTGAATATATCATAAAATTATGTACTAGGTGTTTTCCCACAACGAAGACATGTAGAAGGGTGGAGGATTTTGAATCTACTTAATTTTGCATCCTTAGGTTTGCACATGTTAATGATAGAACTTGGCTTTCACATAATTAGTTTAGATGGTAGAAACTACTTCAAAGCTTCATGTAGGATATCCCTATAAGATGAGATAGATAAAGCATCCCATATAGTCATGTTCATATTTGTCTTCTTCACATGTTTGAAAATGTTTAGAGGAATACCTGCATGTTTATGTATCAAATGTGTAGAGGACTCTCTTGTTGTTTTCTCAATCGACGAAAATGATGCTCTAGATATATTTATTTCATTTCTAGAGGCAGAGCCATTGGATTAAGCCACTTGCGTGCTTCCGCTCAAGTCCCCGGATGGTATTTCATCGAGAGGTGAAATTTGTATTGTAGGAGATGGAACGATACTTCCCAACTACCTCTTCTTTGACCTTGTATTATCCACAACATGAAGATGTGGTCTATTTAAGTTGTTTGTAGTTTTATAACCACACAAAATTCTTCAAGACTGTAGAACACAATATTATATTCCATGGCAGCTTCTTCTATCATTTCTACATAAGAGTTTTTCATTTCCATCAATGATTCTTACTAATTGAAGGAATTTTGTACCATAAGTGTTTGAACTTGTTCACCATTTGTAAAATTTTTCATATTATGTGGTTGGCTGCATAGAAAACACAACTCATCTTCTTGTATTACATTATTTTACACTAGAACAAAGGATTTTCTAATGCTGGTGATAGAAAATAGTTGTGGTTAACTCGTTGGCGAGGGATATATGCCAAGGTGATGATGGAAACCTTTATGGGTTTTGGTATTAACCTAGATTACTTCATTGTCAAATGGTTGGAGACCAACATTATTTTGGTCATCCTTTGTTAATCCTATGTGAGTGATTTTTGTAATGGTTGTTGGTCACTTGTTGGATTATATTTTGACAGATCTTTGGATATTTTTGTTGGTTCATGGGAGATTGGTCGCGACCCATAATGGGCATGCACGAGGATGTTTTTAGCACTGTAAGTGCGTTTAAAGAGGGAGACTATGGGAGTTTTTGTGTGTCTTTTTTATATATGATTGTAGTATATAACCCTTCATGGGTGGACCTGTTTAGTAGCAGAGACTGGTAATAATCTCTCTCTCTCTCTCTCTCTCATTTATTGAGTGAACTTTGAATGATTGCCCATTTGGGTTAACCTGAGAAACGGTAACATTGTAGTTTGAATCGTTCTAGGCCATGATATAACTTTGAAATGGTCTTATATAAGATTACAGTTTGGTTAAAACTTTGTTCTTCTTTTGTGGGTGTATTCTTCATTGCTTGAATACTCTCCTCAAGTTGGTTCCTGTTATGGAGCTTGACTAAACTTTTAAGGAAGTCCTGGGTTGTTATATTTTTAACCTGGGTTCATTTTTCTTTTATTAATTTTCTTGCGTATGGAAATTTAGGCTTCGTAAGTGCATTTGGGTATTGTGTTATGAGTCTTGTGTTTGATCGTCGTGTTTCTTGATGACGGTTACAGGTTGATTCGAGCCTTTTTACTGTCTCTTTGAGATTGTACTAGCATCTTTAGTTGAATTAAAGAGGCGGGTGTTTTTAATTTTATATTCAAGTTCTTTTATGTAGGTAGATGATGATTATGTCTACATCGGTCATTGTAAGGAACACCCCTTTCTTCAATCTTGGAATCGGTCTTTTGGGTAAGGGAAGAACCTTATGTGTTAACTTGTAAAACCGATATGTTCCTTTCTCCATTAGTAGCTTATGGATATAAAGAACATTCTGATGTGATGGTTTAGATGAAAGGTTGTGATGGCTATGTTTTGTTCTTTTGAGTTTTGAACTTAGTGTGAAAGTCAGGTTCTCATGGAATTGTTACCGTTGGTTAAGCAGTTTCATTTGGGCTTGTACCAATCTCTCGTGTTGTTTACAACTATTCTTACATGTATTGTCTGGTTGGTTCCTTGATCAACATAATCCTTTTGAATAGGAATAGGGCTTTAGATAGCAAAGTTGTTTGGAAGGGTTGTTATCCAAGTTGGACCTTCCTTGTTTTATTGTTCAAATTTATTGGCAAGTTGTTAATGTTTTGGATTGTTATTAGAACAACATATTGTTCTTTACAAGACAATATATTTAGATCAATTCACTTTCTTTTGAATGATAAGAACTGGCTGAGTTTTGTGGAACTTAGGTTGGAAATTAAATTGAGAAGTTTGAGATTAGGATATGAATTTTGATTACTTCTTTTCTTAATTGGTTTTTGTGTTGATGACTATCATGTTGTAATGATTTTCATAACCGTGTTTGAGATAGAATTAATTATGATGGTTTAATTAGTTCTTTCTTGAACATTATTACTTAGTAGTGTTATGATTATACTAGTTGTATAGGTAAACAAACAAGCAATGAATAATGCGGGAAACGTAAATTAGAAATAAAATGCAATAAAACAAAGACACAGATTTAACGTGGTTCAACCGAAATGGGCTACGCCCACCAGAAATAGCCGATCCTTTTATTCATTCCAACAAAACTCTCTTACAGTGCATCAACTGCTAAAAAATGAGCCTCTTACATCACGACCCTTCTTTTAGATATTAGAGTTTTTTATCATTTCGGGGAAACATATAATAAATACATATTAAATGTGGCTTATAGGGGCGCTGCCCTCGAGCCCCCTGCTAGGGCACGTGGCCCCTGGACCCCGCAAAGGGGGCGAAGCCCCCCCCCCTCTGTAACCCCCATCACTATCAGGCTCCACAACCAACAATCTCCCACTTGGAGACTGATTATTGTAACTCCACCACTACTGCTTGGAATTTTCTTCTTGGCTTGTTTCTTCCACTTCAAGATCAATCTTGAAGACCCATAGAAGTTGAATGCAAATCCAACTTCTCCTTTTTCATTGGCTTAGTAAACATATCATAGGATTATCATCTATATGAATCTTCACTAACTCAAGTTGCCCATCCTCCAACACTTGTCATATGAAGTGATATCTTAGTTGAATGTGTTTTGTTCTTGAATGGAAGGTTGAGTTCTTTGCCAGGTGAATTGCACTTTGACTATCACTGTGTAACTTACAATCCCCTTTCTCCTTACCCAACTCCTCCATGAACCTGCTCATCCATAACATTTCCTTACTTACCTCAGTCGCTGCAACATATTCTGCCTCTGTAGTAGATAGGGCAACTACCTTCTGAAACTTTGAGATCCAACTCATTGCCACACCACCAACTATAAACACATATTAAGTAGTGCTCCTCCTGCTATCCACATCTCCTTCCATATCTAAATCCACAAATCCCTGTAAAGTATAATCTGACCCTCTGAAGCACAAGTGCCTACTAGTGGTCCCTCTCAAGTACCTGAGAATCCACTAGACTGCCTTCCAGTGTGCTTTACCTAGATTTTCCATATACCTGCTAACAACTCCCACTGCTTGGGCAATGTCTGGCCTAGTACAAACCATGGCATACATAAGGCTCCCAACTGCTGAAGAATAAGGAACCTGTGCCATATAATATTTTTCCTCTTGTGTTGTTGGGCATTGCTCTTTACTTAATCTAAAATGCCCAGCCAATGGTGTACTAACTGGTTTCACATTCTGCATTTGAAACCTTTCTAACACCTTTTCTACATAGTCCTCCTGTGACAACACCAATTTCTTATTTATTTTGTCCCTCTTGATTTTCATACCAAGGATTTTCTTTGCTACACCCAAATCCTTCATTTCAAATGTTTGTGCAAGCTTTTCCTTAAGCTTTGCAATTTCCTGCATATTAGACCCTACTACAAGCATATCGTCTACATATAACAGAAGAATAATGTAGCTCCCACTATCCAACCATTTAAAGTATACATAATGATCTGATTGACATCTAGTAAAACCATGCTCATGCATAAAACTATCAAACTTTAGATACGGGGAGCTTTCTTGAGCCTGTATAGGCTCTTCTTCAACCTGCAAACCAATTTCTCCTTACCCTTCACCTCATATCCAAGTGGTTGCTGCATATAAATCTCCTCCTCCAAGTCACCATGGAGAAATTCGGTCTTGACATCAAGTTGCTCTAAGTGTAAATCTTCAACAACAACTAAACTTAATATAGTACGAATGGAAGACATCTTTACAACAAGGGAGAAAATTTCATCAAAATCGATACCTTTCTTTTGTTCATACCCCTTCACTACAAGCCTTGCTTTATACCTTTTCCATCCACCTTCTTCTTCTTTCACATGTTAGACCCATTTTTTTTGTAGTACTCTCTTCCCAGCCAGAAATTTGACTAAATCCCATGTTTGGTTCTTCTCCAGGGAGTCCATTTCCTCCTTCATGCCATGCTCCCACTCCTTAGTGGACTCCACCTGCATTGCCTCATCAAAGCTCTCTGGCTCACCACTATCTGTTAGTAACAAATAATACAAAGTAGGGGAAAATATTTCTGGAGGTCTACTAATACGTTGTGACCTTCTTACCAAAGATGGGGGTGACTCGGGATCATTATTTTCTTGCTGCTCATTTTCTTGAATTTCTGACAGAGGTGCTGATGCTGACGCTGGTTATCATGTTCGGCCTACAAAACTGTCAACCTCGGTACCTGTAGGTGGATATTTTCCATCCGAGAGTTCATTTTTAGGAGCTATATCCTCAACCAAATCTTCCTTGGGATTTTTGTCATCCTGTACCTAATCCCTGTACATTATATTTTCACGCAAAACAACATCATGACTCCTAATTATCTTAGATTCATCTAGATCCCAAAACCAAAATCCATAATCACCATTAAATCCATTAGCCTATGAATGTGCAATGTTTGGATTTTGAATCCAATTTCTTCCTATTTTCTTTATTAACATGCACAAATTCCTTTGAACCAAATACTCTTAAAAATAAAAGGTCTACCTCTTTCCCGGTCTAGTATTCTTCAGGAATTCCTCCATCTAATGCACTCGAAGGCCCACGGTTGATTAAGTACACAGCAGTATCTACGACCTCTGCCCAAAATTGAAGAGGCAGCCCCGCATGTAATCTCATTGACCGTGCATACTCCATTATTGTTCTATTCATCCTCTCACTAACACCATTTTATTGTGGAGTCCTGGGAACTATTTTCTCTCTAAGAATCCCATTCAAGGAACAATAATCATCAAATTTCTTACTGCAATACTCACCACCATTATTAGATCTCAAACATTTCAATTTAAAACCACATTCATTATCAACAAGTAATTTCCATTTCTTAAATGTATCAAATACATAAGACTTACACTTAATGCAATATAACCTATACCTTCCTTGTGGCATCATCTGTGAATGTGACATAGTACAGAGAACTGCCATGAGATGCAACATGGGCCAACCCCCACACATTTGTATGAACTAGCTCCAAATTTTGCTCTTTCTTGGTATTCCCTGCCTTGAGAAATCTAACTCTTTTTTGTTTCCCAAAAATGCGATTCTCACAAAAATCTAAGTCTAATTGCTTCAAAATTGAAAGCTTACCTTTTTCCTATAGAATTTTCATGCCCTTCTCACTCATATGTCCCAATCTATTGTGCCACATGTTGGCATCCTCATCTGAAGTAGACAATATGGTAGAAGAATTAGATATACAAGTAGATAAATAAAGAGTTCCTACTTTCTTACCTCGTGCCACTACCAGGGCACCCTTGGAAACCTTCCAAGCATCTAAATTGAATGTAACTATGCAACCTTCACCACCCAACTGTCCTACAGAGGTGAGATTTCTCCTGAGACTAGGTACATGCCTCACATCTCTCAATATCCATGTATTTTCATTATGTAATTTCAGGTGTACATTGCCCTTCCTAACAATGTTGCACGGCTCATCATTGCCTAAATAAACCTGTCCAAAATTTCCTTGGAAATACTCTTTAAAATACCCCTTATCAGGGGTTACATGGAAAGAGGCACCTGAATCTATTACCCAAGATTCTACTCTAGTATCAAGATAAATTATAAGAGCATCCTGAACAATATTACCTGTCGGATTTTCCTCTTTAATACCTTCAGGCTGGTTTTTTTTGTTTCATTTGAACCAAAAATCCTTTTTATCATGTCCTCCCTTTCCACAGTTCCAACAAGTAATGCCGCTACTCCTAGATTTGGATCTGGCCATATTCGATTTAGATCTCCCACAAGCCTTACTCTTTGATTTCTCCTTGCTCCTCCCTCTACTCTCCATATTCAACGCATTTCCAGAAGAAGAATTTTCCCCTGTAGTTTTCTTGTGCATTTCCTCATTTAAGATGACACTTACTACAACTTCAAATTTAAGAGAAGTAGATGATGTATTACTAACTGCCATTATTAAGTTGTCCCAACTTTCTGACAAAGAACATAGGAATAATAATGATCTAACCTCCTCATCAAATGGGATTTTAACTGAATATAACTGATTTACAATAGTGTAGAAATCATTAAGATGGTTAGATACATATCCACATTCTTGCATTTTTAGATTAAACAATATTTTCATCAAATAAACTTTATTGGATGCACTAGGTGTTTCATATAAATTAGCTAGAGTTTTCATCAACTCTACCATACTCTTCACTTGTGAGATATTTTAAGTTACGGATGATGCCACACTTAATTGAATCACACCGAGAGCCTTCCTGTCCAAAACATCCCATTCATCATCAGACATGAATGGGGGATTTGCTCCTACACCTCCTAATGGTAGATATAGATCCTTTTGATACAGGTAATATTCCACATGCATTTTCCATAGCTAGTAACTTCGGCCGTCAAACTTATCAACTCTAAAATTAATCTCCTCTGCCATTTCTACTTCTACCACTCAAATAGAAATCCCTATGTGAGTATATTGCCAACAAAAAATCTCAAACGTGCTCTGATACCATTTGTTGGGATTATACCAGTTGGTAAACAAGCAAGCAATGAATAATGCGAGAAATGTAAATTAGGAATAAAATGCAATAAAATAGAGACACATATTTAACGTGGTTCACCCAAAAATGGGCTACATCCACCAGAAATAGCCAATCCTTTTATTCAGTCCAACAAAAAACTCTTACATTGCATCAACTGCTACAATGAGCCTCTTACATCACGACCCTTCTTTTAGATATTAGAGTTTTTTTTACCATTTTGGGGAAACATATAATAAATACATATTAAATTTGGCTTACAAGGGCGCTGCCCTCTAGCCCCCCACCGAAGCACGTGGCCCCTGGACCTTGCAAAGGTGGCAAAGCCACCCCCCCCTTGCAACCTCCATTGCGATCAGGCTCCACAACCAACAAGTAGGTTATTTTGACTCTTCTTTACATCTGATTTGTAATTATTAGGAAAGTCTTTCTTATTGTCCTTATTTTGTACAAGGAACCTTTTCATTAACAAAAAGGTTCCTTTTGTGAAACAGTTAGATAAAAGCATATTATTTTACCGTTATAGCATTTATCATGCTCAGTTCCTGTGAACTGACTCATGCTAACAATTTTGCACATGGACTTCATGAAAGATGAAAGGAGAAAGACTTATAGAAAGATACATTTGTTTTACTAATGAAATTATCTCATTTCATTCAGATGTCTATGCATTGACATTTTCTTGACATGTATTTTTGGTTGGAAAAAGAAATTATGAAGATGCATTAAAATTAGTTTTATAACGATGAAAATATATTTTGTATAAACCCATGGATTATTTATTGAGTTTGGAGAGTAATGAACTCTCTTTTTTATAAATGTATTGTTGTGGGAAAAGTTACGATTTCTAATTTATTTCTAAGGTCTTCATGACTTAGTTATGTGTAATATTACCAAATAATATCATGCAGGATGATGTGCTATATTATTAAATAATATTATGTGGGATGGGACTTAATGGAAATACTTGAATTTCAATATTCATAACCTAGTAGATTCTAAGATATATATAGTTATACCAGGAGTAAGAGACTATACTCATAGTTTGATTCTTTTCATTTGAAAAGAGCACAACTAAATTGATAATCATTGGTATATCCTTAACCAGTAAAGGGAATATGAATAGTCTATATAAAAGGTTGTGGCTTCTTATTACTAAACTAAAAGCATATGTTTTCTTATTTCACTAATAGGACATCAGTCCTTAATAAAGAAAGTAAATGATACTTTCCTTTATAATAAGTAAAGAGCTATGAATGATATCTTGTTAAGTGATTACGATTAAATCATAAGGATGATTGGTTGTATGTTCCTTATTTGATATCAATAAACTGAAACAAAAAAAATTAAAAGAGTTATTAGAAAGATTTAGACTTTATGATATTTCAAAATCTAAAGTATAAGATTTCAAACAAGTTTGTTTACAATGTTAAACTGTAGCAAGAAAACTTAATGATCTTACTATTCTAATATCAAATTCAGGCACATTGATAAATGGAAATAAACGGTTAATAATAAGATGAGCATATGCACAAATGCAAAATAAGCAGGAATACAAATTTTAATCTGCATACCTTTCTCTTATGTAAAATACACTTTGTACCATTCTTGGTTCAATCTGCATAGTAAACCCTTAGGTGCGTTGATAAGCGATAATTAAGCAAGATAATAAATTGTTGGGTTAATGATCTAATGTTCTTAAGTATGTTAGATAGTTAAAGGAGCTCAGTTGGATACATCATAACATATGGAATGTAGAAGAATATCCTCATAATGACGGGATTCATTACGAGGATAATATGATGCAATCAACTATGCTTCAACACCCCACTTGGTTCAATTAACTTGATTGACATAAATGGAAGTTCAGTTCATGGTTCTACTCTAAATAGAGATATATACATGGACTAGTGTAGTGGTCAACTCATGTTGACTTAGGGTAACTAAACACACTCAATCGACGAAAGTTGATTGAGTATGTTTATGTATCCTTAGTCACCATGAGTAGTCTTCCACACTAGTGCAAGTAGGTTGCCCTTGTTTAGTGTGAAACCTTGAGTCGGGTTTGGTTGACAGTAGTCAAGGATGACCAATCTAGATAACAATATGAGTGTGGTGAAATACATATTCCTTTCAATGAGTATGTCATCTTGGAATGTAAACATGGTAAACATGTTTAAAACTTTGACCAAAGTATCACAAATTACCGGTTGTGTTGTCTTATGTCACCTAGTCTAAGACGTAAGATTTCATATTAATATCGGTAACAGATATTCAGATAGGCTTCTTAGACAAAACACTTGAGTGCCCCTAAAATGGTAAATGAACCAAGTATACACAATATACACTTGAACTAGTTAACATGAGAGATCAATGTTTCACCAAGTCATTACAGTTGCATATGGTTTTTTGTTGTGAGATGGATTGGAAATGGAATGTGTGTTCTAAATTATGTTAATTTAGAATAGAGAACATTATGTAAAAACAAATCCCTTGTTTCTATGTCATAAAAAGTGGTTGTTACAATAAATATTAGCTAATGCCTCTTGTTTGGTTGTAATATAGTTTTTTCCACCTTAGCTAAATTCCAACTGAAATTGGATGATCTGTATGTCCCTATAGTTGAGCAAGAACTACACCAATAGATAATCCCAATGCATCCACATGTATGTGAAATGGTTTTTTCTAGTCCAAAAATTTAAAATAGGTGCATTCAAAATTTTAGTTTTTAGTTACTTGAAGGTATCTTAATATTATTTCATCCACTCAATATGTTTATTATTTTTCTTCTATAAGATTTCTTCAATCAATATGCTTAACGCGACATAATTTCTTATAAATTTTCTGTGATAGCCCATGTATCCCAATAAGGTTTGGCCATCCTTCTATGTTTTAGGTAGCATGACTCCAAACAATTATTGTTTTTACGGGGATGAACCAGTAATCCCTCTTAATAAATAATATACCCCAATAAAGTTCCAGATGTCGTGAAAATAGGTATTTTTTCAAATTTAGTATTATCTCAAGCACTTGAAATATCTCAAATATCATATAAAATTTAGTGTTATTTGTCTTCTTAGGGAGGTCAAATCTAGTTATCTCATGTCATCCAATCGTACTAGTATAGATTTTATTTTTGTTTCATAATAATGCCCTAGTTTCCCTATTTTTTAGGTCCATAGGGCCTGAGTTCATTGTTTCCAGGTCCACTGGACATAAGTAGTTAACACACCCCCTTTATATTTCTTTAAAATCAATTGACTCATTATCTCTCCTCTCTCAAATATTTTCTCTCCATATTTGTTTTCTCATTGCTTCTCCTTTTTTGTTTATCAAATTCTCTCCTCGGCTATTCAAGTCTGTAGTATACTTTAAATATTTACTTATCTCTTTCTCTCTTACTCTTTCTTCTCTTCTACTATTTGTGGTATATTATACTTCCAACTTTTTCTCCACTCTAATCCCCCCTTCTCACTTTTCTCATTAACTACTATCTTCTTTATCTCCCAATCTCTCATGAATCTCGAATCTCTTTTTAACTTTACGATTTCCTTTATAAAAAATTATTAATTTACTCATATTTTTCCCCACTTATTTCTCCCCATCATTGAACTAGATTTTTGTAACAGTCACATCCCTCACAATCCTCCCTTTTCGTCCATCATCCCGTAGGTGCATTACCCTAAATGAGTTTACTATCGCTTCTTATCAACCTATTTTCTACCATAAGAATAAAAATAAAGAGTTTTATCTTCTTTAAACGTATTCATATTTTTCTTTCTAGGAATTCAACTTTATTTGCATTGAAGTCAATCTAACCTTTGATTTCCCACGTTATGATAAATGAATCTACAATTGTTTCAAACCAATAGCCAATCATGTGGGTATATGGTTTGTCTAGTGCCTAAGGTTTCTAAAACTTCACCCCCATCCACTATATTACTTTTTCTAGTCTTAGTCTAGATTCCTTTGTTGCTTTTGTTAATAGCAGAATCCATAACCAAAGTAAATTTGAAAAGGTCAACCAAAATTCTTTGTCCTCCATGCACACTTTCAAATATGTATATTTGGTTCTCTTAGCTTCACATTGCAATAAATTCTTAAGTTTATCTTCCTGCTAGTTCTCAATTTCTATACTTTTAAGCTTCCAAAACATCAATGGATATCCTTTTCTAGACATCAATTAGCCAAGACTTGAGATCAAACACCAAATGTCAATATAAATTAAGCAGCATGATCCCAACTTACTCAATTTGTAAAATTCATGACTAAAGTTGATATTATGCATATAAAAAATATATTTTCTGAACTAAACATTTAACAATTTTAACAGTTGAAATTAAAGCAGGTATGTTATTTAAACATATTAGAATAACATAGAGAGCACAAACATTCCCTAAACTAACTCCACTTTATTCATATATAACTCAAAATATAACAAATTATTCGATTATAGTTCACAATATACTATCAAATATGTTACTATATTCTTTGTATTCACCACATACTCTCTCAGTCCACTCTTTATCCAACAAAGCTATCTATTAATCCTACTCTTGTATAAATACAATATATATATGTTACATCTAGCAAAGGACACATTTATTAATCGTGCCTATTATATACTCATTATTTAGTGCATTCTGTGAAACACCTTCTGATACCATGTAGAACGGTCAATCAGTTTGTGGCACTACCAATTGTCACAGTATGTTTGGTAGCTTGAACCACAATATCTATATTCAATTTTTACTCATCGAAGAACCCTTCCAACATGCACATTAGAGTTTTTCACTAGTCGCGTTGAATTTATACTAAGCAAATGGTGTGATACTTTCAACACTCTCGAGGCAAAAAATTGTTGCCTTTAGTTTTAGAGTATCCAAACAAAGAGTTGTCTTTTTTCTCACTTATTAGACCTACTCTTCTAGATATGGTGTTGAAACTCGGGAGCCTTAACCTCATGAAAGTGGATCTTGAATTCAAATTGAAGGAGTTTTTGCCTCCGTGCTATGTAAACATGTATATGCTAAAAGATAGGTTCCATAAGACATAATTATTGCTAAATTTTGTACAACCTTAGTAAAAATGTTGTGATGTTTCACGTGGTCGTGACTATGGTGTGACTATGATACACAATGTCTTTGTTATATTGAAAAATGAATAGAAAAATACAATATTAGAGTATAATGTTAGAGGGATGGACAACTCTTTGATTGATTTCTTCAGATGCCCATTTGTATTAAGAATTCAAATTCTCTATACAATTAGTATAGCGTAAGTTATACTTTGGCTTATATGTTAAGGCTCCACTTAGCTAGGCCTTGTAGATATTGACACATGAATATACTTTGTGTAATGTTTCAATTGATGGATTAAATTTATCTAAAAGGGAGAATAATAGGGGTATCATAGACATGATTTACAAAGACTACTTAGAGTCTAAATGGTTAGAGCCTCATGAACCTATTTCCTCAAATTTTCAACACTACTGTAATACATATCTTCACTTTGAGGACGTGCTGATCCGACCTCCAAGGTACACTAAGTTTCAATTACCATGCGGTTTGAGGGTTCCATTACCACAATTTTGAGCTTGTTCACACCACCTTTGCATAGAGACACATCACTATATTCTTTTTAGGTGCATCGTATTTGTTATATTTATTCTTGTATGAAGCATAAAATCGAGGATCAATTTACAATTTAATACACTTTAAGACACTCATATTTAACTACATGAATACCTTCATAACTTACAAGAATCAAAGAGATGCTTAACTAAATTCTTTGGAGAGATATTTGATCTTCATCAATGTTTGACCAAAATCTTTACTTCCATAATATACTCTCGATATCAACGATTAATTGTTTTATTCACATATTTGCTCTTCTCTTCAAATTTGAATAAGAAGCAATCTCATAATAAATAAATAGATTTGTTAAAATTTGTGAGACGTAACTTATTTTAACATATTCTCTTTTAAATTGATTAGAGTTGCACATGCAATTACTATTACTTAATTAATATTGTGTTTTCCAAACTCCATGACCAATCATAAAAATAAAAAGCTAATAAAATAATAAGTGACCAATAATTGAAGAGCACGTCTATGGTCGGTTGCTTTGAGACCAGAAAGAGGTGCCACAACGGCGATTTAAATATTGAAACAATAAGAACAAAAATAAAATAAAAAATCTTAGTAGGATGGCCACAAAAGAAATTCTTCCAATGTGAGCCAAATTGGTAATGTCGTTGCCTTAACCGTAAAGAAATGAATAAAAGAAATCCGTAGAAACAGAATATTCCTAAAAATTCAGAACCAAGCACATGTTTTTACCACCACACATCTTTACCGGATTAATACATTCATATGGTCATCTTTCGAAGATTTGCTGTCGATTTCTTAACAGGGTAAAAATAAATTTAAAATATCATCCACGTCACTCTGGCGGCTTAAATTTTTCTGCCGAATTTCAAGAATCTGAATTCTTTGCTTAAGATTGAATGAATTTATTCTTTCATCTCATTAAAAAATATTTCCTGTATATTTATTAATGATTAGATAAATGGTATTTAATTGAAAGAATATTTCCTATATATTTTAAAACTAGCAATCGCATGTGTACAATGCAATGTGAATGCCGAACGGTATATGTAATTTGATTTAGAGGGATAGTTATTATATGTGTAGTTGATGTTGATAATGGGTGTGATTGATGCAACACTAGCATAATTTCCCCGATATAATTACAAACCACATCAACTATAAAAGCAATTAACTATCCAAAAAATATCAAATGTATTCATATTTAGTGCCAAAAAAATGGCCACAAAAGGCTACCACTCATGCAACTACAAAGTCACTTAAATGTTAGTAGTTAGTGTTTCCAACACTATTTAATCTTTTTGTAAAGATATATAATATAGTAGATAGGGCGGTGAAGGGATGGTGTTCTAAGTAATCTTCACTTGACTAATACTTTTATTAATGATGAAACTCTACCACCACATATATCACTAAGATAAATTATGCCAGATAATGAAATGGAGACTAAATTTATTTATATGAATAAGACTCGAGTGCTAAAAAGTAGGTAGGTGGCCTATTTTTTAATCTCAACACTTTATTATATATAATATTATTATGGGTTCACACTTGATTTGTCATAATCTTCCGGGATCACTAAAGGGGGTTGAAAAAATTCCAATTATGTGGGTGGGCTACTTACGTATTTAAGTTCAAATTCCAATGGACATCTTTAAAAAGACTTTTGGGAAAAAAGAAGTGGCCTTAATTTAGTCACATTATTATATTAGATTTTTTAAAAATAGGGTCTAAATTTAATTGTATATTTAAGATGTTATAATATTTTTTATTTTGTTTCTTAAATAAGTAGATTTTTTTTGATAATAGTCAAATAGATGTCAAATTTAAGGTCAATTATTTTTTAATATACTTATACAATAAGTTCATTTCTTTGTTTCCCAACATCTCCAATTTAACTTCGAAATTAGGATAAATAATATAGGTGAAAAGCATGGCATTTCCAACTTCTATAATTAGAAAAGAAAATATCCTTTCCCCTTACTTTAAGTTTTCATGGTAACTTATAATATATGAGACTACTATGTATGAGTCTAATATGTGGGACCACTTTGTGCTCGTAATATATATATGAGGCACCAACCTCATTTTAACTATAGGGCGTACATTCCATATTGAAATTAATTCCTTTTTCTTTTACTTAACTCTTATATTATTTTGAGGAAACTATTTTACCCATCTTTGTTTGGAGTTGGAATTATGATTTTTTTACCTCACCTCTTTGTTCATAGTTAAAATTTTACATCCAAATTTATAACCATTTTGTTTGTTTGTTTGTTGAGGTTACCTAAGGAGAGGGCCCTAGCCCTTTGTGGCATCACCAGCCCACACCGGTCGTAAAACCATCTAAGGATGGAAGTTTAAGCTCTCGACTAGCCCAACAATTAAACCACATTATCGCGGTGCCCTATCACCAGGGTATCCAAACCGTCTGTAGTAGGCCACCTTAACACGGAGCCGAGATTTGAACCTTGGACCTCCCAATTATGAGGAGACCCAAGAACAGTTACACCACTACTCATTGGATAATTTATAACTATTTTTATTTTTAACAAAAAAAAACTTGAAATAATTGAATTATGAATTTAATATGTATATATTATAATGTTTGAATCCTAAAGTGAAGGTTAACACATTTCCAACTTTACATATAAATATGTATTTGTAAGTGAAGTTCAATATTTTTTTAGGATTGTGTCACAACAGTAAATTATTACATTGGTAACTACTAGATTATGTTTTGATTTCTAGTCTACACATAATTTGTGGAGGGGTATTTTTTATTGAAAAACACACTTTTATATATATAAACAAGAGATATATAACTTTGATCGTACAAAATTCAGGGGGAGAAAGTCACACCCCATAATACCAATCATATTGAGTCAGATAGGCCTCTAGAAAGAGACCAGAGGCTAAAAAATAGCGAACAAAACAAGGAGCTAAAAAACTAGACCTATTTACTCACTACGCCTTAAAAAATAAAACTCAATACATTATCAGCTTTACATATAAAATAATATTTATTAAAAAAAACCTTAAATTAGAAAATCCAAATGCATTAATCTCTTTGTTAACACTATTGTTTCACAATATTTCATTTCTTTTAATATTATATATTTTTTAATATTCCATAATTAATAAATTAACCCTTTCTCAAATGTTAGTAATTTTGTTTTTTTTCAATTCTTTATAAATAATATATTCAAGTGAATATATATATTTTTTGGGATGATTTTGACAAATCAAATTATTTCAATTATAAGTTAAATGAAATTTTGATAGAAATATACATTTTTCAATTTGTACATCATTTTGTAATCTTCAAACATATATTTATATATTAATTTAATAATATTAAATTGGCGGACACTTAAGAAAGAGAATATATAGATTTTGTAATCAAGGGGATCATGAAATGTGAAGTATAACACATCTAAATGAAGAAGAAGGATAATAAAAATTGACAAACAGTTTTTTTTATCAAAATTTAAACAAATTTAACAATTGTGTCAAACACATGTTCTTACATAAAACTCTCTTACTACTATTTTTATAGCTATAAACTATTTAATCTTGTAAAAGTTATTAAATTCTTTCATTCATTCAATCAATTAAAAAAATATTAAATGTGAAAAATTATTTAATACTTTTATGAGCTGGAAAAACCTCAATTTGAAAACAAAAGATAACGTCTCAAATTTAGCATGATTTTATTTCTTGTAAAGCTTTTCGAATATTCGAGAGACTGCTTTCCATGGATGTAAACCTGATATTGACAGTAACAATCCTTCAGTAGACCCCATAAAATTTAATTCAAGCTTAGCAATCTTCATTTTCCCCGGCCTTTTCCACTTGGAAGACGAAGTATTTAATTTTTATCGACGTATGATCTCTGCAAGCTAAAATTGTGTGAAATATTTCTAATTGTTAGAACTTAAGTCCTGTTATTAGCAGTAGTAAGCATGTTCAAGAAAGGTAATCCTCCTTTCCTTTTTTGGGTTGTTTTTATGTTTTCATGGGCGGCAATTCTTGATTATACTTCTGTTTTATCGTTTACTGTTTAAGCCAAAACTCAGTCTACTCTGCCTCTGGTTTACGTTTCCTCTGAGAATTTTCGGCTGCCAATCGACGACTTTCGTTTTCTCCAAAACGTAAGTTACTGAAAATTAAATAAACTTTATATTTTCTTCTATTCTACGGATCTGAAAGTGCGTATTTTGAATTTTTATGTTTCGGGCATGCCGTATTAAAAAAAAAATCGGTCTAGTTGGCCTGTTAATTTCGGGATTCAGTGATAGTCTTTAAAGGCGGCGTTTCTAACCAGAGCTGCCGAGAAAGTTTTATGCGGATTTTCATGTCTGCGAAGCATTGTGATTGGGGGTCCTGCTGTGTTTATTACGTTTTTAAAGCTAGCTCTTGAAAATTATTTAGTAAATTTAGCATTAAGCTTGTTTCTCTGCGTTTTAGCAAGAAAATTCCAATTGCTGGGCAATTAAATTTTGCCCTAGGTTTTCATCCATATTGATATGTTTTTGAACTGAAAGAATTTTTCTTCTTCTTTATGTTGGCACGCTTTAGGGTAAATTGGAGTAGTAATGTTCTTATTTAGTGACACATACACACCATTACTTGCATTTAGCATTTCTTGGGAGACCTGTAGATTAAGGTATCTTTGTAAATCTACTCCCAATTGCACACCTTAACTCGAAATCTGAGCTTTAGGGGTTTTGGGTTTCCACAGAACATACAATGATGAAAGGTTTACAAATTCATGGTCATGTTTTTCAAATTTACGCCCACCTGCCACACGCTTTTACACTAGTACCTTATTGTTACCAGTATACTAGTGCACAAAATTGTAATTAAAAACTACCCTTGAAAGCATTCACACGGTATTAGGTGACCCCTGTTATTTGAAGGGTTGGCCAAGAGGACATTGTTCTAGTTTTTCCACTATTGGTAAGGAATTTGAAGTTCAAGTTATTGCATGAGATTTTAAAAGAAGAAAGCAGTAATCAACTTGTTAATTTCAAGAGCACAAGCACACAATCTCACTGTAAAGGGAGTTGAAGGTTGACTGCACTAAGATTTGAGTGGGAAACTATTTTGGCATCTCAATGTAGTACAAAATTATTTTGTATCCTTTAGGAAGAGGAAGACCAGGCAAATCTGTAGATTGATGAACTAGAAATTTAGAGGACTAAAACCTTGTTAGTTTAGTTTTTGTTCTTTTCTTTGCGCTTTGATGGACATGCCTTTTCCTCCATTGCCAGGAGCATAGGATTTGGGTTGTGGCGAAATTGGTGAGAGCCATCAGCTTTGACCACTATGCTCTAAAACTTGAAAACAAATTACTTGTGAACAAGATAAAATTCAGTTCAGAATAGACTTTGGATAAAAACTGTGTAAGAATTTTTAATATGACCGCTTTTTTTGTATTAGGTCCTACACAGAGGCAGTTATATTTCCTCATTTTCCAATTTATGCTGATGATTTCTGGCAAACAGTTACTAAGAATTCTCTGTGTAAGCCAGTTTTTTAAAAAATTATAATTATCTCTGGTAGAAAATGGCGTGAATCTTGAGGAATCCCTGTGTGCTGGCTGCAATTTAATTTGTTTCACATAATTGGAATGTATCCTTGTCGGACAACTTTCTTGTCAAAATATAGGGAAATGTAGAATGCTCTTTGCTGTTTTTGAGAACTTATACCATAGATGTTTCTGCCTTTACACTTTCAAATACGTGAATTATATGCAGGAACCTATGGACAAAACATAAAGGTATTTTTTTGAGGCCCAAATGTGAAGAGAATGACAGACCCCTCTTCACTGTCCTGGTCTGACCATTATGATTTGGCATATTCTGGGATGCAAAAGTCAGTACCACAAGAAGAGTTCAAAGCTATTAATGGGTCATTAGAGGTTTGACTTTTATATTGCAATCTAAGATGCTTTATGCACATTTCTTCACCATGCTTTTTGTTCTGGCCATGATATCATAGCTAGCTTTATTGCAGGTTCAACGGAATGAAATAGAGCGTCAACAACTAGAAAGCCAAAATCAACATGCTATGGTGTTCCATCAAACTGCAGAACAGAGGGAAGGAGATCCAGACGTTTGGCAACAATCAGGATTGGGCCAATTGCATGATTACAAAAGCGAATCATCTTTGCAGGATCACGAACCATTGACCGATGCTGTAGGTGAGGCCAAGCAAGTAACATGGGGAAACATTATGCAGGTGAGTTCTTCCTGGTGATGTTGCAAACTCACATGTAATAAACCAGTTCCACATTAATAATCTCTCTCTCTCTCTCTCTCTCTCTCTCTCTCTCTAAGTGATAACCTTTCTTGGGACTAAAAATCATGTTTCAACAGGTGAAGCACTTTGTAGAGACATGTATAAAGTCATACATGACTAAAAATGAGGTCGTCGAAGCACTTGCTACTCATGCCAAAATACCCCCATGTGTTACTCATCATGGTGAGCTCAACTGCACTTTTATGTTTCAGAAAATTGGGTTAGCTTTATATCTGTTAGGTTTGCATTTTAAAGTATTATTAAAAATGTATAGCTGTCTCAACGCAGAAAATTTTCACTTAACATGACAAATGAGGGAAGGATAAAGTGTTTTGTACTTGACAAATACGGGAAGGATGGAGTGTGTCTCTGGCTTCAGCACAGCAGCTAGAGAAGGAACTAGCAAACTTACTCCTATCTTTTTAGTGGCATATATATTACCAATCATGAGGCAAAATCGTTTCAGTGGCCCGCAGCCCTTTTTACATCTGTTTCTACGGGCAATGCACTGCACTATTAGCTGCTTCTTTGGGTCTCATTAATGGGTGCCTGCCTAAATAAAAGTCTAACCCCATGATTTTTATCAGCTAAATGAATAACTAGATGATATTTTGTATCAATCCTGCCATACTTTATTAATACCGCTTCTTGGGTAGCTGCTCCTTTGGGTTTGGTTAATAGGTAGCTAAATCAGATTTTATCCCCATGATTTTTATCAGCTGGATTATTTGTATTCCTTCTCTCATGCTTGAATATTCTTCTTATTAGGTATCCAGCTGCAGGTAGTAGTCTTATGAAGGTGATTTTTTTAGGTCGCAGCCTAGATAGCATGCCTCCTCAACATATGAAAGCCTCTTGTGGGAACAAAAGAACTCTTTCACTTTATCCCATATATGTTCAAATTTTCTACTCCATGATTTCAGATTCACGAGCAAGCTTGGAAGTGAACCAAGCCTTGCCAATCCACTTGTGCCAGGAGCTCTTTGGGGTCTGGTTAATGGGTGCCTACCAAAATTAAAGTCAAACGCCATGATTTTTATCAGCTGGATAATTTGTATTACTTCTCTCAGGCATTAATATACTGCTTCTTGGCTAGTGAGCCGCAGGTATAATCATCTTAGGAGTGATTCTTTAGGTCGCAGAATATTCTACATACCTTGAGGGAAATGAGATGCACTTGAGGGAACAAGAGAAGTTTTCAGTTACCCTATATATTGTTCAAAACTTCAAACTTTGTGCTCCATGATTTTGAATTCATGACCAATTTGGAGAATAAACCAAGCTGCGCCTATTTACCCACAAGAGGAGTACATGCAACTGGATGGGCAGGGTATGGCAGCCCAAAGTTGAATATGAGCTTATTATTTATGCCAAATTTTTTTTCATTGTTTGCTTTTCGAGTCTTGAAAGCATTTTTTTTTTTAAAATTGCCGATATTTCCTAAACAATGTTTGTCTCTATTTATTTCACTGGAGTGTTGGTTTCATCTTTAAAATGACGAACTTGCGAAAAGCACGTGCATGGATCAGGCTGTACTCTCCTTAAAGAGCATGTTGAAAGAAGAATTTTTTAGAGGAGTTGGGGTAGCATTGGAGATTTTATCACTGTGCTCATGTTTTTAATTTTTATGTTAAGGCTGTAGCTGCTTATGCAAAAGTCTATATTATGACGCACTTAAACAAATTGCTCTTAGAGAGAATCTTCTTTTGCCCGGAATAGTATGTATCAGATCAGCAATTAGACTGTGAAAATCTTCCTTTTTTAGTGTCAATAAGGATATTCTAATGGCCATTTGGTGAAAGGCTACTTGAAGAAGAAAACTGAGGAGATGAGATGTCAACCAATCTGTGTGGCAGATTCTTAGAATAAGAAGGAATTCGAGGAGTGTAATATCCCCTTCTCAGAAGCAGCAAGTCGAAGACCCTTAGACCTTTCTTTGTTTCCCGATGGCTAAGGAGATGGAAAAAAAGGGAAACTAGTCCTAATAAATTAATTGTAAGTGCATAATGAAATTTTATTATAAGCACTTGAATCAATTATTAGTGACAAAATAATAAAAGAAAAAAAAAGTCACTTTATTTTTATTTCTCCCCTAGAGGAAAAATGCGACCCATATAGTTATAAAACAAGGGGATAAAGAAATATTAAATAAAGTTAAGCAAAGGGAAAATATTAAATAAAGTGATAAAAATTATTAAATAAAGGAAAGAGAGTTGATTGGTCCTTTGTTTGGCTAAAGTGCGAAGGGAAAGTTATAAAAGCAAGTCGCTATGCATGGAGAAGGCATCACTTTTTATCATATTTTCATATCCGAAATTTGGTTGAACTATTTTCTTTCCATTTTTACCTCAAAGGACGAAAACCCTTTGAAGTGTTGCATTAGAGGACAAAAACTCTTTATCGTCAAGGATTGCAAAACGAAAACTCTTTACCCTTTGTGAGAAGAAGCTCTACCCGAGGGTTTCTATTGAGTATCAAAGATTTATTATGAATTCTAGCAGTGTTTGAAGGCCCTAAAGTGCAGATTTATATGTTTTTCAGCTAGGGTTTGAAGAAGTGTGTAGCTGATTTTTGGCATGCATTTCCAGCCAAATCTAGTGTTATCTACACTCTTGTGAGTGGAGTTTGACACATCCTAGGGCATGGTTGATCCAGATTTGATTTTCATCATCATTGCCATATTTTTAGAGGTCATTTCCAACTTGTATGCATTTGATTTGGGCTCTAGAAACCTCTTTTTCAGCTATGTCTGTAAGCTGATTTTCTGCAGACTTTAATAAATTTTCCAGCTCTTCTTCTTGATCTAAAAAATTATAGTTTTGGTGTTCATGCATCTATAATAAATTCTAATTTGCTTGGTTAAAGATTTGGATGATTTTCAATCAGTTTTGAGTATCAATCATCTCCAAGGCAAGTCACATTTCCTTGTAGAAATTCAGACCTGCATTGTTTTTCATCAAATATATCTCTATAAATCGTTGTTGTAGATCAGATTTGCAACTATTCCTTTTGAGGGAAAAAATTACCCACTGGGGACATTACACTTTGTAGAAATCCAAGGAAAGCTTAAACAAAAATATACAGAAAATAAAAACTCCAAGAGAGGAGTCCACTCATGTAATTATTGCTATGGTACTTCAAAATGTATCCTCCAAAAGGGTGCACGTGTGAAACTTGGGCGTACTTCAACAAAGCGTACAAATGTAGAGAACAATAGTCCTATGCTTGGAAGTCCTTTTATTGGTTGTCCAAATTTAGTGGTTGCTTTTATGAAGTTTGTTTTCACACATAGAATAGCAGTCTTTATTTATTAGTTTGCTTTTGTAAAGTTTGACTTGTCTATTTAAGGGCACAAATCCCTTGGATAAAATTAGGTCAAGGGTTGATTTTAATTTTGGGATGGATCCAAGCTATTTTTAGGGTTTCTTCTTCAGCTTTAAAAGAAGGCATTTTATTCATTCAATTTTTCAATCAGTGTTAGTGTTTTCCTAGACCGTGTTCCAAAGCATTATAGCTTATGTTTTCTGATTAATAGAATAGTGATATGATTTGGAGTAAATCGAGTATTTTTCAGTTAGTGTTTCTTGATTGTAGATTCTAGCTTTGAAAGTTAAACAATTTGATTGGATTTTTGTTTTGAGCTATCTAGTAGAGGATTCTTTAAGATCATACTTTCTTACCATGGTGTAGAGGAATTTTTAACACGGTATCAGAGCATAGTTTTTGAAATCTTCCAAATTCCGTATATGGAAAGGCTTGTTGTTTGGAGTAGAGAGTTGTCATAGGATTTCCGTAGGAAATATGTCCAAGCTTCACTGATTGAAGCAAAATTGTGTTAGTAATCGGCACATGGACCTATGAAGGGTTGTGGGGTGTGAAACCCTAGTTGATCCAATGATCATAGATTGAAATTTGTTTAAATAGTTGCAACAATAGAAAATCCCACTATTTGAGAGAGTCACTTGTTGGAGGGATCCTCTAACCACGTGCCATGGTAGATAAGATTGCAGAATATCTTGGAAGAAACAAAATTATGGTACCTTGTGGATGAGAAGGTTACGCCTCCCACAGATACCAAATATCTAGCAAAGTACAACAAGAAAGCAGTGAAGGTGATGTGAATCCCATTGGATTCGGTGAAGAAACATTGGATCCGTCATATCACCACCAAGAAGATTTCCATGGAGATGTACGACAGCTTGGGAACCTTGTATGAGAGTGTGAATGGATACAAGGTGATGCTTCTAAGGAATAAGTTGAACACTACCCCCATGAGGAAGATAGATATAGTAGCGAGCTATCTAGTGAAGCTAGTAAAGCTTAGAGATTAGATTGGTGCAGTTGGTGATGAAGTCAAAGATAATGTCCCAGTCTAGATTGCTTTGAATGGCTTTAGTCCACCCTGGTACAACTTTGTTACGATTGTCTATGGTTAGGAGAAGTTACTTGACTTCGAGTAGTTGTGATATGCTTTTATTGGAGAATAGATGAGATTACAACATGTCTCAAACAATTTTAAGGATGATGTTCTAGACCAAACCCTCATCAAGAAGGTGAGGAAGGGAGTGAAGAAATGATTCGGGAATTGTCAAAAGAAGAAAGAAGACTCAACCTAATAATCACTAGAGAAGGATATGATTCATATCAAGTTCTTCAATTGCATTAAGCATGGCCATGAAGCTTCTCAGTATCTAGAGAAGAAGAAAGGGAAGGGCAAGCAACAACAAAATAAATAGTTTATAAGAAGTGGGGAAGCTTTAGGAGTAGATGAGTTGATTTTGAGGCTTGACATAACCTCTACCACGATGTTGTGCCTTTCCACCAACATAGTGTCATGTGTTGGGTGGTATCTTGATAGTGGAACCTCAAGTCATATGACTTCGAATGGGGTAGCCTGCTTTAGATTGAAGGAACAACATACCAACATGCAAGTGGAGCTTGGTGATAATGGCAAGTACTCAAATGACTGGGATAGGGTCTATCTCATTCCGCATGCCAGGAGGAGGCGGTTTTGGAGTTGCATGAGGTATTGTATGGTCCTGGTATGACTAATAATCTCCTTTTAGTATAGTGTCTAACAAAGTTGAAGTGTAGGGTTGAGTGATTAGCAAGTAATCATTAGGCAAAACATAGCCCGAAGCTTGGTCGACTTTTGGCCAAGGGAGTTCGAGAGGGTGGCCTTTATAGCATAATGGAAAATCCGGTGAAGCAGAGAGCTTTGTTTACCAACAATGACAATTTATGCGATTTTTTAAACACAAGATTTGGGCTCCTGAATTATGGATCGATGCCTCTTTTGAAGGACATGATGGTTTGATTCTTTGATTTCAAGGTGGAGAAGAGGGGTGTGCACTCGGAAAGCATGCCAACGCCACTTTATTGAGCAGTGAGCCCAAGTCAAGGGGGATGCTAGATCTGATTCATTTAGACATCTGTGGACCTATGTCATCATCCTCATTAACAAGTAATTCGTTACCATGTAGCTTTCATTGATAATTCTTCCAAAAAGACCTTGATCTATTTTATGAAGACCAAAGATGAGGTCTTCAACAGGTTCAAGGAGTTCAAAGCCCTTATTGAGAACTAAATAGGAAAGAAGATCAAGGTACTGAGATTAGCAATGGAAGGGAGTATGCCTCGAATGACTTTGATTCCTTTTGCAAGGAAGTATCAAGAGGGAGTTTATAATACTGTAAAACCTGTAATAGAATGGGGTTGTAGAGAGAAAGAACAAGTCCACAGTAGAGAATGCTAAGCCTATGGTTCATGACTATCTGGATATGTTTTTTTGGGAAAAAAACTTGTAGTTTTGTAGTCTACATACTTGACATGTGCCCTTGCAAAATGTTGAAGGACAAGACTCCAAAGGAAGCTTTTACAGGGGAGAAACCAGATGTTTCTCACTTCACAGTGTTTGGGAGTCTAGTTTTCAATCATGTTCCATAGGAGAAGAGGAGGAAACTCGAAGCCTGCAGTTTGAAGGGTATTCTAGTTTGTTACAATGAGATATCTAAGGCTTACAAGATCTATGTTCCATCTCAAAGGAAGATAATAGTTATTCGGGATGTGAAGGTGGATGAGGATGCATGGTCTTCTAGGTCCCAAGAGCTTCCAGTAGCAGTTGAGGAGACAACACTTGTTGCCCCAAGTGTTGGTCCACGGGTTTCATGGGGAGTACAGGTTTAGATCAGGCAGGTTCTAGTATAGGTACAAGTACAACTTTACTCTTCAATACAACCATAAGCCTAGATGGTTTCAGTAGACATTATAAGAGGAAAGGAGCAAGTTGGTGCTCCGACTTCTTTTCAAGCAAGTCATCCTCCTAAGAAGTTTCCCAGTCATGTTGCACTGATTTATTCCATCATTAATGCAGAACCTTCTAGTTATGAGGAGGCAATAGGTTAGTAGATATTGTAGGGTGCCATGGTGGAGTACAACTCCATCATGAAGAATGATGTGTGGGAGATGGTGCCAAGACTAGTTGGGGAATCAATGGTGGACTCCAAGTGGCTGTATAAGGTGAAACATGCAACTGATGGCAACATAGAGAAGTGCAAGGATCGGTTTGTAGCTAAAGGATTCTCTTAGAGAAAGGGAGTTGACTACGAGGAGACCTTTTCTCTAGTTGTTGGGTATACTTGTATCATGATCATTATGTCTTTAGCATCTATTTTTTGTAGGCAGTTATGTAAGATGGATGTCAAGACATTTTTTTGAATGGAATGATTGAGGGTTTGAGGTGCATGGGTGAGAGACCCTTGTGTGCAAGTCGAAGAAAGTGCTTTACAACAGAAACTCCTTACTCGGTACTTGAGGATTGATGAGTACCTATTAGGATTGGGCTTCACCAAAACAATTGTAGATCCCATTTTTTATTATTTATTTGATGGATTTGATTTGTTGGTTTTGGTCCTATATGTATATGACCTGATACTTACAGGGAGTTTTAAAAAGCTCATTGTAGGGTACAAGGAAGAGTTGTGTAGGAATTCAACATAAAGGACATTGGACTGATGCACTATTTCTTGGATCTAGAGGTGTGGCAAAGGGCAAGTGAGTTTTTTCTTGGGTGGGGAAAATACACAATTGATATTTTGAAGAGGTTCCAGATGATTGATTGCAAAACAATTTCCACTCCTATAATACCGAATATGAAGTTACGTGCTGATTGGGATTCAAATTTGGTATATCCTTCGATGTAGAGTTAGTTGATTGTGTCCTTGATGTATTTGGTTGATACCAAATTTGATATATGGTTTTCATTGAACACTTTCAGCAAATTCATGTTTGAGCCGATGCAAATTCATTGGGTTGCTACAAAGCATGTGCTACGATACTTGAAGGGCATAATACATTTTGGTATGAGATATGTAGGGGATGATGAGTTGATATTGCATGAATTAGTTGATTCTAATTGGGTAGGAGATGCAAGCGATAGGAAGAGTACTTCAAAATGTTGCTTCAGTTTGGGTTTAAGAATCAAACCCTAGTTGAGAAGGAAGCAAATTACAGTGGCTTTGACTTCAGCAGAGGCAGAGTACATGGCAGCCAACTTTGTTAGTTGTGAAGCCATCTGGCTTCGCAAGTTGATTGCAGAGTCGACAAGTGAGAAAATGGAGCCCACAATCATTTACTATTACAATCAGAGTTGTATCGAACTCTCTAAGAATCTTGTATTTCATGACTGCTCCAAGCACATCGACATCAGACATCACTTGCTCAGCGACATAGTTTAGAATGGAGCAGCTTGCTTTGGGCAATGTTCCAACAAATCGAGCAGGTTGCAGACATTTTCACAGAACCTCTAGCCGAGGGGAAGTTCGAAGATGTTCCTGGAGAGAGTATGGGATTGGTGGAGAACACATTCCTCAGCGAGAGGGAGTGTTACATTATAGTACTTTAGAATGCATTCTCTAGTAGGGTGTATGTGTGGAACCTAGGTGCACTTCAACAGAGCATTAAAGAACAGCAGTCTTATTCTTGGCAGGTGCTGTACAGATTTTGTAGTTTCTTTTATGTAGTTTGTTTTCCAGTTAGAATAGCAGTCCTTTATTTATTAATGTACTTTTATAAAGTTTGACTTTGTGTATTAGATTATTTAAGGGCGCAAATCCCTAGGAAAAATTAGGTCAAGGTTTGATTAAGTTTTGGGATGGCTCCATTTTAGGATCTGGCTATTTTCACGGTATTTTCTTCAGCTGTGAAAGAAGAACTAGGGTAGATGTTTTATTCATTCAGTGTGAGTGTTTTTCTAGAAGGTGTTCCAAAGCATTGTCGCTTCTATTTTTTGACTAATAAAATAGTGATGTGATTTGGAGCAGATTTGAGTATTTTTCAGTTAGTGTTTCTCTATTGTATATGATTGTAGACTCTACATTTAAAGTTTAGTAGTCTTGATTGGCTTTCAGTTCTGAGCTATCTAGTTGAGAGTTCTTTAAGTCTTCTTACCATGGTGTAGATGAATTTCAACTATTGGTTGTATTTTTGAGTGGGGAAGATGATGGTATGGAGCTGAATGGAATGCAGGTTGAGGGAGCTCCATTAGTCAACCTACAATAGATTGAACTTCATTTCAATCCTTTCAATTGGGTCCTTCTCCATTATAGATGATGTTGTTTACATCTCTCCATGTGCTAGACCATGAAGTGACTCTCGATGGAGAATAAAACTCTAGATATTTTTGTATTTCAAGCATGCTATTTCCTCGGTTTGTTGTCTAAAAGAGCCATTTGCCATGCTGATGCGTACCAAGATCAGCAACAATCTTCTCCCTCTTCTCTGTTGGGCTTGGAATCCTCACCCCAATAGAAATATTTTATTGAGGACAAATATCAGGTGATCAAAACCTGTCAAGTGGAAATTATGGAAATGTTATCTAGGTTTCAAAAATCTATCCAAGTCAAAGGAGTTGGACCCAAGAATAAAAAAGCAGAGGATGATTTTGGTGGGAAAGATGCCAACCATTGGACCATGACAAGATTACTAAAAAGGGATGAACTTGGTGGAGACAAAATTAAATGATTCTTTGGGGAATAAACCTAAAACAAAACTTTCATATTGAGAACATGCATATTGACTTCCTTCAAGAAACAAACTTAACTGATTTTGAGTTTAAAGGGTTATGCATTTATGCTAAGGTCAATCTAGGGACATGGTGATGTTGTGGGATCTTATTGCATTTTCTCTCTTTTATTTGACTGGAGAACATGGCTATATATATATATATATATATATAGTGCATGGATCCTCTATGTAGCACCAATTGAAAGCTTTGTGTTTTGCCTCACATGGCTGCATTGCCAGATTACAAGAAGTGGAGCCTCAAAATGATGAGAAAGTTAGAACAAAGTGGCTCAACAAGCATGATGATACACATGGTCTTGTTGGCATGGCCATAGGAGATGAGTTAAGGTATTTGACGATCTCTTCACTAAAGCCAGTGAGGCACAAGTGATTCAAATCGAAGAGGAGATTGTCAAGCTTGATACTAGCGAGTTTGGCTTTACTGAAGCCTATCTTGGGAGACTCAAGAAGCTGTGATTTGAGGAATGCATTGCTAGATACAAGAAGGAAGATTGCTAGCTTGATCAAATCATCTTGCAATGTCTTTCCAGTGTATGAGGTATTTGTATCTACCTACTACTAACTGTAGAACATTTTTTGGTTGCACTTTCCAATTTGTTGCTTGCGGAAGAAGACATTAATTTGTTGTAGAAGAGATTGGTTCCAAGGATTGTGTTGATACAACCAAAGGTGAACAGAAACAAAGGCATCAATAGGATCCCAAATCAAATTGTACGCCTCTTTAGCTAACGCTAGCCAAAGACAAAACATCCCAGAAAATTGTTTGTACATATTGCAGGAAACTAGGGAATGTAGAACATGAATGCCTTAAGAAGGTAATGGATGTTTCCAAGTAGAAAAAACAACATTTTTTCAATCAACACAAACAACAAAAATTTCAACTTTTGCAGCGTTGTTTGTCATTGTAACCATAGATAGAATACTCGCCAAAAACTCGCCAAAAATTATGCTAAACGAGTAACTCGCAGGAAAACTCGCCAAAAATGCAAAAAAAAAACTCACCGAGTATACTTGGAATACTCGCCAAAAAATTGCCAAAAACTCGCCAAAGACAGCATTTCTTTCCTTTTTTGGATTTTTGGTGAAGAAAAACACAATCATAGAAAAAAATTTGCCATTTTTGGAAAGGGTCCGGGAAGATGTAGCAGCAAAAACTTGCATGTGCCATAACTTTCATTCTGTGGCTCTGTTTCAGGTGTCGTTTTCTCTAAAAGTGCATATTTTCTCGAGCTCTACGCAGGTGATGGCAATATTTTTCTTATTTTCATAAAATCCATTTTTGCACCTTTTTGGACTAAGCAACTTCTTGCAATCTTCTGAAAGAATCATGAGCTTTGATCGCCTGTAGACAGATTAGTAATTAAAAATATTGGATAGCTTTCCAAAACTCGGCGAGTACTCGCCAAAACTCGACGAGTATTCTCCCGTGCTTGAACTAATCACACGAAAAAGCGCAACAAGTTGACTCAAAAAAGGCTCAACGACTTGGTTTTTGTGCAATACAATCTTTGGCTTCACACAAAAAAAGTTGAGGCCACATCAAAGGAGCTCATTGATTTGGATGAGATAGATCCATACAGTGAGTGGACTGGGCAAGAAAAGGAAAACCCTGCGTTCACAGCGGACGAGATTGCTTCTTTTGAGAGGGAGGTGTAATATCCCCTTCCCATTCGAAGACCTTTGGCCTATTTTGTCAACCGACGGCCAAAGGAAAAATATAAAGGTGGCTTAAGTTATATTTAATTATTATAAAGTGCCATTAATAAAAGAAAAAAATATATAGAGCACTTATAATAATTTATATGACTTAATAATTATTAAATCAAGGATGGAAAAGGGCCCAAATATAAATTGTTATCCATCTTAGGTGAAAAGGCGACTTGCCTTAGAAGGGGGAATGAGAACATAGAAAGGATAAATGCCCATTTTATTATGTATTTCCCCTAGAAAAATGTGACTTGCATTAAGAGAGAAAAAGTTGTTGGAAAAAACATTTAATATGGGAAAATATTAAATGTTTGCATAGGGAAAATCCTTGGGAACTAATTGGATATTGTAGAGGTTGTTTTGGGTCTCTTCTTCCTTTATAAGGAGAAGTCGACTTGAAGGGAAACATATTCCATACCATTTGATATTTTCTAATTTGTGTCTTAAGCTTGTAGCTTATGCATATTCTTTCATGTGCAACTGCTGTTTGCAAATATCCAGCTTGTGGAGTAAGATCCCACAGGAACCCTAGCTTCGGTGGTGAGAGATCCATCCCTAGCTAGCAAGGCATTCTTCGGTAGTGAGAGATCTACCCTAGCGTGTCAAGTTTGGAGCTGAATTGATGCCCTAAATGTGTTGGGTGACCTACTTTTTAGGGAAAAATTAGGGTTTCGTGTTTGCTGTGCGAAAACTATTTTTGGAATATTATTCTTCATATTTTTGTGGCCCAAGATCCAAAGTTTCAGCTCATTTGGACTTCTCTAGCAAAAGATATTAATTTTAGAAGTTTTCAGCTGTTTAGGGCACGCTGTAAATTTCTGGCAGCATTCTGTTATTCGAAAAATTCCAAAAATAGTTCTATAATATCTGTTATTGTATTAGCAAGCTCCATTTAAAATTTCAAGAGATTTGAGCAAGTATTTTTGGAGCTATCCATTATTTTCTGTTCGCTGCCCTAGATTTAATTTTCTGCAAAAATCAGATTTCTGTTTGGCTGCAATTTGTCTGTATTTTGCATATTTAAAGTTGGGATTGCCTAAAATCCGTTTAGGGGTAAAATAATGTCCATTGGGGACATTACAGGAGGTTATGGAGGGAGAAGCACTAGCAGGACTCCGAGGAGATATTGGACTGGATGACATCTTTGGAGGTGATCTCCAACATGCAGCAGAGGAGCCACCAGCACCACCATCTAGTTCCATGATCGAGCCAAATTCGCAGCCTT
The DNA here is from genome assembly GCA_019776745.2 of Taxus chinensis. Lineage (NCBI taxonomy): Eukaryota > Viridiplantae > Streptophyta > Pinopsida > Cupressales > Taxaceae > Taxus > Taxus chinensis. The sequence continues at coordinate 158,851,295 of CM034149.1, forward strand.
CTAGGAGGAGCGTGGAGACGCAACCGAGTGTGGGGACTAGTATCAGCCGGTTGTTGTATTTGCATGATGATGTGATTTTGTATTGTATTTGTATTCAAATCTAATAGAAAACACTTCTCCAACATTTTATGGGCTCATTTGATACATTTTGTAGCTATGTGTTGCTTAAAATTTATGTTTTTTAAAGAAATTTGAGTATTTTTTAGTTGCCGAGTATTCCCGAGTATTGGCCGAATATTGGCGAGTTTTTGCCGTGTTTTTTTTTGGGGGTCTAGCGAGTTTTTGGATTTGGCGAGTTTTCCTACTATGATTGTAACAATAGTTCCCTAGACAAGCTGTAGAATATTATGACTATCATGAATTTGTAATATATTGCTTTTGGTTTGATTGAATCTAAACAGAAGGATATTTCATAGGAAAAATTTGCAGCCCATAAATTTTACTACCAATCCTTAGATGAGCAGGTTGCAGCCATTCTTCCTACTGTAAAGTTAATCCAAATCTCTAGAAAATATCTTTAAAAAATCACGTGCATGGCATACACATGTAATAATGTTATATATTGATGTAAGGCTGTTGATTACTATTTACAAAGAATGGCTAGAATGTGCTTAAAAGTAGTAGATTAAAATAACACTGCCAAAGTCACCACAAGTGAGCCAAAAACAATGTTCATGAGATAGAGGGAATGAATTCTTTGAGGAAAAACTTTTACGAGAACAAACTTCTGTTATTAAATGACCTGCATATAGTATTTTTGAATTGCTTTTTTAATAATGTAACATATGTAATATACAATTTAATTACAATTCATTGTGAGTAACATTCATTGTAGCTGGGGTTGGCAACGCCATACATGGTTCTCAAGTACAAATGACCTCTTGGTATCTGATCTGCTTGGATATCCAATCTAATAACACGGCAGAGGCTATTGGTATTGGATGGGAAAGTGTCATAATCTCTAATTGGGTTGGGTGGAGACGGACTATGATTACTACCTTAAATTGTGTGTTACTTTAACTCCGGAGATATAGCATCTTTAGGCTTTTGATAGAGAATTTTTTTTACCTTGGGACAACCTTCTAGTGATTCGAAGAAACTCATAACCAACATGAGAATAATAGATTTGTTGATCCCCTGATCAAGGATAGTCATACTCTTGATATGGATTTCTACACCTGCTAAGAGGGTTTTCTTCTTAATGAATAGGTTAATGGGTAACTACAAGTACATGAAATACAGGGGAAAAATGCTAACCTGTGGTAAAAGTGATTTTTTTCTCATGCCTAATATCTGGATTTAAGCCTAAGTTTCATGCTCCTTATTTTCCCACACCCCTCCTCTATCCATGCTTATTTTTCAGACTCCCATCTCTTTGATAAGCATGCCTACCTAAGGTTTTTTTTTGTTGACGTTTCTCAAAATAATTGTTAGTCCCATGTACGGGGCTTCTTCCAACCTCCCTATGTAGGCCTCCTCTTGTCTTGCCTCGCCATCCTTATGGGAGATGCACTACTGTGTTCTTTACTTGTCACCAATTTACTCTGCTAATTATGATTGCGCCCTCTTTCTGGTTTCTTTTTCTATCCACTTCTTTGGACTTGTGTTAGTTTTAAAAATTCAGCGGTGGCTTTTCATTGCTATGTTGTGTAGCTCTCTGTATTCCTCCGGAATTCTTGCTACAATGGTGAACAACACTTTGCTTGTTAAAGCACCTGCTCCTTACAAATAAGGAAATGGCTAAGTGTTAGGTTGTGGTCCCTGTTTTCATGTGTGAAAGTGTTGAAGACTGGACACTAAGAGTACTGTACACTTTTCATGTATCCTCGCCGGGGTTCGAGGCCGGGCCGGGCCTAATTTGAGCAGGGGTCCGGGGGCGTAGCCCCTGAAAAAAAAAATTTTAGGCGTAAATTTTTTGGCCTCCTGCACCCGACATATCGGGAAACGTGCTTTTCTCATATTCGAGTTTTTTGACCCATAGGTTTATGGGACGGGTTTTGCCCATGGTTTTGATACCTACGGTTTTGTAAAATTGCTTAAGCAGTTGTCTATTTATATGGTCTTATGCATATGATAGATGTACAAGCAAATGTATTGCAGATGTGTTTTGAATTCGGCTGTGAATTCTGTAGAGTTTGTTGAGCATAGCTCCAAACGGATCTGGGTATTGTATTGAGAGAGCGGTGGCTTGTAATAAAATCTGAGCAAGTGATTCTTGGTGGAAGTAGCCCAAATTGGGTGAACTGCGTTAAAACTGTCTCTTTGTGTTGTGTTATTTTATTCTGCAATTTTATTTGAGATCTGTAATAATTTCTACATATTAGTTTCTACTGTTGCGATTCTGTGAGGGATTATTCCGCATATTTTATCCCTTATTTCCTAACACTAAGTGGAAGAGAGAGCAGAAAATCAAGTACGATCATGCTTACCTGGAGCATTTGAAAAGCTTGGAAGTTGGAACATGGCAAAGCCCCTAACAAGGTAGGTAGCGAGTTGGAATTAAAGGCATGATATGGGAGGATCTAGTTGATGATGGAACCACTAGTGGTATAAACATTTTACCAAAGCTACTATCATAAAAAAACAGATAGATTCACATCTATTGGGACTAACAAATTCCTCCAAATTAAAATTAGAAGGCAATAATGCTTTTACCATGAAAGCTCTACAAGGGTTGAAGAGTTCAGTGGTGGATTGGAGCAAAAAAATATGCTCGGTGGTAAGAAGCTTGTTGTTAAAGTGCTCAAGGAGGAGCTGCATCAGAATCAAGATTTTTCTTATGTGCATGCAACCCTTCTTGGCATATCTGCTAAAGGTGAGTCATCCCCTTTTATCCCTTCCCCTGCACTCACTTTTGGTGTTATGGGTTTCTAAAATTGTGTGATATCTGACCATCTGTTCAGCATGGGGGGAGTTAGGCTGAAAAGACTTTGGATGATAATGGTTTATCCAATAGAGTAATGGTGGCTAAACTTAAGTCTTTGAAGGATAAAGTGAATTCCCTAAAAAATCTAACCAACAACCTCCACGAGACTAAGAGTTTCTAGGAGGAGATAAAAAGTTAGTTTGGTAACTCTATGAGAGCTAAGGAAATCAAAATCCAAGCCATGTAAAATAGAGTGGTCTTCTTGGAGAGGGAGAAAGGCCAGACCAGAAACCTATTGTCCCCCAAAGAGGATTTTGATGTTGTAAAAGCTTGGAGTAGACAGTCAATTCTTGAGCTTTTTAATGTCTTTTTGGCTTTTCAGCCAATCAGTAATTTTTGTAACATTGGCATTGATAGGCAGGATAGTTATAGTGCCAGGCATCATAATTGTTTTAAGGTCGATTATATGTTTTTATACAGTGGTTTCAAGTATATTTTTGATGCTATCAACTCTGAATTTTGTCCTGGCCTTGATAGGGATATTTTACAAGCCATTCGGGTGTATTCATCTGATGCTGTTGGTCATGTATTTTCACACCTGAACACTGTGATATCAAGCCAGTTTGGAATACTTCTGTAAATTTCTTTTATCAAATTTTTATTATAAGATTAATATGGAAGTGTAAATTTTCACGTACCCATTTTGAGTTTGGAGTTAAGGCGACGATCTGTCGCAATTTTTTGAAGGTTTATGCTATTATGTATAGACGATGGGAAGCCGTATTTACTTGGCTCATAATGGATTGGATATTGGCCATAATGTTGGTCGTATTAGAAAATGTGCAAGTTCTTAGAGAGAGCCATTAAAGACAATAAAGCATTTCCTTAAAAATATGAAGGGTACTTAGCAGCTTGGTATATAGTTTGCCAGTGGGGCGAGGTTCCTTTGATTAAGGCTCTGATTGGGTTGGAGATGAAGATGATAGAAAGTCCACTTTGAGCTTTGTTTTTCAACTTGGATTGAGTCCAATTGCTTGGTCAAGAAAGAAGTGATCCACTATTGCTCTTTTGTCTGCTAGGGCAGAGTAATGATGTGTTGTCACAATTGAATAGTAGGCAGTTTGGTTGCAGACAGTTCTTCATGAGCATCGGCTTTGACAACACCCTACCTTGTAGTGTGACAAATAGAGTGCTGTCGTGATCATTCAAAATACGGTGAACTATTTGAGGACCAACGACATTAAAGTCCATTGATATTATACTCAGTAGATGATCTAGGATTTTGTTATTTAATTCGACTACAAAAATCAGGCATAAAATTTGAGATTAAATTCGACAACAATAACAAGATAAATACAACCATCTATTTCAAAATTCTTTGAATCTCACAAATCTATACCATAGATTACAAAATAATTTTGTAGCTTTATTGAACTGAAAAGAAATTTTTGATTGATGTATAATATAAATAACAGGATAAATACAGAATATACCCTTATTTATAAATTTATTATTTACGAAGGAGAAATGCTAAAAAAATGGCTATCCGCAGATGCAAACTATCCAGAAAAGACTTGAAATCAACTATTTGAAACACAAAGAGACTAACAGAGATGACAACAAGCATAATACTTCTTGTTGTCGAATTTAATCACAAATTTTATGCCTGTTTTTTGTAGTAACAATTATTTTACTGATTTATCCTCCATGAATTTGAACACAAATTCGAATGCGGCAACCTAGCTCAAGAAGTGTGAGATTAGCATGTAAGTTAAGCCGTTTTTAGCTATAGCAAATCAATTCGGAATACACGTAGAAGATTGGGACTAAGCAAGGAAAAAAAACAATTCGGAATACACGTAGAAGATTGGGACTAAGCAAGGAAAAAAAACAGACACCTAAACCTGCCTATCTCTGACATCTATGTCATTATCCCACTCCCGGTAGACTACACAGTGAGCAAGATTTAGGACTACATTTTGGGACAAAAAAGTTGAGGACGAAAAATAACTGAAAAGGCCAAGAAGACAGATGCGGAAAATTTCTAGGGATGTAGAGAAATGTTCAAAAATAGAAACTTGTGTGTGGGAGGAGTGGAAAACAAAGAACAGAAAACAGAAGAAAAAACAAAGCAAAATCTCTTTTGTTTTCTTTCTAGAAGCAAAGAATATGGAATGAACTGCCCTAAAAGCTCTTTGCTTGCCACTGTTTGCTTTTGAATTGTAAAAAATAAGAAAGAACATAGCTAAGAGTAAGAGAAAATCGGAATATCAGAGGTTGGATTTTGCACCAGAACTGAAATTTGGAGCAAAAATAGTGATTCCCTGTATGTTGTTGATAGTAAACCAAGTAGCTCCAAGTTTTCTTACCAGCGACTTCCCCTTTGACTTGGAGATTAACCCCACATCCAACAAGGCAAAGCTGGTGTATAAAAACTGTTCAACCAATAGAGATTCAACCTGATAGAGATTGATTTGGAACCGATTTAATGGTGAAAACTCTTAATGACTTGATGTATAGGACATGACAGGGTTTAAGGGGAAAATATTCTTCCAAAACATGGATCCTACTCCCATGTTGATGACTTACAAAGATGAATCAGATGAACAAGAGAAAAATATTGAAGCACGGTAGTAGAAATAGAAAATTCAGGTCCATCAATATATATTTGACATGGAAGGAGAAGCAGCTTGAATAATCTTTGGTAGGATGACGATATATGAGAGCAAGCATCCTTATATAGAAGGTCAATAGGCCTATTTATAGCCTCAGTGTTTGACCCCAAAGAGATTTTTTTTTTTTTTTCTTGAAGCATTCGGGAATTCTTCCATTTGTAAAAAGGTAAAGTTATTTTTTTAGGTCATCGCCAATTGAGGCACCAATTTGGTGTACAAGACCTCCATTTTTGAAGCGCACAAGAGAATTGTTTTCCATTTACCTTATATATTGTTCAATGAGGTTTACATAACCTATGCCCCTTTTGATTCAAAATGGTGCCTTTCTATCAAGGTCACTCAGGCTGTACATATTTAAGAGGAAACGCGCAAGGTACACCCAAGTATGCAATGTTTAAAAATTCTTTTGTCGACACAAGGATGAGGATAAGCATTTGGTGATTTCAATCCTTCGATGAACCTAAGCAATTAATTTATTTGGGGGTGGTTTAGTATTCTAGTAGTATTGTTTTCTATTGTTTTGCTATAGTCATTTCACATTTCCAGATTCTTGTAAACCTAACCATTTTCGATCAGCTTCCTGGGCGCTTTTTCCCTATGGCCAATATTTTGTTTATCATGCTCCCGAGTTTATGCCAATTATCTATTTTTGCTTGAAGACTATTGAACCATTTGAGTACTGATCTTTTGAGAGGTGAAGTACTATTATAGGAACTTTATCTTCTTCTGGAATTTTCTACAATTGATATTAATTTTCAACTAACATGAGCCATGCTTGATAGGCGTGTCGCCTTCGGGATCAAAGGCTTGTATTTTGTCCTTTTTTCTCTTTATCAAAGGAGGGGCTGGGGCAGTCTCGATTCCTACATCTGTATCCTCCACATTTGTCAAGTTCCTTTATTTTGTTTGGGTCTCTTATGATTAACTTTGGATATGCATTTGCATGGTTTTTCTTTGCTTCCATATCATGTTATTCATGGCTTAATATTTGTGTGGCAGTGGGATCCTAACTTGGTTTATTTATGTTGTTTGCGATGGTGTTGGTGCATGAGAAAGATATTCAATTGGTTACGATACCATTACTACAGATGGTCCCATAGGAATACCCATGCACAGTGGAAAAAATACAAGATAAAAATCTTGTCTATGCTAGTACCTGCACACACAATACCACAAATTAATAACCCAAAACCCAGTAGGTATAGGACAGGAAAGACCATCTTTTAACCATGTGCAAAAGGAAACTACCCTTAATCTTCATTGCTGATAAGGCATCACTAATCTGGGACTCAGCCAACTCGTCTTCACTGTACAGCTTAAGACCAAAGCTATATCAAAACACAATAAACAACATCATGTAAAAACCATCTAAGATATCATCAATAATTTTGTGTCCTCCGGAGTCAGACTACAGGTTTTTCTATTTGAAGGGGCTGATTTATAGGCATCTCCCAGGGGCTTGTCTTCATGCGATAATTTATGGGTATCTTGCTTGAAGGTAACAATTAACATGTATTGGCGTTTTCATATCAATAAATATTCATAGGATGATTTATTAACTACATTCAACAAGAGTATTTACATATGTCTTCAACACATCGAGGTTTCTAGTTTTCATGCTCGAAAGGGAGCAATTTATAGATCCCATCAATATCTCTTATGATAAGCACATGGAAATTTACGAACCCTCAATAAGAGGAGGATTTACAACACCACAATTCTCAATAAGTTTTCCCATAAAATTATTTATATATCGCCCATGATATGAATATTTTTAGGTGTCTTGATTGGCATTCTCATTTAGAAAATTATAATAGCAGTCATATGCTGTAACTTCTCATCAAATGTGGTCAATTGTTAGTCAACAGAAGCAGGTTCATAAGTTATAAGTCGAAGTAGTGAATGTCTAGATGCAAGTACTATGGCCAACATCAGCCAAAAGTAGTCAATGTACCTTCAGTTTTATATATCCCCCACAAAATGAAGATATTTAGGTGTCTTGATTGGCATTCTCATTCAGAAAATTATAATAGCAGTGATATGTTGTAAATTCTCATTAAATGTGGTTAATTGCTAGTCAACAGTAGCAGGTTCATAACTCAAAGAAGCAGTGAATGTCTAGATGCAAGTACTATGGCCAACATCAGTCAAAATAGTCAATGTACCTTCAGCTTTCAGTGAAATCAGCAGGGAGTTTTGACCAATACAGAAAACTCCAGCAGATATTCTGGTCAATGGAGCATATTCCCTAGTGAATACGACAGATTCTTGGATCAAATAGTTGTCTAGTTAATACTTCATTAGATAAGCTCAAAGGTGTAAATTATCAGCGAGCTCATTGTTCAATGCCATAAGAACTTACTGTTGTCACTGACATCACCAGTACAGTGTTCTCTTTTATCCATTTTTCTACCCCAAGATCTTTGCTGATCAAATGAGAGAATCAACGTGTGTGTCCATTGACGAGGCCCATTTATTGATATTTATGGGTTTGAACTGCACATTCATGGGGCTATTGTGGAACCAGTCAAAATTTCACCGTAAATATTGTTGACATTAAAATACCAGGTCAGCCAGGAAAAGAAAATAAGTGAGACCATGAGGTTATAGTAAAAAATGTAGGGATTTCATGATAAATATGATGATGATGTTAGAATGACTTCATAAACATTAGCAAGATGCTATTAAGTTATTAACCCATCGTGGGTTTAATCTGTATTTCTTGTTGCTTTTCCTATCTCAGGATATCCTAGTAGTTGGAATATGTAGCTTCCTGTTTTTCTTTCAAGTGAAGGCTACTCGGGTCCATAACATCCTTAGAAGAAATTTCTATACCCAACTGTTATTTGAAAAAGAGTGCAGGAAATAGACTGGATTAAATTGAACTCCATTAGGGGATGCAAAGTTTGTTGATTTTGCAGTGGATATGCATGTCCAAAGCACACAAAGCATTGCAGAATAAATGTGATTTTAGCAAAATGGATGTTGGATGATTCTGTTTTTCTTCCGAATCATTGCTGAAGTGCTTATTATTGCAAAGACATTTGTGAAGTTTGCTCCATATGCATTATATTATAACTAGGTGCATCAGCATACCAACTCAAAGTTGCTTTTGTTTTGCATCTGGCATACAACTGAAGACAACACATTTTGGAGGACTTAGTGAACTCAAAATTAAAAGGAATTATCAACTCTAGAGCACAACATACAATATTGGCAAAAATATCCCTGCAGCATTTGCATCATTGCCAGCATCCATACTTATACTACATGTGAGAAAGGAAGCCAGGATAACCTCTTTTACAGCACGGACTTGAAAGAATTTTAATTTTTTTGACAAGTTATAATGATCTTTTAGTGATACTTTGACTAGTCGAAGTTGCAGCTTGACCTTCGACTGCCTTTGAGTTTCTTATGCTTTGAATTATTGAACTCTGAGCTGGATGGTACTAGTTTAATATCTTTGCAGTGGTGTTCTGTGTGTTTAAAACACCTTTGCATACTTCCAAGTTCCAACTATCTCGGTTCTGTAGTTATTCGACACTCACTAACTGATGGTTTAGTGACTGGGTTTAACTTTAAGTTTTAGCCCTTATTTAATGCAATTGAACCTTTTAAAAATTAGGGAAGCCAGGATAATTTTATTTTTATTTTTTTGTTCTTTTGAGAAAAAGCTCCCCACAGTTGACCAATTGAAATTACGAAATTGCCTTAAATACATCATTGAAAACCATTACAATTGTTAGAAATAGCTAGGCAACATCTAGGTGGATGTCATAATTTCTTACTACCAACAACTTCTTGAACTGACTACAATAAACAGATTGCTTACAACTAATGTCAACTGATTAAAACCAAATTCAGAACTGACATAGCATATGAGTCCATGTAGTATTAATCCCTCCTGTCATTGAATTGATGCCACAATAACTCTTCAATCCAAAGAGCTTTAGTGTTTCAACACAAAAGCCTTGTTAAGGCCATAATGATAATGCCATCGCTAGTCAAAAACTCAAAACTTGCCAAATATATGATTCATTATTGTCCTTGATGGAAAGCTTCGTATTCTTTGTTTTCAAACAAAGAGCTTGTGGCCCAACAAACATGATTCAAGGGTTAGTTTTATTGCAGTCAATGTACAAGCTGTAAACTACTTGCATGTTTAAGCTATGCTTGATATAAACTGTAAATAATGCATAGAGCCGTAAATAATAGCCAAAAGACATACATATTGCACATCAAAGACAGCTGTTGCAATATGTATATGAGCCAAAATGATGACTGAGATGATGGTTTCACATGGTGTGAATTTTACAAAACTTTTAGTCATAGAACCTATTGAGGAAAGACAATAGACTATCATAAAAGAAAATCATCTAAAACTTGAAATACAATCCTCCATACACTATATGGAAAATAATATATCTAAAAACTTGGTAAAAAAGATATGCAGATCAAGGAAGATAACTTTGTAGTATGCTCTTATCCATTATTTAGTTTATCAGGCTTGCTGCATTCAAGCAAATTGTGCATATTTAAGTGATAATGCTCAAAACATAATGCAAAAGCCTAACACGAGGAAAAGAAAAAACATTCCTCTTCTCCTTCTATACCTAAGGAGAGCCATTGTTTCAATGACTCCTAATAAGAGGCTGCAAATGGTCACCCTTCTTATGAATATCCATTCAAATTGTCCATACTAAGACTGAAAGGAGTCTATTGCAGGAATGTGACAACTTTCCTAATACAATGAAGAGAAAAATCAGACAACGAGTAAAAAAACTATTTTCTTTCATGAGAAGGGACTAGACCAAGGCCTCTTTAGGTCTGCCCACAATTATGAATGAGATTGTATCCTGTTAACTAATTGAATATTGCTTATGCATGCATTGTATGTTTGATTGTTAATCACTAGATTAAGGATTACCAACTGAGGAGGATAATCAGGCTAATGAGGAACAAGATGATAGGAAAAAAAAAAGAATTATATTATTGTCTATAAATGACTGAAGTAGGTGAACATACAAAAAATAAAAATAAAATTTAACAAGACAAATCCAGGATGAAGCTGATGCGGTCAGCTAATAGTAACGACAGGCAAATACCAAGAAGAACTCATATGAGGAATTGGTTCCCGAGAACTTTCTTTTGAGTTGCAAACAGTTCCAAGGGCCAAGGTGGAAAACTATGTTACAAATAAGCTATCTATACAAAATATTGTAACAGCCCAACCTTGTTCAGTAACTAGAAATGGTCATTCCAGGAAGTTACCTAACCAGGCTGTGGGAAGGGGCCGACCATAGATTAGGTTTGCAGTTGCACTACTGTAGGATTGTAGGATGTGATCTGTTCTTGTAGATATGATTGATTCCTATTAGTTGTGTAGCTAGGAGTTATGAATTGATAAGGATAGTAGCATTAAATTATAATAGAATAGTGGCTAATGTGTTGAGACAATATAAGCTTGATGTGTTGCTTCATCAAAGAACGAAAAACCTGGGGTTTTAGATTAAAGGCGCCTACCAAGTTGGCCTGGATTGGATTGGATTGGGCCCTATAGTGGTCCACAGTTCATGTTCAGGTTAAAGGCAGAGTTCTTTTCTGGTATCCTTTGGTATCCTTATAAAGGGGAAAGATCAAGATGCTGTGTGTTTTAAGTGTAGTTGTTATTGATCACACACTAGTTTTTTGTTCATTTTATGCTCCACACTCAGCTCCAGAGAGAACTCAATTCTGAGATTAGATCTAATCTTCTTCCTGTTTAGTGGATGGTTCAAGGTCATCTTGACATGGCATGAATGGGATGGAGATAGAGGATGTGGCTCTGCAGCTAAATTGTCCAACATTCAAATGCTACCATGGAAGCAGTGTAGACATGCATTTCACATGCTTGATTTTAATTGGAAGCAATAACTAAAGAGATATCTGGAGAGTTTATTCGATCAAGTAAATAGCAAGGAGATTGTATGATGCCTGTCATGTTGGATAGATGTCATGGCTGTATTTGACCTCTTTCAGTTCTCTAGTTCCTCAAGTAGAGAAAGTTGAAGTTCTTGCAAGGGTAAATTATTCAGATCGTCGTCCATGTACTCACTTGTCTTTGTTTAATATCCGTGCAAGAGAACAACGTTAAAACTTTATTTAAGCTCAGAATAATTTTTTATTTAAGCTCATATTTTCACCTTTCTCCTTAGAACATTGTAGAAGAGCCATTGCAATTGCTTGGAGGCTTGTCCTGCTGTGTTTTTGTGTAAGAAGGGGTGGTTCTTTTTGTGGGAAGCACCCGTTCACAGTTCAATACAATTATTTAGGGTCTGGGGTAAGATGATTTGTAGGTAAATTGGAGGAAGGACAAAGAGCTTTAGATGCAATTCAATAAAAAATGAGTCATGCTTGATGAGAATTTCTTATACCCATTCTTTGAAGAGGATATTGCAAAACTCGAGCATTCCTTATGCAAGATTGAAAAATACGTGCGAGGAAAGCTTGTGATCAATCAAGCGATGAATTGTTTTTAAGAGAGCATCCTTCAGAAAAAAAAAAACACTTCACTTTTGTTGAGATATGGATGGTTTTGAATAATAGGGAGAAAATAAAAATGGCCTTTCTTTGTAAACATTTTTGTCCTTTCCAATGAATGAAAGTAGAACGCTAGTTAGCAATAAATATCATTTTTATATTCTTTAAGAAGTTAAAGATCCAATGGGCCCCTTTTCTTAGGTGAGGTGAAAGTTATTATTTGGATGACAAAGGATGGTAGTCACCAAGCGAGAATGGCTTTCCTAATGAATTCTAAAAAGCCATGCAAGAACCATTTCTATGGTTGCTTCTTTGTTTGGGTAAAGAGTATTTAATAGTAGACTTGGTGGGAATTTAAATCAATGAAGAGAATAAAAAACAAGGCTAATGAAGGTGTAAATAAAATGTGCCCTGCGGCTCATTTTGATTAACCTTGCCCTTTCAAGATTAAAACTCTCAAGGGATACCTTCTCAGCCGCACTCTTCCACTCTAAGGCTTCTGCCTTATGTTTTCTCATTGTTCATAATCTCTGCATTCCTCTAACCATCAATTCTTAGTTCTTCACAGTTGCAGAGCTTCAATGGAAGCCACTCATGGTTTTCATAGGTTTCAATAGCCTCAAAGCAGTCACATGCAGCCACAAGTCATTTCACAAATCCATGGAAGGACTGAATGCATCAAGCCAAGCTTCAAGAGTTCCAAGCAGTGTCTCAAATGGAGGCCTCCCAGTGTTTGAGATAACTCAAAAGCAGCTGTGTTGAAGAGAAAAATAGAATCTATGTGATTGGGCCATGTGGGCTAGTCATGTGAACTCAGTTCGCAGAGGCCAAAGTTAAATAAGTTCGCAGGGAAGCTACAACTCAAAAGGTGTGAGGCTACAAGATCATGAAAATTGTCACAATCTTGGCGAAGCATTTCATAGAGGTCCCCTACTATCAACAGAGCTCATAGAGACTCCAAGGCTACAAGACTATGGTATGAGGTCATGTGTAACCATCTCTTCAAGTCTCAGGGTCACTTTGCAAGCCAAGGTGGGGCCATAGATCGTAGTGCAAGACTTCGAGGTAAGACCGCTTGTCACCATTTCGATGAACCTTTTCACTGAGTTGTCACAAAGGTGTGACCAAAGATTTATATGATCCAAGAACCTCAAGGACATGGTTGGGCCACTTGTCGCCATTTCGGTGAAAATTTTCATGGGGGACCAAAGTCTAAGATCAAAAGTGTTGGGAGAGATTGCGAAATTTTGGCACATGTTATATTCTCAGCGAGTCATTTCATAATGTTCGTGGTGGAAAATTGGTCCGCATGAGTTTAAAAGGCCATAAATTTCACAAGGAAACTCCAATCAATGCATTCTTGTGCTCATTGGAAAGCTCGTCACTTTTATATTGATTGGGTGCATATTGGGGCCATAGTTCACAATTAAAGTCTTTGGGAGCCGCTTTGCTTCTCAATACCTATTAAACATTTCCACCAACTCCGATGACTCATTATTGAGAAAATGCACTTCCTAAAGGTATAATATTATTGTGAAAATGCACTTCCTAAATGACTCTTTTAGTGTGGGAATATTTTGTGGTCACTTTGGGTTGTTGATTGCTTTGAGATAATGAAATACATAAATCTTCATGAATTCTTATCTTGATAGATAAGCACAAGAAGAGATGGTTGACGTTTAATGCTTTGGGCTCTTTCTTTTCTATTACTTATCTCTCATGAATTGTATAAGGAGAATCTATTTTCAAAGACTAGATTTGGCATGCTTCCTTGGACCTGCTTGGGCCACATTTTGTTCCATATTGCTTAAACCTTTTTTCGTTGATTGTATAGTGCCTGACCTTTATGTTGAACTTGCAAGCGCGTGTACTTTTTGCATCAATGAAAATTAATGTGGTTCTTTCTTGTATACCCTCTAATCTTCATAGTGTTCTTTACCTCTTGTAGTGTTCAATGTATTTTGTCTTCAATTTCTTGCATATTCACAAGTGTTATGTTGAAATCTAGCAAGGGAAGAAGTCATACAACCCCAAACTCACTCTTGGCATATCATCACTTTTCCTTATTTCCTTGTCTCTTTTCCCTTGCAAGCTCTTAATTTAGCATTTAGGTGAGCAGCGATAACATTAGGGGTAGGTTTAGAGGAGATCCAACTCTCTTTGGAGATTTGATTCAAAGAACGAGTCCCACACTTGGAACCATTCATGTTGTTGAACTTAATGTGGAGGAAATTTCACAAGTGAACGTATTCAAAGATCAACAATTTTTGGCACGCCTGGTAGGACACCTTTTTTTCTTGTTGCAATTGTCGTAAAGAGCCATGAATCCTTTATATTGAATAAATTTAGTTGGGATTTTAATGTGAATCTTAATTTTTCTTGCTTTGGAATAATTCACAAGCACCCAACAACTCCACTATGTTTCCAAAATCCTAGTGACTTCAACACATGAGAAGATTAGAAACAAGAGGAAGTGCCAAGTGGAAAGGTCAGTTTGAGTTCTTGAAACTTTCAGCGAGGAGGAAAAGAAGTAGGTCCATACTAACATCCACCTCTTCCATCTTCAGAACTCAATCCACTTCACCACCTCAAATGACTTTTACTACATCTTGGGGAAATCTTCACCCCGTAATCTTTATGACTTTACAAAGAAACCATCCCTTTATCACTTTTAATGGAGGTAGTCCTCTAGCTTTAACCGTATGGAGTGAAATCCCAGTAACTACCCTCAAATCTCTTCTTTACTTTATTGGTGAGAATGCTATCACTCCAATTGATCACATTCAAGATGTGGCTATCCTTTGTGCAGTTCATCACATTACAGAGAATGATGTGCCCCCCAGGCTACTTGCTTCTTCTCTCAAATGAAAAGCTCTTGACTAGTACAAGAGCTTGCCTCCAAATTCAATGCACGATTGGGATTGATTATGAGAGAGACTATATAAACAATTCAAGGAAAAGGGAGACAACCGATCTCTGATGGAAAAGCTGACCACTATAATAAGGGCTTTAACTGAAACATTGTCTGATTTCAATCATAAATTTCAGAATTCCTTCTCCTCACATGGCCTTCATGTACTATCTTAGGGCCTTAGACTCTGATATTGCAGTGATGATCTAGTCTGGGGGGACACTATTTCCTGATGCCTATGAGCTTTCTCTCCAAGCTGAAAATACCTTGATTCAGTTAGGGAAACTAGCTCTAAGACCTCCCATGCCCTTATTCCCTGAAATTCCTAGTACTAATTGAAATTCAATCCAAATACCTATTGTATTAAAGCACATTGCCACAGTACCAAAGCTTGAAACCACTCCTAGCACTTCTTCTAATGAGTTACATGAACTCAAAGCTATGTATAGGAAGAATTTAAATGAGATGATCATTATCAAAAGGCAGCAATCCTAGGAAACCCCTAGACCTTATCAGCCCTATAATCCATCCTATTAGCAAAATAAACTGCAAAACCAGGGCCAAATAGTCCCTACCAAGTCTCTAGAACAACTTCCTCCTGTCATGACTCCAAACAGAGCCTTAATTCCAATGCAAATTATCATGGTTGAAAAAATGAAGTGATGCTCTACCCATTTGGGCTCCCACATGATAGACATAGCTTTGCTTATGGAAATGTATGCCAAGCATTGATGAAACAAAGCTCTTTGGTATAAAAAAATCAAGAAACATAGCAACCTCTGCCTCCAACATCAACTCCTGAAGGAAATCTAGCCTACTGGCTAGAAAGTGACTTTTTGCACAGCCAATAAGGCTAGAGAAAGTTCAACAAAATCCCAAGTGCACTCTGATTACAATACAAGATCAAAGAAGAGAGTCTTGGAGACGAATGGTTAAGCAACTCAAAGTCAAAGACCTCTGCTAGAAAAGTAGTTCCAAACAAAACACATTTCACAAACAAAGCAAGTTCCTTCAAAACCTTGGCAGCCACGAGCCCCTTATCCAATGACTGAAAAGTCAAAGATAGATTGGATTGTCTACAACTTTCCAAAAGTTCAGCTTGGGCATCTACATGTTGTGGACCAGATGAGGAAAACCAATGTGAATGTCACAATGTGGGATCCTCTAGCTATGCCTAGCCAGATCAATCTCTTACAAGAAGCCTTGAAGCAGTTGAATAGTGCCAAGTCAAAATGAAGGTTATTTCAGAACCAACCAGCTTGTATCAGCCCAAAACGACAAAAATAAGTAGTCAAGTAAAGCCTCCTCCATTTTATGTCTCTCTAATCATAGGGAAACACCTAGTCCATAAATGCATGATTGATTCTGGTGCAGATAGTTTTATCATGCAAAACAAATAGCTAATGTATTAGGAATTAGCTATACCCTTGTTAACAAAGGAAGTGTCCAACTCGATGATACTGCTGTTAAACAGTTGGAATCATCAAAGATTTGAATCTAACCATGCATGATTGCCCTAGCATAACAGTTCCACAAAAAAATTCAGTCATTGACCTCCCTCACATGTTTGCTATATGTTTTTCTAGAGACATTCCTGCTAAAATAGGGGAATATTTATCTCTAGATTGGTCTCATATGATCTTAAGGGCCAGGTTTGGTACCAAAGTAAACATCAAAGCTAAGCCTATTGCTCAATGTCACGTAGAAGCTTTCAATTCAAAGCCATTAGAAGCCAAATGTGCTATACAAGATGATGACCAAGAAGAGACCTGTTCTCCCACTAATGAGCCTCAAGAAGAGATCCCTAATGAATAAATAAGAAGAGATCCCTAATGAATAAATAGATTAATGGGCTCAAGATAAGTGGGGATTTGATCCTATTGATACTTTCGAAGAAACTGGTATGGGCATATATTGCATACAAGAGGAAGATACTCAAATTCCACAAATACTGAAAGAAAGAAGAAGAATTGGAGGGCATCTAGGAGATGATTTTTGATGGATCTAAATATAAGGTTGGTGCTGTTTCAAGAGTAGTATTGATTTTCTCAAGAAAGCAAAATATTTTCTATACACATAGGCTGCAATTTAATTGTTATATAAATGTGGCTGAGTATGAAGCCGTGATCCATGGCCTACAAATTGTAGAAAAGAGAAAAATCAAGTTGCTACAAGTATATGGAGACACAAAGTCAGTCATCGAGCATGTAAGGTCACAATGCATTGCTAAGAATTCTTTGCTACAAGCTTACATGCATAGGGTGTGAGGCCTCTGTGAAAATTTTGATTCCATAATTTCCAAACAGTCCCAAGAAGACAAAATTCAGAGGCCGACAAGATTGTTTTAATTGTTGAACAGTTTTATCCACCGAGAGACCTCTTGAAGATGAAGATCAATAAGTGAGACTCATAATCAGACCAGCTGTGCCTGACAATGATTGCCATTGGAAAGTCTTTGGGAGTGACAACCAAATCGCCAATTTTATTCAGCATGAAGCTGAGTTTTCAGAGGATCTGCAGCCAAAATTGGAGTAAGCACATGATAGCCAAATCATCCAGTTGAAGACCAATAAGCTACTTAAGGGATCAATGACATTGGAAAGAATGTTCAACCTCAATGATCAATACATGGGAGAAAAGAGAAATATGGTGATCAAGAGTGAAGACTACCAAGAGATGCTCTCATAAATCTCTCAAGTTGGGAAAGATAAGTACCTCAAAACAAGAAACTTTTGTTTAAAAACGTCAAGAATACAATGATATCATTACATGGACATACAATGATCTTAAATGATATCAAGATGCTATCCACAAGACTATAGAGCTCATGCCTAATACCAAATAAGTGAGACAAAAGCACAAACCCATTTATCTGTAAATAGAATCTCTCATGAGGAAAGATTCGACCAAGCCGATTGAAGCCACATCTTCTCCATCAAACATTTTACTTGGGAGGCCAATCTTGTTCTTGTTAGGAAGAAAAGTGATGAAATATACTTGTGTGTAGATTTTAGAGATCTCAACAAATTCTCTCTCAGAGACCACTTTCTCTTACTGTCCATTGACCAAATACTTCAAACCTTGTCGGGGGCTAAAAGATTCTCACTCGGAGATGGCTTTTCAGAATACGGGTCTCAATCTAAGAAGCAAATCAATATAAGACAACCTTCACAACCAAATGGGGAATATTTGCATACATAAGAATACCCTTTTAATTGGAGCAACATTTTAGAGAGAAATGGACATGGCTTTCATGAAGATAATCAATGATATCATCCTTGTCTACTTGGATGATATAATCGCTTTCTCCAAAAAGCAAGAAGACCACTTAAACATCTAGAACAAATCTTCAAAAGATGGAGGATTTGGGATTTCCTTTAATCCCAAAAAATCTATCTTTGTTGTTCACAAAGGAAAATTTCTAGGCCGTGTGTCAAAGGAAGGCCTAGCTATAGGCCTAGAGAGGATATAAGCCATTCTTGCATTATCATTGCCAACGCATAAAAAAACTTTGCAATTCCTCCTAGGAAAGATAAACCTTGTAAGAAATTTTATAACTAACTTTACTTGGATGGTGAGGACGTATCACACTATTGTTGAGGAAAGGTCGAGTATTTGAATTGACACAAGAAGGAAAGGATTTTTTTGCAAAGATTAAGTAGGCCATTGCTCATAGTGTTGACTAAGCCAAAATTTGAAAAGGATGCCATACTCTGATTTGGAGGTGAAAACAACACTGTTTCTGTTTTGGCATAGGAAAACTAGCTTGGATTAGAGCGACCTATTGCTTTTGCAAGCCAAACCCTTAAGGATTATGAGGTGAAGTATAATTTTACTGAGAAGTGTACCATAGCATTACTCAAAGCCCTAAAGAAGTTCCAGCGTCTCCTATCAAATAACAAGATCAAAGTTTTGGTCATTCATCCAAATGTCAAAGATTACATAATGGGGGGTGAGATTAGTGAAAAGAGAGCTGGTTGGATTACCAAAATAATGGAATTCAATGTTGAGATTAAATCCACCAAGATAATAAGAGGAAGAGCTGTTCGCCAACACTTATCAGAAGATTTAATCAACTCCCAAGGAGTGGTCTACATTTATGATGATCAGATTGCAGCAGAGGTTAGAGAGGTACAGAATCTGATTTAAAAAATGGAAAGATATTTGGAGATAGGAGAATATTCCATAGGCTCAGGCATAACCAAAAGAAGACACTTTAGGCTTCAAGCCATTTCATATGAATTGATCAATGGGATTCTCTTCAAGACAAACTTTGATGGTGTCTTGTTAAGATGCATTGAGCCTAAAAATGTTGAAAGGGTGCTGAAAGAGTTTCACAAAGGTTTTTCTAGAGGTCACTTTACTCTTCAGATAGTGGCCACAAAGATCATTAGAGCTTGTTAGTATTGGCCTACAATATTTTCAGATGCTTTCAAATGAGTTAAGAATTGCAAGGAATGTTTGTTCTTCACTAGTAGGAGGAGAGGACCTCTTCCTTTGCAACCAATCACCGCAGATCAGTAATTTTCTTAATGGGGATTGAATTTTATTGGGATAATAAACCCTCCTAATCGTGGTCACAAATGGATACTTACTACCACAAACTGTTTCACTAGGTGGATTGAAGCAGTGGCATTGAAGGAGGCTACAGGAGGAGTCATTATTGACTTCCTTGAAGGGATTGTCACAATATCTAGGGTCCCAAGAACAGTGATCACTGATAATATTAAGGCATTTGCGGGCATCAAGATAACTGAATTATCTCTTAGATATGGCACATATCTAAAAGTATCCTCTAATTACTATTCTCAATGGATAGGGTTGCAAATTCCACCAATAAGAACATGCTGAGAATTATGTGGATAATACAAGAAAACTAGAGGCAATGGCACCTAAAAGTGAAAAGAGCCTTGTGGGCTGACAGGAATACTCCACAACAGTCAATTGGCAATTCTACTTTCATGTTGGTATATGGAAGAGAAGCAAAGATCCCACTCTCAGTAGACTCCTAGCCTTAGAGTTAGCTCATAGAGTGGAGTTAGAATATCATGATTCAAGGCTAGTGAGGATGGCAGAACTTGTGAAGCTCGAAAAAACTAGAGAAAGATCCAAACAAAAGCTTGAAGGTCATCGATAGATTGTCAAGAGGTTATTTGACATGGGAGCCACTGTTCAAGAATTCAAAGAAGGAGATCTAGTGCTGAAATGGGATGAAAATAGGTCAAAACCTAGAAGACACAAAATTTGATGCAATTTGGAGGGGATCTTTTTGTATCACTAAATGTAAGGTCAGTAATATTTTGAATTCTCAAAGCTTAATGTAGAGCCTATTCACATCCTAGTCAATGGAATGTTTCTCAAGCAGTATCCCTAAGTTAAATGGTCAAAAATTGTACATAGATAGGTTTCCCTTTTTTCTTTGTTGTCTTTGTCTTGTATTCCTTCTTGCTTTGTTTTACCTCGTTCCATTGAGTGTGTACAAAAGTCCCTTCTTTCTTTTTGGTATTTTTTGGTCCCATATTATCAAGCTCCTAACATTGTAGGCAATGCTTTTGAACTAGATCCCTACAGCTTGAGAAATGAAGTTTCCCTTCTTCAATCATAAACACTATTCATGTATAGTTTGTCTTGAAATTGCTAATATAGAGTTTGTTTTCGACACAAAAAGTGTTTCTACACACCCTACATGTTCCCTTTTAAATGTGTATGTGTTTGTATATGAGTTTTGCAAGGCATTATGCTCGGGTCCAGTGAGAAACTAATTACAGACATTGAGAGCCTTGTCTATGAGTTTCAGAGATAAGTTGCAAGTTCAAAAAGTGATTGTCAAACCATGCAGGCATGGATCTTCATCTATCAATAGAATTTTAGAAAAATACCAAACATCTAGAAAGATACCCTATAAGATTCAAAGAGAAAAGAGGCAGAATGAAGGAAAAATGAAAAAGACGAAATGGGTTTCATTGAACTCAAAGCCATTTTCATTCACAGGTCCAAAAAATGTTTTTCACATAGACTCATATGCCCATTGGATGTTATAGGCTACTAGATTCTTTACATATAGTAGTCATATGCCCCCAAGAGTTGCCAAAAATGTTAATAAAATGTGCCCCCTGGCTCATTTTGTTATCGTTACCCTTTCAAGCGTAAAACTCTCAAAGGATACCATATCAACTACGCTCTTCCACTTTAAGGCTTCTGACTTGTGTTTTCCTATGTTGTCAGGAAACGGAAATGGGTATAGATACGAAACGCAAAAACGACAATTTTCAAAAAACCTTGGATAGGAAACGTGGCGGAAACGTCCGTACAATATATTATCAGAAATATATATATGCATAGTACTCATTTTATAATTGTACTCCATGGACCATAAGAGATAATTGATAAAGCACTCAAAATATTTTGTATTCATTGAAATTTGAAGTTCTAAAGAGTCGTCATTCAACATGGTTACAATAAATGAAGGTATTTTTTTTTTTAAAGTTATGATGCTTTAAAATTTAAAAAACCATTGGAAATAGCTGGGATGTTCCCGGAAACATCTCAGACATTTCCACAGTGTTTCCCCTACGTTTCGTACCCGTTTTGCATTTGCGAAACATTTCCAGGCAGAAACGTGGGCCCCTTAGGCGTTTCCTGGCTTCACGGGTGTTTTCTCATTATTCATGGCCTCCACATTCCTCACAAATTCGATTCTCAGTTATTTGCAGTTGTAAAGCTTCAATGGTGACCACTCACATTTTTCACATGTTTCAAAAGCCTCAAAGTAGTCACATGCATCTACAAGTCATTTCAAAGATCCGTGGAAGAACTTAAAGCATCAAGCCAACCTTCAAGAGCTCCATGCAATGTCTTAAATGGAAGCCTCACACTATTTCAGACAACTCAAAAGCAACCAAGTGTTGAAGAGAAATTAGAAGCTTCGGGATTGTGCCAAGTGGGCCAATCACATAAACTTAGTTCACAAAGGCCATAGTCAAAAAGTTCAACACGAGATCATAGTTCAAAAGGTATGAGGCTACAAGAACGTGACAATTGTCACAATCTCGGTGAACTATTTCATAGAGGTCCTGTACTATCAATAGAGCTCTCAGACTACAAGGCTGCAAGACTACGTGGCATCTTACAAAAGTGTCATATGGTCCAAGAATCAGAAGGATGTGATTGGGCCTCTTCTCACCATTTCGGTGAACCTTTTCACGATGACCACAATCAAAGATCAATAAGTTTTGGGAGAGACTATCTTGACACATGTCATAATCTTTGTGAGTTATTTCATAATGTTCATAGTGGAAAAGCAGTTTCCATGAGTTGAGAAGGCCATAACTTTCATGAGGAAACTCCAATCAATGTGTTCTTGTGCTCATTGGAAAGCTCTTAACAAGAGCTTTTGATTGAGATCACTTTCAGATTGATTAGGTGCATATTGGAACCACAATTCACACTTAAAGTTTCTAGTGGTCGTCTTTCTTTTACATATACCTAATAAGCATTTCCACCAACTCTAATGACTCATTGATAAAATGCACTTCCAAAAAGTCTAATATTGCCTCTTTAGAGTGAAGGAATAATTTGCGGTCAGTTTGGGCGGGTGATTGCTTTGGGATAATGAGACAAAAAGATCTTTGCAAATTCTTATCTTGATAGATAAGCATGAGCAAAGGTGGTTGAAATTTAATGCTTTGGGATATCTCTTTCCTGTTTTCTATTTCGTTTGAATCGTATAAATAGGGAGAGTCTCTGTTGAATTTGGCATGCTTCCTTGGACCCACTTGGGCCACATTTTGTTCCATGTTGCTTCAGCCTTGCTTTATTGAATGTTTAATACCTGACTGTTATGTTGAACTTGCAACTATGTATACTCTTTGCATTAACAAAAACTACAGTAGTTCTTTCTTGTTTACCCTCTAATCTTCATAGAATTCCTACCTCTTGCCTTGTTCAGTGTATTGTGTCTTCAATTTCTTGCATATTCACAAAGTATTGTGTTGAAATTAGGCAGGGGAAGAAGTCATACAATCCCAAACTCACTCTTGGTTAATCACCATCTTTTCCTTATTTTGTCTCTTTTTCCTAGCAAGCTCTAAATTTAGCATTTCGGTAAATAATGATAACATTAGGGTTAGGTTTAGATGAGAGCCAGCTTGCTTTGGAGGTCTTCTTCAAAGAATAAGTCAGACACTTGGAAGCATTCTTATCATTGAACTGAATGTGAAGGAAACTTCACAAGCGGATGTATTCAAATATCAACAGAAGGGAATAAAAACCAAGGAATATTCATCTACAAAATGAGAGGCCTATTTAATTCATAATTTTCAGATCAAGAATTGGCTTTTACAACTCATTATGAATATTGGCAGGGAAAAGAACCTATTTTGTTTACACGCCTAGTTAAAGAACTCCAGCTACTTGCTATTCCAAATCCCCACCATATCAACTCAATGAGTCAAGCACAATGAACACCATACATCTCCTGTTTGACATAAACTTTCTGTTATTTATCTATAGAGCCACTTATTGATGTTGTTGATTGTGATGTTACATACATCAACTGTTGCATCATCCTTCCTTGCACTTCTTATTCGTATGATTGTAAGGTAGTCCATGATGGCTTCAACAAAACTCGTGAAATATAAAAGGATGGTAAAGTGTATAAACTCAGATATTTTCTTGCTCACACGACAACAATAAAAAATGTTAATCCATATTAGCTCTTTCCGGTTTGTGTTTTTTGGCAAGTTAAACGACCAAATGTTAATAGATTGATGCATGTTTCCGCAAAAGCATTTCATGATGGTTACACTAATATCTTTGAAGAACCCAAAGGGATTCCATGTATGCAAGCAATACAGCATTCAATTGACTTGTTCCAAGATTGCAACTTCCAAATCAGCCTCTTTATCTCACTTCATCTTGTAATGTGTTGAAAATTGAAGGCTAGATTAAGTAGTAGCTTGAGGAATTCAAATTTGGTATAATACATAATAGTTGTTTTGAACCAGCTCTTATTGTGCCAAATGAAGAACATGATGAATGGTGACTTGTCAAAGATTATGATCTGTGATCTGCTATTCTATGAGTAAGCAATTCACCAAACAATACTTTTGTAAATAAGAAGAGTACGGTATATTCATTACTCCAAAATTTTGTTATTCAAAGAAACAAATACAAATAAATTGAACAGAAACACAAGAGAGCATGTATTCACACAAAAGATGCAAATATTTAACATGAAGAAACCTTCTTCGCCTAGAAAACTCCATATAGAAAAATATGGAATGATCTTTATCATTTCTTGAACAATTCTACCTTCAAAAAAGCCTTGCGTGATTTTAACATTGCCAGTTCTTTAGTTCCTTGGTCTGTTCAAGGAAGGTGAACTATTCTGTCAGTCACATAAACTTCTTGTCTTCCCCCACTATGGTGGTGCTGATGGGATATAAGTATGTTGGGTTCATAGAATCTCCAAATATGCAGTATTCCAAGGGTTTACTGCATTTCCCTTACATTTTGAACTGTTACCAGTCCATTGAAATTACTTAAAATTTTGCAATGCTTGGTTTGCAATGTGCATCTTAATGGTTAACCTCAAGCTTAATGTTACTAAAATTTCTCAACGAGTCTTTTTCTCTCTTACAATGTTCCATCTCTTGCAATCTGTTTAATTATTTGGCATTGTCTTTTGGTCCTTTGGAACATTAGAAAGTACTCTGTTCCAGATTTCAAAAACCAGCACATGTTCTATGCGTAAAGCCAAGGAAATGCTTTTCACGTTTCAGCTAGTTTCCACATGGTGGAAAAAGATTGAATTTTGGAAAGTTAAGCCCTAATTTTTCATGTCTTTAAACCTGACATGCAAATTGTTACTGATTTTTGACAGTGTGGCAAAGGCTAGAAAAGGAAAACCATGATTTTTTCACGAGGTATTATATATGGTTAAAAGTGAAAGAACAGATCTTGTTATTCAATGATCTGCTTGAGAAGCAACACCAGGTCATGGCAATGGAGAGTGCTCTAGGTATGTCTTCTTTCTCATCTCTAAAAGATTTAGATGAACTAGAATCCTTTTAAGCATTTAAGCCTTCATAATCATGTGTATATGATCACATTTTATGACTTTGTACTGAACTTCTATTTTATCATTTTCATTTTCTTTTTATCAAGATTTCAACCTCTAGTTACCATCCCACTGCTCCCTTGTTTCCCAATGTTTTAATGCGATAGTTACTAATGTCGCAGGATCTCATTGAAGTATTGTGTACTTTTCTTTACCAGATTTTCAACAACTGCAACTTCAAACAAACATGCAACCTAGTGTTGGCTCCACCGATCTTGCCAATCAGCTTACACAGCACAGCATACACTCATCCCATGGGCATCTTGGAGCAGAGTAAGTTTCCTTTATTCAAATTTTATTCTGTTTCTTATGCTCACATTTCTGAATTCCAATACTATATAATCTGTGATTCAAACTTTCAAACGTGGATTGGAAACTGACACAATATTAATTGCAGTAGCAAGGTAGAAAGGGTCATGGAAGGGCCTAACCCCATGGATTCATCCTTATTTGATTCTTCATCCATGAGTAACATGGATTTCAATCAAGGTTCAGAAATGCTTAGTAATGAACCTTACTTTTCTAACCCATCAATGCCATCGGGTACTCCGTATACAACCTTGAATGTGCTTGATCTCAATGGGAACGGATTCTTACATATGGGAAGTTTTGAAGGTATGCCAGGACCCTCTGGGCAGTCCTCCATAAACAGGAGTATGTCAGACTTGAGTACAGTGTTCCAACGCAATCAAGGTATAGTACGTTTTCTGAATGTTTTACTTTTAATTATTAGATTTTGAAAGTGAATTTTTTAATTGAAGCATTAGCTAGATAATGTTTGCAACCTATGAGAACAAAGAAATTTTTCAGAGAACAAACTTGTGAACTTCAACTGAACCATTTGCATAATTCCAACATACGGAAAAGTAAAACGTCAAGAACTGTTATGTTTTTAACTCATCTTGGAATTCATGTTATGGATTAATTCGTTTTAGTGATTTTCTTTCCTCCCAGGGAGTTTTTCTGGCCCCTCGTTTCTTTCTTCCAGTATGGACGCTTTTATGAGTAATCCATCTCAAAATACAGGCGAGTGTTTATCAAATTATTGTTGTCATAATCTTTAAAAACTTTAATGTTTAATATCTGGGATGTGTTTAAGATATGATTCTCTTTGCAGGTGAGAGCAGAACTGTGGGACCTGTCACAGAACCCGTGTATGATACATATGGAGATAAGGTATTACAGTTATCCTCTTCTATATGGCTTTCAATTCAGTTGCATTTTATTAAGTGTTAGAAAAAGAATAATTTGTATGCATGTCTATAGTTGAATGCATGTTCATATATTTTTAAGAAGAATATTTATGTTCTGTTCTTACAACCTTAGTGTTGAAAGGGTAACAGATGAGACTGAGAATGTATACCTTGCATGGAGGTCTTACATGTTATCACCTGTCTGCCATTGGGCATATGACCTTTTGTATAAATTGCATGTGTTAAGCATGCTGCCAGATTGCACCCGAGACAGCATCAAAGTCCAAGAGATTCATATGCTTGCAAGGGATATTGGCATGTAATGCACTTACATACACACACTATACCCTCCCATGTTGTGTCAATTCCACAAGCCTCTAAAGATTTAACACAGGAAATCAAATTAGAGAAGCTGTCATTAGGTTTTGATTCAAGCAAGAGGCACTTTACCACTGAGACTCGTTGCTTCCCTTCTCTATTGGCATATGGAAGAAGAAACAAACAGATGATTGAAAACCTACCATCATAAAGAATTATTGCATTTGCTGTTGGACCAGTACAACAAGTCACCATTCTATAAGATCCTTGGGTACTTCTAATTGAATGGATTTCCTTCAATTAGAGGTTTATTGATCTGAAAGAGTGCCAATGGAATTCATGAGAGACACAGTTGCCATCACTTTTCCGTTCTTATTATCTCATAAATTTTATCACAGTTTTCAAGAATGTTTATCACTGTTTTAGCACTATCTAAGTAGCATGTAAATAATTGGCTGTTCATGCTTCGTGATTGTATGTAAATGTTGGTTTATGAGTTGCTGACATCCTTTGCTTTGTCAAAACTGGACTTCATTATTTTATGTCCTTAAATTTGATTGTAATTAGTGTTTTTTTTAATGTTGATTTATAATTTTCCTTGCACAATGATATCTTTGTTCCTGCAGGATTTAGAAGATTACATGAACATGGTCCAAGGAAGACAACAATAAGGACGAGACTATGTACTATAGTTGGGCAATAGAAGATTCATGACAACAGTTCAAAACAATGATGAAGATAAAACTTTGTACTATAGTTTGGCAAGGTGTACTTTGTTGAAAGAACCCTAATGTTACCATATGTAATCAATTGAAACACATTCTTTTCATGAGTAGAATCAATAAACCTATTCATTGGCTTCTGCCAGAAGAAAATAAATCTCCTCACACCAAGGCAGAGGAAGTCATACTTATCTTGTAAGCAATAAGGTTTAGTCGATAGGCCTCCTATGACATCTTCTTTAAGCCATAGTTGTAATCTTTTATTAAACGAACTCTGGGATGTTGGCCATTTAATGCGGTGAACTATAGGAGAACCTTAACAATGCCACCTTCAAAGCTCATGTTCTTGAATCCTCACAGATGATAACATTGACATTTGTTTGCAAAGGGATTATTTATATGGTCGGGGTTCACATGCATTATTTGAGTGTATAGAGAGCCTTTGAGATGCTTTCATCCACACAAAGAAATAGCT
This sequence comes from Taxus chinensis, assembly GCA_019776745.2. Classification (NCBI taxonomy): domain Eukaryota; kingdom Viridiplantae; phylum Streptophyta; class Pinopsida; order Cupressales; family Taxaceae; genus Taxus; species Taxus chinensis. The sequence goes on from CM034149.1 coordinate 158,879,094, forward strand.
TCAAAATTAAATATTCTTGTATATATAAGTAATTTTGATTCTTGCTTAATTTAGTAGACGGAAAATTGTATGGCCTATGTTTTCCTAACACCATAAAGTTTGTTGACAAACATTATTTTTAGAATGACTCCTATCAGATGTGCTGCATCTTGTGTAAGGAAAATTTAAAGCACGTAAAGAATTACCCCTACAGGTACTTATAGCATGAAGAACTTGAATACACTTCAAAACATTTATTTTGGCATTTTTGGTTTGGTTAAACGATTGTTTAGCATCACAACCTGCTTGAATCCACATTTAAAAACCGTGACTTTGCAAAAGAGAGAAATTAATTGATAAATTTACGGTTTAAGTTTGCCATGCGATTTGATATGACATAAATAAATTTGATGCAGTTTTGGATGCGTATACCAAGAGTGTGAAAGGAAGAAAAAAATTACAAATCAAGTATTAAGATACGGAAGAAAGTTGAAGAAATTGAATGCATGTTGAAAGTAAGGACGTATCAGTATTTCTGCATGCATGAATATATGCCATAGTCAAACCAAGAGTAGAGCCCTGATTTTCTGGGAATTTCATGAGCTTAAGCAACGATTTTAAACATTTTAATATTTAATTGTTTGGTGTTTTAAGGGTAAAAAGATTTTTTCAATCCTCTAGCCAAACGTATTTCCATCCATATTCAGGTTTGCTTTAGAACTCCATTATTGATTACAGCACAATCAAGCCTGGTGGAGGATTTTAGTAGCTAGTTGTGAATATACGCTCATTATTCTCAAGTATTATATAATCTTTTGGTGAAGTTCTTGAGGCTGTTTTGTATCCATAAGCATGACATGCAATATAACTGGATTTTCTTCTTTTCTAAGCAACAATTTACTTGATAAGTGTACACAACTTTTCCATTTTACTCTTTTGCGAGACTTATTTCAGGAAAACAATTATTGTAAGGAAATTTTAAATTGCTATTTGGATTACTGCAAAATGACTTTTCCCCAATTACTGGGATCAACCTTTAAATCACTTAAATCAGCTATGATCAACGTTTGAATCATCTATATCATAGAGGGAGTCTTTAGTAGGGTATATGCTTGAATCATTAATAAGATGGGTGAATAATCCAGAATAGTAAATGGTTTTGAGAACTAGAAAGCAAAGGAGATGTGGCTGCGGATAAGACTCCAAATATTTACAGGGGTTCAGTCCCACATGCATAAGAATAAGCGTTGATATAGGTTTTATATAGAAAAACGTATGTTCATTTATATGTACTTTTTAAGCGGAGGTTGGGTCACTTAGTAGTGGTATGAGATTGTGACACTTGGCAGAATCCCTGATGTTCGAGTTGACTTTAAATCACGAGGACGACATGTGGCATTAAATTGTGCACTCGGGTTTAGTCTCAGACTTGGGAAGATTTTAAAGCGTCAGTTGATTTTGACCAATATAGAGAGCATAGTATACATTTGGAGCAATGTATAGAGATTGTTTTAATACCGTTTTACAGGTAATTCATGTTTATAAATTGAGAAAATGGTTTATAACAAAGAATATATGTGAACAAAGTTCTTTCTCTCATATATATATATATATATATATATATATCACGAATTAAAACTTCAATTGTAATTAAGAGTGAGATTTAATTGACCAACTACATAATTATATCACTATAAAGATTATTTAAGTTACAAAGATTAAATATAAAGCTTTATAATAGTGAACAATCATTCAAACACAAAGTTATATTAATATAAAGAACATTCCTGTTTATAGATATCATAATATAGTGTTGTAAGAGTGAAATACATACCTTTTATTGTGGATCAATCAAACTATGTTCTCTCTTGTGTGTAAGGAATCTAGCACCTTGAGTTATGGCCACTTATTTATGGACGAAAATATCACAAAAGCATGCCTTACCCTAGTGAGGAACCATCTGAGGTTGTATTGTGTACCCCCAATTAGGACACAAGATGCCCCTGCAAAATCCCACCACATGCTTTAACCTTTACACATGCGAGATGTCTATAATGTCTAACAAGAGTAAACTATGATGATGATTCCTTTTAAATTTGATTGCTTCACCTTTAATTTAATTTTTTCTCAGGGAGTTTGAAAACCAACACACTTGTTCATAATGATTTGTTTGTTACACTCCCATTAGTGGATTAATTCAATTGTTAACACTCCTTTTAATCAAAGGTCAACAATAAAGTATCTCTCTGTATTTATTATCTCTATTAATTATTTATAGCGAAGATTTTGTTACATAACATTTCTCGCCTCCTTAAATCAGTCACTGCCCTCAATAGTGTGAGGTTTCTATGAAACACAATAAGAAAACTCAAGATAATTAGTCAAAATAGAGATGGATGGGCTCTGCTAGGATTTTTTCATGCTTTTACTTGCCATACTTCGCTGCGGAAATTGTGTGTCCATAGCCTTTTTAGTGGTTTCCCCTTGGTCTTATCATAGTGTCTTCTGGCTTTTTTCCGGCCGCTAAGGCGGTGCCACACTTATAAATGGCCAACTCTCCTCCCATTACAACTGTTGCAACTGGTGGAAATGGCTTCCAAGTGCGAGAGGAAGTTTGTGCTGAAAGTCTACGACGAGGTATGGACTCTGAATCCCTTCCGGATGTAATAATTTCTAATGAAGGTTTGGACCCCTTTGTCAAGTGGTATCAAAACCATTGCCTTATTGCTTATTTTTTTGATTGTATTCCCTCAGAAACCTACCTGCAAAACTGGATGAAAAACCATTGGGAGTCTAACAGTATCCTGGTTTCAGGTGTCCGTAACCTCACTAAGGGGTTTTATATGTTTTCCTTTTGCGAGCCTTCTCAGCTTCAAGCCCTTTTTCTTAAGGCGACATGTTGGTACTTAGGTAATACCTTGTTTGTTTTATCTCTATGGACCCAAGACTTTAATCCTAGTAGCCAAGTCTCGCTCAAAATCCTTGTTTGGATCGAGCTTCCTAGCCTTCATGTTCATCTTTGGTCCTTTCTACCGTAGATTGTGAGACCCATTAGCAGGGTGATTTTCCATGAACATGAGCGTTTTTTCTTTGCTCGTCCCAACAAGCGTGTGTCGAAGTGGACCTTGCAAAAGATCTACGGAACCATCTAAATATTCAAGTTGGGCCCCTGCATATCTCTCAAAAGGCATTTTATTTTAACCTCCCCAACAGGGGCTTTCACTATTAGGCCCTAGACCATCGTATTCAAGACTATTCGCTTTTGGCTCGCTCCAAGCTAGCACCAACACAACCCGTCCTTTCGAAGTCTAAAACTGACCCTTTGGCTGATGGTTGGAATGTGGTTGGATCTAAGAAGAGCTTGGGGGCGAAACCTTCTGTTGAAGTTCCGCCTCCATCTTCTTCCCCTTTGTCATCCAGGGATGAGCCAAGACTAGTGCCACCCAACCCTTCGGTTTCCATTCCTTCTAAGCCCTCACAGAGCCAGGTTATTCAGTCCAATTTAGAGAATGTTGGGAATTTTGCATCAACCTCTCTTCCTCTGCAACACTCACCTAGTCCACCCTGAGAGGTTTCACGACCTGTTGGGAGAAAATGGGGCCAAGCGCCGCTCCATTCATCTTGAGCATAATGATTCAGACCAGCTTCTTCTTGCCAACAATTTTTCCTTTCTCGGTTTCGAGTATGGAATTCTTGATGGGTAGGGGGAATTTGATATGTCTGATTTTTCACGAATTCAATGTCATGGAATGTTCGGGGTCTAACAGAGCCCTCACGAAAATTCTCTCTTCATTTAGCTTGCCAGTTAATTAGTAGTTTAGATGTGATTTGTTTATAGGAAATCAAGATTTCTGGTTTTTTTGCTTTAGAATACTCTAACTTGCATTTCCCTAGACTTTACACATTTTCACACGCAACATATTAAAGATAGAGGTGGTGTTAGCATTTCCATCGCACCGAAATTTTCAGCATTAATCACTACCTCGAGCCAGGACCCTGGTAATAGGGCTATGTGGGTGATTATGAGTATTAATGACCTTTGTTTTGGTATTTGTAATACTTACACACCTGACGGTCCCGAAAGAACAATATTATGGAAATGGTTAGGTGATAACTTACCCTTTGCTTATTGGGTGGTGTGTGGCGAATTTAATATGGTGGAGCACCTGGATGATAAATCTGACACCTGATGAGACAATAAATTGGTCATAAATTACCATTATTTTGTCCTTCCAAGTTACCCTTGAAAGTAGATTTAAATGTAATTTAGGAACTTAGAGTTTTGCTTGAAATAGAATATAGGATATATATCTTGGTCATTCTTTAGAAGTCTTTTGTTATCTATTTTTTTGACTAATCCTATTGATTGTTTAGGAAAGATGCAAAGTCTTGTGTATGTAGGCCATAAAGGAAAGATACTGCTAGTTCTAGGAAAAGTGGAATTGATAATGAATAGTATATCTAAACTCAAATATGATTTCATATTCATATTCTTATCTTAGAAAATTATGAAATTTCAAAAAAAGAATCATCTCAATCTGAGATCATGTGTAAAAGTTATATTTATTTTTAGTTAGCTCCAGAACAATTGGAATTAGCTCCAAAACTTGCAGTTTTAGTTCCGGAACTTGCAGATTTAGTTTTGGAACTTGAAGATTTAGTTCTAGAACAATGAGAAGTTAGCTCTAGAATAATTGGAGTTAGCTCCAAATCAATTGGAGTTAACTTCGGAACTTATAGTCTATAGTTCCGGAACTTGCATTTTTATTTTTGGAACCTATATAAAATGAGGAATTATGAATAATTAGATAATCCAATGGGAAATATGAAAGAGTTTTTTGTTCAAATAGATTTGTTTAAAAAAAACCTAATTCATAGTTTTACCAATAACGATGACATCTAACTTTTAGTGAGCTACAGTCTAAAGGAAAAGTGTATCAGACAAGCACCAAAAGTTTCACAAACTAGAAATAACAAATTCAAATGGAAAATAATCTGAGAAAGGGTTTTGTTCATAGAAATTTTTTTAATAAAAACCTCATTCAGATTTGCTACAGATTTTACCAATAAGGAAGGAATCTAACTTTTAGTGAGCTACAGTCCAAGGAAAAAGTGTATCAGACGAGCATCAAAAGTTCCACAGTAAAAAACAACAAAGTCAAATGGAAAATCCTGGGAGAGGTATTTGGTCAAAGTAATGTTTTGAGGAAAATACCTCCTTCTAATAAAGTAGGAGAATAAAATCATTGCGATTCTTGTTACTAAAAAGAAAGGAGAATATTTGAGAGTAAATTTTCCTAAAATAAGCAAGATAAGACTTTGACTCCAATAATATATCTTTCTCCATATTTTGTGGAGATGGAGATCTTAGTTGTTAGGATTAGAATACAAGATAAGATTAGATTTTATTTTCAAAAATAAGAATTCAGTTGGATGTATAAATTATAAATGCAACCTTCCACACTCATGATATGTAATTTTTGGACTACCCAAGAAATAATATATTTGTTCTTCCTCTTTAATCTTCTGAGAGAAATTGTTCTGCATATTTTGAATTAAAAGTATGAATTAAGTCCTCTTCTAAGGAATGAGCTCGTCACTCATTCCAAGGAAGATGGATCTAGTGGGTTATGTTCATTTATTTATTTATGTTATTTTTCCTTTTGTGTTGATTTCTGATTTTATGTTATGTAATTCGTCTGTCCGTATAATTTATTTTGTGAACTTGCAGGTGTCCTATTTATCTGTCCTTTATTTTGAATTCATCAATTTCATTCATGCAAAGTGTGTTTTAATTCATGCAAACTTTCATTTTTTCAAGTGTGCCTTTACATTTCTACAATGTGTGATTTATTTTATGCAATTTTGGATTGTGTTTAACAAAGTTGTTTTCCAAATATAATTTTTTTCTTAATCCATATAGCCAGTAGACATCAGCCCTAGATTGACGTTATTAATGGATATGAATGATGAACCTCATAATTTTTGCGTAATTTTCAGGGACACGATGTTATTTAGAGATTCAAAGTTTTCTAAGAGAATATTTCTTGACAATGTAATATTCTGGAAACCCTTCATATTATCAAATGAAGAAACTGCAATGTTTATGACATTGAACAACTATAAAAAACCGGCACTAGAAATTAATCAAATATACTAACTATGGAAAATATGTAGAAACAACATATTTCCCCTAACTAATCACATCCGGGAACATCTGAGAACATTTCAAAGTAGTAAAATAACAATAGTATAGCCCCCACTAATCTAGGGATGTGACAACTAGATAATAGCTAACTCAGTTAAAGTAATTAAATTTAATTACTTAAACATTACAACTTAGTAAATGATGAATTAAGAAAAAATTTATTCCTAAGAGAATATTCTAGTGACAGTAGAATACCTCTTGGGAAATTTTGTGACAAGAAGTATTTTGAGGTAGTTCTTTAAACTTTTATTTTATGCAAATATATTATTATTTTATTTCATGCAATATAAGATTAAAATTTTATTTCTACAATTAGGAATGTTAGATTGTACATATTTACCTCCCCACAAACTAACTCGGTGTCTAAGAAAAATGACTGTGATGTTTGATCAAGAAGGTATAATGGCAAGGACAAAGAATTCAGATCTAGATTCTATTTATGAATAAATGGTAGAAATATGATATTGAGTCTGGAAGTAGATACAGTTGATGAAATATCAAATGACCATTGTTAAAAACCATCACCATTTCCTCTTTGTATCAACTAACAACTAAGTGATCTTATTACACATAACCTTAGTCATAAACTGGACTTACCCAGTTTGTAATAATGAAGTGGTAGCATTTCTAATTAGCTCCATCCATATTCAGGGACCTCATTAGAGCCAAAATAAAAACTCACTCATAATAAATCCACCCATCCAAATTAGTTTTTCATCCCATAATAAAATTCAATCCTTGAACCATATCCATTAGAAAAAATTGTTTTCATGTCTTTCAATTTCTTCATTTTTGTATATGCTTGTATAACATTAAGAGGTACACTTATTGTGAATAACAAAGCAAAGAACTTTTTTTCGTGCTAACATCCACATGAATTTATAGATTTGTTCTTGATACCAGCATGCAAATTTTTTAGCACCAACACTATCAACCAAGAAGCAGTTTGGAGGGACACACAGATACATAAGACAATCCATCTCCTGAGATTACTAATTTGGGATTTGAATATTACTATGATGATTCTTGATATTACACAATTCAATTTGGGCTTTGAAGACCTAAGAATTATTTACACAATTCTTGGAAACCTTTTTGGAGCTACCAAGTATGGAAAGAGGTTTTAATGAGATATCAGACATTGCTTCCTATTTTACAGAAGCTACACTTTGATGAATATAGTCTGATGATGGATCAAATTTTTATCTAATATTTCTCATGCTATCATCTCAATTTTTAGCATATATATATATATATTTGTAAAAAACTTTGATTGAAAAACCAGTTTGTTAGCTAATCAATGACAATAATAAAATTAATAATTAAAAATTAAAAAATATTTGATTGGAAAACATAGCTTGTTGGCCAATCAAAGGACCAAAAAAAACTTTAATTGGAAAACCATCTTGTTAGCCAATCAAAGGAAAAAGGGGGGTGAATCTTCTTCAAAGACAATCAACTACTACCTAGTGTCTTCCTTCTCGGCACTATTTGACCATTTTAACAATAGGACGGAAAGGAAAAATAGAGGTATGATCAACTTATTTTATTCTACTATTTCATTTTTAAGCTTTCTTGTAAGTTTTTTTATTACAGCTAGATCCACTTTTAAGATCTCCAAGGAAAGAAAGATAAAATTCATATCTCCCCTCACTTACAGATATGGAAAATAGGTGCACCTCTTTGCAATCAAATTTTTGGAGTCTAATTTATGGGCAACCATGAATGAATAACATGCATGAGGACATGCATGAGGTTAGGTGTGTGAGAGAAAAGGAGACATAATGGGGTATGTATTTTTATTTTAAATATGCGGCACAATAGAAGGATATCCAAATAAGAAAATTATATAAAAGAAATAAAATAAAAAACAAAAGATGGAGATCCACACAAGAACCTGTTGTAAAAGAAAGAAAAAAACAGCAGAAGGAGATCCACAAAATAACCTGTTGTATATAAAAAAGAAAATAAAAAATAGCAGAAGGAGATCCACATAAGAACCTGTTGTAAAAGAAAGAAGATCAAAAATAGTAGAAGGAGATACACACAAGAACTTGTTGTAAAAGAAAGAAAATCGAAAATAGTAGAAAGAGATTCACATAAGAACTCTGTTGTAAAAGAAAGAAAATAAAAAACAACAGAAGGAGATCCACACAAGAACCCTGTTATAAAAGAAAAGAAAATAAAAACAACAACAAATGGAGATCCACACAAGAAATTTTTGCAAAAGAAAGATAAATCAAAAACATAATAGAAGGATATCCACACAAGAACCTATTGTAAAAAAAAAAAAAAATCAAAAACAACATAATGAGATCCACACAAGAACCTGTTGTAAAAGAAAGAAAATCAAAAACAGTAGAAGAATATCCACAAGAGTCTATCCTTGAACTATATATGGAATGCATACATTCATAAACTCAATGCGGCGAATATTATAAGAAGAGGAGATAATAATATAATGCATGAGTAGATGCATAAGATTAGGTGTGAGGTAATGATGATGACCATAAATTGGCCATAAATTATCTATTATCTTTGTCCTTCCAAATTACCTTTGAAAGTGGATTTAAATGTAATCTAGGAATTTATATTTTGCTTGAGATAGAATCTATGATATATATTCTGTTAGATTATTTAGTAGTCTTTGTTATCTATTTTTTTGACTAATCCTATTGATTGTTTAGGAAAGATGCAAAGTATTGTGTATGTAGGCCATAAAGGGAAAATAATGATAGTTCTGGGAAAATTGGAATTGATAATGAATAGTATATCAAAAATCAACTATCATTTCATATCTAGATTATTATTGATAAATTATGAAATTTCAAAAAAAGAATCATCTCAATCTGAGATCATGTGAAAAATGTATATAGTTATTTTTAGCTGGCTCCGGAATTTACAGTTTTAGTTCTGAAACTTGTATATTTAGTTCTAAAAATTACAAATTTAGTTCCAAAACAATTAGTTTAGCTCCGAAACAATTGGAGTTAACTTCAAAACTTGCAATTTTAGTTACTAGAACTTGCAGGTTCTAGTTCTGGAACTTGCAATTTTAGTTTCAGAACCTGTATAAAATGAGGAATTTTGAATAATCAAAGAATCCAATGAGAAAATATGAGAGAGGTATTTGTGTTCATAGTAACAATGTGTTTAACAAAAACTTCATTCAAATTTACTACAGATTTTATCCAATAAGGATGAAATCTAACTTGTAGTGATTTACAGTCTAAGGGAAATTTGTATTAGACAAGCACCAAAAGTTCCACAAACAGAAACATAAAAGTGAAATGAGAAAATTTGAGAGAGGTTCTTGTTCATAGTAATGTGTTTAACAAAAACCTAATTCATATTTCCTATAGGTTTTACCAATAAGGAGAAATCTAACTTTTAGTGAGCTACAATCTAAGGAGAAAGTGTATCAAACGAGCACCAAAAATTCCCCAATCAAGAAACAAAAAAGTCAAAGTGGAAAATCTAAGAGACGATATTTGGTCAAAGTAATGTTTTGAGGAAAAAAATTCTTCCAATAAAGTAGCATGATATTAAAATTAGTTTGATTCTTATTACCAAAAAGCAAGGAGAATATTTGGAAGAAAATCTTCCTAAAATAAGTGAAGATAACACTTTGACTTCCAATAATATATCTCTCTCCATATTTTGAAGAGATGGAGATCTTAGTTGTTAGGATTGTAATAAAAATAAGATTAGATTGTCTTTCCCAAAATAAGAATTTGATTGGACTGCATAAATTATAAATTCAAATGTCCCACACTCATGATATGTAATTTTTCCACTACCAAGAAATAATATATCTATTCTTCCTCATTAATCTTTTGAGTGAAATTGTTCTGCAGATTTTGAATTAAAAATATGAATTAAGTCATCTTCCAAGGAATGAGCTGGCCACTCATTCCAAGGAAGATGGATCAGTGTGTTATGTTCATTTTTTATTTTTGTTGTTTTTCCTTTTGTGGTGATTTCTGATTTTGTGTTATGTAATCCTTCTTTCTGTACAATTTATTTTGTGAACCTACAAATGTCTTATTTATTTTTCCTTATTTTTAATTCAACAATTTCATTCATGCAAATGTGATTTATTTCATGCAAACTTTATTTATGCAAGTGTGCATTTCCATTTCCGCATGTGTGATTTTTTTTATGCAGTTTGGATTGTGTTTAAAGGAGCTATTTTCCAAATATCTTTCTTCTCTTATTGCATACAACCATCAGACACTAGCCTTGGATTGACATTATTAATAAGGAGGATTAACGACCCCCATTAGCGCCCTTCCTATACGATGGTGTATTGGCGAACGTGCGGCCTAGTATTATTTTAAAATCTGTTGGGGCCTTTCTGATCCTTTGCTAAGACGACGACAGAAATTTAAAGACCAAACATGGTTCACTTGGACCAATCTTTGAGAAGGATATGATCGGGTTTTAAAATGCCTCGACTATGCACTTCTTTCACAAAAGGCTTATTTTGATTTTGACACGCAAGGATCCTCTATTATCAAGGTTTGGTTAGAAGTTTTTTTTCAGACCATCGTGAGATCACATTTAAGGTTGTTTGGCGAGGGGGCCTTCCTAAGGTGCCCAAAAATCAATTCTTTCTTAATGTTTCTCTACTGAGTCATCATAGAGTGATCCTACTCATTGCCAAAATTTGAAACATGGTGCCATGTTCACCTTTTACTGTCAGCTGGATTTCATGGTGGGAGGTGGCAATTCACCGCACCACCAAGTTCCTCCGCCGATTTGGTAAATAGGTGGCCTGATTTCGTAGGCGGGTCGATTCAGCTCTGCACTAAGAATTTAAAAGGATCTCTCTGCTTCTCGGGTCTAATCCTTTTGATTCTCATCTTTAGTTCCAGGATGTTGGTACTCGGTACAAGCTCAAACTTATTGAATCCCATTTGGCCAGTGGTGAGCAGATCTAGTCAAGAATTCACTGACTTAGGGCGGGAGATAAAACCTCTAAAATATTTTTAAAATCCCTCCGGGCTAAGCATACTCGTCAACAGATCAAAGCTATTTATGAATCTCACCAACGACTTACTAAGCTCCCAACGATCATCGATGCTTTTGTCAAGCATTATCATCTGGTTTTTCAAGCTCAAGAGGATTCAATTGAGCATACTACTACTTTGCAGAAATTTATTGATGTGGCACCTAATAAAATTTCACCCATATATCATGCTCACTATGACGCGCCTCTCACTTTGGAAGATCTCCAAGCAACCTTGCTTTTTCTTGCGAATGACAAGTCTTCGGGTCTTGATGGATTCCCATGCGAATTTTATAAAGTGACATGGTCTTTTTTGGGACCTGATCTGCTTCGGGTCTACAATGAAGCTCTCAAAACTCATTCTTTTATGAGTTTTATCAATCAATGCACCATCAAGTTCATTCCCAAAGCAGGCGACCATGAACAGATGAAAACTAGCGACCGATCACCCTATTGAATATTTCTTACAAAAGTCTTGCCAAGGTGCTGGCTCTTTGCATTGCGGATCTTTTGTGTAAAATCATTCGGCTCTAACAAACTAGTTTTATCAAAGGCTGTTACATCTTGGATAATCTTATTGCGGTCTGGGGAGGCATGTTATGGGATCAGGTTTCTTCACAGAGGCCTCTCTTCCTAAATATTGATTTTGAGAAAGCTTACGATCACATTGAGTGGCCTTTCATCCATGCCATGCTTAAATCCCTTGGCTTTGGAGATTTATTTTAATTGGTCGTTAGCACCTTGTTTTTGAATGCGTCTACCCGGCTTACCATTAATGGTCACCAATCCACTGCCATCAGCTTTTTCCGCTCTATCAAAAAAGGGTGCCCTCTTACGTTGGCGTTGTTTGTGCTAGTTGTTGATGCCAAGGGTTATTTAATTTCTTAACAAGATGCCCAAGGTCACATTCAAGGGATTATACTTCTGGATCATGCGAATCAACTTATCAATGACCACTTTGCTGATGATTCCTTTCTAACTCTTGTTGAATCGGAGCAGGATGTTGTCATGGTCTTTGAATGTCTTGAAACTTTTTGTTTGGCTTCTGGTTCCAATATTCAACTGGCTAAAACCTTGGTCTATTGACAGAGTTGTTTTCCTCATCCGGACTGGTTGAAGGCATGTCCTTGGAAATGGATTAGCCATGGGGAGCAATTCCAATATTTGGGAATTCCTTTTGCCTTTGATAGTGACTTTGCGACTTTATGGAATTATGTTATTAATAGGGTGGAGAAGAAAGTTACCAAATGGTCTTCCAAACCCTTCTCTCTGATTGGTAAATTCCAAGTTTGCACCAAGATCCTTACCACTACTCATGTTTATTATTCTGCATGTTGGTGCCCTTCTCGCAATTCGTTCGCCTGACTTTGGGAATTTTTATGGTGTAAAAGTTTTGGTTCGCCTATTTTTCACAGAGTTACCTGGGACATCTTTTGCCTTCCTCGTGATTAAGGTGGCATGGGGATCATTGATGTCTACCGACAAAGTGTTGCCTTGTGTGCTAAATGGGTTATTTGATGTCTTTTGGGAAATTAGGACTGGAAAAGTCTGTTGCGCCATTGTATTGAATCTGGAGTCCCTTATGAAAAGAAGTGATGGAACAGTATTGGGTAACATACTATTATTATCACTTCGGCTCCTATCAAAATTACGGGTGCCTTTGTTGCCAAAAGTTTGGAAAGCCTTCGAATAAGTGAAGCCTTTGATGCGGTGGGTTGGCGATGGAATTCACACAGGGATTTCTTTTAATTCGCATAACATTTGGTGGTCTCCTATCATCACTGAAGGTGATCTTCCACTTGTTGAAACTCTGGGAATCAAAGTAATCCAACTCTTCCATAAGGGCATTCATACCATTCAAGATTTAGTGAGCCACAATTCAATCTGGCCAATTCGGACCTTCTATCTATCTACAAAATTCAAGAGCTCCTATTGGATGTTATGCTCCATAAATTACGGCTTCAACCTCTTACATCTTGGTGGTTTGATTGGCGATGGAATCAAGAAATTGCCTTCCTCTGATACAACACTCGGACCATTTACTAGTTATTGAGCCCGTTCTTGCCGGCCATTGATAAGCTCAATGATAGGTGGGGGTTGCACTCTGCACATTCCACTTGGCTTCTCTAGCTTTCATGTACTTGGAACTCTCTTCTTGAGCCTAAAGTTAACCACTTTCTTTGGTGTCTTGTTTACCAGGGTTTATCTGCAGGCACAAGGCGTAGTCATATTGGCATCCCTAATCCTATTTGCCTTTTTACTCTTGTCATAATTCGTTCAAACACCTCTTTTGGTCTTGTCCATGTGCTCAATCAATCTGGAGGTGGATCCATTCTTTGTTTCAGCCTTATCACCCTAATTTCTTCCCTTGGCTCCTAACCTTATTTGGTGACTTCAGTCCTTGGCCATGTTACATAGATACACTTTGGCATTTATTTTGAGCCTGTATACTGTTTCATATCTGGAAATATAACAATCCTTTAATTTTCAAGAATGATCAATCTGTTATTTATTTTTCCACTAATGACAAGTTGACTATTCTATCTACTGTCCACATACAGAAACAAGCTCAAGCCACCAATGTTGTCATGGAGTTTTCTCATGTGCAGGAGCTTCTTGATCACTAAGGGAGTGCGCAATGCATTATGAGTCAGGTATCGTCGGATCCTCAGCTACCGCCACCTCGGCCTTCGCCACCTACAGGACCACGTAAAAGGAGCCGCTTGCGCAGCCAAAATTCTTCCTCCCCTCGGGGCCATCCCTCAGCCTCGTCCTCCTCTGGACCTAGCTGGAGCCTGAATCCGTGGGGGAAAGGCATTTCCAGCTCTTCGTGTCGGGGCTCTCCAACGCCAGCCTTGCAGACCATTGCAGTATCTCCTCCCCCTAGTTGGGGAATTATGGTTCTATTAAAGATGCAATATCCTAATCACGACAATTGGCAGGTGGATCCTCCTTCGACGGAGCCGAACAGTGGAGCTTTCATCCCTCCTCAGGATGACCCTCCCCCTCCTCCTAGTGCAGCGATGTGTGCTTGATGGTGGTTTTTTTAATTTTCTCTTTGGTTGCCCTGTGGGCGTGTTGATGTAGCCCTTGTGGCATTTTGTGGAACCGTGTGTTATCCAGTCACCCCTTACTATGTAACTTTGTTTTATTTTTATTAATATAAAGGGAAGTTTCAATAGTAAAATAGAGATGGATATTGTTCACGAAGATAATATTCTTTTTCACACACAACATTATTTATATCACAGAAATTCCATTTAATTTATATTTCTTTAAATTATCTATTTCTTAAATGTCTATTTCTTTTATCTATGGTTACTTCTGGCTCTATTTTGAACTCACAATTAGGTTTTAAACTTTTTTTAATAAAAAATGTGTGCGAAATTATAAACATATTTATTTAATAGGTTAACATGAAAATTAGTATGGATTCTAGACAATTCAGGAAGTAAAACAAGTTTATATGCTAGTTCTCATATTCTTTATAAAACTTCAAGGGACCACAACCATGAGGTGCTAGCTTATCATACTTCCCAAGTTTTAAGTAACTACACTTAGACTTTACCCGGCGGAAAACATGATCGCCTAATTCGAATTCAAGAATGGATCTTTTTAAATCTACCAAATTTTTATATCTATCGTGAGCAACTTTCATGTTTTTCTTTGATGTATTTGTGATTTTCTCCATTTCTTTCAAATTATCATACTCATACCATTACCGATGGACAAGAATGGTCCAAGAAATGTGTATTACAATTTCTTCCATACACCGCTTTATAGGGAGACATTTTGATGGCATTATGATATCCTTGATTATTTTCACACTCTATCAGATGTAAGACAATTTTCCATTTCTCTTGTTTTTCAGCAGTGTGCATTCTTAACATATCTTCCAAAATTTGGTTTGTCCATCAGCTCTAAGATGACAGATAATAATAAAGTTCAAAGTTCAAACTTATACCTAATTCTCCAAACAAAGATTTCCAAAACGAAGAAGTAAATCTTGGGTCTATATCAGTTATTAAATCTTTAGAAAGACCTTATAATTGAAAAACTTCTTTAACAAATAAGTGGGTTGTCTGGGGTAGAGGGTTTCATTTTGGTAGGGAGTAAATGAATCATTTTAGTCAAACTATCTGCTACTACCAGAATATCATCATGACCATTTATAGTTTTATGTAAACCTATGATAAACTTCTTACTTATGCATTTTTATTTCCAGTCAGGTGTGGCAAGAGGTTGTAACTTACCAAGTTTAGTACATTGCTCAATTCTCACTTTTTCACGTGTTAAACATATTGGAGAATGCCTTATTTTTTCTTTGGCTAAAAGTAATTCTTTTAAATGGATAAGTATGTTTTTTGAAATTTGGGATGGCCTGTAAAAGTTATATCTTGAGAATTTTTAAAGATAGGTTGCTTAAGGTCTAAGATATTTGGACTACGCGATCTACACTTACGGTACAACAAATCGTTGATTCCAAGTATGAAGTGAGTCTATCATTTAGATGAACATTGAGAGTTTTATTCCTCGAACCTTCACAAACTTCACCAGAATAATTATTCGTAGGTGAGTTGGTCTTAATGGTTTGTTCAAAGTTACTTCTTACAAGGGCTAAAACATTCACACAAATATATTTTCTACTTAAAGCATCAACTACCATATCTTCTTTGTTTGGAACATATTGTATATCAAATTCATACTCACTTATCAATTATATACATCGTCGTTGTCTCATTTTAATAATGGTTGGGTAAAAATGTGTTGTAATCCTCGGCATGTTTTTAAGAAATAGTGTCTCCAAATTTTGAGAGCAAGGACAATGCCAAGTAATTCCAAATCATGGGTAGGGCAATTATTTTAAGCAAGAAGTAACTTTCTTGATTAATAACATATTACTCTTTTGTCTTACATCAATAGACCTATACAAATATCGCAAGCTTCGTTGACTACTGTGAAAGGTTTATAAAATTCTGGAATATGTTAGAATTGACGTTGTCACAAGAGACTCTTTTAATTTCCTAAAAGCTTGATCACACTCTACAGTCCATTAATGGTAAGTTTTATCCTTCTTATTAAAATTTGTTAGGCATGTAGCTATTTTAAAATTAAATTTCACAAACCTACAATAAAATCCTAATAGTCCGAGGAAGGTTCGAATTTTATGAAAATCCTTTGGAATTAACTACTATTAGATAACTCTAACTTTAGCGGGATCCAAAGATATCCCCTTTTGAGAAATTACATTACCAAGGTAAGAAACTTCCATTTCAAAGAATTCACATTTACTTAACTTCCCATACAAATCATTTTTTCTCAACACTTCTAACACTAATTGAAGGTATTGCTCATAATCCTTCTCATTTTTTGAGTAAATGAAATATCATCCAAGAAGATAATAAAAAATAGATCCAAAAAGGGTATATGAAAATATCATGCATTAATGTCATAAAAGTGGTTGGTATATTTGTTAAACTAAAGGACATAACTTCAAATTCAGAATGACTATAACAAGTTTGATTTATACAATTTTGGAAATGTCAGATTCCTTAATTCTAATTTGATGGTAACTTGATTGTAAATCAAGTTTCAAAAAATATTTTACACCGCTCAATTGGCCTAACACATCATCGATGCGAGGTAAGGGGTGTTTCTTCTTAATAGTAAGTTTTTTCAGTTTTCAGTACTCAATACACAACCGTATAGTACCATCATTCTTTTTAACAAAGAGTACATGTGCACCCCAAGGAGAAACACTACGTCTGATTTTTCCTTGTTTGAGTAACTCAGCCAATTGTACCTTAAGTTCAACTAACTCGAGAATGAATTGTCTATAGGGTGTTTTAGATACAAGTTCAAGACCAAGATTTAGATAAACAATATGTTTTATACTTCTATAAGGAGGTAACTGTTCTATTTTTTTTGCGAATACATCCATAGATTCTTGTACTATGAATTTAAGTTTATATCTATTTTGAACTTATCACCTTGTTGTGTCAACATGGCACAAAAAACTTTACATTTGTTCTGAAGACTCCTTTTAATTGTACAAAATAAATGAATTTGATAATAATAAGTCTCTTTTCATCTTGCAAAGTTATAAATAATTGATTTTGGCCTCTTAAAATGACTTGTTTATTTTCACAACCTATTAATACATTTTTCCTTTTTAGCCAAGTTCATTCCTAATATAACATTATATTGGCCAAAGTTCAAAATGTGGAATATGTTTGTAGTTTCTACATCACCTAACTGAAAGTTTAGATTCTCAATGAGTACTCCACTACAATTAATTATTCTACCATCATCCATCTCCACAACTATGGGTTCAATTTCCCTAGCAGATAATTTTAATGTAGATATTAATTTGGGGTAAATAAAGATATGACTAATACTTTAATCAACTATTAAAATGATATTTTTACCCTTTATAGTTCCTTTTAACTTTGATAAGGACATTTGATAATATATTGCACATGTGCCAACAATATACACTTTCATGTTTTAGGGAGTTTCATATTTCTGAGTATTATTTGGATTTGTGTTATTGTGTTTTTGGGGACAACCTTTTGCATAGTTTTTCTCTCCACAATTTCAACATGTCACACTTGGCATTTTTGTTTCCATTTTTTTTAGGATTATGTATACTAATATTTTTGCATTGGGTTGTTTATGAGAAAATGATTTTCTTCTCATTCTTACTTTTGTAATGGGAATAGTTATACCATTTTTGATTTCTTACTTATTTTTCTTTAACATGTTATTATACTTCTAATATTACTCTACAATTCAGAAAGCTCCACCAACTATGACACACCACACATTTGTTTTGACCTCGTCTCTTAACCCATTTATGATCTGTATTACTTTGTCTCGTCTAGGTATGAAGGACACCAATATATTTAACTATTCAAAAGTTTGTTTATACTCATTTACTATCTACCACTATTTTATATTAAAAAACTCTTTTTTTCTCTCTTGCAGAAAACAATCACAAAGGTGTCTTTGTTGAAATAGGGTTTTAAATTCTTCCCATTTAATTTTGTTTGTTTTAAATTGTTGTGAATTAAATGTATCATGCCACCAATTTAATGCAGTATCCTTTAACTGATCTAGTAAAAAATTGTATTCTTCCTCTATTGTTAATTCCTTGCAGTTCAAAATACCTTTCTAAATTGGAAAACCATTGCTCTTCTTCTTCCCAGGTTCCTAATTTACTAGCACATTCAGGGTATTTAAATATCCTTACAAAATTAGTAATTTACTTATTACTATTATCATCATAAGAATCAAAAGATTCGGTATCAGAGTTATGAGATGGTTCTAAAACAGGTTTAGAATTTCATTGATCTTTCCTTTTCCTTATTGTTATTCTTAATTGAATCAGCTAATTACTTTTTAAGTTTCTCTAATTCGTGAGAAAGGTTTAGTGCTCCCCCTTCCATATTTTGATTGCTCCTTGTGAACTCGGTGTAGTTCATTTCTTTTGAAGCATTCACAACACGTCAATTCGTTGTAGCAGGTCTGTCTGTTGACACCAAAATAGAAATATAAGAGACACTACGCTTGCAATTCTGTCCTCAAAATAATCAACATTATACTCTTTTTTATTCTTTCCCAAATTATATTTGCTTCAATGAAACATTTTTTTAACTCACATGTTAGGAAATAGGTTCCAATACCAAATTGTAACATGCCTTTCCCAATTACTTGGATCAACATTTAAATTACTTGAAATCAATCATGATCAATTTTTGAATCAATTTTATCCATGGTGGGGGTCTTTTGCAGGGTAGATGCTTGAATCATTAATGAGATGGGCGAATAATCCAGAATGGTTTATGGTTATGCGAACTAAAAAGTAAAGGAGACGTGTTTGCGGCTAAGATTCCAAATATTCACATGTGTTTAGTCCCACATGCATAAGAATAAGTGTTCAGATAGGTTTTATATAGGAAAACGTGTGTTTTTTATTATGGGAAAAAGGAGCAGAGACGTGGGACTCCATAAATAGAATTAAATGGACATATATTCTTCAAATGAAGGGCGGGTCGGTGTACTTGGGTTTCATGGACTTATGGCCTAATAACGTGTTTCAATGTTTTAGATCCTTGATTTTTGATACGATAAAAATTAAGACACTGATATTTTATGGGTCAAATAAATATGGTCTTGAATGTGATAAACTAAGATGTTGCGATGTGACAAACTCCCTGATACCCGAGCTAACTCAGTTTAACACATCACAAAATAAAAAGGATTCAAATCAGTAACGGGTGAACCAATAGACATACACCTATAGGTTTTATCAACTTAAATGTGAAAACCATGACTATAACAAACATTTTTGGAGGTTGATACGAGTAGTTAAAAACGGTTGCAAACTTTGATTTTGAGCAATATAGAGAACATACAAAGTATAAATTTGTAGCAGTGTAGAAAGACCATTTTAATAGTGTTTAACAAGTTAGTTCATGTTTATTGATTAATAAAAAATTATAACAGAGAATACACGTGAACATAATTCTTTCATTGATATTCATATTTGTATATATCATGCTCACGAATTAAAGCTTCTGTTACAATTAACAATGATATTTAATTGACTAAATACATAATTATATCAATGAAAATATTATTTAAGTTATGAAGATCAAATGTAGAGATTTATCACAATGAACAATATATCAAACACGGAATTATATTAATACAGAGAACATTTTCATTTACATATATCAAAATATATATTTATAAGAGTGGAATACATATATTTTATGAAGGATCAATCAAACTATGTTTTCTCTCTTGTGTGTAAGGGATCGAACACTTTGAGCTATAGTCACTTGTGTTTGGAGGAAAATATCACAAAATAATATCTTTCCCTAGCAAGGAACCATTTGAGGTTGTACTCTATACCTACACTTAGGAAACATGAGATTCCCCCAAGGAAAATTTTAGTGGAGATTCTTTGCTAATTCACGAATATTTACATTTTTTAAATTTGGATTTCACGATTTTTAAGAGTCGTTCGGATTAGCATTTTGCCTAAAAATTCTAGGTGCAAGTTAGTTTGGCAAGTCAGCTCACCTAGTGTTTATAATAAATTTCATATATATACATATAATCACCCCAATGCATCGAAACATAAATCGGATGCCTATGTGACTCAACCGCTTGACTTTAGTTAGGGGTACAAATTGATTGTAGTTAGGGTTTTTTAGGCTTATTATAAGGAGGTGTATGTATGCAACTAGGAAGCTATATGCACAGACGCCCAGATGCATCTTTGCATATAGTCGCCTGGCTCTATGGAGATGTCGAAGGTCCGATCATTCAATGGTAGGCATGGAGGCATTCAAGGATAACCATTTTGCTTTGGACCCTTCATTTTCTTCACTTGAATTTCAAATGAAGAAAATGCAGGGTTATAAAAAAATTGGTTAGCATTCTTTCTTCATCCATGGAGGGTTTGAATCTCAGCCGTGTTTTCTTCATTATAGACTGAAACCAACATGATCCCAGATCCACAATGTATATCTGGATGTTTGACTAGCGTCCAACTGTACATGCAATCGGGTGGCTGCATATGCAGCCTCTCACTTGCATATGCATCATGTCCAGCGGCCCATATGTGTTGATAACCGCATGGAAGACCAAATCCCTTTTTTGCCTTTGTCGCGAATCATTTTTTTAGATATTCCCCATTTTTTCGAAAGTCCATTTCGGATATTTTCCACCCATTCTATAATAATTTTTTGGAGTGGGGGTCTTAAAGTGAACCCTGGATTCCCCTCTCCAAAATCTCACCAATCACTTTCACATTTATAGATGCAAGATGTCTATAATGTCTTACAAGAGTAAACCATGATGGTGATCCCTTTCAAAATCGATTTCTTCTCCTTTAAGTGGATTTTCCCCATGTAGTTTGAAAACCAAGACACCTATTCATAACAATTTTTTATTACACTTCCATTAGTGGGTCACATTACTATTTTCACCCCCTTTCAACAAGCATTATACATATAACTCCTTTCATAATTGTCAATTTAATTGTTTACACTCGTTTTAATCAAAGGTAAAAATTATAACATCTCTCTTTATGTCTTTTGTCTATTAATTATTTTTAGCAAGGATTTCATCACATAACAATCACTATGAGGAAATATTAAGTTTGAAGTTTTCTTTTAAAATATTTCAACCGTTTGTATAGGGAATTTTTTTGTCAACTATTAATTTTTTGATGTGTTCCTATTTTATGCCAAATTTTCATGTGACATGACATCGTATGTTCTTATTAATACTTATAATATGATAGTTGGTCACATTTTGAATGAGACCAATGAACCTGTCTTATGTGATATCTTTTGATGGATCATATGACTAGTTATCTGATTTTAGATGTTATGGATACGATTCATATGCTTTGTTTGATTTGTCGATTTGATCTTGCAAGTTATTAAGAAATGAAAATATGATTATGGCACCTTGTGTTTAGACTTGTGATAATCATTTATATATTCACATTGCATGATTAATTCTATTATATGGGAATTATGGAAACACATGCATTTGTATGACACTAGATGAAGGACTCTTATTTTCATATAAGGATAACATTACACAATATCCTTCCAAAACTATCAAGTCATTCAACCCTTATCTCCTCCATGGATTCAACACTTTACCATATCCAAAATGAGATGGGAGAAACACTCTTCACCCAACCTTCTCAATGGAAATAATTTTCTCTTCCCATTGACCCTTGAGCACCAACAAAGGATAAATATCATTTCTTAACTCACACTGAGAAATAACAACAAAGAAAACAAGTAAGAGTTACAATCATACAAGCACATAATTGAGATAAAAAACTTTGCCTCCCATGGAGGATGAAATATAACTATGCTCTCCTTTTGACTCTCAAATGGGATGGAAATGAGCTCAAAACCTATGTTCACTCTTCCCATCCTACCACAATCCTTATAACTCCCAAGCCACATTTAGCTTGCCTTTTTATTTCCAACAAGGAGACCTATTGCCCATCCCACACTCCCTCCAAGTTAGTCTAAAGTGACTACTTCAAAACCTTTTTATCTCCAACAATAAAAGCATAGATTCTACTATCTTCATAACCCTTTTACCTCCAAAAAACTATCATATGATATAACACCTCCCCACAACATTCCCTAATGACCATTCACTTCCCATCAAGCACCCACATTCATCACAAAATACACAAAACCAAGAAATAAACAAGAAAATTCAAGAGGAAAATAAGGGCCTACCTGGGGGGCATCTTGTCCTCTTGATAGTCCTTTCAACAAACTAAGCAAGCACCCAAGAACTTCTACAAGCTCTCCCAAAAATATAATTCATGGAACCCCCTTCTCCTCAAGTCTCTCATACTCGTAGATTTTAGAGATACAAGATGGGGTGAAATCTACATGGGATTGCCAACAAGGAAAACCCATGTGCTACCCCAAAGGTAGGTGTACAAAATTTAACATCCATAAATGAAAATGTAAGAGGGTTAAAATCAAATATTTTCCAAAATCAAGTCAAGTGTAAGGAATTTTCCATGTATACTCAAACTCCAAGTCCCCAAAATGGAATCCTCTCCCAAAATAATAATATGAAATTCCATTGTGCAAACACCTTTGATGACATCATAGAAAAATGAACGCATATAGAAAAATTTCTTATTGCCATAGGCCTCATCAAACTATATTCTCGAGAAAACTATAATTGATCTAATCATCCTTCCACATCTGAAAATCCCAAGTATTTTAACAAGAATAATTATGTTGTCAGCAACGGAGTGACAGATACCAAGCATGTCCAACATGTCCAAAAATCCGTTGTCATATTTGTTCCTAAAGGTCAACCCCAATCAACCCAAGATCTAAAGAAAAGGTCATGTACCCCTCTTGGCAAGTCCTTTGAAATAATCCTTGAAAAACTTGTTACCGCTAATATGGTTATTTTAGCGCAAACATAGCCAATTGATGAGTCTATACCCAAACCCTCTTGGTTTAGGGAAAATGAATATTTAAAGTTCCATAAAATTAAGATTCATTCCACCACTAAGTGTATGAAGCTAAAGAACTATATTCAAGAATTAATTGATAAATGTGAAACCGAAATCGAATAAAATATATCATCCTCTTCTCAAAATCATAAGTTAGGGATTTATCAAAATCCACTCCCTAATCATGCTCAGAGCCACAATTCAAATCAAGGTCAACGAAAGTCTGGTAAAACCCCTAAATCTTATAGCCATAAATCTAACCATATTAACTATTGATGGGTACCCTTCCAATATGAATCTCTCATCGGTCATATTTACCATTCCCCCATCAAGTAGCCACCATCAAAATCAAGGGACCTTCTCAAAACCCTCAGTGTATTTTTACTACTCGTCGAAGCCATGTAGTGGTTCAAGGGGCTGCTCCCTCTTCCTCTAACCCAGCTCCACAATCTCAATACAATATTTTTAAACAACTTGAAAAAGCCCCTACACAGATCTCCATCATGGATATTCTCAAAACATCTTCTGTACATAAAGATATCCTTTACCACGCTCTTCAGGAGACTCGTGTTCCAACTAACGTCAATCCCACACATATTCAAGCCCTCATTTCCCATCTTTACTCTTATCCAACATTCCCGCTTACTTTTACCTAGTAATACTTACCACTACACGGACCAACCCATAATCTTCCTCTTTATACTGAGGTTCATATAGAAAATAATCGCGTCAAGCAAGTGCTAGTGGACAATGGGTTTGGTGTCAACCTTTGTACTTTATCTCTCACTCAACACCTTGGGTACAATAAATTGGATTTAACACGAGATAATCACTATCAAAGCCTATGATAACATTGAAAGAAAATCTATGGGAAATTTCTACCTTCATATTAATGTGGGGCCTGTCACGTTGCCCACCTTGGTACATGTTATGGACATCTAGTTCCCTTACAATTTACTACTTGGTCACCCTTGGATCTATGAAATGCATGTTGTCCCATCCACATTACATCAATGCCTTAAGTTTGAGAATTCCAGCGTGGAGGTCACCATCCATGGTGACCCTCAACCCTTCCAATTTTTCCAAGCACTTGAAGCACAAGCTTATGAGGAACCGTTTTGTCCCATTACTGAAACTGTCACTTCACAATTTCCATCTCCATCATCCATGAAATCCACCACTTCATATGATTTACCTGAGAGTATTCCATGCACTTCACATAACACTTCATCATCATCTTCTCCTATCTTACCCACTTTGTCCACATCCACTCCTATTTCACCCACTCCACCTCTCAAACTCAAAGCCGCATAGCGCAGAGAATACCAAACTTTCTGTATTGAGAAACTCGTGCTTTCACCTAAACAACGTGGCAGACCTGACGTGTGTCAAGATAATAAGAAAACATATTAATTGGGATCTTCAACTTTTATCTTCTTTGTGTACCTCACCGACGACTTCCTAGAGCCATCCAATACTACATGACTCGTAGATGATTCTGTGTCGTCCTTCTACCTGAATAATGAATATCCAATCGCCAAGTGCATGATGACTCACATGGGTTACTCTGGTCAAGTACTAGGTTTCAATGAACAAGGTATCCCTGAACCTGTTACTGTCATGCCCAATCTTGATAGTCATGGATTAGGGTATCAGCCATCTGATGAGGGTATCCAGGATGATCTAAGCGACACAACCGAGATAGTTGAGGAGGCTATACATGCCATCGAAAAAATATTCGTTTATAGCTAATATGAAGAGCTTGCCGCTATAAACATCTTCCATGATACCTCCATCCTCGCCATCGACGTTTCTCTCACATATCCCCAACTCATCCAAAGGAACCAATAGTCTGAACATATCCCACTTGACACATTTCAAAATGATGAAGCGATTCTCGAGTTCATGGGAACTCGAGACAATATACCAATCGATAACCATAAAAAGGGTTTCAAAGTATGTCTACATGCTGAAGACTAGTTTAGAGAACAAGAGCCTATCCTACCTATCCATTCCCAATCCAACATCCCTCATCCTTCCTCTTCTTTCCATCTAGATGAGGAGGATCCCCTTGCTGAAGTTTTCGAAAATCCCTCACATCCAGATCACGACCCAACTATGGATCAACTCCTTCTCGTTATTGAAACGCTATAAGACATTTCAACATCTGATGAAGAGCATGAGTTCAAGACAAAACATATGATCTCAATAGGTGGAAAGGAGGATATTTTTATGCTTCTAAGTGGTCTTCCAAACCAAGAATTTAAATTTTGGTGTTTTGATGGGGGTTTTCCATTTTCCCGCCAAAATGGATTATTAGAAAATTTGAAATGTATAAAGACTATTGAATGCCTATAACACCATCATGAGAGGATTCAAGAAGTTTTAATGGCCTTAAAGGTCTCATGAAACCATCTAAACATGTTATCATAGGTGAATATGTGCTTGTAGATGAGTTATAAGAGCAGTTGTGGACACAATAAATAAATACCATAGAATAAATAAGATATTTAAAGCCATGGCATCATGTAGAGATGCTACTACATGAGATAATAGGTATAATAAATTGATATTTATCACTATTTTATGTTTAGATAGTTGTTGAGACTTTCTAGGGTATAGCTGAACAAGAATAGGGATATGAGGTAAAGCACCAGAAGTAGCATTTTGGTCTATATATGTGTAGTTCACTTATGTAATCAAGTAGTATGAGGCCTGTACAAGCATAATTAAGCATGAATAAACTAGTACTAAATATTTAGAGGTGTTATATGATGTATTTTTACAAGTTTTCTTTATGTTTCC
Organism: Taxus chinensis; assembly: GCA_019776745.2. NCBI lineage: Eukaryota > Viridiplantae > Streptophyta > Pinopsida > Cupressales > Taxaceae > Taxus > Taxus chinensis. The sequence goes on from CM034149.1 coordinate 158,905,128, forward strand.
GATAGCAACCATTAAGAATCATGTACAGACCGAGACCTAAGAGTTGACAGTCAGGTTATATGAGCATGGTGAATGAATGTGATGTATGGAGGAGTTATGGGACATCAATGAAAGCTTAATAAAATTTACTTGAGATCTTTAAGTGACTGGGTAAGTTTTGTGTGTCCAATTTTTTACTTTCTACCACTAAATTAGGGCTTTTTGGAACTAGCAAATGGTATGGTGAAAATTTTTGAGTTTTTGGAATCTCCATACTCTCGATGGTCCTTTTCATATCCCAAGACTGTAGGGACTAAAACACCTAGTAAGTGTATATTTTACAGAACCCTGCAATTTAGGCTTATATTTCCTTGAACACAGCTATGGAAGCGATCTTTATGATGTTTTAAGATGAGATAAGCTTAGATATGATTGTGATAGTTATGAATACCTTATTAAGTGTGTGACAAGATTGAATCCTTCATAGAGCTATCTACACCCTGATCATATCCTTTAAGAGGCCTAATTAGGCCTGGATCAGTCATGAAAAAGAAGCATTTCGTATAAGGTAACCTACCATGCATTCTTCATGTAATTTACACCTCTCTGCTGATTATCCAAATCTATATTTATTTTTTATATATCAAGGGACCTAAGGAATTTATACTCATATATAAGACTTATGGAGACTACAAGCATTAGCCTTGTCTAGAGGAAGCTCTGAGCTTAATCAACAAATCCTTTTGTTATGACCTCATATGATTATTAGGTTATGTGTGAATGGAGAGCCATAAGTGTTTCAAATATGAGTTGTTTTGTCTTTTGGAACATGCATACCTTCATGGTGTATGAGTTCATGTTTTGGTGTATATGGATCAAGCACTTTGAGAACAAAGTTACAGTCATCAAAGGAGGATCGTTGATAGTAAGGAGGGGAAAGATCGGACCATACACCAGTTTGTGATGATTCCATGCCAAGTAAGTATAAGTTGAGAAAAATTTATGGAATAAATCCATTGAAATAAAGGTGATATTCTACAAGACTAGGGGTTGTATTTTTTCATCCTAACGAGAGGTATAAAGAACAAGGAATTCTGAGTAAGGTCATATGATGAGACAACTATACATGTTGTAAGGTCAAACAGGTGATTAATTCAAGCTTTTTTTAACTTACCTTGTTTGGATTTCTAAAAATATACATTTGACAAGAAATTTATTTGTTGAGTTAAGATAACACATCAACATCACTCATTGAAGAAACTATTGGCAATAATATCTGCGTTGAAGAGGATCCCAATATTCTCAAACTGGTGACATTTTTATCTACAAAACAACAAGCCATCTTTACAACACTCCTTACAAAATTCTCAAACATATTTGTGTGGTCCTATGTGGATATACCTGGACTTGATCCATCCCTGGTGGTTCATAATCTAGTAGTACATAAAGATGCAAAACCAGTCAAATAGAAGCTACACAAAATTCATCCAAAGGTAGCCTTATTTGTCAAAGAATAACTCCAAAGAAATTAAACGTTGGTTTCATCCAGCCTATCGACTATTCTGAATGGATTTCCAATATCGTCCCAGTAGGAAAAAAGAGTGGGGGCATTAGCATTTGTACAAATTTCTACAATATTAACAAATATTTTCCTAAAGATGAATTTCCATTACCAAATATCGATATGATCGTGGATTCTATAGCTAGGCACAAAATGTTATCTCTCATGGATGGATTTTCTAGCTATAATCAAATCAAAATAACATAAGAAGATCAATGATTCAACACAAAATTACTTTCACTACACCATGGGGTACATTTTTCTATCAATTTGTGCCATTTGGTCTCAAAAATGTCGGAGCCACATATCAACATGTCATAGCTATCATCTTTCATGATATGATGCACGAAATTGTTTAATATTATGTTGATGACATTCTTATAAAATCAAAAACCAGATAAGAACATCCTATGGTTCTGTGCCACATTTTTTAAAGACTTTGAGAATACAAAGTCTAACGCAACCTTAAGAAATGTTTTTTTCGGTGTCACATCAGGTAAGCTACTTGGCTTTATTGTCTCACATCACAACATAGAAATTGATCTATATAAAGTCAAATTTGTTGTTGAAATGTCTCCACCTACCAATCTAAAATAACTCAGAAGTCTACATGGAAAAATTTAGGCCATCAGAAGGTTCATAACACAACTTGTTAATAAGTGTCATCCATTCCATCATTTACTAAAAAAGGGAACAATTTTCCATTTGAATGAAAAATTCCATGCATCTTTTGATAAAATCAAAGAATATCTACTACATCCTCCAGTATTAGTGCCTCCCACTCCAGGAATTCCTCTTCTCCTCTATATTTCAGCTAGTCAGCACACCTTGGGAGCTCTCCTTGCACAATATGATGTCAATGGAAAATAACAAGCCATCTATTACCTAAGCCAAAAATTCTTTTTTTATGATCTCAACTACACTCCTATAAAAAAAAGCACGTCTTTTTGTTTTCTTTGCCTCTCAAAAATTTGCAGCATTATATGCTTAATAATATAGTAAATCTCATTGCTAAAATAGATCCACTCAAATATCTACTCTCAAAATCAGCCTTGACATGACGAATGTATAAATGGATCATGCTCTTGAGTGAATTTGAAATTGAATATGTTAATAAAAAGCTATCAAAGTACAAGTTTTGACAAATTAATTAGCAGAAGCTCCAGTATCTGATTCCACACCACTCAATACATGGTTCCCAGATGAATCAGTATTCACTATCAAAGAATCAGATAGTTGGACATTATACTTTGATGGATCCTTCACAAATCATGGCTCAAGAGCAGGAATTCTATTTATCACACCTCAAGGAGATTTCATCCCAAAGGCCTTTTGGATCGTTTTCCCATGCACTAATAATATAGTTGAATATGAGGCACTTATAGCTAGACTCAAAATGGCTATCTAGTGGAATATCAAAAATCTTAATTTCTTTGGTGACTTGCAACTCATAATCAAATAGGTTAATGATGAATAATCAAACAAAGATGAAAAACTTTTTCCATACAAGCAAATGGTGGACATCTTCAAGCTTTACTTTCAGCATATTTATTTCGTGCAGGTTCTACGAACAAATAACAAATCAACATTCTTAATGACTACCATTGGTTCTCTCTTGAACATGCCTTCAGAAGACGATAACTCACAATTCTTGTTTGAAAAACTCATGGGTTTGGCATATGATGTCCCTAAGTCTGAAATGGTATGTGATATTGTTGGTCCTAACTCCCCATTGTACCATGATATCTACACTTATCTCCATGACCATATCCTTCCACCCAATCTTCCTCGTAACCATAAAAAATCCTTCATCTAACGTGCATCCAGATTCACCATCATTGGTGGTACCCTCTATCGTAGAGGATATGATGAAACCTTGTTACGATGCCTTAACTCAAAAGAGGTCAAATTAGCAATCAAGAAAGTTCACAACAGCATCAGCAATGCTCACACCCATGGTGTGGTACTTGCCAAGAAACTTATGCGCATTGGATATAATTGGATTACCATGAAAAAGGATGCATGCTTATATGTCTATAAATGCATCCCATACCAAAAACATGCTAACCTCATCCTTGCGCCTTCTCAAGATTTTCAACCCATCACTACTCATGGCCATTTTCTACCTGGGGTCTCTATCTCATGGGAAAACTTAATCCTACCTCATTTTATGGTCACAAATTCATCATACTGCTACGGAATACTTTACCAAATGTTTCAAATCCATTCTGCTCACCTATGTCACCGGAAAGCAAATATCAAAATTCATCCTTAACCATATCATTTTCTGTTATGGTATTCCATCTTCCATTATCATGGACACTGGTAAATCCTTCAAAACTTATCAAGTATGGGATATTTTTTATCACTTCCACATCAAGTTTAAGTTCTCCACCCCATATTATCCACAAGGAAATGACCAATCCAAAGCATCCAAAAAACACTCAAAAGCATCCTCAGAAAAAATGTCAATCAAGCAGGACGTAATTGGCATACACAAATCTATAATACCTTGTGGGCCTATAGTACATCCATCCACATGCCCACTAGCTTCACTCCATATTCCCTTATCTTTGGCACCAAATCTATCCTTCCCATTGAGATAAAACTTCTTTCCCTCCACATTTCTCTCCAAAACCTTATTAAATATGAAGGTTGTCGTGTGCAGCATCTTCAAGAACTCAAGCTACTAAACGAGAAACTCCTCCAAGCCTTGGACCATCTCAAAACCTACTAAAATCACCTTCATAGACAATATGGAAAACACATCAAAATCCGTGAATTAAAATTTGGCAAAATGATCCTTAAAGAGAACCAACACAACACTAATGTCGATTGTGACAAGAAAAGGAAGAATCGAACCAAATTGGCTCGAACCTTACGTCATCATAGCAAATTTCAGATTTGGTTCTTATAAACTTGCTACCTATGATGGAGATGAGTTGGATGAGCCCATGAATATCATGCATTTCAAACAATTCTATGTTTAATAGCCCTCTATCAAACATCTGAAAACATCCAATTATTCAAAAAAAAAAGACCAATGATGAAAACCACTTTGGTGGCGCCTTGAGCAAGTACCATCGTGAAAACTAGTTTTCAGTGATATGGTAAGCTAGATCCTACATCCGCTAGTGTCTTACATACATGTTAGCACACTGGGGGAAAGCCCTTTTATCCATACCCATATTTTCCATCCCTATCCACACTCCTCTCCTACTATCCTAATCCCAAAAAAAAATTGGTCATGACTAGAAGTAATGGTTTTATCATGATCGGGAACGCTATCTTGATCCTCACAAAGGTTGTATTATCTACAACAAAAATTTGATACTGCAGCATTGAGACAATTCAAGCCTCTACATCAATATTGAGAAATACAACCCTTGTATTATCCTGAGCCTTTCATTCCTTTTCATCCTCCCATCCATTGCAATTGTCATATCCTCCTCTTTTCAATCATTTTCCTTTTCTATTTGTTATTCCACTTCATTTAGTGGAACAATTACATTGTAAATATGTTTAAAATTAGATTACTTTATATAATGGCATTATAAAAATTCCATAACATTTACCATATGTATATACCCACTTGATATGTAAATCATCGCATTCATACTTAATCTACACTACCTATGTCAACATTAAACACTACACATTTTTATTCATAATAACATTACATAACCACTTTTACATCTCATAATCCAATTCAAAAACTAAATAATAAACCATGTCAAACATCTCATCATTAATATCATCCACCTAAACATCAAAATACAACAACTAACCATACACCCATAGAAATAAATAATCATCATTACATTAAACACCATAATCCATCTACACCTAACATCCTCATCATAAATATCCATTCATTTTACATCCAAATTAATTAAAATTAGCACTATTCATACATCTCTACATCTCATCAACACCAACACATCAAAATCATTTCATCATCACATATAATCTAATGATCTAACATCATTGCATCACAATGAAAGTACATCAAATAACCATAAACAATAAAAGTCTTTAAATCTCTAAAATCATATAACCATCATCACCATGTATATACCTCAAACCCATCAAATAATTATCATAATACCATCATATGCATCATCATCTATAAATTAAAAAGATCAAAACAATGTATCTCATCAATATCAGCAAAATAATCACATCGAATGTCTCACCCATCAAAAATACTACATGTTATCAAAATAACCAAATGTCATCGCAACATAAAAATAATACATTTGTCTCATCAATATACATATATACCTATTTGAAGGGTATATTCCCTTTCAAAAAACTATTTGCCAATAATAAAAATATATATACATATATACCTCAAAATTGTGACCATCCTTGTCATCATATGAAATCCAATAAAATACAACATGATACAAAATAATAAATAATGGGATCCCGTAGGGGCCACATATGTACATCTCTAATACATATACATCAAGAATCGGTGCTCATCCCTACATCAAGCTACTTGCATCATCTCCTAGCTCATCTCCTCTATCTCCCAAGCTGCCACTAGATGCATCATTTTGGGAAGAGGTTCCTAGTTACCTGGGTGGTCCCATCGGCTTCCACACATTTTCTTTGAGCCCTATGATTATGTTGTACCACTAGGTCATCGACTACTAGATGGCCTATCACTCTCTGTAAAGGATGGTTCTCTTTGATCATATGACACTACCTCTCTATATAGCATCTTTAAGTATCAGGCCTCCTTGTAAGCTCACATCGCATCTGACATATTTGTACCCAAACTAGAAAAATTATCCCTGGTTGTATCCCTCTCCTATCGCAACCGCCGAACCTCTACCATCAATCTCCCAGCCCTCTCCGTAGATATGGATCTAGTTTTACCCCCTGCATGTTCCTGCCTCAAACTATCAATACTGTGTTGAATCATGTCTAGGTCTCCCTGTAGGTGAGCTATCTTTGCATCTCTCTAATCCACCTCTCCCTATAATCAAGCTAGCTCAGCATCTCTCGCTTGAATCTTAGTTTCCCTATCATCAACATATACTATCATTTGGCCCACCAAAACTGAAAACATGATTTCTATCCACCTCAAATATTGTATCTCTATCAGGTGTGAAGCACTTATCTCCCTCCAGCCAGCTATCTCTACTACTTTGGCATGAGCCTCGGTCTCTAGTCCGTCAATCTGAACCCGTAAATTTTAACCTTATGGACCTACACCTATACAACCTATATTGAATGTCCTTGTTATATCTACATGTGATGGTACAAGAGTCTGTAGTAGCCTCTTATACTCATCAATATCCATCCTATCGAGATCCTTCCTATCCAAACTTTGATCCCTTCATCCCTGCATGGGTGCATGTGGTACTAGTTGTTTCCCATCTAGGGGACCACCTAATATGATAACATCAGATGCTTGTGGTAACTCATGTTCCTCCTCTTCATCTTTCTCATCATGAGGTGCATGCATTCCCAATGCATGTCCCTATGGTCCCTTCCTATACACATGCCTCCTCCCATGAATAAACTACATCTCTCCTAATGTTTGTGTCATCATGACCAACTTGATCTTCCACCACCACTCCTCATACCCCTTCTCAATCCCCGAATTTGACACATTCAACAGAAACCTCCACTAATCAACTTGTACATCATCAAAGATAGCTCTAGCCACCTTTGCCAGAATCAGAGCACCCCACTCATCAGTCTCTCAAGTGGTCTATGCAAATATGTGGCATCTTGTAGGTATCCCCTATCTGATCCCAAACTATCATAGGACATGATCTAGCATGTATCCCTCAATCATATATGGATGGCCTCATACCAAGAAAATTAGAGTCAGAATCCTACTTAGCTCTACCTTCTCCCCAACCTATACCTCTTAGTGGCGATACGGCCACCAAGTAATATCCCCTGCATCTAGCTGGTCTAATCCTCGCCTGTAATGGTCCATAAACCCCAACTACTCCTCCTAGCCATGTGCATGTACCATGCATAAACTGAAGGCTCTCCATCATGCCATTGTTGTAAGATGCCTACTGGCTTGTCCACGACTATATTGTTGTAACTCTAAATTTGTAAAAAAATATCAGCTCCAATGTTGCAACCTCGCCGGTAGGCCACTATGTGAAAATCTTGATATAGGTGAGCTAGTATTGCAGGTGCCCAAGCATATACAATATGTGATTTCCACATCGAATGTACATCTACAAATCTAATACTGAAATTCCATCCTCCATCAAAGAACAAAATGTAACTAATCAAGGAGCATAACAACATAAGGACTTACTCCATATATTCCTCTCTAAAATAAATGCCCAAATCTATTCATAACCACACTCATGGTGCATCCTCGAAATTTGTCAACAACTAGAGCCGAGATCTAGGCCTATCTCTATGCTAGACCACATGATCCCATCCCACTAGAATTTGATAGATATGATATACATCCTCTAAAGTCACTGTCATTTGTCTTGTCGGCAGCCAAAACATGCTAGTCTTTGAATACCATCTCTCCGCTAATGTTGTCAATAAATCTCGATTTTCTCACATGGATGACATCATTGCTATAGGTAGTAATCCAACCATCTCTAATGGACCAACCTCCTCATCCTGTATTCCTCCTAGCAATCTTGATAATGTTGTGGACCGCTAATTCCTAACCTGAACAATATCTAACACCATCTGCACACACCAAACCACACATATTAGTTCCCCATTATCCCTGAACCCACCCTCTATTCCCCCATTCTACCCTACTATCCCTTAAAACGCCCTAAAATATCCCTTGTAAAAAAGTGCTTCTATAGCCCAAAAGCGCAGCACCTTTCAACATCTACGCTAATCTATAACTGAAGTGTCACTTATGAACAAATGCACCAATATCCCTCTCCTAAGTGTTAATTTACCCATCCCCAACCTTAACTACACATAAGCACTACCTTATTGGATATAAGTGCCAAAATTGGGCATAAACACCAATCATTTTCAAAAGTGATGAACCTTGTCTCATTCCCACATAGGTGTTATGTTGTGGAGCCTTCTTTCATGTGTGGAAGTGTTGAAGACTATACACTAAAAGTATTGTGCCTGATATCTCAGGAAACATGTTCTTCTCATATGGGTGGGATTTTTGACCCATAGGTTTATGGGTGCAGTTTTGGCCCATGGTTTTGGTATCCAAGATATTGTAAAACTACTTAAGCAGTTGCTTATTGATGTGCTTTTGATAGGGTAGATATATAATTGTAGATGTGTGTGAGTTCAAGTGTGAATTCAGGAGAGTTTGTTGGGCACAACTCCAAACAGATATAGGTATTGTATTGACAGAAAGAGGTGGTTTGTAATAAAAATAAAAGCAATTGGTTCTTGGTGGACGTAGCCCAAATTGTGTGAACCATGTTAAATATTATCTTTGAGTTGTGTTCTTTTATATTCTAGACTTTTATTTCATATTTGTAATATCTTTATGTATATTACTTTCTACTATTGTGATTCTATGTGGGATTATTCCACATATTTTATTCCTTATTTCCTAACAATATGTGCTACCATATATGGCATATGCATTAATCTTCATCAAAAGCGCTAAAAACATAACATACTCGCTAAACCCTATCCCTACCCCAACACATAAGCACCAATCCTTATCCCACCCCTACCCCCAGCGCAAAAGCGCTACTATATATCACAAAAGCAACATTTCATAGTGCATAGGTGCCACTTCATGCGCATAAGCGCCAGTCTATAACCCCTAGCACTAAACTACCTTGAAACCCCTCAAAAATGTCAAAAAACATGAAAATCAAAAAATAAAACAAATAAAAAAGGTACTTACCGCATGTCCAACGTTGATCTGTCACCAATACTCCCTCACCAGGACTGCTCAGTGCTCAACAATCACAAAATATGCCATAATGCTCTCTATAAGGCTCTCATTTCTCTATTGTGCACAGTCAAAATGACTTGCCATGTGGTCCCTGAGGAATGAATGTCCTCTTAGATGTCCTATCTCTATCATACATTTAATAAAAAATTGTAAAGACCTTTTGGTGTATCTGTTGACACTAGTCAATGTCACCAGCACAATCGCTTCCACATTCTTTCATAAAGTCGTGAGTGATTTTTAACTTCTTATAAAAACAATTGAGAGAGATAAAATACTTTTAAGAAAACCAAAAATAAATTAAAAATTCAAAGTAAAAAGTAAAATAATATAAGATAAAGGAAAAAAACTCTCTCTAAGGGTATTTCTAGTATCTCTATCGGAGCTATGGATGCATGGCTAGCAGTAGAGAAATACTGCGACTAGAATTAAATACATCTCCATTGGGGATATGGACACCTGGATAGAAGAAGAGAAATTTAAAGATATCCTTCCACCTTCCATTCACCAATAAAATTTAAAAATCAATCTAAAAGGAACGATAACCAGATCGTACCAAGCCAAGAACACAGATGTTAATCAAACACCACGATCAATAAGATGAAAGCAATTCGCCATAATAACTTTACAAAAAACCTTTGCAAATAAATGAGCAACAATATCATATATTATTATAGAACTCAATGAAATACAATGAGAATGGGTCTTGCTTATATAGGCAAGGAATAACAATCTAAGAACCAGTCAAAGTCATAGATCAAGCCATAAATCAAGAAAATAACTAGTCATCAAAGAACTAGTTAAGTCCATAGATTTAGGAGAGAACTAGACATCAAAGATCTAGTCAATACCATAGATCAAGGAAAGAACTATACCTAACAACTAGATAATATCCCCCTAATATCTAAATAAATAAAATAAATATCCACACGCACAAGTGGGTGAGGATAAAAACAATAAAGGTAAATAAAGTACCTAGGTGAACATGAGCAAAGGTAAATACCTACTCTAACAAAATCATTAATACACATTTTGACATGTACACAGTGGATCTCGATGAGAAACAAGACTAGTATGTTACCAAGTGTTGTATGGACCTTGTTTAAACTCTTTATTTAATCCATATTTTGTCTCACAATTTTTCCCTTTGGATCATCACCAATATTGTTGTTACATTTTCCATATCCATCCATAACATTCACACTTTTCTTTTTCTTCATTCAGAACATCCATGTGCATAATTTGCCTTTTTACCATGTCTGGGGAAAAAATTGTCCCCATTTTAATAAACAATCTTGTATCTCTTTGTATCATCTATTTATTGGCCATTTTTTTGTGCCGCACATTATGTTAGGGCATCCTCTAGAAAAAAAAACATGTCACTTATACCATGCAATTGTGGCACCTTGGGCATGCCCTTTGGTGAAAATTAGCTTCTGATGTCATGGGAACATTTTGTTGTCCAAAAGCATCTTGTACTCGGGGGCATATTTTCTCCTTCTTATCTTAGCAATTATTTGGGGTCCTGGTCATGTCTTACATGTTATTCTTGGTCTTAATCCAACTTATTCTATTCTTGTATATTTGTATGGGAATCTTCCCTTGTATATTCTCACCTCTCGCTAGTGACATCTTGGTGTGTTTTTCTTTTGTACATAATTTTAGAAAACCTAAAAAATATTAAAAACATTCAAAAAAACCTATAAAATCAAAAAAAAAAATTATATTAATCAAAAAATCCAAAAACACTGCAAAATGTAGCACAAAAACCCAAAAACAATGTCTAACGCAAAAATCATAAAAATCATAATATGTACTAAAAATTATCCTTTTTCATCTCTCACTAGTTATAGTGCATGACACATGGATCGTATTGTGATCTTGTTTCATTAACATGCTTGCTTGTTTGATGTGTCTGTCTTCCCGACATATATCATTTCTTGAGGTAGTTCTATAGTGCGCATTTGTTTCTCTTAGGACTTCTACATCCTCCATCCATTTCCCTTGCATATATCCTCTCTTGGGGCATCATTTTAACCCTTTTCTTAGAACTAAAACATTTGGGTATTGAGGCCGGATAACAAAACATTGGTAAATTTTCTTAAACATTACTTGTTTGAGTGTATTGGCTTGTATTTGTTTATTTTTTTGTTTAGTTTCTCATATTCCATTGCTTTGTTGTTTTTCTTTGAGTTAGTCATGTAACATCTTACAAATATTGGTATTATGGATTTTTATATCATTTTACCTTTTTGTTGTATGCTTACATCAAATAAGAGGCATTTCAATTTGTAACGGTGCACAAGTTCTAACACAATTTTTCTTGCTCCCTCCTCATCACACCAACCCATATTATGTCGTCATCTATCTATATTGTCATCCTAATTAACATTTCCTCTTACTAACCTTTTCCATTTCTTCTAACCTACCGATACATGGTGGTGAAAATAATTTATTTTTACCCCTCCCTCCCTATATATAGCCCTTGTCTTGATGGTTTCAATTGTCGCGATTGTTGATCTGCGTTTCCAGCTTCCTATCTAGATGAGTGTATGAGTAATCAAGAAACACTAAACAACGTCGAGTATACAAGGGATTAGTACCTTGGAGATAACGATGGATGATATAGGCACAAATGAGATAGATGCATGATATAAAGAAGTTGGATCTGCAAAACTAAAACAAATAAGATTAGATCACAATATGTGGGGGTTACCCAGAAGGTGCTGGTTCCAAGAGGATTTTAAATCCCTTGGAGGATGTCAACCCCCATGTCAGATAAGATGATAATAGATCATGAACAGTAATAATGGAATACAAAATGAAAAGTAACTAAAATGACGAGGGAACTTAGCTTATGCTTTGTTATGGAGATGAACCGGACATCAATATGGCAAGATAATGAACCATGGAAAATGTTTCTTCCTTAAACTGGCAGAACTTAATTAAGTTCTATCTTCTCTTCTTTAGGCCTAGGTATCTCCAAGTCTTTGGTCTATTTTTTTAAATAATGGGGGATAAACCCATATTTATAGCTTAGATGTGGGGTTAGATTTGGGGTTAACAAGTAACCGGGGTTGAGTAAAGTAGCTTGAGTTAGGGATATGATGTGATCATGTGGGGACCATGGCTTGAATTATTAGATGGAGTGGGGAGCATGATTGACATGGTGGGGGAGATAAAGATTCTATTTTTTAAAAAGGGTGTCAGATGGGTGTATTAATACCCATGGATTAAATAAAATGTGAAGGATGGGGATATGCCAAAAGTTAAATTATCAAATGAGTCTACATGGAGCCCATTTGATAATTAATCAAATAATGTGAGGAAATAAAGAGGATTTCATTTAATTTAAGAAAAAGAAGAAGTGAGGATGGAAATTGGATGAATGTGAGATGAAGGAGGGACGCTATACCAAAAATAGGTGTCTACATTTGCCCCTTTTTGTTGAGTGGTTTGCGATAGCAAGCCACAAGACAAAAACAAAAAGGATTAGATGAAAGATGTGTCTGAGGATGGATGAAGACATGACCAAAGGCAAGATGCCTCAGGTAAAAAAAAGATCGCAATAAATAAAAAAAAGTATGGCAGTGACTCCAATATCACATCGGTAGAGGACAATTGTGGTCTCAATGGAGACAAACAAAAACATTCTACAGACCAGTGAGTGGGTGAATACCACTGCAGTATAGATGTAAACCAAGATGACCAATGGGTCATAGGAAAACATAAAAATATTTGCAATTGAATGCAAAATATGTGTGTAATCCTTTGTTTGTGAGGAATCATGTGTAAAATCATGCATCTACAAAAGGGAAGTGGATGAAGATAATGATGCCCCAGCACATGGCCTGAGAAAGACACAAAGTGAGTTCTATGCGTTGACAAGTACAAGGATGAAAAGGTGCCCCAAAATAAGACATCAATATAATAATCATAAATGTGGACAAGATGAGCAGATAGGATGGAAAGGTGAGATAAAATTCCCTAAAAAGGGTAATAAATATGATGACAATCATGTTTCATAGGAAAGATGCATAAGTGTTAGAAAATTAGAAGGTGAAGAAGACAAAGAAGTCTTATTTCTTTGGTAAGTGTGATAGAGATACTTTTGATAAAAAAAACAAAAGCAGAGAAAATATTCGTGGAAGAGAACAAGATTAGATAGGTAATGGTTGTTATGGTATCTTCCAAGACAAAAATGTCAAAAGAAGATGGGAAGAGATTCTTAGAAATGGATATGATGATTTCCCTACGAGAGAACTGACAAAGATAAAAGATGTGACAGGCTTCTCAAAAAGAGAAGAGGTCAATGTGGCAAAGAGAAGAACAAGAATGGTAATGAAAGGGATAGATGGTGATACATAAACGGAGAAACATTGGCATTGACTGTGAATGCCAGATGTAAGGGATGTTGAGAAAGAGAAAAGGGAACAGACAGGAGGATTGTTCGATTATGAGAAGAGAAAGAAAGATTGAATATGAAGGCGACAGGGGTATGGAATAGAGGGATGGGGATAGAGGAGGAGAAAATAAAGAGTGAAAGGGGAGGAATAAGATAACAAAGAAGGATTATAGAGAAAGGGGGAAATGAAGAAGGACAAACAAAGAGAAGACAAGAAAAGAACATAGCAGAGGATGAAATTATGAAAAAGGGAAAGAGTTATTCAAGCCAAAAGGCATGATGAAGGATGGAGTCGAGGAAAATAGAGAGGTAATGGAAATTGAAAGAGATGATAGAGAAAATAAAATTGAAGGAAACAAATCATAGTGAACAAGTCACATGCCTCCTTTAGAGAGCCCTCTTCCCACTTATAAGTCACATCTTCGATCCCTTTGTCATGTCAACATTAGGATTACGAGTGTCTTTCATCCATATTTCCCTCATGATATTTTGGTATAACTAACTATTTTTGGTTATGTATGAACACCTGCTATTGGCTACAAGTGCAATGCCTTGAGTGGTAACCCTTTCTTGTTTATCTCCAATCCAGTTCAAAACATAGTTTCCCTATATACCCTTGCTACAGATATGTTCCATTCATCTCATCCAAATCATCTTTTATAAAAATCACATCAAATTTCACACTATGAATTTTATATCTATCCATCATCTCCATGGATGCGTTTGCAAATACACTTTTCGGTTTGTGAATTCTACTTGATCACCGTTGCAGTTTACGAATCCTACTTGAGGATCCTTCTCAAGGCAAGTTCGTTATCTTGTAGCTCCTTATCTCTCAACATGTTCACCAACGTCTTTGATCCATTTCTCCTCGCTCTCCATGACCACTCATCACCATTTGTCTCCACATCATCCTTCTCACCTTTCTATCCCCTTGCACGATGCCATATATCTTACTTGTTTTTCCTCTTGAGTTTCTCTTTTACTCTTCCATTTTCAGTTTTACAATCTTGCTTAACCATCCATATAGCCTGAGAACCTTAGTTAAGGTATATCTTCTTCCTTGGATCTTCCCATTATAGAAGCTTCTCCACCATTTCATCTTTCAACAAACGACAATCACCACCACAAATGTCTTTCCACTCCTCCTTTTCCGCTTAACACTCTTACATCATCACTACCACCACGTGGGCATCCCAGTTAAGGATTGCCCTTACAATCTCTATCTACGTTGCATATGTTCCTCCATCCATTCATGTCACATCCTCTGTTTCCTTGTTTTCACTTTAATATCACCTCCTTTCATCTCTTATTCCATTTTGGTACACACTACTCATTCTTTTCATCATTCTTCTTCTTCTTCAGTTTGGTGATCCTACTTAACCATCTCCGTCGCAAGGAAATATTACTTAAGATTTTCTCTTAAGATTGGTTGGTCGTCTGATCCTTCCATCTCCCATCATCTCTTCCTCATCTTCTGTCTTATGCCTCTCATCGTACTCATCCATTCCAACCAACCCTTTCACATTTGCATCCAATATAATGTTGTCTTTCTCCTTCCATATTGTCACTTCCAGTTTGGTGATCTTACTCAAATCCTCCTGCGGCATGGTGATCTTACTTAAGAGTCCCTCTTAAGCATGATTTGTCATCATGTAGTCCCCCACTACCCCACATTCTCTCCATTTACATTTTCTCAGCATTTCGCATCATCACATCCTCTCACCTCTTCCATTCACACAAACACCACTTCTTACTGGTCCCTTTTTCATCTCCTTCATCCGTCACTGGGTAATATTACTTAACCGTTGCTTCTCCGTTCATTTCATGTCTTGTTTCTTCATTTCTCTCTCATTCATTCTCATCCACTACATCCTCTCCTCGCCTTCATCTTCCTACACATCGTTATCCCTCCTTTCTTTACTCTTTCCACTCCGTCTTCTAGATTTCTCCCACATATCTACTCCCATGATTACCCATCATTGTCATTGATCTTCCCATTCTTTCATTATCCTATCCTATTTCCGCACTAGTAATTATCGGTGGACTTCTCCAAAAAATCACTCATCCCCATTCTGCATAGCCTGAATCCTTTTATTTGATCTCCTCCATTCTATCTTCATTCATTCCTTCCTCTATGTCCTCTTATCATTATCGGAGGACTTCTCCTAACGTCCTTGCATTGGCGTTCCCCCTCCCATTCTTCGTTTACTTTCTGTAGACACCTATAATTACGCCTAAGCAATTTAAATACTTAAATTGCGCTAATTATCCCCTTTCTCACAAATTGACGACTTATCGTCAAAAGCGCTCATATTCCCTCTTGTTGTCATCAATTAATTACAATACACTAATTGATTAAGTCACCTATCTAGCTAACAGCCTAATTAACGACCTTCCGTTAATTAATCACCTCTTCTATCTAGATTAATTAATTATTATTAATTAATTAGTCTTCCCCTTCATTTAACTAGTAAATCAATATTTAATTGATTTAATCCCCTCACAATAGCCTAAATCGCACTAATATTCTTCTAATTGGCTTCTATAAGCTTACACCTACCTATTAGTTAATCACCTTTGATTAATTAAAACACCCCCCCAACTCCCATGACTTGCTAAACATGTATTAAACCCTTCTAAAGTAAGGTTACCTTTAATAAAGCAACCTTATCCATTCCTAATCATGTTTTACCTTTATCCCACATTCATGAGGATGTGTTGAATCCTTTATCCTTTGGGCTATATAAAGAGCCCTCCACCTACCTTTTTACTTACACCTAAACTCCTTAAGAGAGCAAATGCAAAGCATATAACAAAGAGACTAAGAGCTTGCACCTTGTTTTCTTGAGAGTTCATCATCTTGAGGAGCTAAGTTTCCTATTCTAGCCTAAAGTGCTTAGGTCATATGGGAGGTGTCAAAAGGGTCTTGTAGCCCAACTTTGATAAGCCCCCATTCCTAGGTTCTTGGAGATATCAAGGACAACCAAATATTGATTGCCATGGAGCTTATTTAGGTCCATTTACTTGTTTATTGGCAATCTAGAGAAGTAGAGATTTAAATACTTTAGCATTGTTTAATTCAAAGTTAATGCATTATGCTAGGTATTAATCTTGTTTAGCTCTCATCTTTGATGGTGTTTAGATTTTGTCATTAGCTTTGTTATAGAACTATTTAGGTGTTAGTTCTCATTCATCTAACTTAGCTAAAAAGCACAAAACCATGCACACATTTGGCACGCCCGGTGGGACACTTAGTCCCATGGCATTTTAGTTTAAATTTCATTGTTTTGGCTAACTTTTGATATGCACATTTAGTAATTAATTTCCATTTTTTTGGAGTTTTTTCTCATTTGATATGTGTAACTTCATGTTCATAGTCATAATTTTAATGGGTCATTTCCATTTTTGAACTAACTTGTCAAAATTTAGAGTATTGTGAAGTTTTCTGTGTTTTTTTCCATACTATGGTTGCAGGTTTGGCGCAGGCACAATTTTAGGAGTGCAAACGTGATTTTAGGAGTGCAGACGTAATTTTCGGGGAGCAGATGCAATTTTAGGGGCGCACACATCTCTCTGGTGGTGTAGGCGTGCTATTCAAATCTTTCAATCTGTCTGCAACCCCTGGCGCATGCGCACTAACCCTAGTGCATCCACCCTAACCCATGCACAGGTGCACTAACCCAGGTGCACACGTCATTTCAGACTGTAAATTGTACCTTCGTTGCAGTCTGAAACCTATCAAAACGGCACACACACTCTAACCAGGGCACACATGCAGTTTTAGTGGCGCAGGTATACTTTTCTGGTAATACGTTTATTTTGTCTGTTTTTCCTATCTATTTTCTCAAAGTAGAGCATTTGTTGTTTTAGTGGCACATACACCTCTCAGGTGGCACAGGCATTTAATTGATCTGAAAAATCCATAGAGTGGTGCAGATACTATATTAGGGGCACAAGAACTATTTTAGGGGTGCACATATCTCTCTGGTGGCGCAGGTACACTGTGTGCCGAAAAATAGCCTTCGGTGGCACATACACCCTAACCCGCGCGCAGGCATAGAAAAAGGGGCACAGACATCCCTTTCCATTTTTTGGATTTAAAGAGTTGATGTGCTAACTTTCTTGCAGGTTTATCTAATCACATATTTTTCTTTGTCAGGTTGTTTTTACATGTTGGTATTTGATTGGGTAGTTTTTTGCATTGTTTACTAACAGGATTGAGATCGCGTATGCTCTTCCCTCGCATCCCTTGGGGCGATCTTGGGAATCAAAAACGATTCTTAAAACCTTTTGCCACTTTAAGATTGTTAAGAATATTTTAGTTAGAATTGGTCAATTTGGCATTTGTTGAATTAAAGTGTTGGTTATCTTTTGAGATTTGTGAAGACATCACGTATGCTCTTCTCTTGCGTTCTTGGAAAATCTAGAGAATCAGAAATGGTGCCTTCTCTTTTGATGGAAAATTACTAATCATCGTCATTAGGACCAAAAAAAAAATGCTTGTCAAAGAACGAAGGAAAAGAAACAAAAGTCAAAAAACTTCTAATACACGTGTTTCTTGCAGGTTACCAAACGTTGTTCAAGCAAACCAAACCTAATTAAAAAAGATAAAAAAACACACCACATTCAAAACACTATATTGCAGGTTTCAAAAAAGGGTACGTCCCTCTCTGCTCAACTGGAACATAACCCCTTTGGCATAACGCCTTAAGCTACAACAATGGGGGTGGTTCTAGGAACCCCAAAGTAGTCCATGCAAGAGGGAACCTTGTGGACGAAACGGGAAGTGCTCCACACTACCTACTTGACTAGTGATTCCTTTGTGAGATAGCGTTACCAGTTGTCTGTATGGCGACCCCAGTGATAGTACATGTAGACGCACTAGTTGCCTACTGTTCTTAAAGGGGGGTAAAGTAAAGCAGAGATACTCCCAAACTAGTCAGTGTGACTTTTTGGGTAAATCATCGCTCGCTCAAGGCAACTTTGTAACACCTAGGATGAGAGAACCACCTAGGAGAATATACTTTGGCCAGGAGCCCACTTTGACCATTCTAAAACAATGTTGAGTTGTGAACCATACTTTCATTGAGAAATGTGTGACGCATTACTTTCACCTAGTTTTTACTTGCCTTAGGGCGAGGCGAAAATTTGCCGAAGTGAGGCTAGCATTTTTCATCATTTTTATTTATTTATTTCCTTCACATTCTTTCGACACTTTGTTGATCGAAAGAGGTGTGATTACCTTTGTGTTGCCATTTGATAGTTTCTCTCACTTTTATGTCCGTTTATGCCCATCCATGTTTGCAGCTGGGTTAGTTAAACACCTAAAGTGAGCGAAGGTGTTTTCACGTCATTAGGTAGCCATTGTGATCTTGATACCCACGTCAAGGTCATCATTATAGTTAGGCGTGGTTCATCACCGCAGAATTCCTTGGAGGAGTTAGCTTGTTTGTCTCGTATCATTACAATTTCGATATTTACGTCTTGTTTCTTGTAAACTCGACATAAATACCTATATTGTACGGTTACGCTGCACACATTCTTAACTATTCCTAGCTATACTTTGAGCTTTTTGGTTCGGTTCTATTATTACCTCGATTTCAAAAGGTGCTAGACGTTACCATTTGTGCGGTGTTATATCAATAACACCTCGATATCAATACTTCACTTTCTTGCAAAGTGGGTTAACATATCTTGGTGATATTGTTGTGTCATTCGCAAATCGTAATTGGCACTTTTTAAGATATAGGTCTTAATCAGATTTGAGCTCGCTCGTCGTATATCTTGATTGGGAGATCACATTTAACTTCATGTATTTACTTACGTCTTGTTCATTCCCTTGAACTTGGCATAAGTGGAGACATCTTGTTGAACATCTCACGACGTAAATTACTTTGAAACGTAGTCTAGGAAATACTTCATTTGATCAGGTTTCAATACCAAATGATTGTTTCATTGGTGATTTTATCACTCTATCACATTGGTATTCTCACACTGTTAATTTACTCTTAACACGTACATCTTCACATTTCACTTAGGGGTAGTCATTAAACTTTGAACAAATCTACAACTTACCCTAGTGAAACTTATCACAAAAACATGGCTCCCAAGATGCGTCTAGGGTTAAAGAAACAAACATATGAGGAACAACAGGCGCAAGCTTGGGAAACCTCTAACAGACAAGGGTCAAACCCATTCATCGGACATGATCTAGGACCACTATTTTCTGCAGAAAAGGAAACATAAGAAATGGTCGACCATAGTGGAAATGAATTAGAGTCACCACACGCAGACTTCTATTTTGACCCTACTCTGCTAGACGAATTTATTCTTAGAAACAAAGACAAAGTGTTGGCCTGGGTTTTCAAATTAGGGGCCATATTGCCCATCAAGAATGAACCAATACTACAAACAAATGAAACTACTGAGGAAGAACGCCCCCTTATCAATATGGAAGATATTTTAACAGGTGGGCATGCTTCCACTTCTTACGCAGAAAATGATAAAGTGGTAGGGCATAAAATACCCCTCATCAAAGTGCCACGAAGAAACAAAATAGAACTTGAGACAAAGGAATAACCTCCACAGTTTGAAGAGGAGGAACCTTAAAAGAAGAGGCTATAAACCAAGCCACAATCCAACAAAAAATCAGCAACCTAAGCCAACAACTTGCTTTGCTTACTTCCCATGTATAGAAAGATGCAAACAAGAACATTCAAAAGGTGAGGCCTAAGGTTAAGATCAACGAACTCCATTGGGAAAAACAAGGAGAAGAAGACATAGGGTACCATCGTGTTTACATCCCTGCTTCTCCCACTAAAGAACAATTGCTCGCACAGGAAGTGCAGTCTATGAAATGATGCTTGCGAGCTTACAAGAGAGAAATATAGGGAGCATCAAGAAATATCAATATGAAGAACTATGCCCCTATCCTTTTGACAAGACAATGACCCTTCAACCCTTTCCAAAGAAATTTGATATGCCAAAGTTCGACAAATACAAAGGAAAGGGAGACCCAAGGGATCATGTTAAATATTTTTACATGGCATGTGAAGAGGTGTCTTATAGTGATAATTACCTCATCATAACTTTTTCCCAAGAGTCTCGGAGGTCAAGCATTGGAATGGTTTACACGCTTACCACGAGGATCAATTTCCACCTGGCCAAAATTGGCAAAAAGATTCGTGTGTCACTTCTTGTATAACATAAAGAGTGATATCACCATGGTAGACTTGTGCGTAGTGCCAAACAAACGCCCAAATGAGACCTTTGCTAGCTTCCTCCAATGATGGAGAGGGATAGCTAGTCGCTTCCCTTGTGCTTTCCCTGAAAAGCAGCTGGTCAGTATCTTCATTCCCAATCTCAACCCAGATATCACCTTCCACCTCCAAATGCATTGTGTCTGTACTTTTGAGGAGGTTATCGAGAAAGGGATTCAGATATAAAAGGCTCTCATTGCCAAAGGCACCCTTAAAAACCAATATAAAGACAACCAAAGTGTCAAACCCGTGGAAAAGCCCAACATCTTCAACAAAAACAAAAACATGGTGGGAGATGGAATCACTGATTCCAAACGCGTTCAAATAATCCAAACTAGTCAACCTTTTAAACTGACCAAGGGCCCAATTCAACCACCACCAAAGCGATGAACATTCACCTCTCTCAATGAACTTTCGTCAGTCATATTGAAATAGTTGGATGCGGCCCACATGATGACCTATCCTACAACACAACCATTTGATGACAACACTCCTAAACCTCCGTGGTATAAGGAGCATGAATATTACAAAATGCATCATGTTAAAGGTCATAAAACAAACAAATGTCTGTGACTTTACCACTATATTCAGGACCTCATTGACAATGGGGAGATAGAGGTGGATAACCCTGGAAAAACACAAACACCTAATGAGAAAATGGGGATTTATAAAGAACCATTCCCCAAGCATGATAAGTCGGAAAAGACAAAGCTGGATTGGGGAGAGTCATCCCAAACTTATAAATCCATGAATTACTTGTATACCAAGAGAGATAACAATAATTATGATTTACTTATCAGATGTATTCACTCTCCTGCTGACCATGTCAATACTATCTAGATTAAGGGAAAGGACTGCACTGCTGTAACAAGGCGCGCTCGCCTCGTGATTCCGAAACCCTCTCCATTGACCCCGCATACTGGTAAGTATAACCTTCTAGAACAACTTGAGAAGACGTCTGCTAAGATTTTGATCTTAGATCTTCTCAAGATATCCAATGTGCATAAGGACATTCTGTATCAAACTCTTTAGGGGTCGGGAGTGCCTTTAGAAGTCGATCCTGCACACCTTCAAGCTATGGTGGAAAATATTGCACCAAGTGAGCATCTCACTTTCAACCATAGGGAGATCCCTACCGAGAATCCTACGCATAATCTTCCCTTGTACATTGAGGTAGTTGTCACCCACAAGGAAAATAAAACGGGTGCTTGTGGATAACGGATCGGGATTGAACATCTGTATGCTTAAGCTCGTCAACCAATTGGGACATACGGAGGAAGATCTTGAGTCCCATATTATCACTATCACCACATACGACAACGTGGAAAGGGAATCAACCAGGAACCACACGCTACCTATGGAGGTAGGCCCCACTTGTCATCAGATGAAGTTTCACGTCCTAGATTTGGAACTTCCATATAATATGCTTCTAGGCCGACCATGGATTCATGCCATGCAGGCCATGCCATCAATGTTTCATCAATGCATCAAGTTGAAGCATGAGGGACATAGGATAACCATACCAGGAGATTCAGAGCCCTTTGCTCATTGTAGAGCTCTCAATAGCTTTGCACGAAAGGGTACATATGCATGTCCCCCCACAGATATAGTGGTTCCTCTTCATTCTGAGGCTATAGAATCCCACGTGGATTCGGATTCACTTAGTTCTTTCTCTCATGGGGCGTCTACTTCAACATCTCCATTTGATTCATGGGAGATGAAAATCCTAGAATATGGCTGGGGGAGTATAATGTACAACAAGCGCTTTTGGTTTCAGATCTCTCTTTGTCACCCAAGACTAGAGGTCGACCCAACTACCACTTCAGGAGACCTAGAGGAGAACACACTATTGGGTCATTCCTGCCTAGAGGCTTGTTAGCTGAGGAGAAGTTGCTTGATCCACCTACTACTTGGGTCCCTGAGGACACTCAACCATCTTGTTATCAAACCCCAGAATATGAAAAATCTAGCAGAATGATTTACTCCATGGGCTATAAAGGCCTAGGATGTGGGAGGAATGAACAAGGACAATGAGAACCAGTCCCTCTTCCACATTTCAAAATAGAAAGATATGGCATCAGGATTTTTCCTTATGGAGCACACCCCAACGATCAAGATGTGAATTGTTCTGAGCAAGAGGATAGTTCGGATTACCTAGACACTGATATGGATTCCCATTGTAGCCAATATGAGGATCTAGCCTTCACGAACCTTTTCATGAATCACGTTGTCCTAACCATAACCCCCACTGAACCAACCCTTGACCTTGTATACCCTTCCCTTATTGAATGGGACCAACAACGTCACGTGCCACTAGATTTATTTGAGAATGATGAGGCTATTGCAGAGTTCATGGGCATAAGGGATACAATCCCCATTGGAGATCACAAGAAGGGTTTCTCTATCGACTTAGACACCTACGCCTACTTCGGCGAGGAGGCTAAACTTCGTGGTCAGCAAAATTTAAAGAAAAGCGAGGGAAAAAGTTCTAAAGAAAATCCTCAGCAAAAATCAAAGTCCAAGTCACACAGTGAAAACCTCTTTGAGGCACTGGCTGACAAACAAATGAGAAAATCAAAGGACAAACAAAGTGACCATGCCAAGGATGAAAATATTATGGAGACATCCTTGGATGAAGATCTCAACCTTCTTCCTGATCCTATGCGTATGGAGGATTTATCAAAATTGTTAGTCAAAGAAACCATTGATGTCAACATTAGTACCGAAGAAGATCCCAAGATAGTAAAATTGGGGGCATCACTCTCAGCTAGAGAACAAAAGACGTTCACTATGTTGTTGCGAGAGTTCATTGATGTGTTTGCATGGTTTTACAAAGACATGCCCAGCCTAGATCCAACTTTGGTCGTGCACAACTTGGTCGTGCACGCAGATGCCAAGCCTATCAAATATAAACTCCAAAAGATGCATCCAAGAGTGGCCTTGTTGGTCAAAGAAGAGTTGGAAAGGTTGCTTGTAGCAGGATTCATCAGACCAATTAACTATTCTGACTGGATATCGAACATTGTTCCTGTCCAAAAGAAACCTATTGGTATCTGAATCTGTACGGATTTTAGGGACATCAATAAGGATTTCCCTAAAGATGATTTTCTATTACCCAACATTGATATGATTGTTGACTCAACAGCAGGATACAAAATGCTATCACTCATGGATGGCTTTTCGGGTTATAATCAGATTAAAATCGCTGAGGAAGACCAACAAAAAACAACTTTCACAACTCTGTGGGGTACCTTCTGCTATCAGGTAATGCCATTTGGCCTTAAGAATGTGGGAGAAACTTATCAGCAGGCCATGACAGTAATCTTTCACAATATGATTCATGACATCATGGATGATTACGTAGACGACATCCAGGGAAAGTCCAAAAATAGAGAGGATCATCCTATCATTTTGTGGCATATCTTTGAGTGCCTGCGTGAATACAAAGTTAGGTTGAATCCCAAGAAATGTGTCTTCAGTGTGCTATCAGGGAAATTATTGGGCTTCATTGTGTCAAGACGAGGTATTGAGGTAGACCCTGTTAAAGTGTCTGCCATCATTGAAATGCCTCCACCTGAAAATATCAAGCAACTGCGTAGCTTGCAGGGGGAAATTCAAGCCATTTGCCGCTTTATCTCCCAGCTTGAAGATAAATGTCAATCCTTCACTCATTTGCTTAATAAGGACATCACTTTCATCTGGGGGACCCGAGCAATAGCAAGCCTTTGCTTTGCTTAAACAGTACCTGGCTAATCCACTTGTCCTCATGCCTCCTACTCCGGGAGAACCACTTTTTCTCTATATTTCCACTACGTAATATGTTATTGGTGCAGTTGCTCACCCAATATGACCTTAGCCATAAAGTGAAAGTGGTGTACTATCTGAGTCACACCCTCATCGCCTATGAACTTAATTATCCTCATATTGAAAAGGCTTGCTTGGCCGTTGTCTTTACCTTTTAGAAACTTCACCATACCTGTTGAATACTAAGACCAAGCTCATATCCAAGGTTGACCCACTCAAGTATTTTTTGTCCAAACCCACCCTCACAGGTAGAATGGCTAATTGGATCATTCTACTCAATGAGTTTGACATAGAATTTTTCCATCAAAAATTAGTTAAAGGACAAGTACTTAAAGACCAGCTAGCGGAAGCACCCTTGCAAAGCACAGAACCTTTGAGTTTGGATCTGCCAGATGCATCTTTGCTCTACATTGAAGAATCTATCATATGGCAGATACATTTTGATGGATCTTTTACGTTTCATGGTTCAGGTGCAAGAGTGGTCCTTATTACTCCTTTGGGTGATCCTATACCGCAGGCTTTCTGCCTAGCCTTCCCTTGCACGAACAACATTGCAGAGTACGAAGCACTTATTGTAGGGATGAAGCTGGCGATCAAGTGGAATGTTCATCATGTTAAGGTCATAGGTGATTCATAGCTAATCATCAAACAAGTTAATGATGAGTATAAAGTTAAGGATGATAAGCTCATACCTTACAAAAAGTTAATGGAAACTCTAAAGGAGTATTTTGTGTGCATCACCGTTGAGCAAATCCCAAGAGCGCATAACATATCGAGTAGATGCTATGGCAACAGTGGGATCAATGCTTTGTATTCCACTAGGGGAAAAATGATATGCCTTTCTTCATAGAAAATATACGCCAGCCTGCGTATGACATGCCAGAATCTTGCCTGGCCTGTGAGGTTGTTGGTCCCCATTCTCCGTGGTATGAACCCATTTTCACCTATCTTAAGGACAACACATTCCCTCCCAATATCTCCCACTCTTAAAAGCAAATCCTAATTCACCAGATAGCCCGTTACACCCTTTTAGGAGGTACACTTTATCATCATGGCTACGACAAGAATCTGTTGCATTGTCTAGATGTGATGGGGTCAATCTAGGCAATCGAGGAAGTGCACTGAAGGAGTATGCGGAGCACATGCAAACTGGCATGGTATTGGCTAAGAAATTATTGAGAGTAGGTTACTATTGGCCTACTATAGAAACTGATTATTGTAATTAAATTCAAAAATGTTTGATTTGCCAAAAGTATGGAAATTTTATCCATGCTCCATCATAGCCATTACAACCAATCACTACCCCATGGCCATTCTCCAAGTGGGGACTTGATTTAATAGGGAAACTTACTCCCACCTCATCTGATGGTCATACACATATCATCATAGCCACAAAATATTTTTAAAAATGGGTGGAGGCCATCCCTTTAACCTATGTCACAGGAGCACATATTTCTAAATTCATCATAAATAACATTATTTGCCGATATGGTATTCCGACAGCCATCGTTACAGATAATGGGAATTCATTTAAGAACAAAAATGTGAAAGGTCTTTGCCAACGGTTCCAAATCAGATTGAAATGATCCACACCATATTACCCTCAAGGTAATGGACAAGCTGAGGCAATAAACAAGACTTTGGTCAGGATAATGGAGAAGATGGTCAGCAAAATAGGTCGAAACTAGCACCTACAAATCCATCCAGACCTTTGGGCTTACCGAACATCCATTCGCACCCCTACAAGTGTGACACCATATTCCTTGGTGTTTGGGACAAAATATATCATCCCCTTACAGATTAAACTTCCGTCCCTGAGGATCTCTCTTCAAGACTATCTGGGATAAGGATGAAGATTATCGAGTGGCAAGACTAGCTGAGTTGGAGTTATTGGATGAGAGACACATTTGCACGCCCTTAATCACCTAAAGGTGTATCAACATAGAGTCTCCAGAAATTATAACAAGAGAATCATCCCTCATCAATTTGAGGTTGGTGATTTGGTTATGAAGGGAGAACCAGTTCAACACCAGAGCGGAGCGAGAAAAGAAAGGAAAGTTCGAACCACATTGGTTAGGACCCTATGTCATAGTTGCCAAGTATGGCACCGGGGCATACAAACTGGCTCACCCCAATGGTGATGAGCTCCGGGATCCCATGAATGCCATGCATCTTAAGAGTTAGATGAATGAGAACTAACACCTAAATAGTTCTATAACAAAGCTAATGACAAAATCTAAACACCATCAAAGATGAGAGCTAAACAAGATTAATACCTAGCATAATGCATCAACTTGGAATTAACAATGCTATAATATTTAAAAATCTACTTCTCTAGACTACCAACAAACAAGTAAATGGACCTAGGTAAGATCCATGGCAATCAATATTTGGTTTTCCTTAATATCTCCAAGAACCTAGGAATGGGGCCTTATCAAAATTGGGCTATAAGACCCTTTTGACACCTACCATATGACCTAAGCACTTTAGGATAGAATAGGAAGCTTAGCTCCTTGAGATGATGAACTCTCAAGAGAACACAAAAGCAAGCTCTTATTCTATTTTGCTATATGCTTTGAATTTGCTTTCTAAAAGAGTTTAGGTGTAAGTAAAAAGGTAGAAGGGCACTCTTTATATAGCCCAAGGATAAAGGATTCAACACATTCTCATGAATGTGGGATAAAGGTAAAACATGATTAGGAATGGATAAGGTTGCTTTATTAAATGTAACCTTACTTTAGAAGGGTTTAATTTATGCTTAGCAAGCCATGGGAGTTGGGGGGTGCTTTAATTAATCAAATGTGATTAACTAATAAGTATATTTGAGCTTATAAAAGCCAATTAGAGGAATATTAGTACGATTCAGGCTATTAGAAGGGGATTAAATCAATTAAACATTGATTTACTAGTTAAATGAAGGGGAAGACTAATTAATTAATAATAATTAAATAATCTAAATAGAGCAGGTGATTAATTAACGGAAGGTCATTAATTAGGTTGTTATCTAGATAGGTGACTTAATGAACTAGCGTATTATAATTGATTAACGACAATAAGAGGGAATACAAGCGCTTTTGACAATAAGTCATCAATTTTGTGAGA
The DNA here is from genome assembly GCA_019776745.2 of Taxus chinensis. Classification (NCBI taxonomy): domain Eukaryota; kingdom Viridiplantae; phylum Streptophyta; class Pinopsida; order Cupressales; family Taxaceae; genus Taxus; species Taxus chinensis. Next base: position 158,933,135 of record CM034149.1, read on the forward strand.
AAGGGGATGATTAGCACAATTTAAGTATTTAAATTACTTGGGCATAGTTATAGGTGTCTACAATTATTACCTTTTCTTTAACTAGAAATACTATGCCAAGTTAGCATACTAGTTATGAAGACACTTGGTTATAACTATAAGGAATTAGTGTCTTTCAGTTAGTCATTATGGCTATATGTATATACCTGGTTTTTAGTATAACAGTTGTTAAATATTGAATGACTCGTAATGAAAACTAAAACAAGACATTTGACCCTATATGATGGCAAAAGTTATGTGTCAATGTTAGGATTAACTCTTTGGCTTGAAAAGTGACAAGAATAACATGGAATGCTTGAATTTGCGATTACATGTCTAATGGATGTTGAATATGGTTATTAGTGTGGATTAGCATTATGTTATTTAGAATTTCCAAGGCTTATACATATTATTTTGATGGGATCTAAGAGTTGTAAAAGTGGTAATTGGTTATAAGGGTTCTTAGACCCAAGTTAGGAAGGCTATAAATTGATCATTGTTTTATACTAACTCAATGCACTATTATAAATATAATTTTAATTGGTTGTTAATTCTCAATGGATTATTTGAAAAGTTGACCCTGTGGACACATGCAAGTTATAATAATTAGATGATTTAAAATTGGGATAAGGCCTTTGACCAGTCAAGAGGAATGCATGCACATTATAACCTTTTCTAAAAGGTTTAAAAGATGCTTAAACAATTTAGTATGCTAATTTGATGGAATAGGTGATGGGTGAGATCAAAGGAGGTGGCGTAGTTTTCAAAGTAACTAATGTAGACTATAAGAATTAAAGGGCAATTAATATCTTGAGAAACTCACAAGCTTCCTCAAGAATCTTCAACATGCAAAATAAGGGTTCATTTTTTATCTATGCATCTCATCTTTGCGCTTTGCATGAAGTAGAATGGTGAAGCCATGCTGAAATTTGAATGGAGGAACTTGAACTCACCCTTCAAGAGGCCATGCATGCGTGGGTTAGTGAGCTATCGGGATCAACCATTTCTTGCATAAAATAAGAATGGTTTGATTGTTTCTAGTTTTATTCTTGAATCTGGAAGCAGTGATTATGTAAGAGTCTTAAGCGGACAGAAGGAGGAGTTCAAACAATCGTTTGCTCGACATGATTGTCGTTTGTTGAAAGAGGAGAATGGTTTAGAAAATATCTACAATTACAGGATCCATGGAATGCTCTTTTTCCCTCTTACTAAGTTTACTTCAGGCTTTCATGGATGGTTAAGCTAAGATGGGCTAAAAACTGACAATATTGGGTGATGCAATCTAGTTTACTCAAGGAAGGAAACACAAGTAGAGATATTTGTTTGCTTATCATGCAACGGGTCTAGAAATTGTGATGAAGGATGATGTGTAGATTAAATAGTGATGACTGGTCATGGATAGGTTAGGAGCAATGGATCATAGACTATATTGAACATTTTAATAGATAAGGAGCTACATTTTCATCTAATTTTTCCCTGAGAAGGATCCTCAAATTGGATTCACAACACTGACTTCGGTGATCAAGTAGAATTCACATACCGAAAAGTGATCATTTACAAATACATCCATGGAGATGATGGCTCACATTTGAGGCTCATAGTGTAAGCGATTTGAAGTGATTTTTGTCGAAGCATTCATATTTGGATGGGAAAATATTCCAAATCATCAGTTTTACAAAAATTCTATAAGGACATCAACTATGTTTCAATTGCTAAATTGGAGACTAAACGGAAGAACGGGAGTTACCACTCAAGTTGGCATTGCACTTGTCAAGCCAATAGAACAGTGTTCATAAATGAGGGGACAATAATAAGTCTGAAACCCAAAGTATCATGAGGTAAGTCACGCATGAAGGACCCTCATAATTTCAGATATATTCGACATGACCAAATGGATCGAACACCCCTGAAATGACTTGAAACCTGGGAACAGGGCTCTCTAAAGGTCCTGAATTCCTTAAAACTATGAACCAACTCTGAAAAACTGAAAGAAGAATGGTCCGAAACCCAAAGTCTGAATTTCAAGAAGCTTTCAGGATTTGAGCATTTTGGAACTCTCAAGCTATCTTTCTAGAAAAATAGTGGTGATGATCTTCCAAATTTGCCATAATACCTGAAGGTCCACCATCCATCGAGGGTATGGTCTAGAATTTTGGATATATGGCAAGAGTGTATTATGCATAGTTCGGAGTCCTGAAAAGGTAGATTAATCTACTCACATTTGATTGTTGTATGGCACCCTCATTTTTCAGACTGGCCATAACTTTTTTCTATTTAGCTTTTGTATTTTTGCATGAAAAATCATACCTTTTGGAGAGATCAGTCTAGTGTCCTCTAAAAAATTGGACTTTTTCGAGAGATATCACTATTTTCTTAATTTTAGTGAGACTTCACAGTGGGGGAAAAATGAGGAAATAGCTAAGTCAACCATTTCAGAGGAATGTCTATAGATTTCTCACCTATGAGAAATAACGAAGGTATGTGATTCCTTCGCATGGCTACCCTAGGACAATGACAAGGTACATTGGATGTAATGGGATTACGTTAGATTTTCCCATCAAACTCCTGACAGGAAGACCACATGATTCAGATTTTGTAGGATGATAAATGGAAGGGTATTTTTTGGATTTTATAACCCTCTAAGGATCTAACTCATTTTTCTTCCTCTGGTAAATATGCTAAGGGGTTTTTCATGTGGTCAAAAGGTTGTTCATTTTCTCTCCTCCCATGCACCCCATTATTCATGGGGCTTTAAGTCTTACCACTCACATATTTGTAATGGAATCACAGCCTCTTTCTTCTACAATAATGTATTGTGATGATATCCAAGCAGGAGCAATAAAATTATGGATCCTGAAGGATCTCTTTAATCTGACAACAATGGTTTATTATCTTCATCTTACCTTTCATTGATGCCTTGATTAGATTTGTGACATTTCCTTTGTTATGGACATGATTTTGGCGTGTTGTGCTCATTTGGGAAGAATGTATTAGATGTAATTTAGTTTGTGTCCCAAAAGAGTCCACCCTTTATATGCTCATCCATGGTCCACTTCGTTTTATATGTTGCCCCCAGAAGTGATTACAAACTATAGCTTCACAATGTTGTATCATCTCTCATAGTGTATGGTTTCTCAACATGTAAGGACCTTCTTTCCCTATTCTCTTAGGAAGCATTAGATTAGCGATTAGTCAGTACTTAGTGGCATGTAGATTAGGATTTAGATTGAACTGGTATTCTCCGAAGAAGGTATCCCATTTTGACAATGTCCCACACTCAGAGCATAGCTCCATATTATGTAATCAAGGGATTGTACAAATGCCCCCTGCTCAATTTAAACCATTTAGGGAAGTGCTGTAATTTCTCCATAACATTTACTATGTGAAGGAGTTCTACCAGGTTCTCTAAGAGAAACATTACTGTTGATATTGTGTTTTGAAACTCGTTTAGGAGTGTGGTATATTATCTGAGATTTTTAGTGTGCTTGAGTAACATTTGTAGGGTTTATTTTTTAGACAATGTACATGGTCAAATTCCTTAAGAGGAATGACCCTGTTCTGGAGGGACAATTAACCCAAGACCCATTTGGAGCCTCAAGTGATTACGAGAAACTCCTATATCGGTTACTGAGATTTGAACCCTTGGATTTAAACTATATGGAGAAGGAACTTTCCCTTGAATGAGGAAATCATCTTTCTCTACAAGATTGTGGACGATTGACCGAAAGGCCTTACAATGTTCGATGTCATGGCCCAGGGTACGATGATAAGTAGAACTATAATTAGGATTGAACCATGATGGCTTGGGACCATATGGATTAAAGGCTTTAATATGAGGAATTTTAATGGTAGATGTTTGACTTAAATGTCGAAATATGTCTACGTATGACCCCATTGAAGTGTCATGGGGAAGGTAACTCTTGTGGGTTTTGATAGGATGTCTCAACTTGGAGTTAGGAAAAAACGTAGATGTAGATTGGATGTGTGAATTTCATGTTTTGGAGGACAAATCAAATTTGGTTAAAGGATGGTATTGTTTGGATGTGGATTGATTATTGCGAGATGTCGTAGATGGAAAGACTGATCGTGACATGGATGTTGTGGCATTGGATTGTTGAGAAGATGAAAAACCTAAATGTTTCCGAGGAGGTGCAAGGGACTTTCAGGGATGTTTTCCCCTAGCCTTAGACTTCAACCAAGAAGATTTACCTCTAGCAAGGATGAAAATAATTTCAACCGGAGGATCTGATAGCGGTGGTGTGGTTATCAATGGAGAAACTGTCTTAAAATAAGATGAATATGTTAATGAAGAGATAGGTGTTTGTATGATGCAATTAATGATATCTATGTGAGACATGGATTGTTTTGGTTTTAGCATGGGAAGAGATGATTTTTTAGAGGACGAAGGTAAAGCATATTTATTTGATTTAGGTGGATGTGTTGGTACAGTAGGTGATTCAAGGGGTATATTTGATAGGGTTGCAGATCGAGAGGATTTGGTTGGTGCGATAAAAGGATTAGGTAATGAGTATTGGGATATACTAGGTGATGTGCCACAAGAAAGGTTGTCAAGGTAGAGCTAGGTGGAATTTTTGATATGATAGATATAGGGTTTGTTGGCATAGATAAAGTTGTAGGCATTTTTGGAATATATGGAGATGTGAGTGATGTGATAACTGATGGAGTATACCTTATAGGTATGGGTAATGCAACAAATGTAGGAGCATTTTCAGACGTATAAGTAGAAGAGACTTGTTGTTTCATAAAATTTTTGAGGGGTAAGAATGATATTTTTGCTAAAGGGATTGATGTCGAAGATGGGGTTGCAAGGGTGCATGTTGTAGAATTGGGTTTAGTTGGAATGGTTGTGAGTAATGTAGGTGTAGTAACAGGTGTATTTGAGGTAGATATGGGTGAAGAAATAGATGGGAGAGATGTAGGGATATGTGTGGATACAAGTGGGGCCGAAATAAGTTCTAAGGATGAATCTAATGTGGTAGATTGGGGTGTATTTTAAGCAGTGGAAATGGATGATATAGTTGAATTTTATGTAGACGTGATAAGGACAGGAGAAGGTGTAGGTCCAGCACAAGTAGTAAAAGTTGATGTAGGTGTGACAAGTTCTGAATAAGAGGTGAGAATAATGTCCACTGTGGGAACATGCGGAGTTGGTGATAAAATGGGATCTTGATTGACAATATCAGGCATACAAGTGTTTGATAGTTGAGATGTAAAGGGGGTGACGTAATTCGTTGGTGGTTGATTAATTTGTACAGTGGAGGTATCAATTTGTATATCCCCTCGATTTATGATTTGTTGGACACAATCTTTGAAGGAATGACATCTCTCAATGTCATGACCTTTGATTCAATGATATTTACAAAAGTGGGCCTCATGATACCAAATAGGCTTGGCTTGTGAGTTGTCTACGGGTTGTATGGGAGGCAATTAGATGGAGTTTACACTCATCAACTTATCAAATACAGAACTGTATGATTCTCCTAAAGGAGTGTAGTTGGTTGTTGATTGAGGAGATTGTTGTTGAGACCATGTGCTTGGTGTAGATGGGGATGAGGGTTCAATAACCACAGTGTTGGCCGCAGCCTTGAACTTGTCATTATGTGTGAATGGTTTGGTGGATTCAAATTTTTATTTAATTGAACTTAGTTTAAGATGACCATGCTCAATGGCATGGGTTTCAAGCTTGCGAGCCATTGTGAAAGGTTCATCTAAGGTTTGGAATGATTGGATATGCAAAGTGGATGATATATGTTTGGCACACGCAATGCGAGAATAAATCAATGAGTTCAATTTGTAGGATAGTGAAGGATAGTTGGTTTATAACATCATGCCATCGTACGACGAAGTCGGTGATGGGCTCATTTTCATACTGTCAAATGGTATATAAATGAGTGATAATGGTCTTGCGTGTGATATTGATAGAAAAGTGTTCTAAGAAAAATTGTGCAAGTTGAGTGAAAGAGAATAAGGAATGTCATGGGATAATGTTATACCAGTCCATCCTGGGTCCAGAAAAAGACATAGGGAAAGTGTGAAGAAGTAAATCATGATCATGCGCAATAAGACAACATGAGTGTTTAAATGCGAGGAGATGTTGTTGGGGATCTTTTTTATTGTTGAATTTCTTAAATGTAGGAAGCTTCTAATGAGGAGGGTAAGATTTCATTGGAGCCAACAGATGAATGGCTTCATTGTAGATTTTTTCATAGGATAAGGTGTTTTTGGGTGCTATGGTAAGGGTTTATAAACTGGCTAACTTATTCATTAAGGCGTGAATTGAATCACTTGAGGTGTTGTAAGGTTGAGATTGGATCGACTGTGTGGTTTGAAAAGTAGTTTGATAAGGTGAATGATGTGTTTGTGGGTGTGTGGGTGTTTGGTGAAGCATCTGATAAGGTGGTTGATAAGGTTGTGGATAGGATGTTTGCAAAATAGTTTGATGAGACAATTGATTAATTTATGGATATGTAGGTGTTTGGGGAGCTACTTGGCAAAGACTAACATGTGTCATAGGTTGAGATTGTTGCATAGGTTGGTGTTAAGCAATAGGGGCATGATAATAAGTGGGGATATGTGTGTTAAGAATTGGAGATGGCTGGGTAGGCCTATTAATGGAATTTTCAAAATGGGATGTGAGTGGAATGTGATCCACAAATTTTGGAGATTGGGAGGATTGAGAGATTGTAGGAGATTATTTGATCTTATCTAGAGGAGAAAGAAATGGTGGTGCAATAGGTTTAGGAAGTCTGGCTTGATGAGGGATATGAGGGTTGGTGTCAAGGTGGGGATAGTTATGTATGGCATGGTTCTCATGAGGTGAAACCATGGAGACTAGAGGCTGCATTAATGGAGGCATGGTTTTGAGTTTAGAATCTCGTTGGGTGAGATCGTCAAAGGAAGTAACTTTATTGGATAGAGTAGATTGGTGTTTTTTCTCAACTTGGGAGAGAGCGATAATAGGTGTGAAATAGAAAAACATTTGTTTATGAATGTTGTTGACAAACAAATCAAGAAGAATATTTTTTTAGCCTCATGATTAATTTAGAGGATGTGAACATAAAAGAAAAAGTAAGTAATGAAGGTGCCTAAAGGAGTCTAAGGCTGGTTTCAGGTAGTTATGGATTGGGAGATGTCTAAGACGGTTTCCTGTTGGGTGTTCAAGTCCCAATCAGTTAACCAGGTGAGAGGAATGTTTTGATGTGTTAATTATGTTTTTGTAGTCTCAGGTAGTATGTGATAAGTGAAATGCAAAGAGTTAAATTAGTTTACTTATGCTATGTGATCAGGTAGGATGCAGAAGGTTTGTTTTAAACCAAAATGAAATGTGACGTTTGATGTATACAGACACTCAGGAAAGGGAAAATTCGATGTAGAAAAGAGAAAATAGAGAAAATGAGAAATACCTGGAGAATCATTGATTGGTGTTATGTGATTGTATGTGATAGTGATGTATTTAGAAGTGCCAGTAAGAGACCAGAAATGCCTGAGTAACCTAAAATGGCATCGTTTAGAGTTGCAGATGAGGCTAGTAAAAATGAGTTTTTTTTTTTGCAAAGCAAGTGATATCTGACGGCATGGTTGGATGATCATGAATTTGTTGATTTCACCTGGAAAATAAGATAAATATAATTAGTCAATATGGTTAAGAAAGAAGATATAGATGTTGTCAAAAAGTTACTTTGTCAAAAAAAATCAAGATAACAATAATGAAGCTAATTAATTAAGAAAAAGTTATAGACCGACATTCATATACAATAAAAGGAAATAAGCTATGAAAGCAATTAATAGACTATAAACTAAGGGATAAACTAAGAACTGGTATCCTTATTAAAATAAATGATAAAAGAAACTATGAATTAAATAAACATATAAAACAAACGGTGAAATAAATGATTAAATGTTAAGATATATTATAAACTATCTGCAATAATAATAATAATAATAATCTATGAAAGAAGTGAAATGGATCTGACGAAAAGAATTTGGAGTAGATTAATTGATTCAAAATCGATTCAAGATGAGGAATGCATTTATTGGAACAGTTCACACACACAACGCAGACGTCTTATAGATTGTTGATGTGTGTCTATGCTATAGTTGGAATATTTTCAGTTAGACATACAAAAGGTGTCTCAACTTTAATCACCCACATGTGTGGGACCAAAAAATTAAATTCCCACCACAACAAGCACTAATGGGTCATTCTACGTGGGGAAGAGTGTATCCAAAAGGTAGATCAATTTACAAATATGATAGATTGTTTTGATGGAAAATCAAATCAAATCTAATCTTTCCTTTACGAACAACAAAGTCAAAAGGTGAACCTATGAGGACATGTAGATTGAAACCGGATAGTTATATTGCACATGGACATGGATCTTCAGTTGTTGGATGACATAATGAGAATAAAACATGTTTCTATGAGGGGACTGTATAGCCACTACCCACAAAGTTGTGTGAATTCAAAACTAAGCTATAAACAATTGGAAGTAATTACATTATTGTTTAAAGAAGTGTAAGCAACCTGCTACGAGGAGACTGTACAGTCACTGCCCACAGATCTTACGTGAATTTAAACATGAGCTGGAAATAGTTGGAAGTGTCGAGCACCAGAATCATGTGAGTCTGTATTAAATAGTTAATTCAATTCAATTAACGTCTAAGGAGGCAGCTTGGGCGACATCTTAGGAGTCGGATAGGAAGGTGGAATAGATCAATGTGAGAAGGGGTGTGGGAGGAGAGAGTCAAAGATCAGCCAAGGGGACTATGGATGCAACTCGAAATTGAGGGGTGGAGGATCGGTGTAGAGTGTGAGCTCGTGGGATGGGAGATGGGATTGGAATTGCAGAGATGTGGGAGTTGGATGGAGAGAAGGGACATGTGAGAGTTGAGAGGTATACGGGAGTCAAAAATGGAGCTGTGTGGGAAGGATGGTGAGGATGAAGCTCGTAGGAGAGTTGATTGGTGTGGGTAGATATGTAGGGGAGGTGGCCAAGGTAGAGAAGAGCTCGGGATGGAGCTCAGGTGTGGAGTCATGGAAAGGAGATGTGCAGCGGAAGAAGGCGACAGGGAAGCTCGTGGGGAGAAGGAGTCGTCGGGTGAGCCAAGCAGGATGTGAGCTCGGGTAAGCTCGGTGGGAGAGTGGAGTTAGGTAGAGTGGCTCATTTGGTGAGGGAGTGGGTGGAGGAAGTTGGGAGAGATGGTTAAGGAGTAAGGAGATCGGTAGATAATTAGAAGGGGAGATGGCCGAGTTAGGGATAATGAGAATGGTTGAGTAGCCGAGGAGAGAAGGAGGGTGGTGGGGATGGGAAGTAAGGTGGAAGGGAAATGAGTCTGTGAAGAGAGAGGAAAGGTGAGGTGTTGGGTAGAGAGAATAGCTTGGCAGGTAGTCGGAAGGGGAGGTGGCCGAGCTGGAGAGTTGGAGGGGTGAGGAAATAGTTATGGGGATGGGTTGTATGAGGTAGCTTAGAATTTTTTTTTTAATTTTTTTGTAATTTTTTTATCTTATTTATTTATTTATTTATATACTTTCCTATTTTTTAATGAATATAACAATAAAAATTTTTGACTATTATAAACGAATTAAATAATAACCTTATTCAAAGTGACAAAAACCACTATATGTACAAAGGACACCACACTAGCGAAGATAATTAAATCCTACAAACAAGTGAGTTTCCAAAAGAAATATTCACAAAATATATATCAAGTAACGACAACTAAAAACAAATAAGATAACCATCATCTTTTACGACACCTACATACAACAATTAACGCAATAAAAATGACCAGATCTCAGGTTTGGTCCCACTGGGCATGCCAAATGTTGATCTGCGTTTCCAACTTCCTGTCCAGATGAGTGTACAAGTAATCAAGAAACACTAAACAATGTCGAGTATACAAGGGCTTAGTACCTTGGAGATAACGATGGATGATACGGGCGCAAATGAGATAGATGCATGATATAAAGAAGTTGGACCTGTAAAACTGAAACAGATAAGATTACATCACAATATGCGGGGGTTTTTTGGACAGTGCTGGTTCCAAGAGGATTTTAACTCCCTTGGAGGATGTCATCCCCCGTGTCAAACAAGATAATAATAGATCATGAACAATAATAATGGAATACAAAACGAAAATTAACTAAAATGACAAGGAAGATTAGCTTATGCTATGTTCTGAAGATGAACCAGACATCAAGATGGCAAGCTAATGAACCATGGAAAATGTTTCTTCCTTAAACTGGCAGAACTTAATTAAGTTCTATCTTCTCTTCTTTAGGCCTAGGTATCTCCAGGTCTTCGGTCTTCGGTCTTTTTTTTTTAAATAATGGGGGATAAACCCATATTTATAGCTTAGATGTGGGGTTAGATTTGGGTTAACAAGTAACTGGGGTTGAGTAAAGTAACTTGAGTTAGGGATATGATGTGATCACGTGGGGACCACGGATTGAATTATTAGATGGAGTGGGGAGCATGATTGACATGGTGGGTGAGATAAATATTCTATTTTTAAAAAAGGGTGTCGGATGGGTGTATTAATATCCATAGATTAAATAAAATGTGAAAGATGGGGATATTCCAAAATTTGAATGATCAAATGGGTCTACATGGAGCCCATTTGATAATTAATCAAATAATGTGAGCAAATAAATAGGATTTCATGTAATTTAAGAAAAAGAGAAGCGATGATGGAAATTGGATGAATGTGAGATGACGGAGGGACGCTATACAAAAAATAGGTGTCTACAGTGATATCATGTTGGCCGCCGCGATGGGATTTTCTGCCATTACAATCATTTTTCTCTTCTTTTCGAGTGTCCATTGCCTTCTTCTATCACCACATCGACACTTGAAGGGGCCTCGTCCATCCTAATAATTTTTCTTCTACCCATGCGAAATAAATTATCTACTATCTTTTAAATGGTGTCGCACAAGTTAAACCACGTCAAAGAGGGGAAAATTTAGAAATATTTTTTGCTACATAATTTTAATACTAAAATTTCATTGTCTTCTTCTCGTCACCATTTCTAAAGCCAACACACAAGTTGACGGTCTATTTATGTGGTTTTCCACATTTTCGAGTGTGGTTAGAAAATCATTCCAAACATCTTCCAACATTTAATTATCAAGCAAAAGGCGTGAGAAAGTGACACACTAAAATTTTGTATATTTCCATAGTGTGAATTGTGGGTAGAATTACGTTGTGGAAATCTTCCAATAGGTTAATATTAGGTAAAAGGTGTGAATATTTCAGAAAAAAAAAAAACATTTACTATTTTCCACATTATGAAATGTTGTTAGAAAATCATTGCAATCATTTTCCACCAAGAGAATTATTGGGTAGCAGATGTAGAGGATTGTGGATATTTTTTATCTCACTTCAAATAATAAATAAGGTACATGGGAGGAATTTTGTTAGAGATCTTTGAAATCAAGGAACTAAAGTTGAGGATTTGGTTGAGTTAATGCGTATAATGAAAGATCTCTAAGAGGCCATGGAAGATACACAATATCGAGGTGTTGTTATAGAGGATGCATGTGATAATGAAGTAGAGCCCCTGTAACAAGGAGCACAAACTAGGAATGCAAATTTGAATAAAGAGGAACAGGAAGCGCAAGATGATCTTGGTAAGGCACTATTTTATGCATAATCGTTATAATAGGGAGTAAATAATTATTAAATATTCTTTGATATTCTAGTAGCTTGGAACCAAAAATGCTCAATTATTTGATTATGGAAGATCCCAGGAGATTCAAATTTTCTTACAAAAAAATGAAAGGTCAAACATCTTTTTGGTGGGAGAATTTCCACATAGACCAAGTGTAGAAAGGAAAGAAAAATAGTAAGACATGGGATAGGTTGGTGGAAAAGCTAAACAAGAAGTTTTTGGAGGCATATTACCCACTGTGTGAAGGATTACACTGAAGAGTTTTATTCACTCAAAAATAGAGTAGGACATGAGGTGGGGATTTAAATAAGATCTCTAGGTATATGAACATTTTATGTATTACGATGCAATATGAATTTATAAGGATCCAAGTGGGGTCAGTTGAAAAATCCTATCAATATGCACAGAAGGAAAAAAGAGAAATCGGCATGCAAGTATCAAATCTCAACCCTTAAAAAGGGAAAAATTGTAGACATGGTGGTGGTAGAGAGAAGTACATGTATCATGAAGTCAAGTCTAGTTAAACAATGCACAATGAAGGAATAAAGAGAGGATGAATGTGTAATGAGGGAACAAATACAGGAGGAGGAAATGTTGTTAAGGAATATGATCCTTTGGTCATAGAATATTTTGTAAATTTAACAATGTTATATGTATAGAGAAATATGGCATAAATATTTTGAGTGTTTGCACACCCAAAGCAAGGTGAATTTTAAGGCTTCCCCCAAAAAATCCATAGAAACTATTTGGTGAATATTCAAAACCCACTTTCAAAATCATGTAAAATTTTAAGAAAACATGTTTCGTGGGATTGGTGAATTTCTATAGCATTAAGGTATTCATCACCACCTGCAAGAAGGGAAATGGTTACTCTCGGCCAATAGCATTATAGATGTTATCGATAGTTGGCATCCTTTATGCTATTGGATGGTAACATACTCGATGCTACCAAAAAGTAGCATACTTGATGTTGTTGGTCGGTATCATCCATAATGCTATCAATTGGTAGCATTGTGGAATTGAATGACATCATCAAGGATGCTACCAATTAGCATCATCAAGGATGCTACCAGTTAGCATCATCAAATATGCTACCAATTGGCAACATACTTGGTGTTGTCAGTTTCATTATGCATGTCACCAGCCAGTTGCATGATTGTTTCTTCCAACTGGTCGCATGATTATTGCTATCGACCGGTAACATGATTTGATTGAAATCTTGATAAAGAACCTGCCAACAACCATCACGTGTCCAAATATTTTATATATAGAAAATTATTATTATTATTTTCACTTTTCACAATCACTCAACTCACAATCAACGAGTAAAACATAACACCACTTGCAAAATCAAATTTACACTTCCCATTAGAAAAGTAACCTCTCGTGCCCTACTCCTAACCTAAACCCAATGCCTATCTATCACATCATCTATTACAAAAAATGTATCATCAAATGAAATCCAAATCACCCGCTCCTACCATTCAACTACCTAAATTCATAAACAACAACCTTGTCTTCCCCCAACTCCATAGGTTTATATCATATCCCAATTATTTTTCACCATGGATTAAATCCATAAGTTTTATGGGGCTAGTGTATATGCCTCATTTTCAAACATATGCAAAAAATATTAACTACTTGATGACCAATTATAATACTTCTTTGTGTACTTTTCACATTCAACTCCCCTCCCATACACTATCCTTTAGAATGTCCCCTGAAGACATTAAGTGTTTGGTAGGAAGTTACCACCCAAAGATGTAGATATTGTCACAACAAAGGTCATATTAATGGATGATGACATCAACTATTTGGAGTCTCATTATGAATTGTCTATTAATGCAGCTACTAGTAAGTTTTTTTATAATCATATTTCAACATTTTTTTATTTACACATTTTTATTTGTTATTTTATTAAATCTTTAACAAAATAGTATTTACTTACACTTACAACTTCCCCAAATATTTCAAAAAAGGTAATTTCAATACAAGATTTCAATCATTATTTTCAGCATGATATGGTGTAATTTTTATAGGCTATAATTATTTTGCAGCCCACCGACATAAAGACATTCCCAAGTATGCCTTGTCTTATATCATTTGAACTCTTGGACAAAAATATGATCGGTGCACCTTTTAATCCTCTAGGATAAGAAGTGAACTAAGTTATGGCATTTTGAATGACATTTCTTGTACTAGATCCACAATTTTTGTTTTTGTATTATATTATGAATCTCTTTACAATTTACACAACACCCATTCTCTTACAGCAATCAACTTAAATCTCACATCTATAACCATAAAAATTAAACAACATGAGGTGGGTCCAAAATGTATGATTATTTATTTCATAATGATTTTCATTCATTATAGTGTGTTGAATTATAACAAGCCATAGCTATTGTAGTTGCTTCCCGAAGAGAGGTTATTAGAAGAGGACATTTCCTACTGTAGTCCTGAGATTCAGATAGTTTTGTGGAGGATCCAAGAAATCAACCCCACAGTTAGGAGCTTCTCAAGTAAAATTGATGAGGAGTTCCTTAACACCTCGTCCAATCGACACAATGACAATGTCATTTCTCGTAGGCACTTACATGTTTCAATTTGTTTTATTGTATATATAGTTTCATAAAAATATACATTTTAAGGTTGTTTATAAACATTTGTTGTAGTCACCTGACAACATAGGTTTATATCCTTGTGGTAGTTCGACTAGGATAATGTGTGAATTTGATAAAACACAATATCAAGAACATTCTTCATCCCCTAAAGTTATGTTTCACATTTAAGTGTTAATTTTTAAAAAAATAGTTTATTATATTTTTGAAACGAAAAAATTGATAAATTTTGATTGTTAATGATTAATTAGGGTTTAATCACAACTACCATTCCTAGTCATTTCACTCTACTCCTCAACCACAACAAAAGGCGCCATCTGCATCTTAGCTACAATAGGTAATGTTTTTATCAAAATATGTTTAAAAAATTTAGTTATTTCATTTTTATTATGTTTTTCATTTCAATTTTATCATATGATTTACAATTGCAATGTCCCTCCACCTTCAAATCCATATGCTAGTTTGAGAAAAAAAAATATGTCACTACCCCCACATAATGTGAGGAAAAGGGGCATTAAGAAACACATTTCATTTTATACAACTACAAATAAGGGTACCCTTAATTTTACATTTGAGTTTCAAAATTTTTCATTGGGCAATGTTAAAAGTGCATGAGATACTTCTGTATTAAATGAAATTTATTTAGATGAGGAATATCTTGAGATTGAAAGCGGGGTGAAAGTGCATGGGACTTTAAATCCATAATATATGATTTATGGTTTAAGGAAGCCTTCTTTGGTAAGAGAAAAAACATCAAGCATACATTCTACAAGACAAACCGCCTTAACAGATGATGAAAAAATAAGTTTTTGCACTTGAAAGTCTTTTGGATAACAATTGTTTAAGCATTGTTAATGATATATTAGCAAATATATTGAACAATTAAAATTGTGGGAGTTTAGGGACAAAGTTTTGATAAAATAAATTAACGCCCAATTTCAAAACCATTCCTAAAGACATTTATTATATTCTTTAGTTCAAAATGAACTTGCGAAGCTTGGTATTTTAATGAATCAGGTTGTATCTTGTGTTCTTTTTATATATAATGATTACAATGATAATGTATTAGATTTAATGTTGAACAAAATTGAGAATTTAAATACAGAAGCACAAGTGTACCACAATATGTGGTCAAGAGACATGAGCCTTGTAGTTATTGTGAATTCAGAGAGGGAAAAGGATTTGGTAAGTTTTAATAAATTTTCAAATGGGATTACTATATTTTAAAAAAATTTAATTATTTTTTATTTTTTAAATACAGTCAAAGTTTCAGAATTTGAAGAATGAGGCAACAATACTTGATTCTTATTTAAATAATGAAATGAAAAGTTTAATTGCAATTGTTGGTTTGAAGCCAAAGTTTTTTACTTTAAGCAAGAAGAATAATACCTTAAGAAGGATCATAAAGAAGAATGGAATGGTTCCTAAAATATATTGTTGAAGAAAAAAATAGAAGAGGATCCAACATTATTGTCATTCGGTGAGGTAGAAAATATAGAACATGAAATACTTTTTCATACCAATACAACAACAAAGGATCATGTTTAGTTTGGAGTATTAAAGGAAGGTTCCGATACAAAAGAGACAGTAACATAAAGGCTCCACTACTTAAGGTTGAAGCTGTAAAATTAAACTATGAAATTTATCTTTTGTAACTCTGACTTTGGAACCAAATTTCAAAAATTGGTTGTAAAAAATTTGCATGTAGACTACAAATAAATATATTATTTTCTATATTTTTCATCTTATTTATTATAAAAAATATTGAGAGTTTCAAGTTATGCTATTGTAGATACCAATTTATGTTACCCTTGTCCCCCATCCCGCATTCTCTTTCCTTAATTGTCGCTTTACACATCCATATTACCTTTCCCATTTTAAATTTTTATTTTTCCTCTTAAATACCCATTTCCCTCTTAATCCCATCTATTTTTTCTAATTCCCACCTTAATCCTTTTAATCCCATTATTATTAAACCCCTTTTTATCATCCCTAGTCCCATCTAATTATCCATTTATTATCTTAATCACCTCATCCTTTCCTTAATATTATTATTATTATATATAACTACCCTTATCTATCACCCCTTTATCGCCCTTTTATTTCTCCCCATGCAAACCTAAAATAGCCCACCATCTCTGTCCTTTCCATTTTAATCCCCTTTTTTGAAATCAAATTTGATCTCCAGCTACCAAATGTGCAATTTGCTCCAGTCGTTGGCGAATCATGCAAATCGTCATCGACCCTATTTATACACCTTTGCCCCTTCTCTCAAGGTAGGGGAAAATTGTATATTTCTAGCTATCTCATGAATTTGATATGTTTTCTCTTCTCCTTGTGATCAACAGTCGTCAGCATGGAGTTTCCTTGGCACTCTTTACATGTTATCAATGGAGCTTTGAAGTTTTCAAGCTTGTTTAGAGATCTCTCTTTACTTCACCATATCTATTTTTTAGGTTTATAACTTTCCCTAGATATCTACCAGTTCATCAACATCTTCTTGATCCTTTGCATGTCCCTTTTCCCATCCATCTAGCTTGCCAAATCCTGAATCTTGTATTGGTCACAGTTGACCTATCTTACTCACCATTTATTATACCTGTGTTTGATCTGTTTTCTATTTGAAACATTATCTATTTTATTTTCACAACTCTGCCATCGTTTAGAACAATCGGTCTTGGTCACTCAGTCACCGCCGATCCGATTCACATCTCAATCAGATTCAATCATCTCAATCAGATCAATCATCTTCCACACACTTTTTGTATTCCCATCATCCTAACATCAAATACAACATCCCAGAACATGTTCTAGCTCTATTTCTGCTTATCTTTTAATCACCTCTGCACCAATCGCCATTGACTATACTAGTCAATCTCGGGTCGATGATAATTTTGGTTTCATTTATCAACATTTACATTAACACATATTTATTTTAACATATCTATCACATCTTATATCTCTATTATATGCATCTTTTTATCAGTTATCATTTATCTATCTTATTTATCATAATGGGTTGACATCCATCCTAGAAATTTATCACTTCTTGGGACTAACTTTGTCAGGCAACCCACCATTTTATTTACAAATATTTTTCGTGTTAGTTTCTCTTTATTGTTGAGGACATCGAGCTCTTAATGGAGAGGATCATTTGTGCATGTAACTTCATCACCACCATCATCATCCACATCAAGAGGTAACCTTAAACCCTCCCATAGTTTTGATTTTCTTGATTTCTTGTACCTTTTGCATTAACTTGTAACAGGAATGAGAAATCTTGTCAAACATTCTGGCATACCCAGTGGGATGCACCCTTTCCTGTTTGGTGAGTTGTTTATTTTCTTCATTTCATTTCATATTCCAATTCTTTCCTTTCCACCACTGCTACATGTAGGATGTTTTTATTACTTGTGCACATGGTGGATTGCTTGCTTAGATTGACAACATGCTTCGTAAAATAATAAAAAAAGAAAATTAGGAAAATAATGTTATCTAGGTATTTTTCATTTTGTTCCCTATTTTATCCTTTATGCATATTTCTCCCTCCTTTGTTTGTGTGCTCTCATTGAACTTCACATTTCATTTTTGGACTTAAAAGGAACACATTCATTCTTTCTTTCTCATCTAGTCTAAGTAGGGTATAATCTGTTGCATTCACTTCCTCCACACACATCCAAAATTACGAATCAAATTTACATATTTCAAACATCATCTACCAGGTGAAACTATTGGGATTTCATCACCTAATAGGAAATCCACTACGGTGCTCTGCCCATGTTACAAAATTTTAACTGTCGGTATATCGGCTAATCACCCGACACCCTTATCGCTGGGGTGTGTGAAGTGTGGGGGTAGGCCCCTATATAGGGTCAAGTATTGGTAGTCATCACAGATTTGTGCCTCACATACCTTTGGGTATATCGAGGATTCCATCCAAAATATCTTGAAACTTGCCTTAGTTTTGCCATTTCCTAGGATCCCTTTGAGCCTTTTCTTTTTATTTTTCACATCTTCTTAAATAAACAAGATAATTAAAACACTGTGGTTTGTCTTGTTTGTCTTAGTAAAAATATGCATAGGTTATTATTTGTTTCATGCCCATTCTTACTAGATCTCAAATCAAAAAAATGGAATAAGCTACCTCATCCAACATTCCCACCTTTAACCACATCACCCAAAAAACATCTACTCTTACCACTGTTTCCTCCACTCCTTTAATCACTACCTCTTTAGTTTCCCAACCCATCCTTTCTGTGACTACTTCTAGTGAGCATTTTATGGTCCAGAACACATTCCCATATTGAAACTCACCCTTTCCTCTGTCACCACTATTGCACCTTCTAGATCAACTACACCCCTATATGTCCACTTCCTTAGAAACATTTGGGCCTTCCCCTTATCCCTCACAGATACTTAGAGTTTTAGAAATTCCTAGACGTTAAGCTTGCTGCCATTCACGACTATCTAATTCTTAAATCCACCAACCTTCCCATCAACGGAACCCCATCTTCAAAAAATCTATGCATATCACTCTCAACTTGAAATCCACTCAAGTCCTCACCTCTCAACTCATCTGGTTTTCTTCCCTAGAGCCATGAAGAAGCTTGCCATGATGCAATGTGAAATTGGATCCCATCAATATTTCACTTGTGATCCCCTATGCCCATCAATCCACTCAATTGGTGGTTCTTATTCAACCCAATCTACCTCACATTAACACCACCCCCTCTTCTTCTTATCATCATCACCTCTTCATCCACCATCATCATTAGCACCCCTACCTAGACTTTGCAAGAATCCTGACTTACTGCTTCCACCACCTGATCAATAGGATCAGGTTTTGGTTCCTATCTCCACATCCCAAGTCCATGCTAATCTCATCACCTCATAACCCTATCCTTTAGAATCAACCCAAACTCATCAACCTCCCTTCTGGAGTGCCTTCTACCATATGTTTTCTAATAAATCTTGTCATGTATCTGTAACCACCCCATACCTACATCCCCACTCATCCCATGTATAACCAATCTAACATCCCCACTTTCCAACAAAACCAATCATATCCATCTAATTATGTTGCCACTATAAATAATATCCTATTTCCCAACCCATTCAAACACAACCATTCAACTATATTTCCCCCTTACCAACCATATCTTCAAACACCTACCTAACCTCAAGCACTATCAATCTCATCCTCAACCCAACCTTTCCACATTCTTATGATCCACAACTTCACCAATCCATCTCCCATCCATTTCTAGTGACCCTATTTAGGCATTGATAAATAGGTTGTTGAACATCAAAGCCACCACCTTGGGTCCCAAAAGCTCATTCACTTACAAAAAAAATTAATGAGCCCATCCATCCATCAATTCCTGTCAAACCATATCCTTTGCATTGGGAACTCCATAAATTTTCAAAATTCAACAGTAAAGAGGACCCTCAGCAACACATTCATGCCTTTAAGCATGCATGTTATCTCATCACACATGACTAGGAACTCATACTTCATACCTTCACTTGTTATTGGATAGACATGTTTTGGACTGGTATAATGACATTGGTATGACGGCATCCTACATCACTCCCTCTTTTCATTCACCCAACTCACTAGAACATTTCTCCATCAATATTGCATGGAAAATCACCATCACCAACCTTTATGCCATTAAACAATTTAATGACAAATCCATCACATATTTGGTTACTAGGTGGCAGGGTTTCACTAATAAATTATCTTTCTCCTTCCTCAAATTGAACTTATCAAGCTCTTCTCTCAATTATGTGCCAAGTATAATTCATCAACTCTATAAATCTAATCCTTTCAAAGCTTTGAAAAATCCTTCACCATGGCTCGTAAACTAGAACATTTTTCCCTTGAACAAGACCACGTCAAGCTTCGATCCAACAAGCCAAAACCAGAATTCACCAAGACATCCAATCACAATGAAAAATCCAAAAATACTGCCAACACAATCATTGGAATCTACCTCACATGCCAAGCCTCCAAAAAGGGCTCCTTGACCTACTCCCAACTATACCACCCTCTGAGAGTCATATGGCTTGATCTTTGATAATCTTATGGTTGGTCGCCTCATCCAGCTTCGTCCAATCCACCATGTCGATGATACACGTCCTAAACCCGTGTGGTACTGCAAAGACAACTATTTCAGGCACCATCAAGTTCATATTCATGACATTGAAAAGTGTCACACCTTTAAATACATCATTCAACGCCTTATCAATCATGGGGGCGTTCACTTGGATAACCCTAATGCCCCTCCTAACTAACCTTTAGACGTCTTCAAACAACCATTCCCTAACCAAACACTAAATAAACAAATTGATCCTTCCACATCTCAAGCACCCAATGCTCATATAATCAATGCCTTAAATAAAGAATCAGCATCGTCACCCGCTCCCATCACCCCTCCATCTACCACACTCACCTTTATTCCTTTAACATCTCCAATCATACCAGCATCCACACCCGCATCCACATCTATCATTCCTACATCCACCACATCCACAACCATTACACCTGCATCTACACCCATTATGTCTGCACACACATATGTCATATCCATACCCATCTCTACATCAACACTTATTTCTACACCCATACCTACAACCCCTTCTACACCTGCATCTTCTAGTATATCCATGCCTACATCCCCACCTAAATCTACTCCCACATCCACATCACCCCTTCAAACATATACTATGCAAACATCCTCACTTGATACAATTGTAAATTATGTCTCGATCCTATCCTCATCTCCCATAATTAGTACAAATTCTATACCAATGCCTTCAAAACCCACACAATCTGTAGTCTTCGTATCTCATCAAATGTATCATCTAAAAGCCACTTCCATCTTTGATCTCTTCATCTTCAAAAAAAACTGCACCTATGTCACCCAGTCCCATCTCTAAGGATCTCCCTGTTGAAATCATCATCATCCCCTCTAAGGTTAAAACCTTGCACCAAAAATATAATAACCTTGGTGTCCTACTTAGAAGTCTCTCACTCATCTGCACAAAAATTTGGAACTCCCCCCTTCAAATCCTCATCTATAGACATATAAAATGTTGACATGATTAATTACGATTAATCTGTCCCACAACATCAACATTCATATAATAATTAATCACAAGATTAATTATTATTATTTAATCCATTTTGTCATATTTACCCTTTAGCATTATTTATCATTTATCCCAAATCCTTTTAATTCATCATTTTATCCCATTCTATCGTTAATCACGTTTATTTAATTATTAAATCATATTATTTAATCATAATCCTTCATTAACACTTTATAGGAATTTAATATTCCTACATCTACCTACCCACCTACCCTACACATCCCTACACCTAGACTTTCCATGTAACCTCACCCTTAATCATCTTTATTAACATAATCTAATCACAACCTCACACCTCTAAATCTAGAGGCTTCTATTTCTGTAAGCCTCTCTAACTCTCTCCTTCCATTGAATTTTTAATTCAATGGAATATTCCTCCCTCTAGGAATTTTGAATTCAAAATTCTAGAGTCTTCTACTCTAGAATCCTCTAATCCCCACATGCATTCTCCACCCTTGATCTAAATCCAACATGGCTTCATCTTAGCCATTGAATCCTCCACCCATTAACTATAAATTTAACTCTTCCCCTCCATGAGAATCATCTTAAGAATCCATAACCAAACTTTTCCATTTTTATCATCCAATCAATCCATCCACTTTATCAATCCATCTTCAATCCACTCTAATTAATCCATCCTTCATCAAGCAAATCCAAGCATAATAAAGGGAGGTGTTGTTCAAGTTTCTACACCAAAGCTGAAGCAAATCCAATCAATCAAGAGAAAATCCAACACATCAAAGGAGTTGTGCAACTTGTAGGTAAGTGCAGGTATTGAATATCTCATTTCTTTCTGTCCATTTCTCTATTTGAGGTATTTGTTGAGGACATCAGATTAGGGAAGCAATTTTGTTATTTTCTCATAATCTACACATTAAATTTTTTTCATATACATTTTAGTGCCCACCATGGGGCTTACCCCCCACATCTTTATTTTTTTCAACTCTATTTTATACCTAAAACAAGTTTTCAAAGTTTCAAGAAGTTTCACTTTTGTTTACACCATCAAATTTTGAATTTTGTGCTCATCTGTTGTTTTTCACACGAAATTTCACCTATGACCTGTGTTTTAGCGCCTATGTTCTAAATTGGAGTTGTTGTTCTGTTTTGGCACCTATTTCCTGAATTAACACTTTTGTTATGTTTTGGCACCTATGTCCTGAATTGGCACTTTGGTTCTGTTTTGGCGCCTTTGTTTTGCTTTTTTTCCTACCTTTCAAGAGTCATAACGTTTGATCCCAATCTCGAAACGACTCCGTTTTTTTTCGGAAAGGTACTAAAAAGATATATGTAATGAAAGTGTTAATTTATTATTTTATAGTATAAATTATTCATGGTTTTCCTTTTCCTAAATCCTATCATTTTAACTATACGTTGATTTATATTTTCTTGTTCCAAACTTCTAACACTTTTTGTGCAGCTTCCTACACTTACCAGAAGATAAAAATTAATCTAAAACTACTAACCCATTGATTTGTAGCATAATCGGTCCAAGATATTGGGTTCAAACATCAAATTAATAACCTTTATTTGTAGAGCTTCCTCTTGAAGACCCAATCATTAAACTACCAATCTTTATCATTTCATTTTATCATCTAGCATTTATTTTCTTGCATTATATTTCTTGCATGTTTTCCTTTATTTCTTGTTCATCCTGAATGAAAAACTATGTATTCTATCCTCTCGCATCCTAGGATGATCTAGAGGATCAAAAGTGGATAGCCTTCCCATTTTTATTTTGTTGTGGAAACACGGCGTGGAATTCATCTCCACACACTTTCCATAATCCTAGGGGTCTCATGATCATGGGCTTCATATCCATGCACGTAAACACACCATGTGTTCTGACAGGGTATACAAATTCTCAGACATTTTTTCGTTATTGGATAAGTGCTTATTTTAAGAGTGCCATGAAGTGAGAGGCTTCCATGTCCCAAAACCTAGGCATTAGACAACATCCTTGAAATATGGACTTGGGCACGACGTACCACAAGGTATATCGGGGACTCCTCTAGTGATATCATGCATCCTATACTAGGAAACCTCTTGGCCGCATATTGAACTATAATGCAAGGATTCTGCACTCCCTAAGATCACTTACTAGCCGAACCCACATTGGCACATAGGTGGAGAGAAATTTTTTGGCACCATCGTCAGTGTGTGGTATTGAAATTTGGCTATATCTTGATTTCAAACCCACTTGACTAGTTAGGGTTTGTGTTTCATGTTTTTTTCTTATTTGTGAACACTCTTAGCCATAACATCACCTTGAATTTTTAATTACTCAAACATTATCATAATCATCCATATTTAATCAAACAACCCCAATCTTAATCCCATCACCATCAATCCTAATCCAAAACTAATCCCCCACACATATTATCCAACCATGGCCTTTGATCCTCAATCCTCATCCTCTCCAAACCAACATCCAAACCCCTATATCTTCCCTAAATCCATCAGCCAAGCTATCCCATCATCCCCCACCCATTAAATTTAACCATCTCACTTTATCCCACATATTATCTAACACCTTAATAAACAAATCTCAAACTTAACATCCTACTTCAACCAATCTCATCCTCATCATCCAAATCAACCATCCCATGTCGATCCTAACATCCTAAAAACCATTCAACAAATATCTAATCTTCAATCTTCAATCAATCAATCACCCCCTAAACTATCATCTATCAACCAAAACTGTCCACAATTTCCCCTTTCTATGATCCCTATCCCTCACCCCATTAACCTCCTCCTTGATGAACCCAAAGCATCTCAATCCACACCTCAGCCTAAACAACATAAACCACTATCCCCACAAACTAATTACCTTGACTTTGACCTCCTAACTAACTTTGACCTAGACCAAGATGACCTCCTTTATGTCCTTACTAATCTAGTTACTAATCTCAAACCCACACAATAATCCCAAACACCAACCTCCAAACCCACTATCAATCATCATGACCTACATCTTCATCCCATCAAAACCCATGTGGAAAATCCAACCCCATACAAACTCTCAACCCCTAAATCTCGTCATTACAAAACCTATCATCACATTCCATTCACATATCCACAACAATCCTAGCAACTTGACCACAAAATATTATCCCCCACATCTCATCATAGTCCTCCATCCTTGATATATTCATCATCTCAAACCAATCTTAAGGAATTCTCCTAAATATTCCCAAATCCCCTAATCCAACATCAAATTTAGCCTCTAATCCTATCCCATCCCCTCAACCACCTAACCCTGATACTATCTCATCCATCATGACTCCTAAGTCACCCTCATCCTCTTCATCCACATACAATCCTAATTCATCCCCTTCATCACCTCAATCTCATACTCTATTATCATCTAATCCTATTTCAAATCCACCATCCCCCAATCCTAAAACATCTAACTTGACTTCTAAGTCACCAAATCCTAAACATAACAAATCCAATACCAATCCTCCCCCCGCCCCATCTCCTACCAAACCTAATGAGACTGATGAGGCTAGAATATGCCCTTTAAATGTACAATGAATGATCTCATCTTACTCTCCTTTTTATTAAGTTTGAATGCATTTTGTGACTTTTATTTGATCTAATATGAGTTAAGATGTAATTGTTCATCTTTTGTTTGATTGTGATTCTAATGTTTAAAAGCTTTGAAATTCCTAATGACGTGTGTTGGAAATTCAATTTTGTAATAAAGCAGGTCCAATCAGTTGAAGAAATGAAGTATGTAGCATTCAACATGTTTTGGGTATCATATGCTCCTATACGACTTAGTTCTAGAACTTCCAATCTAGTTCCAGACCATTACACATTCATAGGCTTCATCACCTAGTTCCAGAACTTTCAGACTTAGTTCCAGAACTCCAGTATTTAGTTTCAGAATTTTTAGGCTTAGTTCCGAAACTCCTGAGTATAGCTCCAGAACTCTCATGGTTTTTATCTTTAATGATTTCCTATGGTTCTAGAAATTCTCTAAAGTTTCAGAACTGATAGAATTCTATCTATTCTAACCACATCCGGTGATTTAGCATCAACGACCCTTTCAATCAGGAAAGGATGAGAAGATTTCCAATCATAGATCCAGGGATAGTTATCTTACAGTTGTCTGATCAGTCACAATCCGAGCCAGCATCTATTCTGGGCACGATTCGATTTCATCAAAATCGTAGAGAAAGCTATGATTGTAAATGTATATATAAACATACTTGCAGGAGATAAAAGAGAGAAGATAGATATACATATAGAATAAAGAACACAGACCAAAGTACACAGATCCAGTACATTTTGTAATACCGAATGTTTTATCAATAAATAGCCATTCCTGTTTGAGAGAATTCTAACTTGTTAAATCCTGATTCAAGGAGGAGCAAGGGCTCACTCCCCCAAGGACCAGGATATTTTTCTATTTGGTATTTATATTTCCTAAGCAAATAGTTTAGATTTGTTAACTCTGTATCGCTTTTAATTCTTCTAGTTAAACTTTGTTGTATACTCGTTCCTACAAGTGTCTAAATAGATTCTTATTCTTCTTGCAACCATTTTTAAGCACTCTAAGTTGTGTGTTTATTTCCAAAAGCAAGTGTGTTTATTTCCATTCTGTAAAGTGTGTTTCCTTTCAGCAAAAAAATTTCATAGTATGATTTAAATAAGGTTTTTACCAAGAAATCCTTAAGACATTGAAAAGATCCCCTAGAAAATACAAAAATAACTACAGTCAACTACTAGATCAATAGGATTATTCTTGTTGCATATAGCTTTAGACACACCCCTGGTTTGAATATGACATCAACATGAAGTTGATTAAATGAAGGGAATAACGACACCCATCATTTTTGGTGTTTTTACCGGGGAACACACTAGTTGGAATTTTCTAATTAGGTGTTAACAAGAGCAACAATCATACATCTAGTAGTTGAAGGATATTCCCTACTATATCATAAACTTTATGAGTAGACCAAGAGACTCAAAGGGTACATTCCTCCCAAAAACATCTTCACAAGAATTCATAATATCCTTTAGTCCAAATAAGGAAGTTGATCAAGAATTGGAGGCACCATCATCCCCTGTTATACAAGAAATAGAGTTACCACCTTTGGAATTCTTAGATCAATCACCAGAAGTAAGTAGAACTTTTAGGAGAAGGATTATTTCTTAAGATCCATTTAGGGTGAGTTTTGATTCTCAGTTGAGTAATCAACCTCCTACTCCTTATTTTTCACCTTCCTCAAGGCATACCACATACCACATTGATTGGGAGAAAAATTCATAAAATATTTTTAAAATGGCACGAGAAGCTAAAAGAGAACCTGATAAACCCTTACTTATCCAATCCAATTAGATGATGATGATACAAAAATGAAAAATATATCACCTGCACATTTAGAGGGATGTCATTTGAATACCTTGACCTATTTCTGTTTGGGTTCAAGGTAGTATGTCAGACCTATGACTACAAAATGGATAATCAAAAACTCAAGTTGTTTCCTTCCACTCTGAAGGATGCAGCAATGAGGTGGTTCGTGGGATTAGCATCCAACTCTATTACCACTTGGGCACAAATGGAAAATGCCTTCTTAGACAAATACCAGGATTATTGTAGAGGGAGAAATAGGAAGGAAGAATTCTTCAAAATCAAGCAGGAGGAGGATGAAAATATAGAAGATTATTTAGATATATTCCT
Organism: Taxus chinensis; assembly: GCA_019776745.2. Classification (NCBI taxonomy): domain Eukaryota; kingdom Viridiplantae; phylum Streptophyta; class Pinopsida; order Cupressales; family Taxaceae; genus Taxus; species Taxus chinensis. The sequence continues at coordinate 158,960,316 of CM034149.1, forward strand.
CTTTGTAAGCAAAAGGTGTGGATTTGTACTTCAAGAGGAGTTAAGTAAAACCATTTTTCTTAAGGGTTTGGATAACAAATCTAGGGAAGCCCTTAACTTGATAGGAGGTGGAGACATTGATAAATTAAGGATGAATGAAATTAAGGACATTTTTAGAAGCTATTCCAGAACAAGGGGTGGACCTAGAAAAGGAAAATCGGTGAAAAGTTTGAATCCAAATATGAACAAACTAATGGATGAGTTAGCAAACTTTAAAACAGACATTTTAGTTCAATTAACCTCTATTATGGATGGATTACAAGCTAAAGAAAACACCAAAACTAAACCATTGGCTATGTATTGTCCTAGATGCAGGAAGAAGCATGCAATAAGAGAATGTCCTTTGGATAAAATGGAAGTATGTCTTATCTGTGAATCTAAAGACCATGATACTAATGCTTTTTCTCTACTCCCAATCATAAATAATTAGCTTAAACAAACCAGTACATCATCCACAACAGAAGAATTGAATTTTGTTCAGAGACAACCTCACCAAGGGTAGTTTATGCCAAGATCAGTTCCTAATCCTTGGATGATGTTATGGGTTGCTCAGACAGTACCAAAAAATTGGGGACAACCACCTTGGGTACCTCAACTAACATGGAACCCTCATGATTGGGCAAGTCAAGCTTGGTATGCTCAGGGACATCAATAACCATGGGCTTGTCAAGGAAGTCCTTATGCTTGGTCACAACCTAGATGGAACCCTAGTAATTATGCTCAAGGAAAAACATATCCAAATTAGAATCAACAGGCCATCATGGGATCCCCTACACAGAATTCAGAAACTGAGAATATTGTTCAAACGTAAATACTAGCACAGCTAATAGCAAACCCAAGAAACAAACAAATAATTCTTGTTTACAGAACAGAACCAGAAAAATCAGTTGATCTAAATGCCATGGATTGTAAGGATATTCAAACTAGATCTTCCAAAATAATTAGCATTCCACCTTTTATAATTACTGAAATGACATAAGAAAATGAAACCCCTAGTACTGTTGTTCCAAAAGAGGATATAAAAAGAAAATAAAATGAGCCAGATAGTTACACTACTGAGACTCCATTTCTAGAGATATTCAAATAAGCTATAGAAACCAAGTAGTTTGAATTGATACAGGAACTAAAGAAGTTGAATATTGAAATACCACTATTACAAACAATTAAGGACATTCTAGAATTGAAAAAATTAATCAAAATGTTATGTTTTGAAAAGCCTGGAAGGAATAAACAGTACCCCAAGACTATCAAAGTAGATGGGAAACTTACTGATTTATTAGCAGGAAAACTTTTACTTCCCAAATACGGAGATCCTAGAAGTCATGTTATTTCTGTCTCTATAGGGAATAAGGATATAGATAATGTTTTGGTAGATTTAGAAACATCTATAAATGTAATGATAGTGAACACTTTGAAAACATTACCATTAATGGGTATACAAGCTACTAATACCATATTACAGATGGCAGACCAATCTGTAGCAAAACCAGAAGGGATTATTGAAGACGTGACGGCTATAGTGGAGTCATGGGAATATCCAGTTGACTTCCTTATATTGCAGCCAAAAGGTAAAACATTGGGTTATCCCATTATTTTGGGTAGACCATGGTTAGCTACAGTTGTTGCCTTAATTGATTACAGGTCAGGTGATATGACTATCTCGAATGGTAAGAAATCTAAGCAAATTTCCTTATATCCTTCTGCACGACCTTTTATTGACAATTAAGAACAATTGTGGGTTGATTCTCTTAATACTAATAAGCAAAAATTGTCTTCTTTGGCTATGATCACATTACAGGATCACATAAGAGAAGTAGAAGATATGATTAATCCACCATTGAATGAGCACCAGTTGTCCTCGAAGCAATCAGTTCTAAAACCTGCGAACTTAGTTTCGGAACCACCACATTTAGTTCTGGAATCACGGAAACAATGGTTCTCTGTGATTGAAAATAATTTCACTCTGGAGGAACGATATTTCTCTTGGGGAGAGGAAGAATCAGTAGCTTCAATTTCAAATACATCAGAGAATGATGAAGAATTTCTAGAAAGTAGCAGTGACGAAGAGTTTGACCTACAAAGAGATAAGTATCACAATTCTCCTTACTGTCCTTATTCCAGTATTTTGTCTCAAGGAACTTTTAGAGATGTTTCTACATATCATATGTTGTTACCACATGCATGTCCACTAGATACTTTAATGGAACCCTTTCAACAAATCAGTTCATCACACATCGGAACCAAGCATGTTGAGATTCAACTGGGTAAAATTTTGAACATTAACAGTTGGTTGAAGGATGATGAAGCTAAATTTGTTTGATGTTCTAAAAAATCATAATAAAGCTTTTGCTTGGGATTACAAATACATGAAGGGAATTCACCCAAGTATTTTCACTCATCACATCTATACTAAAAATGTTAAACAAGTTAGGAAACCTTAGAGAAGGATTAACCTAGCCTTAAGGGATATAGTCAAACAAGAAATTGAAAAACTATTACAAGTAGGTTTTATCTACCCTATCTCAGATAGTCAATGGGTATCTCCTCTCATAATTGTTCCTAAAAAGAATGGAAAATGGAGAATATGTGTTGACTATAGGGAACTGAACAAAGCCACACTAAGAGATTATTTTCCCTTACCATTCATAGATCAAGTCCTACACAACCTTTCAGGTAAACAGTACTTTTCCTTCTTGGATGGCTTTAGTGGATACAATCAAATCAAAGTTGTTGTTGAAAATTAGTACAAAACTACATTTACATGTCCATGGGGTACCTTTTCCTATAAGGTGTTACCATTTGGTTTATGCAATGTTCCTACAACTTTCCAGAGATTTGTACTTGTAATCTTTGTTTATCTAACAAATGATTATGTAGAGGTATATATGGATGACTTCACTATACATGAAGATACATTTGATGATGCTTTGAGAAATATGGATAGAGTGTTAACAAGATGTGAACAACACAATCTATCTCTTAGTCATGAAAAGTGCTTAATGATGGTTGATGAGGGGATTGTATTAGGACACCATATTTAAAAAAGAGGAATTGAGGTTGATCAAAACAAAATTAGGATCATTTTAGACTTACCTATTCCTCAAACCCCCACAGATATCAAGTCATTTTTAGGACATGTTGGGTACTATAGGTGCTTTATCAAATATTTCAGTAAAATTTATGACCCCATGTTTAATTTGCTAACCAAGGACTGTGAATTTATTCGGGATGAAAGGTGTCAGCATGCTTTTGAAGAAATTAAAGAAAAATTAATCACTACCCCAATATTGAGAGGACCTAATTGGGAAAATCTATTTCATATCCAAACAGATGCCTCAAATAATTCCATTGGTGTAGTTTTGGGACAGAAATATGAAGAAGGAAAAATGTATGCTATTTATTATCTGAGTAAAAATCTTACTCCCACTGAAAAGAATTAAACCACCACTGAAAAAGAATTTCTTGCTGTGATTTATGCAATCAATAAATTCAAACATTACATTACAGGATACAAAATATTTGTACACACAGATCATTCAGCAATTAAATATTTAATGAACAAACCAGTGGTTCGAGGAAGAATAATTAGATGGTTATTACTTTTACAATAATTTCATATTACTATTGTGGACAATCCAGGTAAATCTAATGTGGTAGCTGATTTTTTGTCAAGACTAACCACTACAGGGGAGCAAGATCCAGTCAAGGATAACTCTCGAGATGAACAATTGTTTTCTATTTCAGCAGCTACACCATGGTTTGCTGATCTGGAAAATTATCTTGCAATAGGGAATTTTCCTCCTTTCACTAAGAAACAAATAAAGAAGTTAATCAATACTAGTGCACAATTTAAATGGTTAAATGGAATGCTATTTAAATGTGGTCCCGATTTGGTTTTACGCAGGTGTGTAAGAGAAGATGAAATCTTTGACATCCTCTGAGCATGTCATGATGAACCAAGTGGAGGAAACTATTCAATGAAATGAACAACTCATAAGATACTTGGCACTGGTTATTATTGGGCATCTCTATACAAGGATGTGAAGAGATATATCAAGCAGTGTGATCCTTGTCAAAGGATGGGACTGCCAACTTTCACCAATGAAATGTCTCTTCAACCTCAAGTAGTGATTGACATTTGAGATATGAGGATTGGATTTTGTTGGTCCCTTTAATTCTCCTTCACAAGGAAAGGAATATATTCTTGTGTGTAGAAGTTTTTGTATAAAAAGAAATCGGAACCAGAGGATGATTCCAAGATTCTCACGGACGAAGAAGTGACATCTATCTTTGAGCAGGCAGGATGGCTAGAGTTCCTAAAAAAGTTTTCAAAGTATAATGATGAATTAGTAAGAGAATTCATCATAAACCTAGAGCAATCCAGGACAAAGGTTAGAAATATTTATATTCTTTTTTTCTGCTAACACAATAAGCGATGTGTCTGGGGTGCCAATTGTGCATGTCCCCACATCCTGCCAAAGGGACCTTGAAAGAATTGGTTGAAACCCTGCCATAAGAAGGGGAAAATGAACCCCAATACATTTACAACAAAAAGAAAATCATCAAAGGGGTCAGAAGGGCCAATTTTCCCAAACCCTTTGATAGGGTAGCATTTTGGATAGTGAAGTATTTAACCTGTGACAGTCAAATTTGGGTCCATAGGAAAATAAGTCTTAAATATGCTCATATATCTAAGATATGGAGCCAAAAAACCAGAATACATAGTAAACCTTCTAAGGTTTCTTTTTGATTTTATCTAGACCATGGCCCAGAGGTATTCCTGGGGTGTTTGGAAAATTAGGAATCACGAGGTTAATTCATTTGGTATGCCAACACCATTTTTTGTCAAAGAAAAATGGAGAGGAAATTTGGGAAACGTTTCTTGGCAAGTTTAAGAAAAACCCTGATATTATCAGGAGGACAATACCAACTCCATTTTCTCCTTCAACTAATTTGGAAATTGATGCCCCTACAGAAGAACAGAAGGAAGTGGGAAGAGATAATATACCAAAAATAAGAAGATCTATGAGAAAGATCAAAACAGCAGAACCTTATGTGCCTTTGAAGGAAATTCCTTCTTCTACAGTAGCTACAGGGGAGATAATATTTGTCTCTGATGTGATAGTTCACCCGTGCAGGAGCAAGAAACAAAAGTAAGAAGAAGATCTAGGAGGAAATCCAGCATTGGGCATGTTAAAATTCCCCAAAGAAGGAAAATTCATAAGAGGTCAAGGGAAATCCCAGAGGGAATGAGTGAACAGGAAAAGATGGAAAAAGAAGCTTTTGATATTTTAGGTAGCATGGCCATGACTCCTCCTGAACCAAGCCAAGCTGAGATGGACAAAGGAGATGAAAGACTTTAGGAGAAGGATTTTCAAGAATTGGTTGAACCATCAAAATTATCACATGAAAAAGAAGAGTTGGCATCCTGGAGATGAAAAGGTAAATTTTCTTTGATAGAAGAAGAATGCTCAACTCCCCAAGAAATTTCAGAGGAAGAAGAAAAACATCAGGTTAAACAGACTATGTTCTTGTCTATAGCAGAGCTCATTATAAAGGAAAAGGATGAGGAATTGGATTTCCTCAAACTCAAATTAGAACAGAGGGAAATTCTCATTGGAGAGCTAATAACTCAGCTTGTAGTTAGGACTAAGGGATTATCAGTAATTAAAAAATAGCTGATAGAGAAAGAGGAAGAATCTCAAACTTCTAGAAAATAGAATGTTGTGTCCACAGTCTCTGCACAAACTGAGTTAACTTATTTTCCACTCAAATAACTATGGAATGACACTTGCAGGGAACTCAGAGAAGCTAAAACATCCAATGAAGATTTGAAGACCAAGATGGAAGAAGAAAAGAAGGCAAGAAAAGAGTGGGAAGAAAATTTTTATAAGGAAGAAGGATAAAAATATAAATGTCTTGCAAAAATACAAATGGTCTGCATTATGAGTGAAAAATTGCTTGCCTGCAAGAGACCCTCTCCTGTATATAGTGTGTTTTTGGAAGAACAATTCATTCACAGGCAGCTGTCAAGGATTGCATGTGGACATCCACATGAACTAAAATATGAATCAAAATTCATGACAACTTATTCTTTAGCCAGTCCTAAGCAGAAAAATCTTCTGTGTGAATTCTATCTTTGTAATCTGATGCCAGAAATGAACACAGGATTTATGATCAATTTGTATGTGAGGGAAAGTCAGCTCAATGCATTTTTCTTTGTTCTACAAAATCAGATTACATGGAATGAAAGGGATTCTGAGTTTTATTGAAATCTAGCTCAACTGGTCTCTGCATGAGGGCTCACTATGGTAAACCTTTTGCCTTCTTCATATATTTTAGAACTCATGCCTTTGATGAATGATTCAAGATACATTATTTTGCCAACTTGCAAAAAAATATTGATACCTTTACCTCCTATGAGGAGGAGAAGTTTGAAGATATTTATGAGTGATTCTTTAAAAGGTGGGAACTTCTTACGGTTTCCTTGAGAAGAAGGGAAGTAATATCCCTTACAAATCTGATCTGGATTTTAGAACGAACAAAATATTTATGCACAATAATTCCTCAAATCAATGAGACCTACGGGCACATAGGGATGGGAATGTGAATAAGGCCCCCTCCACTTCTCACCCCCATGTCTCCTTGGAAAAATAGAGAACATCAAGATCCTACTCAATTTGAAGAGTGGAAGAGGAAAATAAAAGCAGGAGCAGGGTATAGTACCTCTAAGTTTAAGCATTGGGATATCCAGTTTCAACCATTTGATCTGAGCAATCAAATGGAATGAAGAATACATAACCCTAATTTTGAAGAATAAATTTTGCAAAGGGACTTACAAATAAGTAAGTACAGAGGAAATGATGAGGCCAAAATATGCACGTTAAATGTACAATAAATGATCTCATCTTACTCTCCTTTTTATTAAGTTTGAATGAATTTTGTGACTTTTATTTGATCTCATATTAGTTAGGATGTAATTTTCCGTCTTTTGATTGATTATGATTCTAACGTTTAAAAGATCTGAACTTCCTAACGAAGTGTGTTGGAAATTCAGTTTTGTAATAAAGCAGGTCCAATCAGTCGAAAAAATGAAGTATGTAGCATTCAACATGTTTTCGGTAGCATTTGTTCCACTACAGCTTAGTTCCAGAACTTCCAAGCTAGTTTTGGAACTCCATTACACATTCACAGGCTTCATCACCTAGTTTTGGAACTTTCGGACTTAGTTCCGGAACTCCAGTATTTAGTTCTAGAATTTTCAGACTTAGTTCTGGAACTCCAGAGTATAGCTCCAGAAATCTCATGGTTTTTATCTTTAATGATTTCCTATGGTTCTAGAACTTCTCTAAATTTCCTTAACCAATGGAATTTTATCTATTCTAACCACATCCGGTGATTTAGCATCAACGACCCTTTCAATCAGGAAAGGATGAGAAGATTTCTAATCACAGATCCAGGGATAGTTATCTTACAGTTGTCCAATCAGCCACAATCTGAGCCAGCATCTATTCTGGGCATGATTTGATTTCATCAGAATCGTAGAGATAGCTATGATTGTAAATGTATATATAAACATACCTGCAGGAGATAAAAGAGAGAAGATAGATATACATATAGAATAAGTAACACAGACCAGATCCAGTATGTTTTGTAATACCGAATGTTTTATCAATAAATAGCCATTTCTATTTGAGAGAATTCTAAGTTGTTAAATCCTTATTCAAGGAGGAGTAAGGGCCCACTCTCCCAAGGACCAGGATATTCGTCTATTTGGTATTTATATTTCCTAAGCAAATAGTTTAGATCTGTTAACTTTGTATCGCTTTTAATTCTTCTAGTTAAACTTTGTTGTATACTCATTCTTGTAGGTGTCTAGATAGATTCTTATTCTTCTTGCAACCATTTTTAAGCACTCTAAGTTGTGTGTTTATTTTCAAAAGCAAGTGTGTTTATTTCCATTCTGCAAAGTGTGTTTCCTTTCAACAAAGCTTTCAGTGTGTTTCCTTTCAGCAAAATTTTCACAGTATGATTTAAATAAGTTTTTTACTAAAATGTCCTTAAGACATTGAAAATATCCCCCAGAAAATAAAAAAATAACTACAGTCAACTACTAGATCAATAGGATTATTCTTGTTGCATATAGCTTTAGACACACCCCCGGTTTGAATATGACATCAATAGGAAGTTGATTAAATGAAGGGAATAACGACACCCATACAAGACTCCTATGCAAACTTCATCTACTTCATCCCCAACATCACCCAAATATAATCTAACCCCCATATCACACCCATCCCCTTCATCTACATCTAATAATCCCAAACAATCTAATTCTAAGCCAAAACCATCTACCTCAAAACCACATACTCCAACCAATCCAAAATCAACCAAATCTACTTCGTCCTCCAATCCCAAAACATCCACTTTGGCCCCCAAGCATAATCCATCCCCTTCATCTTCTAATCCACAACAATAGAATCCCACTCATAAATCCATATCATCCAACACATCTCATTATCCACCCAATCCTCTACCTTTACTTTCTACTCCCCCAAAACCATTTAACCCAAACCACTTTACACCTTTAGGGGAATCCTTGACCACCATCTTCCATCGTCTAAATACCTTCAACATGATCATCCATCCCCCAATAAAATCATGAAATCAAACCATTCCCAAACCATCTTGGTATCGAGAATACTATTATTGTGACTTCCATCGCACTCATGGACATTTGACCAATCGTTACATGTAATTTAGGTCTTATGTCCAAAATCTCATTAACCAAGGAATTCTTATCCTTGTACCTCTTTATCCAACACCTTTCCATCCCAATCCTATCCCTAACCATCATCCATCATCCAAACCCAACTCAACATCTAAACATCGTCATCCATCCAAATCCCATCATACATCCAAACAACCTCATCCTTTGTAAAGTCCGGCCTCTTAGTGGGTGATAAAATTACAATCCCCTAGTCTCATGATGACCACATAGAATCATATTCCTCATCCACCTCATATCCTATAGCCAAAAATATGTTCACCAATATGAAACATCGAGGCAAAGGCTTAGGCACCCATGAACAAGGCATTCATGAACCCATTTCCCTTCATCAAAATGCAGGTCATTTAGGCTTAGCGTATAAACCTCACACTAGTAATGTCTCACCCATTACTCCATCGCAATCCATTTCTATCACTCCTCTTGTTAATCCTACTATTTCAACCACTCACCCCAATCACAAATCATTTAATCCCCCCACAAATACCAAACACCTAAAAATGGATTGACTAAATAGTGTTGTCTATGCACGGATGTTCTTTCCTTCCCATCCATCCACCTTTCACCCAACATCTAAATCCCTTTGCATCTAATTCATTCTTATCATCTCATCCATTCATATCTTCTTCTAATCCATTCATTTGAACTTGATCAGCTTTCTCACACATATTGTAAGACACTAGTACCTACTATAACCATGTGACCTTGGTCTATCATTACCTCCAACATAATTGTCCTCTTAGAGATCCACACACTTTAACAAACTTAATTAGCTTGTGGTGAAGACCCTTGGGTATGTCTTTTGACACTTTAGCCAATGTCATCTCCGCACTCATTTCCATCCCCTAATAAATCCTCAAGTGATTCTTAACCCCTTGCTAATTCTCAAAGAGTGGACCATATTTATGCAAAAAAAATCAAATATCAAAAAGAAAAATATAAAAAAAAATCATCAAAAATATCAAATAAAATCCATCTCAAGACTCTCTCAGGGGGTGTTTCCAGCATCTCTACCAGGGCTATGGACGCCTGGGTAGAAGTAGAGCAATGTTGTTAGTACAAAAATCAGATCCATCTCCGTCACTCTTTATACATTGGCTAGTTTATCTTCACATACTACCCATTGATTCTTCACTTCAAGTGATAATTTAAACTCACAATCGCACACACTTTAATCTTGCAAAGACATAAGGCTCACATGTTTCCAGATATTGTTTAGACCTTGGTCACACTTTTGTTTTATTCAAACTCTTGCCTTACAACATGTGTTGTTAGGTTCATCTTTTTTTCCATCACCGGTGTCATTTTCCTTCCATCCATCACATCCACATCCTTTGGTACCGTGATCATAACGTGCACATAATTTTTTATTACCCAAACATGTTGTCATGGTTCATATCATGCATTATTGGAGGCAAGGACCCATACTTGTGCCTTACATTGATATATTTTTTGATGATTGTTTTTACATTGATTATATCTTGCCTACATAGAGGTGTACCATTCTTCATGTTAAAAACGCATATATATTACTTATAATAGGGTGTCCTATTCTTAGGATTACATCATTTATATCTTGCTGACATAGGAGCATAACATTCTCGTATTAGAAAAATAGTGGTTGATCCCGGAAAAAAAAAATAGAAAAATAGTGGTTGATCCCAAAAAAAATAAAAATTAAAATTAAAAAAATAGAAAAATGGTACAAGAATCAAAATGTGGGTTGGCACAAAATTCATCTTAAAGGCTTGGGAAGCAGTTTGGGAATTCACAATTGATTAAAAATCAGAAATCTACAACAAAAACTAGGAAATTCAAGGCTTTAGTACCATGAATGGATAAAGTCACGTGATTATAGATTTGATAGTTATGCTCACACCAAGTTGAAACAATATGAATGGAGGAAAGGATGGTGCATATCGTAAAATTGAATATCAGAGTACATCATACAAAGAGATAAGGGGGTATAAATAGTGTGTGCAAGAGCAAGCTCTCCTTTCTCTATTGAGTACTTATTAGGCACATGTGAATGGTCCACTTACATGTGGTATTAATTAATGTTGGTTGCAATTAATGTTTGTGGCATTAATTGTACACTTACTCTATCCCAAGCTAAGAGATGTGCACAAGGCACTGTTAGTATAGTTAATTGAGCCTAAATCAACTTAGTATTATTATATATATAACAATTCTCTAACATGAAGTCAAGCTTTTAGAGGAAAATATTCTTACATATGATATCAATGCCTCATAGAGGATTTTATAATAAACCAATTTCAAAGCTAAAAGTAATGACCATGAGTTTCAACATAAGAATATTGCCAAGAAAATTTTTGATGCCACAAAACAACCATATAAAAAAATTGTGTTTTCCTCAACAAAAGGAACATAGGAAATTTGCAAGATTCTGTTAAAGTCCACAAAATGTCTTGAAGAAGTTATTTAAATTCAACATGATTACTTAATCATGAAGGAAAATCAATACTTCAATACCATTTCCTAATTACTTTGATCCTAATGCATTTTGTGATTATCTTAGAATTCCATGGTATTCTATGAATAAATCCACTACTTTGAAACACGATATTCAATCATTCATTGATAGTGATAACATTCAATCATATTATACACAAAGAATTTCAAGTTTGATGATAGAAACATCTAGTCACAAGAATTCGTCGAGTGATATAAGCAATGTTTGGATGGTAGACAAACCAAACTACAACAAGAAAACAAAATTTCAAAATGTATTTACTAAAGCTAATGGGTTGCATTATAGTTCATATGATGGACAACTATTTATACGATCATTCATAAAAGACTAAAACTGATGGCATAATGGTGGACAATGGCTCACAAATGAATATATCCTCTAAGCAATGTATTTATAGCATTGGACTTAGTTTGGATGATTTGGCGTATAATCCTACACTTATCACAAGATATGATAGTGTTAGAAGGGAACTTTTTTGTTGTGTTAGTTTGACCATTAGAATAGGACCAAAGACAAATCAAATTTTGTTTCATGTGGCGCCCACTATTAGATCATACGATGCTTTGCTTGGTCGATTATGGATACATCAAATGAAAGTGATCCCATTTGATATGCATAAATGCTTAAAATTTATACATCAAGGTCAAGTGGACATGATTCAAAATAGAATCATTTTTTTAAAATTCCAAACAAAGGATGAAGTAGTATACATAGAAGTGTCGCAACAATTATTATAACAACTATCTCAGAAAGGGAGCATAAAATAACAATGCATGAATCAATTCTAATAAAGGTGTAATCATCACAGATTGTGTCTCCAAAGAAAATGCATAACCATAAATAACATTAATATATGAGAGACATTAGTTATACAATGACAATTGTAATGATGACGATTTGTTATGTTTCGCCACACGAGTATCACGACACATTATAGATCCTATTATTGATCTTAGTGATTCATTTATGATAACTTATGATAATTACCATGTACCTTTTCATGTTATTGGTTACCTAACCAATCTCTTATTATGACAATTGAACACTTTTTATTTATATGTCATCTTACATTGTTTTATTTTATAACAATACTACATTGTGATTTTTTTCCTAGAGATGGGAACCTCATTTCATTATTATTTATATATCCATACTATTGATGTGATTAAGGATATTGGTATAGGATTTGGCTCCTTTGCAAGTTATAGGGTCATGATTGTGAATTCTCAATAGGTTGGTACACATCTCATATTCACTTGAGTGAACCTTGAAGGAATCATACGACATCTTTTGTTCCACTTCAAGTTTTATTTCATTGATTATCTATCATACTAATGCATTTCAATTGATGCTTTGCATCCATGATGTATACATTGTGGATTGTTATGATTTATATGCTTGATATTTATTTATGTTTCCATGTTTCTAGTGTGTCTTCAATTATATTGTATGTCTCCAGCACGCATGTTATGTCCATGATTCTAGTGCTTCCTCTTTGTTTTGTCACATAAGTGGCATGTTTATGTCATGTATTGATCATGTTTTCTCTATGTTTGGGGTATATTCGATGTTTTTTCTACACGGTCGGTGTGTTTTTAGTGTCTCCTCCACAATTAGCATCTCTGAGATGTTTATGTTGTATGTCATAACATATGTGGCATGTTCTTGTTATGTTTGTCTTAATTATTTGTTTGGTATAACTTAAGTATCGTGATCATATCATGCACACCATTGTTTATTACCCAAACATGTTTTCATGGTTCATATCATGCATTTATTGGAGGCAAGGACCCATGCTTGTGCCTTACATTGATATATTTTTTGATGCTTTTTTTTACATTGATTATATCTTGCCTACATAGAGGTGTACCATTCTTCATGTTAAATCGCATATATCTTACTTATAATAGGGTGTCCTATTCTTAGGATTACTTGTTTATATCTTGCTGACATAGGAGCATAACATTCTCTTGTTTATACATTTTTCATATCTTACCCCTATGGGAAACCTTATTCCTATGACTACTTGGGCATGTTACCTTTGGGCTTTCATTAATTATAGATCTCATATATGGGGCATAAAATCATATCCTTACATTAGGTATACCTCACCTATATGAGGAATCTCACACTTGTGATTATATAGACTACACAACAAAGGGGTGGTTTACTTGTTACATACACGCTTTTATAATGATATCTTATTGCATTACACATCAATGTTATTATATCATGTCCTACACATTATGCACGTAAACTCTTTTTAGATGTGTGATTCACAATTTTATATAATGCAAGAGAAGCTCAAGGTCTCAACATTATCTTGTATCTAAGATCTCACCATAAAGTATATTGAAGAATTTGAATGGCTTGGGCCATGCGACAAGTCCCTTATTAGGGCTAAGGTTGTCTCAAGGGCAAAAAATACCTATAGTATCATCAATTGAGAAGGCTGCGATCAACACTGATTTATCCAAATCTGTGCACACTTCTATATTGGTGCAACATCACTTTGGCCATTTAAAAGTGCCACCATCTATAAGATCATCTCATCTTACACATTTCCAACATTGACTTGCTTCAGTCGTCCAATTGTAGAAACCCACATTACGAAGGCCAACTCATCTCGTGCAATGTTGTTAAGGGGTGCCAATCCAAACTCGGTGATAAGGGATAGGAGTCCACAACATGCTAAATATTCATGTCATGGAGGAAATGTCAAAACCAAAAATGACCAAGTTCTAATGTTATGTCACGGAGTTTGCCACAGTTGATCAAGTTCCTTTGAACTAAGCTTGTAACATGCGACTTTAGAAATCAAGTGGTACTCCTAACTCTTGTACACCCACAATTATATTAACACCTCTTGGCACATACATGTAAAGGATTAAATCTTTTAAAGTGGTTAGGATCGGAAAAAAAACTTCCTTTAAGAGGGAGGTGAAGTATGGTTAGAAGAGTCATTCAACATTGTCATTAATTCAAATAGGGTAGAGTAGGAAGCCCATGAGCATATAACTCATAAACGGGGATAAGGTTTTTAGTGTGTGAGTAGCATAGAAAGTACTATGTTGGTATCATAGAACTAGTTGTGAGTTGTACCCATGTAATCTTGAAGAATGAATGAGGAAAGAAATTTTTGGTTTGACAAGTCTTATGTTGTCATCGTGAGTTGCACACTTTGATATCATTGTGGTTTTTTATCATTTAGCCAACCCACGACACACACCATCATTTGGTATCAATTGGTGAACTTTAATGTGATTTGAGTAGGGTTTACAAGGACAAGGTTGTCAATGTTGTCCTTCAGTGGCCCCCCTAAGCCTAACTGCAATGTTATCCCACATGTCAAAAGAAAGCATAACTTCCACCCATTTCTAGACTGTAGGAAAAATGGTATTTTATATTTTTTTCTCCTATAGACAGGGGTAATTACATGGTTTTTTCATAAGATGTACCCAATGCATGACACGTGTTCCCACCGCAAGATATATTCAACACGTTTCCTAACTCTGTTTCTTTATATTACATTATATTTATTCAATTTTGATCTTGTCACTAAATATTGTACTCAAAAATACAAGGAGGATATGGGACATGTTCTAAGACTTAAGACTTCTATAGGGATATCCACAAAAATCCAAAGACACTAAGGACTTGCAGGGGATAGACCAAACCACCAACCAAAATCAAGTGTAATCTTTATAATTTTCCCTTTCTAGATTTTATTATATTATTGATTAGTTGGCCAATAGTACACATGCACACCCTTTGCAAGTGTTTTACTCAAATATGTATACACAGACACATCAAAGTGTGATATTGTGTAAACAGTTAGTTGATTTTGGTACATTTGTACTTATTAGTTATAAAATTGCATTATTCTAGGGTACAAGTGTATTTGTCAATTATTAATACAAATTAGGCTCTTATCAACAAGTTCTCTCGTCTTTTAGATGTTCCATGTTGTGGTTCCCTTGAATACCTATGTTCTTCTTTTACTTTCTTCTCTCCCAATTTTTCTTGATGTTCCAATGTTTTCCTTCGTAATGATACTGTAGACACCAAAAACACATCACATTTCATCACCTCCCTCCAAAATAACCTAATAATCACATCCTACATGGGCGATCAATTTAACCCTAATTTGGTCACTCACACCCCCTTTTCACCCATCACAAAGCCCCCCATTTACATATTCAGGGATTTAATTAATACCACTTAATTAAATTCCCCCTTTACCTACTCATCATGCCACTGGATTGGCCACCTCACACAAACACCTCACCAGCCCACTAGCCCACTTGCCCCTCCACCTCACCCTTCCACTACCAAACTTGCACCTCCACCTCACCATTCCCCTCTTTACCTTGCCCATACCTTGCCCATATCCTTCTAGAAATCCCTAATAGTGGCCACTCCACTCATAGGACGCTCCCTTGTCATATTACCCATTCTCAAGGCAGAGGGTGCATGTGCTCTGCCACTCACAACCAAGTGGGCAAAGCATATTCCCCACTTTTAAAAAAATAACTCCCCCGACATAACCGATGTTGGTTACAGTTTGACCGATTTCGGTCAGGTAGGACCGGCGTCGGTCACCTGTAAATACCCAGTCCCGACTCTTTCCAAAGGGTTGGACAGTTTGTGGAATCATTGGTCACTTTTTCACAATTAGGTGATTATTTGAGATCCTCAAGGCTTTTCAATTATCATTGGCGCCCTGGTTGATTGGCATTGGCACTCTTGGCATCTTCAAAAGCATCTAAGAGAGGTGACCAAGCCCTTGGAACTCCCAGCAAAGGACCACCATTGGAGGTACTCACAAGAGATCTTCGTGAACACTTCCATTAAAGGACCTAAACCAGACTGAAATCGAACAAGCGCTCTCCAACCAACCAACCACCTTCACCAACGTCTACCACACTCCAGCACACATCAAACTCTGGGTAAGTGGATTCCTTTGTCCTCCACCTACATTTTGTGTTTCAGTTTCTCTATCTTCCTCATCCAAGAAGTAAAACCACCCTCCTAACCTCCCCACCTCGTTCATTCAGACCACACCCATACCCAGGACCCTGTTTCACCTCGTTCCACCCACCATCAACTCTCTGACCAACCATAAACAGCGCCCCAATCACTACTTCCCAAGTCAGGACCCAACACCAGTGACCGGTCATCCATAATCGTCGTCGGTCAATCCTGACCGCCGTCGGTTACCCTGTCACCAACCTTCTACCTAAAATACACCTAAAACCACCCTCCAGAACCCTTCTACTCCAATCCTGAGCCCACTCCTCACCTAAATCTCACCAACACCACTCTCAACTCTCTCTGCCCACCTGAAGAACCCAAAACAGTGCAAAACACCTTTGTTTTGACCCTCTGTCACTCCCACAGTGACCGATACCGATTACCCTCAACCGGCATCGGTCTGACCCAACTGGCATCAGTCATACCTGACCGGCATCAGTTTCTAGTCTACAATGTGGTCTCTATGTCTGCTAACACAGTGCAGACCAGAAACCTACCGCTCACCCAAACTACCCAACAACCCTACCCAACCTTGACCTGATCCTGTCTATGACCCTCTGACTACCCAACCTACCCAAAACCCGACCCGAACTCTCTTTTATTGGCATAGTTTAAAATATTTAAATGAATTGATGCTGATAGCGACCTGAGGCACCCAAATCAGAATGTTACCACTAGATTCTATTTATTTACATGCTTTGTCATTTTAATATTGATTTATAAATAGTGGATTGACAGCCTTCTAGGGAGTATCACACTTCCTGGATCTAGCATACGCTAGGCAGTCCACTACAGATGCTATTTAACTCTTTCTGGTGGTCTTGTTCTCTTATTACATGGGGTAGTCCTTCCCAGCCAAAAAGGAGTTCACACGATCGACTGATATCGGAAGTCTACACGCGCGCATCTCAACCAAACCAAACAGTAGGTAAACCTACCTTGAATTATTATTTGTTTCAGTCTCCGATTGTACGCAAAAGTGATCAAAACATTTTGGCACGCCCGGTGGGACCCATCCGGGGTTCCTTGCATTTCTTCATTCCTAGGTGAAATTTGCTTGTCTGTTTCCCTTTCTGAAAGGTTCTCACATTTAAGTTTCTTCCCTGGAATCTTCTCCTCTTCATATTGTCTAAAAGCAAACTGTCTTTTGGTGTTTCTAAAACAAACATTTCTTTTCTTTCATTAATTATTACATTAGTGAAAGAGCATTCCTTCTCCTCTTCATCTTCTTGTGTCATCGAATACAACATTTCGATTTGGGCTTAAAATCAACTTCATTTCATTCTGCTTCCTGCATTTAGCTCACATTAAATGAGGGCAACCTATACGCTGGAGGTCATGACCAGCTGATGGTTGACAAACAAATCGTAGAAAGCACATCTTATCTCTCTCTGTGTCTTACCAGACTGCACAAATTTCAAAATATACACATTCTTAAACAACATCTTACCTGGAATAAGTTGTAGGCGATCACACGATTGCGACACAGTGGGCACCCAGCTCGCTGCTCTATCGAGTCATACTTTAGATCGAATCCTGCCCCCACCATAACAAACCTGAAACCTCACCTTTAGATTTCCTTCTTCCTAGGAATACATCCTAACCAAAAACTATGTTGTACAATTCATGTGTCAGTCCTTAAATAGCGTAAGCTGAACAAATATAATAGAAAAAAGCACTCTTATGATCACATTTTTCTTAGTGTTTCTACTTGTCTTACATTTTGAGGTGAGAGGACTCGTTCTTCATTTTCTTATTTCCCCTTTGCACGCTCCCCATCATAGTTGGGGTATTCCAACTCCCTCTGAGTGTGCTTAGAGCTTGTTTTTTTTATCATTCTTAGAATTCTGGGTCTGATTCCATCTCCAATTATAACTCACAACCCTCTTTTCTTCATTACTGTTTTAATTTCACAGTAACCATTTTTGGTCCAATGACCATCGTCGGTTACCCCTTGATTGCCATTGGTTATACCCTACCGGCGTCGGTCTCTGTTCTTTTGGGCTGACCTGTCTAAAAGACCTTTCATCTCTGTTTCTTTTCTGTAACAGCTCCTGAAACATTCTGGATACTCTATTTTCTATCACACAGTTGTCACAGAGCCTTCCCTCTTGGTAATATTCCCTCTGTTGTCTCAATTTGATAATCCGTTCTTATTTCTCAGTAACCAGAAACAGTTAACCCAAACTGGCATCGGTCATACATAACTGGCGTTGGTCAACCTGTTTTGGTTCTTAACTAACACATCCTCCCAACACACCCCCACAATAACCATTCTCTTCATCTCTATTACTTTCTGTATTATTTACATAATACAATACTACCTGGTCTACACCTCTCTACATGGTTTTGACATGCAATCAGGCCAACGTGCTCACATTTCACGCTAGTCTTCACCCTCTTCCACCTACTCCATCGCCACCTTCCGTATTATCCCCTAAGGATCCCATTTTCCCCATTTTTGTTAGTATGGGTGACTCAGACTTTGCACAGTTCTTAGATCAGAACCCTGCCGCCCTACAATATTACCTTACTCATTCATCCACTTGAGATTATTCGGGCCACCTAATCTATGGTATGCCCATGTCCATTCCTCTTACTCTTGCACCCACCACCATATCAGCTACCTCTAGCTTGGCTCTCCCTGCCACTCCCCTATCACCAGTAGTGTCGCAACTCGATCCTACTGCGGTGGTGTCCACATCCTATACAACGTTCCCTATACCTATGACGTCTTCACCTCTCATGCCTTCCACTACCTACATACCTATCCCATCTCAACCCCCGCCAGTATCAACCAACTATACCCCCCACCAGGATTTGGTCCTATCCATTCCTCAATCACTTCCACCTGTCGCTACTAGGGTGGTCACCCCGACCCCTCCTGTATACACACACTTTCAACCTCCACCCATAGCTTCTACTTCTTATTCCACATACTACCCCTACTCATCCTTTTCCTCACATATACCTCCACATTTTTTGTATGCCGCTCCATCACATAAAACAATGCCGCCTACCTCGTATCCTTCATATCTTCCTTCCCCTCCTGTGGGAGGCCAACATTCATCACAACCTACCCCCGACCTTATTAAGATGATGATGGAAAAGATGCAAACGCTTGAAACATCCCTTTTCGATTCACGTACATATCTCACCTACGAATAGATTTGCAATGAAACTATTCATTTTTCTGTCCCCATTCGTCCATACCCCCCGCACTGGGAAATGCCTAAGTTCAACCGATTCCATAGCAAAGAAGACCCACAACAACATCTGAGGTCTTTTAAGCACATGTGCTACCTCATTTCTCATGACGATGCTTTGCTATTGCGAATGTTTCCCTCGTCCCTTAACGGACCGGCCCTCGACTGGTATAGTCCTCTACCTAAGCACTCTATCTTCTCTTTTAACCAAGTGGCCCAAGCTTTTCTGGACCATTTTTCCATCAATGTAACCAAGAAATTCACCATGACCGACTTGTATACCACGCGTCAACACGATGACGAGTCGATCATAGACTTCGTCACTCGTTAGCACGGCCTTGTCAACCAACTCACATTCCCCTTACCACAGACCGAGCTCATAGAACTATTCACATGGGCTTGCGCTCGCCACATCTCATCTACCCTCCAAATAATAACGTTTCGTAACTTTGATGAAGCGTTCACCATGGCCCAGAAACTCGAAATCCAAGCCCTCGAGGAGAAACGGATTCAGTTGTGCAACAAAAGTGCTCCGTTTAAACCACAAGAACCCTCTTCCACTACCAAATCATCAACAACCGCTCCTCTCAACCCTCCTAGGCCCAAAGGCTCCGCCCATGTGGTGGTCGTGAAGGCTGGACCGCCTCACCCATCCAACATACCAAAACCGCCACCTAACCTCTTGCCAGTGCAAACATTCCTTTTCAAAAACGAGCAGAAAAGGTATACTCCCATCGTTGAACCATACCCTGCTGTTCTGGAAAAACTTCTGAATGTAGGGGCTATCATCCTTCTGGCCATCAAACCGCATCTCAGTTTTGATCCTGTCCGCCCCATACCCTCATGGTACAGAGAAAACGAAATCTGTGACTACCATCGTGTCCGTGGGGACAACACCAATGACTGTATCACCTTCAAAAACATTGTTCAAGAAATGTTGGATAAAGGGTATCTTGTTCTGGACAACCCCAATGCACCCGCAAACCAAAACCTACACATTTTTCAAAAACCATTCCCTAATCATACACCCCACACCCAACAGATCCGTCTTTCCTTTGACAATGACACTATTTGGGAGGTTCACACCATCTTTGATTTCTTACCCACACCAATCGCTCCATACCCCATGACCGCACCTGTAGAAGAAACTTGTGAACACACGCTTTTACCCGTACCGACATCTCCATCCTCCTCACCATCATCACCAAAAGTTAATCTAGTGCAAACAGATACTTCTTCATCAGACACCATGCTCACCCTACCGGGTCTTGTCTCAGACCCCCCTACCCTCATGATCGACGAACCGCTGTCGACACCAACTACCATTCTCACCGAGGAGTCAGAATAACCTCCCCCTCCTCCCATCTCACCACACATTGAGGATTCGAGAGTGTCTTCCCCCTTCTTCATCTATCTCACCCACACCTCACCACGATGAAGAACCCATGCCGATACCAACCGACCCGCTACCTTTGTCTACAACATTACATGATCTCCTCTCGTCTTTCCTTCCCACTGCATCAGACGTAGAGAGCTTCCCTGTGTCGCAGATAACCATTCCATTTACAGGGATTACCACTAAATCTACCCTCATTCCCTTCCTCCCTTCATCACCGCATTCAATGGACTATCCAAAATATGTTGATCACTCATTACTTCGGGAACGCCTTCAAATCCCCATCTCCACACAAATGCAGACCCCACCTACCGACTCCCCCACTATTTACCCTACAATAGTGGTAGCATCCATACCTTCCCTACCTACCAAGGTGACTGCAACACCTCCCACACTACCCCTGACTAGCCACGTACCCTCTTTGTCTTCACCTTCCACCTCATCGCTCTCCATACCTTCCTCATCTACCTCCCAGGACCTCTCTCGTAAACTGGGGGTGCGATCCACATCCAGCCTCTCCCACCCAACAATCAAGCTCGATCTAACCTCCGCTCACCCCTTCACCAAGAACACATCCCTACCAAAACCCAAACACCAACCACCTCAGACACCGATACTAGCATCACCTTCGCCCTCTTCATCGCCTTCACTACTACCCTCGCTCTTGGGCCCACACCCATCTTCCCTGACAACCAAGTTAACTATACAAAGCATAACCAAGAATCAGAAGCCACCCCATTTACCACCACCTCTGCTTCTACACAACCCTGCAGCGTTACCTTTCCCTATTAGACGATGCCCACCACCACTACCGTCTATCACCACTACATCCACAGTGCCACTACTCTCACCTTGGATAACCCATCCTCTACCACCTTCAGCGTGACCCTCAACTTCACACCATTGTTCTGCATTGCCAATTTCCCCACCTCCCAAACCAATGCCTAAACTTAAGACCAAATCATCCACCGTATCCTTACCGAACAAGATGCGACCCACACCCCAACCCAAACTACCCTAATCACCCCCGCATCGCGATCAACGGCACCCTCCTCTAACTCACTACGGAGTGCCTCACCCAAGACCATACCCGCCACACGCAGTGACCCAATGGCAGGATCCTATGTAACTATCCTGGCTAACCTACTAGCTTCCTCCCACATCATCTTACCACCCATCCAACCATACGACCCACTCAAACCAAAACCAAAATGGTTTGACGACTCCCAGATTTGTGCCTATCATCGAGCACCTGGACATAGTGTGGAGGATTGTCATGCCCTTAAAACACTCCTGCTCCAACTCTTCACGGAGGATGATATGTTAGACACAGAGCCAGCCCCTCCTGCCACCATAACCACCCCACCTATACCATTACCCGCTCATCCATCATTACCCCATGCATCATACCCTTCCTACCCACCACCAATATTTGAAATCAATATGGATCAGATCGCCACCTGGGCTTAATGTGACAAAGGGAAAACCAGGGTGGATGAACCTACTACCATACCTATACCTCACATCACACCCGTGCCCGCACCTAAAATCACCATCCGCGGACCTGCCTTCCCTATTTCCAATGGGAGAGCCTATCGCGCCATGATCAAACAACTTCATCAATCACCACTCAAGATGTCATTGTACGACCTCATCCAAACTTTTGAATCTCATCGCCAGGCCCTTATTGAAGTCTTGCAATCCATTAAGGTTTCACCTAATGACCCCACACCCGTTGCATCCATTATCACACCACACCACGTGGCCTCCCTTCTTTCTTCACCTTCCACTTCGACACACGTTGCCTCATCTTAGGTGGCTTCCCTCACCTTCTCCCATGACAAGATCGCACCTCACCAAACAGAGGATCTGGATCCCACCTTGTTCATCTTTGCCTGTGTCGATAATGTACGTGTTTGGCGTATCATGATCGATTGTGGAGCTAGCATCAATATCATCTCATCTCATGAGTTCAATCAAATGCGCATTCCCGCTAATTGCATGCATAATGACCCAATTAAGCTGTGATCTTTCAAAGACACCATAACCACCACCTTGGGGATAGTAATCCTACACATTCGTGTTGGTCCCCGTAGCATCCCGAACTCTTCTACGTCTTATAAGGGGAGTTCCAATACAACATGTTGCTTGGTCATCCATGGATCCATTGTCATGGGATGTGTTCCCTCCACCCTCCATCGTTGCCTCAAATTTTAACATGAGGGACACGGCTACACCATACAGACCTGTTATGTTTGTGGAGCCTATTTTCATGCTAGAGTGTGGTACACCTTCTATGTGTTACACTCGGGTATTTTTACGGTGGTCCCGCTCGCCAATGAGCGGGTCAAGGGGGTTCGGGGGGGTGAAGCCCCCGAAGCAAATTTTCATGGGTGGTTTACTAACCCATGGGTAATGGGTAATCGTTATGGGTTGTTTTTGGGCCCATGGTTTTTTCAGTACCCATTGTTTTGATACCCACAGTTTTTTGCCCATGGTTATGATACCCACGGTTTTTGCCCATGGTTTTGATACCCACAGTTTTGTATCAAACTGCTTAAGCAATTGTCTATCTATATGGTCTTATGCATATGATACATATACAAGCAAATGCATTGCAGATGTGCTTTGAATTCGGGTGTGAATTCTGTAGAGTTTGTTGAGCATAGCTCCAAACAGATCTGGCTATTGTATTGGTAGAGTGGAGGCTTGTAATAAAATATGAGCAAGTGATTCTTGGTGGACGTAGCCCAAATTGGGTGAACCACGTTAAATATTGTCTCTCTATGTTGTGTTATTTATTCTGCACTTTTATTTGAGATCTGTAATATTTTTTGCATATTAGTTTCTACTGTTGTGATTCTGTAAAGGATTATTCCACATATTTTATCTCTTATTTCCTATCAAGGTCGACCCTTCACCATTCAAGACATGTATCATGTTATACCGACCCAACGACGTCCTAATACCTATAACCACCCCTACTACCGCATCTGTTTCAGCTACCACAACCTCTACTGCTCCTTCTCTAACCCCGACATCACCCACTACCACCGCTACAATGACCTCCTCAGAATCACCTCCTGCTCCACAACCCGCATCCTCCTCATCTCAAACCCCCGGCGAGACATCCATTCCTGCCTCCAACATTCTGAAAACTAGTCCACTAGAAGGTGTTTTTCAATGCCTAACATTGGGGGAGTACCGGCTCTATAACATAGATACCCTCCGTACCCCGCAAGAGTACAGAAACCTTTAGCAAAACCCCCATTATGACCCCTACATTGGTGAGGTTCTCACCTATGGACCCTCTCATCTTCACACCAACCTGACCTATGGGGGCATCGACACCCCCACCTACACACCTGACCCACCAACTCCGACCCTACCATTCACCACCACCCTTCCATCATTAACCAACCATCGTTTTGCCCATACCTTCCTACATCATTGTGCTTGGAAGGGTTTCGGCTTTGGCCTTTACGAACAAGGCCATCACACTGTCATTCCTTGCACCTCTTGTAAACACAAGGACCATAGTGGGGTAGGATTTGTTGAGCCCATGCTCAAACAACCTCGAGTCGAGCTCATTACGGAGACACCCCAACCTCACGATTCCTCACCCAATTCACCCAGTTCACCCATGGAATCTATAGACCCTGAGTCTATTCATCCTAATTTTTTTCCATAAATACCATTTCTTTGGGTCCTCTCATCATTCAACGAGATGGTGAAGCCCCTTCTTCTTTTCGCATCCTCTATCCTGATTTGATCATTGACGACACCCCCTCTATCCATGTCGTCTAATGTCAAAACAACGATTCCATTCTCACTTATCTGGGTGTGAAAGATTCTTATCTCCACCGCACACTACCATTTGAAACCCAACACATGTTGAATGAATCTACCATCGACATTAACATCCACACCTCGAATGACCCCCGTATTCTAAAGATAGGCCAATCTTTGGACGCCACTAAACAAGAAGCCTACACTTCTTTCCTCTGCGATCATAACAATGCTTTTTCTTGGTTGTATGCTGATATGCCCAGTATTGACCCAAATATTGTGGTCCACAACATCATCACCTTACCTAATGCCAAACCCGTCAAGCATAAGTTGCGTAAAATGCACCCACGCATTGCTCTTCTCGTTAAAGAAGAGCTCCAGCACCTTCTTTCTGTTTCCTTCATTCTACCAATTGACTACCCACAATGGATTTCCAACATTGTACCCATTACCAAAGAAATGGAGGGACTCCGCATATGCACTAATTTTCGAGACCTTAACCTAGCTTTTCCTAAAAATGACTTTCCTCTACACAGCATCGATCAATTGGTTGATCTCACCACCAGACATGAGATGCTATCTCTCATGGACGAGTTCTCAGGTTATAATCAAATCCTACTTGCTTCTGAGGATCAACACAAAACCGCCTCCATTACACCTTGGGGGACCTTCTGTTATCGTGTTATGCCCTTTAGACTGAAGAACGCATGCGCCACCTACCAAAGAACCATGACCTATAACTTCCATGACATTATGCATCACATTTTGGAAGACTACGTCGATGACCTCTTAGGAAAATCCAAAAGCCACGCTGAGCATTTACCCGTTCTTAAAATCATCTTTGACCGTTTCATCCAATATTGCGTACACCTTCAACCTAAAAAGTGTGTTTTCGTCGTTCTATCTGGTAAACTCTTGGGATTCATTGTTTCCTTACGAGGCATTAAAGTAGACCTAGCCAAAATCAAGACCATCCTCGAAATGCCTCCACCCACCAACCTCTGACAACTTCATAGTTTGTAGGGTAAACTGCAATCTATCTGTCACTTCATTTCCCAAGTATCGGATCGTTGTGAACCCTTCCACCACCTCCTTAAAAAGGATACCACCTTCCAATGGAACGTGGACTGTCACAACGCTTTTGAATCCTTGAAAGCATATCTATTACATCCTCCCATGCTTACCCCTCCTAAGGATGACCAACCCTTCTACCTCTACATTTCCGCCACTGACCATTCCCTTGGTGCCATGCTCGCTCACCGAGATGACCAACACAGGGAACAAGCGGTCTATTACATCAGCCATACCCTCGTGGATTATGAGACTAGATATACACACACCAAAAATGTGTGTCTGGCTTTAGTCTTTGTAGCAACCAAACTTTGCCACTACCTACTTAACCACAAAACCTTCGTCATAACAAACACCGACCCCTTGCATTAAATGTACTCTAAACCATTCCAAAACCAACGCATTTCACGATGGCTCATGCTACTCGCTGATCTGGATATCACCTTCCTCCACCAAAAATCAATCAAGGGTTAGGCTATCGCCGATCAACTGGTCGATGCCCCACTCTCTGATCACCAACCCAACAACTTTGAATTCCTCGATGAATCCATCGCTACCCTTTCCCTTGATGAACCTATCGAGGAACCTCCACACTATCAGATGACCCTATTCTTTGATAGAACTAAATGTCAACATGGGGTCGGAGCTGGAATCATCCTCATCCCACATGATAGTGAACCCCTCCCACTTTCATTCAAACTCAACTTCAAGTGTAATAACAACATCACCAAATACAAAGCCCTCGTACTCAGTCTCCAAACCGCCCAAACCCTAGATGTTAAATCCATTACTATCTTTGGTGATTCTCAATTGGTAGTAAATCAGATCAATGGACTCTACCAATTTCATAATGAGGAATTACAGTGGTATAACCACCATGTAGACCTCTTGTTAACCACCTTTTCACCGACTATAAACTGTAAACCATTACCCATTCTACGAACAAATTTTCGGATACCATGGCTTGTCTTGCCTCACAAATACCCCTCATCACCTATTGATTCACAAATCTTCGTTATTGTGTGAAGGTTGCAATCACCCTCCTACCTCTCTCACGCTATAAACCTCATCAAGAATCCCACTACTGACCCATTAGACCTCTGGTACCAATAATACTCTAACTATCTTTCCATTTCCATTCTTCCTTCTGGCCTTACTCTGCAATGGCCGACGTGCCTTCCTCCAAAAGGTCTCCCGGTATGTCATCATGGGAGGCCTCCTTTACAAACGTGGCTTCGACAGGATCCTTCTCTGATGCCTCACTAGTTCTGAAATACCATATACCATCAAGGAAATCCATGACGGCATCTGTGGGGGCCACATCAGTGGTCTCACTATTGCTAAACGTATCCTTCACCTCGGCTATTACTGGCCTACCCTCAACCGCGATTGTTGTGATTACGTCAAACGATGTGCAAAGTGTCAACAACACTCAAACCTTCATCACACTTTAGGTCATGCTTTACAGAGTCGCACAAGACCTATGGCCCTTCTCTCAATGGGGTCTCGATCTCATCGGTGAAATCAACCCTCATTCTTCTCAATGCCATCAATGGATCATAACTACTATGAAATACTACACCAAATGGGTGGAGGCCGTTCCCCTCATCTCTACCAAAGCCAAGAAGATTTTTGAGTTCATCAACCATCACATTATCTGTCATTTTGGTGTTCCTCATCGCCTTATCACTGATAACGGCAAACAATTCAAAAACAAAACCCTCCAGAAACTTTGTGATACCTTCGAAATCCATCTCATTTTTTCTTCACCTTACTACCCGCAAACCAACGGCCAATCTGAATCCACCAACAAAACCCTGAAAAAAATCCTCATGAAGGTAGTCAACGATATTGGGAAGGATTGGCATACGCACATTCCTTTTGCCCTATGGGCATACCGCACTAGTATTCACACATCGACTGTTGCTACACCTTTCTCTCTGGTCTACGGTACCAAGGTTGTCTTGCCTCTTGAAGTCCAGATCCCATCTCTCCTGCATATCCCTCAAGGACATGCTCACCAATGACGACTTTCACCAAGATCGTTTGGCACAACTAGATTTATTAGACGAATGACATTTCTTAATGCTTTAGATCATCTCCAAATATACCAAAAATGCATCAAACGCACTTATGACAAGCGCATCCACCCACGCACCTTCCAAGTTGGGGATCTCGTCTTGAAGGAAAATCAACATGTCACCAAAGCTGAGAAACATCTACGGGGAAAATTTTCTCCTAATTGGCTTGGACCCTATATCATTACTCATACCTATGGATTAGGTACTTATCGTTTATCTTCACTTGATGGTAAACCCGAACCTGAGCCCCTTAACATCTTGCATCTTTGACTGTTCTATTGTCGAACCAAGTGCTTTCTCACCCAGTGGATATTCCCGGCTTGTCCCGTGGGCACCTACTCTTCTTACCACCACTTCACTTACCATACGATTAAACAAGAATCATGTGAGTATCCATCACTTTTCCCAGCTTTGTCTTCAATATGAGTACCACGGCCCTACTCATGGCATGATTCTCATGGATACTTTTCATCCCCTCATGGATGGAACCCCATGGTCGTATACCATCCCATTTACCCCTTGCACAATCCTACTTCTACCTCCACCACTAACCCACCTTTTGTATTTGACAGTTTGTATTCCTTTATAGCCTTGTCCATGGCTTAATTGGTAACTACCTATCAAAAATGGGATCACCCTCCTTGAGTCAAACTTCCAAACATAAAGATGAATCCCTCAAAAGGACATCTACCATTTGTATCTAGTCGTCATAAATAGACTGCTCCCTTGAAGGACAGCTATACCGCACTAGCCATACCCTACCTAGTCAAAAAAAAGAGAGAGACTAGACTCGTTTCGAAGCTTCCCGCATCGATCAGCTTCATGAAGACCTCAAGGAGATTACTAATCATCCCACATAGACTTCTCACATTGATCAGTCTATCCTACAAACATAACACATTCCTTTTTACCATGGACTCACTTATCTGGGACATCGACTATCTTGTACCTAAGGTGTTTTATCCCCCCTTCACAGTTTCCAACCTCACACCACATTACCCTCATCCCACTTTATCCTATTATTTCTCCCTGCCACGGGACTATGTCGCGAATATGATCTATCGTGATTTTGCACATTGCTTCACCTTCAGAACAGTCCAACATGCAAAGTATTTTAGGGACTTGAGGCTCATCGCACCTACCCCTGGTCTGCGCCTCGATGGTCCATCCCAATTCGGTCGCATCACCAACCCTGTTACAGTCTCCCGCTTTCTGAATTGTTGACCTCCTCCAAACCACAACCCCTACTTTCGTCCACCTACACATACCTTCACTTATCAATCTATATTTCACACTATACCCACTCACCCTTACCCATTAACCATACCCCTACCCATGCCCTTTGACCCGTACCCTTAGACCCTACCTATCTACCTACACCTATTTACCCGTACCCATGACCCATATCTATTTACCCATAACTCATACCCTTTGACCCTACCTACCCATTGACCCGTACCCTTTGACCCTACCTATCTACCCATACCTATTTACCCCTACCCATTTACCTATCTACCCGTACCCATTGACCCGTACCCTTTGACCCCACCTATTTACATGCACCCATGACCCGTACCCCTTGACCCTACTTATCTAACCATACCCATCACTCATACCCCGTGACCCATACCCGTACCTACTCACTTATAACCCATACCCATTTCCCTTACCCACATACCCATGAGCACCACCTACCCCAACCCGACTAACCCCTATCTACACCCATTCTTTCCTTCTCCCTAGCCTAAGGGAGAACTACATTGGTCTGAGGCCCCTTTTCGCCGGGGCTATGTAGGTAGCACTTCAAGGGCATGGGGCCCTTAGAGGTTAGCTCAACCGTCGCCATCACCTTCTTCACCTCTTCTCCCTCGCAATCGTTCCCTACTCACCTTTTAGCTAACTATTCTTGCCACAAGCTACACTAAGTTAGTTTCCAATCTATCATCAAATAAATGGAAATTAATACATCTTTCACAAAATTCATCATCTATCATCCACAATCATACATCATAACAACAGGATCCAATCACCACATACATGCCACGGATCAAACCAAAACATACACATCCATCATCATTTATTTTCCATCATGCCTAACCACAGCCTGACTCGAGAAATAGACTCAACCATGCCTATGACCTGACTCAACCATGCCTATGACCTGACTCCATCATGCCTAACCACAACCTGACTCAACCATGCCTATGACCTGACTCCATCATGCCTAACACCAACCTAACTCAATCATGCCTAACACACCTATCATCCATCTATCCACACATGTCAATCAAATGCCATTAATATCAAAAACATCACCATCAAATCATCTATCTCATCATATAAATCAATGAGTCCATACAATATTCATTGATATCCAATAAAGTTTCTCTCACAATCACTCATATACAGCCTCACCATCTTTGGCACGTAGGCTGGTATATGATCAAAAATACAAAAATCACTCGTATACATCCTCACAATCATCGGCACGCAGGCCGGTGTGTATCATAATACAAAATCTCTCTTCGGCACGCAGGCCGGTATATATCAAAAAATCAAAAATATCCACATCAAGGGATGTATATCAGGCATCATCTCACCTGATATCCTCCATCTCAGTCTCTTCTTTCCCCTCTACCTCATGGGCTCCTGTCTGGGTCTGGCTGCTGGTACATCACCTGGGACTGGCCTCCATGCACTAGTAGCCTCACCCTGACCCTGTCTCGGTGCTCTATGGCCCCCTGCGCTCTCCACGCTATGGGTGCTTGATCGGGTCCTCTCACTCAAGGCATGTTGTGCCCTATACTCTGCATATGAGAGGTAATCTATCCCTGTTGCAGTGAGTTGGTCCTCATAGTATCTGGCCTCAACTCTCGCCTCCCGTAATCTGGCTACAGGTACTGTCTGTGGTGGCCCCATCGGCCTCTGACCCTGTGTCTATCCTGCGGAACCCTGTCCTGCCCCTACCTGTGAACTGGGACCCTGTCCCGGTGCCTACGGTGGTGCCATCAGCCCTGGCCCCTGTGCCTGTATCTGGGCTTGTAAGGCCCCAATCTGTGTCTGCATTGTGGCTGACTGAGCCTGTAAACTAGTAACCTGCACCTGTAGGGCAGCCACCAGACCATCCTCACCATCCCCATCTCCATCTCCACCTACTTCCATCTGAGTATGTAGGCTAGCCACCTACGCATGCAACTCGGCCACCTCTGCCTCTGAACTGGCTAGCTGTCCCTGTACCATCCCCAGCTGGGTAATCAGGGTCGCCACCTGCCCCTGTAGAGCATCTCTCTACACCGTGATGGTGGCTAAATCCAGCTGCCCCAGCCTGGGTGGTACTGCTCATAGCTGAGCCACCCACCACTGTCTGTATCCATCAGTCACTCTGGCGTCATCTATCTGCCGGTCTACTGCCTGCTCCTCCAGCCCTATGGGCATTGTCGGCTGTGGTAGAGGCAATGGCCTCTCCACATCATCTCTCTGGTACTATGGGAATGGTGGGGGTATATCCTGTGGCAGCCCAAACTGCCACCTGACCCTGTCCACGGGGATCATCTCGTCCTCCCCTGCACAGCGCCCTACTATCCATCTCAGCAACTGAAGACCATCCAGCTCATCATGCATCCGTCTGAATGAGGGGTAACTCACATACGGTCTCCAAATGATGTCCACTATAGACAATCCCTCCAACAACCACCTGAAATGGGCTACATCATGTGTAGGCCTCTCCGATCGCCGCTCTCCAATCACAGGCACCCATCACCTGTAGCCCACCCGAACCACTCTCGCCGGAAATGCATCCACTCGGGGCATACCTACTAGATGCACAATAACTATGTGCTCATACGCCCAACAGTGTAGGATAAATGTGCAGCAAAGGCTAAATCTGCACAGGCACCCGTACGCCCACAACTCTCTGTACAACTACACCAGGAATGTTGGTGCCCAGGCAAAGTAGGTCTGCTCCATCACTATGTCATGAAGTACCCCCATCAGCAATCAGGGGAATCTCCCGCCCTCTACATCTGGCAGTGCGAAACAACACACTGCCTCCATCAATAACACCAGAAGCCTCGTCTCCTCTGGACGGGTTGTGTACATCCCTCTATAACTGATATTGGCACTGTGAAATGTCATGTCTGCCAACCCCTCTCCGAACATTGTCAGCATCAACTCCTCCAAGGCCTCGGAGGAGATCATGTACACCTGTGTCCCCAATATCGGTAGTCAGAGTATCCAGAACACGTCCTCCAGGGTGACTATCATCTCACTCGTCGGTAGGTGGAACGTGTTGGTCGCCGAATCCCATCGATCGATGAGGGCGACCATCAGACTCAGTTGTCGAACTACATGCCGATAGCGCCGGACCCCAATCAAGCCCACCTTATCCACGTGTCGCCACTCCTTGTCGGTCATCATGCCTCACATGCTCAATAGTAGCGGGGGCACCCTGTCCCTCATCCGCAGCTGATCTCTCCCCTGCATCCAACAAACACATCAAGTTAACCTACCTTCATCATATCCACAATTCCTCTCGACACCTCACCTCTACCCACTGTCCCACCTCTCTCTTTCTACCCACCCTACCCTCATAATCACATTTCTATCTATCAATCCCCAACCTTACCCCTCCTCATCTACCCATACCCATTTTACCCCCCCTCCACCTACACTATGTTTTTCACCCCGACACCCTATTCTACCCTCACCCACCCCAAACCACCCAACCCAGAGTCTTTTCGGCTCCCAATTCCCTATAACGCGACTGACATCGGTTATCTCTAACCGACCCCGGTCACCCCCTAACCAGCATCGGTCACCCACTTCGTGATAGATACCAGTTGTCTTTGACCGACACTGGTTAACCCTAACCGATGTCGGTCACTGTCACGGAAAAAGCCGCGACCCCCAAACCCCCCTCTCTCAAAAACCCCCCTTTCTCTCTCTGTTACTCACCCATTTCAACCTAAACCCCCTCCCCACCCCTCATTCACCTAATTCCCCCCCTTTCTTTCCCTCATTCGACCAATTTACCCTCCCACAAATTCAAATCTCATTTTTTCCCCCCAAAATAAAAACTCGATTTGTTCCAACCCTCCCACCTAATCTAACTCATAAAACACGGAATGGGGTAGAGTTCTTACCTCATCACGTTGCCGCCATCGTGGTGGCATGTCTGGCCGCTGCGTCGGTGGTCCACCCAACCCTTCTCCCGCCTCTGCCATCACCAATCAATGACCTCACCTCCAACCAACCAAATCACTCCAATCACACCTCGTGGCCCCGCCTCTCTGCTACCGATCACCCGCTATACGACACGTCAACTCCACTCTCCGTTCCATTCGGGCACTTTCCCACTTTTTCTCTCTCGTGTCATTTTTCACTATTGCGCACGGGACAAATGATTCCCAAAACACACGGAATTTTTCTTTTTATAGAAAACCCGATCTAACCGACGTCGGTTTACCCTAACCGGCATCGGTCATATGCCCTAGCTCACTAATGTTGGTTTACCCATACCGGCATCAGTTCGCTGTAACTGGCGTCGGTTACCATTTGCACATTTCACCACTTTCACCCAATCACCTGAACCCACAACCTTTTGTACCTCACCCAAAACTCCACCCCGACCCTTGACCTCACATTTTTACCCACACCAGCCCCCTCGGGGTGACCATCAACCTTTCACACTTGCTCTACCTTACGATGTTGTTACCATGTTGTTAGCCTACCAACCTTACCTCGCCTATGGCCGTGACCTTTACCCAAACAAACCTTGACCTTTTGGATGTACCAGAGCCACCCTAGGCGCTCCTGCATCTTACCTAGTTGAGTGCTCAGACCATATCCTTTACCCTGGATACCGGGCCTCAATAACCCATGTTTGGATAACCCGATCGACCTTGGATGATGTAGAGTTTGAAAGCTCTTCACCTTGGTGTTGTGTCGCAATCTCTGTGTGTGCGTACGCTTGATTGACACTACCCTACCCACACCTACCTACCCCACCCGTTGATTATGTGGATCTTTTCACGTCCTCACTTGTTGCATCTTGTGATGGCGGTACCTGTTTTGCTCAGCCTGATGACCTTACCTTACCTATGGCCGTGACCCTTGTCCAAACAAACCTTGACCTTTTGGATGTACCGGAGCCACCCTAGGCGCTCCTGCATCTTACCCAGTTGAGTGCTCAGACCGTATCCTTTACCCTGGATACCGGACCTCAATAACCCATGTTTGGATGACAACTTGTGACTTTAGTTGATGTACTTTTATTTTGTTGAGCAACCCCTGTACCTCATTGCATTTTACGGCGTGTGCAAACGCTAGAATGCTCTACTTACTCACCCACCTTACCCTTTTGTCACAACCCTTACCCACTCACCCCATCTCTTTCACACCTCTCACCATACTCTCTCAAAACATCCACCAACTCTCTCCATTCTCCATCATCAGTGCCCACTTTGAGGGGGGGATCACTCATGCCCCTATTTGGGGCACCCACCATCCACCGTCTCGTCATACATTCACATGGGGCAAAACCCAACCTTTGTTTTTGTCACGCCGCCTACCACTACAGGCTGCCCAACAAAAAGGGGCAAAATGTAGACACCAAAAACACGTCACATTTCATCACCTTCCTCCAAAATAACCTAATAACCACATCCTACACGGGCGATTGATTTAACCCTAATTTGGTCACTCGCACCCCTTTTCACCCATCACAAAGCCCCCCATTCACATCATTCAAGGATTTAATTAATACCACTGTAATTAAATTCCCCCACTTTCAGGGCCACCTCATCATGCCACTAGATTGGCCACCTCACACAAACACCTCACCAGCCCACTAGCCCACTTGCCCCTCCACCTCACCCTTCCACTACCCCACTTGCACCTCCACCTCACCATTCCACTCTCTACCTTTCCCATACCTTGCCCATACCCTTCTAGAAAGCCCTAATAGTGGCCACTCCACTCATAGGACCCTCCCTTGTCCTATTACCCATTCTCAAGGTGGAGGGCGCATGTGCTCCGCCACTCACAACCAAGTGGGGAAGGCATATTCCCCACTTTTCAAAAAACAACTCCCCCGACATAACCGGTGTCGGTTACAGTCTGACCGATGTCGGTCAAGTAGGACCGGCATCGGTCGCCTACAAATACCCAATCCCAACTCTTTCCAAAGGGTTGGTGACTTTTTCACGGTTGGGAGATTATTGGAGATCCTCTAGGCTTGTCGATTATCATTGGCACCCTGGTTGATTGGCATTGGCACTCTTGGCATCTTCAGAAGCATCTGAGAGAGGTGACCAAGCCCTTGGAACTCCCAGCAAAGGACCACCATTGGAGGCACTCACAAGAGATCTTTGTGAACACTTCCATTGAAGGACCTGAACCAGACTGAGCTCGAACAAGAGCTCTCCAACCAACCAACCACCTTCATCAATGTCTACCACACTCCAGCACGCATCAAACTCGGGTAAGTGGATTCCTTTGTCCTCCACCTCACATTTTGTGTTTCGGTTTCTCTATCTTCCTCATCCAAGAAGTAAAACCACCCTCCTAACCTCCCCACCTCGTTCATTCAAAGCACACCCATACCCAGGACCCTGTTTGACCTCGTTTTGCCCACCATCAACTCTCTGACCAACCATAAAGAGCACCCCAATCACTACTTCCCAAGTCAGGACCCAACACCAGTGACCGGCACCGGTCATCCATAACCGTCGTCGGTCACCCTGTCACCAACCTTCTACCTAAAATACACCCAAAACCACCCTCCAGAACCCTTCTGCTCCGACCCTGAGCCCACTCCTCACCTAAATCTCACCAACACCACTCTCAACTCTCTCTACCCACCTGAAGAACTCAAAACAGTGCAAAACACCTCTGTTTTGACCCTTTGTCACTCCCACAGTGTACCAGTGACCGACCGGTCTTAACCGGCATCGGTCATACTTGACCGGTGTCGGTCTCTGTGTCTACTAACACAGTGCAGACCAGAAACCTACCGCTCACCCAAACTACCCAACAACCCTACCCAACCTTGACCTAACCCTGTCTGTGACCCTCTAGACTACCCAACCTACCCAGAACCTGACCCGAACACTCTTTTATTGGCATAGTTTAATATTTAAATGAATTGACGTTGATAGCGACCTGAGGCACCCAAATCAGAACGCTAGCACTAGATTCTATTTATTTACATGCTTTGTCATTTTAATATTGATTTATAAACAGTGGATTGACAGCCTTCTAGGGAGTATCGCACTTCCTGGATCTAGCATACGCTAGGCAGTCCACTACACATGCTATTTAACTCTTTCTGGTGGTCTTGTTTTCTTATTACAGGGGGTAGTCCTTCCCAGCCAAAAATGAGTTCACACGATCAACCGAGATCGGAAGTCTACACGCGTGCATCTCAACCAAACCAAACAGCAGGTAAACCTACCTTGAACCCTTATCTGTTTCAGTCTCCGATTGTACGCAAAAAGGATCGAAACAGATACAATTATAGTTCTTGTGATGAAAGTAATTCTAGGAATAAGGTGAAAAGTTATAATGTGAAGCCCCATTTTGCTTTCATTTATCTTTGTTGTGTTTATCATTGTTTTAATGTACTTATGTATTGTAAAGACACTTGTTCATCTTTTGACACACAAAATCTCTGTATGGATTTTATATATTACATGCTCAATACAAGATTAATATGTTTTGGATAATCATTTGGCATGGCTTAGATGTGTATGACTAGGCTTATATCATGTGATTGTTTTACATGGCTTAGATACATATACCTGTAATTATATCATAGTTTCTATTTCTTTTTTTTTTACCTTCAAATGTATTTCTCTTGAGATGATTTGAGATCATTTTGATTGATTGATATGGTGATTTGAGACATTTATGTGAAGTTGATATTATTTGTTATGTTCATATGCAAAATGAAACTATGCAATGTTAATTTTATAACCATAGATGTATTTGATAGGTGCATTGAATGTGCAAGTAACAGGGTGGCCAAGGAGGGATGTGAGGGCTCACTATTATGATTTTAATCTACAATCACATTTAAGCCTTTGTAAAACCATGGAACAACCTTATAATAATGAAATCTTGTTTCCTTAGGTTTTCACCTTGTTACATTAGCTAATTTAGTATTATGCTGAAGATTAGACCCCCTTACCTTAATCTATTGGTAACCATCACACTCATACCTCGTCTTTGGTGTAACCTCAACTAACCCGTGAACTTGACATCTCAATAAACCATAATGGGGGTTGTTCATGTGACAAACCTTGTTTATCGTAGTATATTTTATATCATTTGTATTAAATGTGATGATTGGACATCACTTTTGAGATCATTATGATTAGTGTGCTCTCATAATTAAACCCAAAAAATATAATTATTTTTACCCAATATTTTTGTGACTAAATTATGGACGACAACTGAAGTAGATGTTGCATTACATTCGACTACCTAGTTGAATCACATTTTACTTGATTTATTGCTTTCAATATTACACATTATTGAGGAACCTTATCAATAGACAGTGCTATTTAAACCCCTGCCTACCGAAAATAGAGATCAAAAAATATTTTTTTCCCTTGAGGGGTTGGAGGAAGAATAGTTTCCCAAAGATCCACTACAAATTTCATAAATGTGCAGAAATTTTTTGAAGCCCTAGACATTACAAATAGTTATCAAATTAGATTGCACATGTGCCACATTTACCAAAACCGTACAATTTTGGTTCTAGAAAAGCATATATGTGGTTTTGGCGACATTATCCATTTGACGAGAGTTTTTTGGGGTTTCTAGGTCTACCCATATAAATTCTGAATTTGTTCTCTGTTGCTTACTATTTCCAAATTTGTGCAAAAATGTATATTCTCAAACCCCTCCTATTTATTTTTACGCTAGAAATTATTTTTACACTTACATTTGATTTTATTGTTTTAGGTCCCATTAGATATAGCTGCAATGTCTATGGGTAGATATAATGCATGTTGATCTAAAACCACTTTACCATAAAACAAAAAAAATATTTCTAATACACATATATTTTAACAAATTTGACAATTTTATGTATTGCGAGTCTTATGGAATCAGCTAAATAGAAATAATATGGTTCGGTGTTTCGAGTCTCTTTACAAGATCCATCATCAAGAACTGATTGAAGCAACTCATTGCAATTTATCACTTTTATGTATTGTGAGTCTTATGGTATCAGCTGAATAGAAATAATATGGTCCAGTGTTTCGAGTCTCTTTACAAGATCCGTCATCATGAACTGATTGAAGCAACTCATCACAATTTATCACTCAAAAACAAGATTTAATGTCCATTTGTAAGATTTAATCTCCTAGAAAGATGTTTTTGGGCCAAACACAATGGTGCAACTAGATTGATACCATTTATCACAAGTCAAAAGAAAATTTGGTGAAGATGATAGAGGTATTAATCAATGTAGTATGTGAAAAAAACAAGAGCATAACCTTGAGATTGAATATTTAAGATATTTGTACTGGTACGGGTAATGGTGTATATTATGAGCCACCACTGAACTCGTGTAGTTGTAAGATTGAATCTTCATTTCAATTATTGATAGATAGAATCGTATATTATAATAGTGATATGTCAAACTGAAGGATATGCTTAAAAATTAATAAGAGTATTGTAACACAATATCTTACCAACTACGAAATCATTAAATCGGGAGAATACTTAAAAAGGTATTTATTATTGGGAGAGGCTTGTCTACTTGCCTTATAACTAAGAACCAAATATATCAATCACGTGACCATTTCCCAGTAAGCCAATCACAGCAAAAAACATGTTAATTCTGACTTGGGCAAAGGTCTTGTTTTTTATCTTAAGATGAACCTTGTATATTTTTCATTGCAAATGGAGAATGGACAGACACACAGAAATTCATTAGTGATAATCTGAAGGTCGCGAAGACTGGTAACACGTCATGTACCGGTCAAAACAACCTTAATTATGAATACCCAGATAGTGATGACAAAGATAGCCGGCATAATTAAAAATCTCTATCGCACAAGATTTAGTTCATTGGTAACTGCTACCCAAAAACTGATAAGAATTCAGCACCAATCATCCACAACACACATAACGTGGGAAAAAACTCTATGGATACATTGCAACCCTCAAAAATGAATAATCGATACCAATTTACATAAAAAATAAGAACACTCATATTTCATGGAAAATGGCCAAAATGTCAATTAATTCACTTTGGTTGTTCGCTCCACCCGGAACATTTGCCATTCCTGTAACACTGCCGCCTGCAATGCGCGATGCTCAGCTTCCTCTGCAGTCATCGTAATTAGAGTTGAAGGTTCCTTAGGTTTCTCTTCAGCAGTAACATTATTCTCCTCTTCTTCCTTGGGAGGCTGAGGGGGTGGCTTGGCCGCTTTTAGAATAGCTATTTGCTCCATTGAACGTCTCAGCCTCTCCGTCGCTGCTGCCTTTACTTCCTCTTCTGGCATGTACTGTACTGCTCCATCTGTAAGATCATCTAACCATTCTTGCAAATCAGCACCAATCTCACTCACTATAGATGCTTCAGATGCTCGAAGAACAAACTTGCACATCATTGTGGTGGTCTCATCCCCAAAATCAACATTCAGGCTTACTTCACTCGCACCAAAGATCATCATGCCCAAGAATCCTCCATGCCATGTCTTTGCAGAATAGCATAGCTGTACAATGCATTATTATAGACATATTACAAGAGATGGAAGTGAAACAAATTCATTATTGTGAGATAACGTGACAAAACATACATAAACCTGGACAACATATACACAGAGAGCAAGGAGAGATGTTAATGTCCGTGAATGAAAAAAGTGGGTCAATGGGCACAAAAGTATAACAGGTTAAAATAGTGAGCAGGAGTTAAAGCTGAGCTCTAAATACAAGCTAAAATCACAACTACAGAAGATATAACAAGGAGATGAACCCAAAGTAGGTAAACCATTAACCTCTCAGAAAAGAAACAAGTATTAAAAATATTACATGTAACCATGTGAAAGGAAGATAGTATGTCTATATCCTCGCCCCTCATTATTCTTGTAAGGAGATGAGAAATCATTAAAAAACTAATTATTCTAGTGAGCAGATTAAAACCCCTCAAGATCCATAGTGGATCAAGTTGCAAACATCTCAAAAATGAAATGACGAGACAACACTAATCATTACAGTTACAAGAAGCATGGACAGACATTTAAGAGAAAGGAGGATGTACTAATACGAATAGAAAGGTCAACATATGGCCAGAAACTTGCTGGGACATTCTCCGGTCAGAATGCCATCATGAATCTAATACTAACAACTTCGCCTATGCCTACAAAATGGGAGGGAAAGTTAACATATCAGCAGTTTATGATTTAGACTCTTTGATAAAACACAATATCCAGTATTCACCTCTTAAAGGCAGGTTGGTTTGTAATCGAGAAAATCCATCTTAACGTGAAATTAAGAACATTCTAAGAATTTTGTAGAGAACTTTGCCTTCCCCCAAAAATATCCTTCAGTGGTATTTTGTAATCAAAATCTTTACGGAAATGAATGTAGACTCAACAAGCGATGAGAATAGTGCCACTGATGAATCGGCCTATCAAAATAGAAAACTTCATCAGCAAAGGCAGCCATGAAGTGAAAGAACGGTTGCCAAGAGTCACCTGACCGAAAAAGTCAACGAGAGGGTCTACGCATAGTGTGTGCCAAGCAATCCTTTGCAACAGTCAAAGGGCCTACACAGTGTGCGACAAGCAATCCTCGGCACCCATCAGAGGGTCTACACAAGTACAGGAAACAAACAATCCTCTGGGGGAGAAAACAAAACTTAATTAGAGGATGCGACAGCTATGAACTGCAGTTGATGTGCCAAAGGAGCCAGAGAAGATGTGGTACAGAAACAGTCAAAATCAGCCAGTGAACTAACATGCAGAATCCGAAGAAACAACACCTAAGAGAGTGTCTTGTGGATCGGAAAGTGGACCCAGATCCAGACCCAAAATCGCTGAGGAGCTCAAAAAGGCTGACAGGAGAACCAGGCGTGCTAGATTTTTAGTACCAGAAAAACAAAGAAAAATAAGATCTGCACTACAAGTAGAATGTGATCACTGGAAGGATGATGAAAAAGTGCATGGAAGGTTGCCAGCAAAAATGCCAAGTTGGATGTATGCTAGCAAAGGACAGAGAGAGACCAGTTTGTGCCTGAACCGGCAAAGGATCTATTCCGTGCTTCCAGGATGACTTA
Source organism: Taxus chinensis (assembly GCA_019776745.2). NCBI lineage: Eukaryota > Viridiplantae > Streptophyta > Pinopsida > Cupressales > Taxaceae > Taxus > Taxus chinensis. The sequence goes on from CM034149.1 coordinate 159,001,505, forward strand.
CAATCAAAAATCCCATTTTTACTTTGCTTTGAAAATTATGGAAAAAATTATAATTTCAATTTTTTTTGAAAATTCATTTTTTATTTTTTATTTTTTAGAAAATAGATTTTTGACTCAAACAATTAAAAATTGAATATACATTTTTTTTATAAACAAGATCTAACGTCATTAAAACAATTAGTTAAAACTTTATAACATGGGAAAATAAAGTTATGACAGAATGTGAAAAACTAAAACTGTTTTATTTTTACTGCCAAGGAAGTATGTCAGTGGCATAAGCAGTGACCATACTGGTATTAAGTCTTGGGACACTAATGGTAGCAATATATATACATGTGAACTTGGTAGTCCGGCAATGGCTTGGTACTGGGAGGAGGTGGCAAAGCCATAACCTGTGGTTTGTGCACTCATTGACTGGACATTTTTGACAACGTTGGCAACTGTCAAAAATGGCAATCACAACACGGAGTTGGCAAATCTAGAGAATAAGAAAGGTGAAACACATGATTCTTGCCGACAATCGTGTAGCTCAAGGTCATTGGCGGTCTTCGCAACACACGGCAACAGTAGTTGCATGCAGCACATGGAAAGTTGTCTATTGTGCAGTCAACTCTGACATGGGCGGAGGGAGGTCGTTTGGTCCCAAATAGTGTACACGGATTGCTAAAGCCAAAGTTGAGGCTTGAATGTCATGTCAGATCCAGTTATGGCAAGATGAGCAAGCACAATCGTTGCAAGTTCACAGATTTGGACTGTGGACTTGACTACCATGGCCAGATTCGTTTGGCAATAGTTTCTGTAGGGACGGGCCTGAAATTCAAAACTGCAAGGTCACAGATTAGTGCAATGATCAAGATGGCTGGCAAAAAACAGTAACAACAGTGGCTCATGATTAGTGCAAGGATCCTTGTAGATTGTGCCAATCTGGATGGTGACAATCAATTGTTGGTCACTCAGTTGTGCCCTTAGGGGTTGTAACGCCTGTCGTATCGTTGTTTGAAGTCTGTCTAAACAGTTGGTGTCCAGGTGTTGGATTTTGGAACGTGGCATGGGAGTGTCAGAAGTATATCAACAATTAGACCAGCATACATAAGTATGGTGTTGCAGTCTTTTCATTGATAGAATGAACATGCAGGTGACTGTCAATCAGTGTTGTCGGTGTCAGATCTAGGTTGTAGGTTGGTCGTACTAACTAGGACGTGGCATTGTTGATAGAAAGTGACATGGGAAGTACCGACAGTCGCTGGATGATGTGTCAGTGTTGAATGTGAGGCAGGGGCCACGGGACCTACAAGAAGAAGAAGAAGAAGAAGATATTTTAACGTCCACAAGGCTACCAAAGACAACCTATGGGACAAAAGGCAGGCGTGTGGCTTGGGCAGTTAGTTGGCCCCCAATTGAATTTTTTTCATTATTAATTTGATTTTAATAAAATAAATCAAATCAAAAACAAAAATATTATAATAAGAGAATATTATAGAGTTTCAAAATTTGCCAGAATTTAAATAACCTGAAAAACTTCAGGAGCCTGAAACTTGGACTTAGGGCATCCTCACAGGACGAACCAGATATTTACACCGACTGGAAAGAGCACTTTGGACGCAATAGTGGCATTAAATTTTAGCCAAGAGGCATCAATCAAAATTTTAAAAACAAGCCCCTTAATACTGAAACAAGGAAAAAGCTTCAAAAGGCCTTGACAGTTGACCGCAATTCTCAAATTGAGAACATCTGAAACATCTACGGCCCTTGGAACTGAACTACTCTGATACCAATGATGAGAAATCACCAAGCAATCCTCTCCAATGTGCAAGTCACACAGCGGACAGGGGTCTACACAACATTAACGCAACATATGTCTCCCTTCAATGGCCTACACTAGGCTATGCAACATATTCTCCCAATCTCAAAAACTAAACACTTTGAATGTAGGAAGTAGATTGGCAAGGTTCACACTAATTGTATTCACATATGAGAGGCCTTTAAACAGGCCTTTACGGAAAACTACAAACCCTAAAAATTGAGAAATCTCACTTATCCCTTTGTTGGGATTTCCAGTGAAAATACAAATCAAATAACGCATTCCTACAGAATACAGAAACTCCATGAGGATCTATCTACAGTAACCACTATGTGTAAAAGTATATGTGCACTTTTTACATGTGGTGATGCATATGAGGGTGAAATCTAAAACATAGACTAAAATCCTATCCTAAGTACCCTCATGATCCATATCAAAAAAGCAAGGGAATCTTGATGTAAATTGTGTCTCCTTTAAAATCCCCAACACTAAAAACTGTTGGATATGATTACTCAAGATGTCTCTATCTGTTCTACCAGTTGAACCCTGTGTATGAATTTCAGGCATCAGCACCAGGAACTTCCAAACCGCAACTTGCATGCCTATCCATGATGCCTTGGAATTTTAAAAATGAATGAAAATCATCCGATCCCTCTATACAAGGTTAAACTTTTAAAATCGAAAGGCTACAGAACAAATAAATAAGGAGATAAATATAACGATGAGTTTAATTCACTCTGTATCTAACGACTAACACAGCTGGAGTAGATTAGTTAAACCTAAAAATGGTCTTGAAATCCTCAAGCATTCCAAAAAAAACACATTATAAGACCTAAAGCACTCAAGAAGCATGTGAATACTAACATCTCTAGCAAAAGAAAATGCCAACAACAGGTGAAAACAAAAACAAGGATATATAACAGGATAGCTTCTCCCATTCATAAACAAGGTGAAGACTAGTTCCGAAAAACAATTCCTTTTGCGATCTATTTTAAAAGAGGACTCTATAAGTTGATCTGCACAATATCAAGCCCTAGGAAAAAAAGAAATGACTAAAACTGAAATGCACCCCTCATTCTTTGTAACCAGAATTTGCTACAGAAACATAATGGCATTTCTGTAAACATAACATTTTAATTAATCACAAGTACCAAGCACACTTCTTACTCACATAAATAACTCTTACCATAGACATGCATGCAATCTATTGTCAGGGAAATACGATATAAATGATGTTCTTCACAGAAACTCAATCCACTGTAGAAAACTAAGCTTACCTGGAATCCTGCTACAGTTTTAAGAATATGAGAACACACTAGTTCAAAAGGCTTCGATGGAAGAGACTTCAGACCACTAAGGAATGGTGGGGCATCACTCTCAAGAGCTGCAGTCGCCTTGAAACCACTGCCTTCATATGTGTAGATACCAGTGAACTCTAGTATTGCAGGAAGGCTTGGCCATATGCGGAAATACTCAACAGGTGAGCATTTATGTGGTAAAAGTAGTTCAGTAAACGGTATTTTATAGGGTTGACACCTAAGAATTACAGGTTCTCCAAAATCTGGTCTCATGGTCCTCCTCTGTCGCACAACATGTGTGGGATCATCCTCAAAAAAGTCTCCATCATCAAAATCGCCAACAGTTGCGGTTCCATGGAAAGGATAATAGAGTACTTGTACCCAGAGGGCACACCGCTCAAACTGTGATACACCTACAGTTACACTGCACGGTACAGGATCCTGCAACAAAACATGCAAAATTTAAGCATACATTTTGCTATAGCACATTGCTTAGTGTCTGTCATATCCAGCTAAAGAAACTGCCACAGCAGTAGCCACAAAAATAAATAGTCTAGAAAAGTAAATTGGCAATAAAAATCAAATATCATTTCACAGTTCAATAACAGTTAACACCCGTCCACTGTCAGCATAGTCTTTCTAGGGATTCTACCTCAAATTGAAAGCAAAATAGTAGCTAATACAAAACTTTATAAGACCACCTTAGCACAGAACAAGCTAGAACACAACGGAATAGCATACATAATGCAATTATCTCCTAAACAAGAGATTTGATATACGGCATGTCGAAAACCTTCAACTCTAAAGGTGGTGGGGGCAATACTTCAATCAAGATTTGCTTCTATTATGCAAGTGATACATCCAATTATTATGCCAAAGCATGAGCTTAATAATTAAAACAATATATCGCAGTGGCCAGGAGGGTTTACTAGACTCCCACAGATGAAACTGCAGATATTTAAAAATAGGTGAGTTTATGCACATAATATTGAGCTCATAACAACCCAAGTGGAGACATGAAATCAAAAAAGTAAAAAAGAATAATGAAGGGATAAAATGACACTGAAATAGAAGATGTTCCACTCTGTATCAAGCTCTCCACGAATTGTATTTTTGTTAAAGCAAATACATCACAATGATATCATTGGCTTTTTGTTCTTAATCACCTACCCCATGCTTGTACGCTTTCAATAACTTCCTTCAGCTAACCATGAATATCTTACATTTATTTTTTTCCTCAAAATTCGTTTGTGCAAATTTAGCCCTTCATATTTGCCACTCTGACATCTCCACTTCCTATGCCAAACAATGTATCATGAATCTATTGCTGCTTTGTGATTATAAAAGTGTTTTATGGTCCCCAGACATTCTTTCAGAAGGCATACACTTGCTATACACGGCTTTCTTCCTAGGAATACCTGCAATCCTTCATGAGACAATATTGGACCATATTGGCACCTCTTCCATAATTTCTGACCATGCAGAGAGAATCAAAAGTGTAAGCAACGATGCTCTCTCTCCTTGTAGTTACCTGTCTTTACATGGACGAGTTAGACCAACATCATGGCAAAAACGTCCTGGAAGTTGGTAGTTTTCTCATGGTGTTGTAATCTAGACCCACATATTGACAGATAATGTTAGTGTGTAGAGGGTTCTATACACATCAGAAGACATGCATCTTTGTTGACCATATTCTACTGTACATCTTCTTCGATGCATACAACCTCATACCCGCCAATAAAGGTATCAACTTTATAATAATATGAAAAACTTGGAAAAGTGATATTATCAAAGCATCTTTGATTATTGGGCATGAAAATATCATCCTTTAGAACCAATACAATTTACAAATTAAAATAAGTCAAGTTAGGGTAAATTTACTAACAGAATTTTATATAAGAGATGGACATTTACTGATACATATTGATTGCTGAAATACACACCCAAATAATGTGTATTTCAAAAAGGCATCCGAATCCCATGGAAAAATGCAATTGCTCAATATGATTGCATCAGAGCATCTTTGTTTCAGGAAAAATATGTGAGATGATACTGTGCATAAATGAGTTTGTCATAATCACACAACCATCCAGGACTTCAGTTCTAATTCAATCGAGGGTCTTGTGTTCTTCTGCCCCAATCGCCACCAACCAGGGAAATGAACTTCAGAAAATCGGCTATGATAAGCTCTGATTGTTTAGTCAATGACCCTGACCCCGCGTAAATCATGTTGTCTTCTACTTCAATACACAATTGCAGCAACCTTGGATGACTTTGAAACTGACAGGATTTTCTCCAAATCTAACTGCTTTAAAGGTCTCAGGATCTGAGAGTTTCAGTTTAAACGGCCATTCCTTTCCTGCTCCAACAACTCTCTGACTGGGGCATATGCTGCGTGCTTACAAAGTTCTGTTAAATCAGGACCACCGTATCCTTCACACAAGCGAATATTATCTTCAACCAGAAAAATGAACCTCAGAAAATCAGATGGGTAACCTCTGATTGTTCAGTCGATGACCTGACCGACTGTGTAAATCAGGTTGCCTTATACATGAATAATCACTTGCAGCCACCTTGGATGACTTTAAAACTGACAGGACTTTTTCCAAATCTAACCGTTTTAAGAGTCTTGGGATCTGAGAGTGTATACAGCGATTTTTTCCCTGCTCCAACAACTCTCTAACTAGTGAATGTTTGTTTACAAAGTTCTCTTAAATCAGAACCATTGTATCCTTCACACAAGCCAGCTATATGTTCAAAGTCAATATTATCCTCAACCAGGGAAATGAACTTCAGAAAATCAGCTAGGGTAACCTCTGGTTGTTCAGTCAATGATCCTGATAGACCGTGTAGATCAGGTTGCCTTTCTCCAAATCTAACTGCTTTAAGGGTCTCAGGATCTCAGAGTTTATACAACCATATTTTTCCTGCTCCAACAACTCTCTAATTGTGGCACATGCTGCTCTCTCAAAAAGTTTTGTTAAATCAGAACCACTGTATCCTTCACACAAGCTAGCTATATGACAAAGTCAATATTATCCTCAACCAGGGAAATGAGCTTCAGAAAATCAGCTAGGGTGACCTCTAATTGTTCAGTCAATGACCCTGTCCGACCATGTAAATCAGGTTGTCTTCTACTTGAATGCTCATTTGCAGAAACCATGGATGACTTTGAAACTGGCGAGACTTTCTCTAAATCTAACTGCTTGAAAGGTCTCGGAATCTGAGACTTTATACAGTAATTCTTTTCCTGCTCCAACAACTCTCTAATTGGGGCATATGCTGTTTTCTGACAAAGTTTTGTCACATCAGAACCACCGTATCCTTCACACAAGAGCTATATGATCAAAATCAATATCATTTTCACCCTTCAAAAATTACCTCTATGATTTTTCCCTCTTCTTATGGTCTGGCATGCCAACTTCAAATGCTTGGGGAAGAGATGCAATATTGCATCATCGAGCTCACCACAGCTTGAGCATTCTCATCTGTTGTAAAGCCATAAACTGTCTTCATATTTGTAAGAACTTCATGCTCCATTGAATGCTGTTGGCCCAAAAAGCTGTCAACCTCATCAATAAAGATAATGGCAGGCTGAAACTTATATACCAGGGTTAACACTGCAGTCAAAAGTTTCTGGGCATCACCAAAGTATTTGCTCATGAGATTTGCTATCCGAGATTCCGAATATTGATAAACACTGCCCCGGATTCTTTTGCTATTGCTTTGGCAAGCAATGTTTTCCCAACTCCAGGAGGGATATACAACAATACTCCTTTTTGAGGTCCTAAAAGCTTTCCATGCGCAAATAAATTGGACCTTTGTAATGGAAGAATAACCAGTTCATGCAGTGCTTGTTTAACTTTGTCAATACCCCAATTGAGTCGAAGGAAACAACAATATCATCTAGATTGATGACATCACAGGAAATTACATCACCAAATAAATAAGAGCTTAACAAATTCACTGATGATGGTATCTGTTAAGATTGAAGCCAAGTAACATGGATATCTCTGCCCGGACACTTAGCTCAAAATAATACCTTATCTACCAAGTTTTACTCTAGGCCAATCTATTGGAGGATTGGAGGCAATGCAACCCAAAAGAAGGCTGCTGGGTGGGCGATAAATTTTGAAAGACAGTCTAGTTTGTACAACTCTGGGAAGAAGATGCAGATACAGTTGGAGAATCACTTTACGGCTACTGGCATTGCTTTTCGTATCCATTTTCTCTCCTCACTATAAAGAGATCTTGAAGAAATTAATTTCTGCTAAGCTATCATTTATACTCCAAAGAGATCAAGAAATGAGGACAAGGATACATAGAAAAGGTTCAGAACTATATATAAAGATAAACGGCCTCAAACAAACCTAAGGGAGGAGTGGATGATCACGGTTTATGGCTGGATGGAGGAGTGTCTAATATTACTGTACATAATCCTAGGTGTAGTTGCTTGTCCTCGTGTGGATTCTCAACAGTCATCTTGAAGATGAACTGAATAGTCATACTTGCGGCTATTTATTGTACTTTCTCCTCATTATTATTTGATGGATTAAAACTTTGGCTTGCACCAAATTTGTTGTTAATTCAGTTCATTCCTGGCCTGACATTGGTATCAGAGCATAAGCTCATTCTTTTCTTTTCCTCCAATCTCCTTCACCCTCTGCAAATCATTTTCTTAGCCAATCCAAGCTTTGTAATAAAGCTGTACAACCTGATGGTCTGCTATATATGTAAATATTTGCTTCTTCTCTTCTGGAGCCGATCATATGGCCAACCCTGCACAGACCTGCAACACCACTGTTTAAGAGCTTTTTGGTCTCCAACATGGCTTCCTTCCAGCCAAGAGAAACTCTACACACAACAGTCTTTTGGCATGGGCATCTTCTTCAGTTTGCCAACTGTGACACAGCACCTGTTAGAATATGCAAAGAGAAGAAAGAATGCAGAGAAAGCAAACTGCACTGCATCCAATGATTCAGGCAGGGTGATTTTTATTATGAGAGGAGTAGTTACAAAGTAGTTATAAGATGGTTTGTTACAACTGGTTCTAACCTCTTCAACTGTTTAGAACCGTACCGGTTCATTATATATTCAACACCCCCTCTTAATGACTAAACTGGAAACAATACTAAGTTTGTCCCGAAATTTTACAAATGTCCTAAAACCCATATGTTTAGTCATTAGATTTACAGACTATGCCATAGGTTGTACTTCAAAATCAGCAGTCCATGATTGTGTTGTGGTTGTCGAATGGAAAAAAACTGCAAAACAAAAATCTGGTCGTGTGAACAAAGAATATGGCAAGTGGTCCACTGGTTCTTTGTTACATGATTCAGTGATGAATCATTAATGGCTGAGAGTGTCAGCCCCATCTCTAGAGGGCTGAAATCAGAACGTCGGAGAGGTGGATTGAAAATCTGTTCCAAGCTTGTGTAGCCTACTGGAGTCTGTACAGAGACTCAGTTAAGACTCAGTTATCCTGCAATCGAAGTCACCTCAATCATGTCCTTGCAACACCATGTAGTACTCATCCAACCTTTTCAAGAAGAGAAATGTGGCCATATGTGCAGTAGGAGTTAAGAACCAACTCCGCAATAGTAGGAGAAATAACCATCTCCGCAATAGTAGGAGTAAGAACCAACTCCTCCTGATCTATTTGCTCATTTATCCCCCTCTGTTGGGAAAGATAGTTCACAACACAATGAGCAAACTATTCATGCTCTACTATCCTTCGAGCAAGTACCTCTTAGTGAGTGGCTTGGCATCCCATCTCACCATGCATCGTCAATGCATCTGGAATAGTTGAGTCTCCATCCACAACAAATTGTTCTTCAAAATGAGGAAATCCATCCTCCCAAGGCATGTCCGCCTCCCGTACATCTGGTACAGTGGATACTCCCTCCACAATAGGTGCATGCTAAGTTGCCGCATTCGAATTCGTGTTCGAATTCGCCGATGATTAAATTCATGAAAAATTCGCTGGTAAAAAAATCAGCGATTAAATTCGTGATTAAATTCGACTATGAGAAATATACATTTTTATTACATATATAAAAACAAAAGATAAATTCACATTTCAAAAGAGAGATAATATCACATTTCATTGATTTCATAAGTAGCTATTACAATAATGTGATTGAAAGCAAAAACTTCAAAAAACATGTGCTCGCAAGTTGCAACCAAGCTGGCAAGTGGGACGATTAGTCCGAGCACGGGAGAATACTCGCTGAGTTTTGGAAAGCTATCCAGTATTTTTAATTACTAATCTGTCTACAGGCAATCAAAGCTAATGATTCTTTCAGAAGATTGCAAGAAGTTGCTTGGTCCAAAAAGATGCAAAAATGGATTTTATGAAAATAAGAAAAATATTGCCATCAATGCGTAGAGCTCGAGAAAATATGCACTTTTAGAGAAAACGACACCTGAAACAGAGCTACAGAATGAAAGTTATGGCACATGCAAGTTTTTGCTGCTACATCTTCTCGGACCCTTTCCAAAAATGGCAAATTTTTTTCTATCCTTGCGATTTTTTCACCAAAAGACCAAAAACGGAAAAAAATGCCAAAAAAGGAAAAAAACGCGAATTACATCGCGAATTTCAACCCACTGTTAAAATTCGGCGAATTTCGAATTTTTTCCTTAAAGTTCGCCGAATGCGGCAACTTAGGGTGCATGTAGGTTGACTATATCCTAGTCAACAGATCTGTGAGAAATGGCTTCCTCCCAAGGCACTGCAGCCTCCAGCACATCTTGTATGGTGGAGTTGTCCTCCACACGTGCATTCATGTTAATCGTCGCAGGATCAACAAGTCGATATTGACCACCTTCCCCAATACCAAGGGCAATTATCCGTCTCTGTTTCACATCAGAGACAACACACTTCTTCCCGCATAAATCCACAAAAATATTGGGATTTTCAGTTAATTGACGAATAGATAGAAGATTTTTTTGTAAAGTAGGTACATATCTAACATTCCATACGAACAATTTATGAGCATTATTCAATACGATGCATATATCTCCTATCTCTTCTACAAGTGATTCTCCATCAGCTAGTACTATTGATTCAAAACAGATATTTGCGGTAAATGAAACATACCAATCCCTGCGACATGAAAAGTGTGTGGACACAACAAAGTCAATGATCCAACAACTAGTACCACTGTCATGCGAGCATGATGTCATAAGACAATAAAGAGCATGCCCACCATCCAAATCCCGTTCTTCTGCAACTACTGCCACATGTTCCTCATCGCATGGTTTTTTGTTCTTATTGTGAAAGATCATACTTCCGCTTCTGACAATCCTTCTTAAGCTGCCCAATCTTGTGACGGTAAAAACATGTGACCCGATACCGAGTGGAAGACTCACCGGACTGATGTCTCCACTTTCCTTTTGACTGAGTGACAAGAGCACTCTCTGATTGGTCACAATTAGATTCTCCCTGAATTTGTCTCCACTCCTTTTGCAACAGGTAGGAACTCACCTTGTCAAACGTGAGTGTTTGACTTTCAGCCATCAAATGGAGTGCCTCCACAAATGACTCAAATGAAGAAGGCAAGTTGTTCAGAACCAGAGCCACCATATCATCGTCGTCCACCCTTTTGTTGATGGAAGATAACTGGTCTCAGAGGTCTTTCATCCGAAGTAGGTGCTCCGACAACGATCCACCTCCTTGTAACTTTATGGAAAAGAGCATATTCTTCAGGAATAAAACCCGACTCTTCTCTAAAGTATGATATTTATCCCTCAAATTGGCCCACAACGTGCTTGCCAGAGTGGCATTCCGCACTTCCGGTATCATATCATCCAATACCAATAACTTGAGGAGCAATAATGCTTCCTTATGATGTTTATCATAATCCGCAAAGTTCGTCGTTGGTCAACTTCCACTACCCGTGATTATTTTATCACGATCACAAAATTCCACAAGCGTTAAAATCTTATGGCTCCATACATTGAAATTAGTGCCCATTAATTTTTGCGTCTCTGGCAAAGTCAAGTGTGAAATATTTGCCATTTTATTATTCCAAAGTAACGGAAATAATAAAATAAAATTTGCCCACACTTAATAAAACAATATTACTTTTTCCAACAAATAATATTAAAATTAATTACTCTGGCATATAGTATGAATACCTTTGTGACTGAAAAAATAATATTATTCTCCCCAAATAAGATCAATCTACCTTCGAACCCTTAATATTTAACTCACGTTTTTATTTTTCTATTCGTTTGCATTCGTCCACAATTTCCGACAGCAACAGCAAGCATGAGCCACAACTTTGGACAGATGCGACTCTGCTTTTGGTCACGTTTTTCCAGCAAACTAAAATTTTGCCCACGATTCTCGTGTTGTTGATGCCACGAACTAGGTATTCGTTGCCCACAATTCATGCCCTTTCCTTCACACAATTTGCCAAATGTGATTGTGTTTGCCCACACAACTCAGGCTTCAAGATTTGTGACTGCCCTCCAGGACTGGTTCTCGTGTCTCCTTTCTGCCCCATGATTCACAATTTGCAAATACAATCTTCTCTTCCCTCTCCTCACATCTGGTTTTCTCCAAATACCTTCACGTTTTACCAAATTCGTGCCCTGTTAGGGCTTCCTCGAATTTCTAGTTCGTGCCTCTTGGAGGCTTCCTCGAACTGCAACCTTGTACGCTCTGATACCAATGTTAGCATATGCAAAAAGAAGAAAGAATACAGAGAAGGCAAACTGCACTACATCGAATGATTCAGGCAGGGTGATTTTTATTATGAGAGGAGTAGTTATAAGATGGTTAGTTACAACTGGTGTTAACCTCTTCAACTGTTTAGAACCGTACCAGTTCATTATATATTCAACAGCACCAACAAATTACATTCAGTCCAATTCCTAAATGAAGCATTGGAATTGTTCATGGGAAACAACTGTCATCACCCTGTGTCGCACATCTTATACCAGAATTTTGTTCTAGCGGCCATTGCATACAAGCTTGAATTTTTATATTTTTTTAGAATAAAGGGTAATTTTATTTTAGTGTGAAGTGTTATCTGCTGAAGATTCACACTCGCCTCCTCAAATGCATCTCCTCATTGTCAGGTTCCTTTGCACGCGGCTTTCCAAAGCAGCATATCCTTTGAATGATCATCTCTGACATTGCTTAGACTGAACAGTAGTTGCACAAGAAGAATTTCAACAGCCACTCCTCCATTCCTTTCACTCAAAGACCGTGAAATTTAAAGCTAAGTTTCTTTTATAGCTTTGGAAATTTTATTATTTCTTTAAAGCTTTTTTTTTAAGTATAATATTTTAATTTTGGATGATATATCTTAAGAAAAAGGACAAACAAGATTTTTTTGACTTATTTAAAAATTAAAAATAACTTATTTTTGTGATATTTCTTAAGAAACTGAGGGAAAAAAAAATTGACTTATTTAAAAAATTTAAAAAGTCATTTTTGTGCAAGTTGAATCTCAAAAATAAAATAAATGAAAACCAAATCACAACATTCGGTATAAGTAGCGCGTCTGGTTGGCGTTTATGAGTATAAACTAATGCATCCAATGCCTAATATAGCTGCAGCAGTGCATCTGTGGGATCCTTAGATGTTTTAAAATTATAAACTAATGATTTTTTAAAATTATAAAGTCTTTTTTTTAGATGTTTGTACCCCAACCGTAATCCTAAAAGTTTATGGGCCCCTCCCACACTTTAAGCACTCAAAAAAACTATAAATGAACCCCACACCCTCACTATGAATCACTATCGAAGCTTGAAAACATTGAGCAAGGAAGCAAGTGAAAGAGTAAGAGGTTAAGAGCATTAGCAAGAGGGAGAGCAACAGCAAGAGTGACAACACAGCAAGAGGAAGAGCAAGTGCCAAGTCTTCATTGATCAACCATTCAAGTTTCAACACATTCATCGAGCTAAAAGTCCTCAAGCCTTCAAGCTAAGACATGGCCCATGGCCCTTCATCTTTTGGCATATTGCTAATTTCAATTTTTGGATTTGCATTTTCATATTTTATTTTTTAGTTTAAATTCATAAATCTGAAAAAATTAATTCTTCATAGAAATGTATGTGGTTATTAATTTATAAAATATTGTCTTTGCTGCTTTTGGATTGTTAAACAGCAGTTAGAGAACCCTAAATAGCTGATCAAAAATTTAAAATCATTGTTTGATGAAAGTTGAAGATTCAAGAACGAGGACTCCTATTTTTGTGAATTCTCTACTTTTGTGCTTCATGCACCCTAAAATAAGAAAAACAAAAAAGAAAATCCTCATGTCTTGGACTCTTGAGCCCTTGCATAATGTATTATTATTAATGTCATATGTGTCCATAAATTTTATTTCTTGCAGTGTCATTATGAGTCCTCAGAGCATGAGTGACAACGAGGGTTAGCAATAGCTTATGGGTGTTGAATCTGAAACTCTGAGTATACATGGGGTGAGGGTGTAAGTAGTTCCACTGAGAACGGAGATGCACATTTTAGTCGTCCTTCAAAGTTATTGGAAACATTTTGCCAAGGGTTCCTTCCATGAGAAGTCCCCTTTAAGACAATCTTCAACCAAACTATAACTTCAAGCAAAACTTGGGACTAAAAAGGTGCACTAAGCTGTGGAAGTGTAATTTTTTGTCAGCTTGAATGTCAAGGCAGCATTACAAGAGTTAATGCACACCTACTTCACATCCCAAGCAAAGGTGTAGAGGTATGTGGCAAATTGTCACTCAAACAAAGGGCTGAAATAAATAAATTGTGCAGTTGTTGTGAAAAAGAAACACATGTAGCTGTTACTATGTCATTGAGGGGTCTTACTCCTAGTACCAGAACTTCCCAAGAGGCGCGACTTCCTGCTTGGCCATCTAGTTCCAGGGCAGCAAAGCTTAAGGGGAAATGTATACTGAGGAGTAGTAATGATACTACAAACACGGTGGCAGAATTATTCAATGTGCTAAGGATGAAGAAGATGATGCCATTGGCAAAGTCTTTACCAATGGCATTTCATTCCATGTGGCTCGCTCTCCTTATTATAAGGAAGTTGTGGCAAAGATAATAAATGCAGGACCATCATTTGTGCCAACAAGAATGACAAAACTAAGGACAACAATCTTGGATAAGACATATTCCAAGATTAATATTCGATTGGAGAAAATGAAGACTGCCTAGGTCACTAGTGGATGCAACATAGTCATAGATGGATGGACGGACATTAGGCATCGTCTGCTCATCAACATCATGAACACGTGTACAGATAGCCCTTACTTCCTTAAGGCTATTGATTGTTTAGGGCACCGCAAGGATGCTGAATTTTGGTTCCAAATCCTTCAAGATGTTGAGAAGGTTAAGCTAGAGAATGTGGCACAAGTAGTGACAGATGTAGCCCATGTGTGCAAAGTTGCAAGCAAAGTTGATTGAAACAGCTTACAAACATATTTGGTGGAATCCTTGTTATATGCATGCCATGAATAATGCACTCAAGGACATGGGAAAAATTGGTTAGATCACAAAGGTTGCTAATGATGCTACAGATGTGCAAATGTTTATCTTCAACCACAACAATTCACATGCACTCTTTAGGACCCTCTCCAAGAAGGATTTTTTTAAACCCTATCGAAACTAATATGCATCATACTTCATTCTCTTGGAGAGGATGCTTGAGTTGGAAGAGGCATTGCAAGTAATGGTCATCACAAGAGTGGAATTCGTGACCCGATTCTACATCAAAGCAGGGGAAGAGGGGGAAGGAGGTGGTGAAAAGTGACATTTTTTGGGCTAATACAAAATACTATAGGGATGCTAATGCACCTGCCCATGGAGATGTGTATGAGTGCATTGACAATATGCTTGGCCAAACGAAGGTTGTTGTACAAGAGAAAGACCCCACATTACAATTCCACAATGAACATATTCAACCAATCATTCACCAAAGATGGGAGAAGCTTAACACTTTCTTGCACGTGGTTGTCTATGCATTGAACCCAAAGTGGTACATACAAACGTCTAGCAGAGTTACCCCCATACAAGATATTGAGGTGAAGGTGGGGTTCATGTGTACAATTCTAAAGATGTTGCCATCATTCTTACTGAATGGTCAAAATTAGCAACTTTTAGGGGATATCCAAAAGAGGCCAAACTGGATAGTGAGACTATGGCACATGAGGACCCAATTTTGTTCGATTATGTATGGGCCCACTTTAAAAACCACACTAGCCATTCCTCCATTGTCCCAAGTTTCTAGGTCTGCTGCTTCTACAAGGAATTGGTCTACCTATAGCTCCATCCACTCTTTTAAGAGGAACATGCTTGTAGAGATAGAGGAGTCGGCACAAATTGATGATGATGCGGAACAAATAGGGTTAGTTGATGATGGTTTGAAAGAGTTTAACCTCGAGGAGTCCAACATTTCGAATGATTAGGAGTTTGCCGCAGATTTTGGGGATGAATACTAATTAGAGGCATTGGGCCATTGTCCAATTGTATTTGAATTTTGAATGCAATCATCATTTTAATATAAATTATGAAAAAATATTAATATATTGATATTCGGCATTTTCTTGTTCAATGGAATGTGTTTAGTATTTCAATGTTTCATTTGTTATTCCTCGTGCATTTTTTTATAGCTAATTTTTCAAGTACTATATATATTTGTATCATCATCCCCCGAGGTCCCCAAAGATAGGCCCTTGGTCCCCTCGTCCCTGAGACTCCTCACATTCCCCCATTCCAAGACTCCATGGAGCTATGGGAGATACACAACCAATAGAACCAAACGGCAAAATCACAAAGATGAAAGCAAAAGAATACTAAGGCAAATGCCTTATGAGGGCCTTAACGGATGGTGAAGTTTATCGTCGCATACAAGGGTGCAACACAGCTCAGGAAGGACTAAACAAACTAATGGATTCATATGATTCTCATTCAAAATAGGAATTCATACAATTGCAATTGAAATCATTCAGTCTTGAATTCAAAAACAATGATGTAATGAGTCTAGCATCAGAAATTCGTGCTATCAAGCATGATGTTGAAGTTGTTTGTGCCAAAATTGATGCATATATGACTAATTTCATAAAAGCTCCTTTCCCACATATTCAAAATATTTGGAGTCCTTGCAAGAAAACAATCAGCTGAAGCCACTCTTGTTTGATCTCTTTGTTGATAAGATGGCGGAAAGAGAAAAGGCCTTTGGAAAAAAGATTGAAACCTCATGCAAAAGTATGTGTTATGCTCATCAAAGGTAAGTTCTTCCAATAAGGCTTCCACTTCTAGTGACAAAGGCAAAAGACGCAAGGAGGTAGAATTGGTAAGAATAATGGCCAACAGCAAGAGAAGCAAAATGAAAAACAAAACAAATTTTCCAAACGTTGTCAAAAAGTGAGTCATGAGGCTCATGAATGCAAAACATTGCAAGACAAAATTGTGGGCTATCAAAACCAAAAAGAAACAAATAAAGAAAAGAAGAAAGCCTCAAAGCCAAACCCAACTCAATTCACATTATGCTTTTCGTCACATATGAAGTAAACAATTCCTCTACAAATACATTCGTGTTTGATGCTTGGGTCCTAAACACCGGTGCTACACAATACATGACTTTCCAAAAGGACTTCTTTGAGGAGTATCATGAAGAAAGTTGTCTGGTATACTTTGTAGACAAACCACATTTTCCAACAAAAGGAAAAGGGAAATTCAACTCAAGTCTTCAGGTCTCCCTAATTTCATTCTCATTAATGCCTTATACCTTCCTCAACTAAAAAGGAACTTGTTTTCCCTAGTGCTAATCGTACAACAAGGCCATTCCATTTTGTTAAACAATGGAATAAAAATCCCAAGAAAATGTGTTAAAAGTAGTTGTAATGATTGGATTTGAGGAAGGCGTGTTGCTCAAACATAAGGGTGAGAGCCTTCAATTTCAAGAAACTTTGTTCATCTCATACGAGGAATGTCACTAAGTCTTTTCTGACATGCTAGATTTGGGCATACCAACTACGACAGCATTCGCACAATGCAAAAGAATGGTGTTATAGTTTTACCAACTCCAACCAAGAAAATTGTGAAGCGTGCATCCTAGCTAAACATGCAAGGGAACCATTTCAAAAAATCGGAATGGAAAGTTGACTAGTTCACTTTGATCAATTTCCTCTACTGATTCTTTATGTTGGTGGAGATAAGTACTTCATGTTGTTTATTGATCATTACAACATGATGACATGAATCTATTTTCTGAAGCAAAAATCGGAAGCCTTCAAAACTTTTCAAAGGTTTGAAAAATGATTGAAAATGAAGCACAAACCCGCATCGGGACATTCAAGATTGACTATGGTGGTGGGTTAACATCAAAGGTGTTTGAGGCCTATCTCAAGAAAAATGGGATCAAGCACCATCTCACAATACCTTGCATTCCTTAAAAAATGGAGTGGCTAAGAGGATGAACATGGTTTGTGCATTGTTGTATTTCAAAGGGGTCAATCTATATTTATGGGCAGAAGCAACACAAACAACAGCATATCTCCGCAACAAGTCACCATCAACAGCCCTTCAAATGAAGACTCTGTATGAATTCTTTGGGTTTTCGGATCCACATGCTACGCATTGATTCCAAAGGAGAAATGTAATAAGTTGGACTATAAGATGAATAAATGCATCCTTCTAGGATATTCATTTTCCTTGAAGGCCAAAAAATTATATGATGAAAAGAACAAGAAATTTCTCATTACAAGAGGTGTTTTTTGTGAAACTGCAAAGGACACAACGAGCATCGATCGACAATTGGGTTGACTTGAGAAATTTGCTAAATTTGATGTTTTCAAGGAGATTGATACGGTGATTCCAAATAGTGATGAGGGGACATGTAATTGGGAATCACTTCAAATCTATAGTGTCTCCTATAATAAAAAAGGAAACTCCCCTTGTAGAAGAAGTTCAAACTTCAAATGATTAAAACATGTTTCTGGATCAAAGGTCAAAAGATAAAGGAGCTTCGTATCAAGAAATTGTGGCACCAATTGTTCCGCACGAAACATTTTTTTTACCAAAATGGTTCACATGGACAGTGAAAGATGTTAGACCTGATGAAATTGGAAAAGCATGCACCATAAGCACATATAAAGGCAACCAAAAAATAGACAATATCCTTGAAGAGATTCTAGAACATTTAGAAATGTTTACTTTGGAAGGTCATCTAGATGAAGAAGTCGGTATTGCTTTTGAATATGAACCACATTCCTTCAAACAAGTTGAAAAGTTGATGCATGGAGAAAAGAAATGAAAATTGAATATGATGCTTTGTCAAAAATTGAACTTGGGAGTTAGTTGATCCTCCTATCAATTGTAAACCAAATGGTTGTAAGTGGGTCTTTCAAAACAAATACAAAGTAGATGGCTCACCTAACAAACACAAAGTACAACATGTAGCAAAAGGATTTGCTTAAAAGGGATAAACTATAATGTGACTTTTATACCAACAACAAATGGACTATTATTCAAATGTTGCTGGTTTCAACAGTACAAAATGGATGGAGGGTTCATTAGATGGATGTAAAAAATATTTTTGAGTGGCAATATCAAAGAAACAATGTACATAACTCCACAATAAGCTTTTACAGTTGACGGCCAAAAGCATAAAGTATGCAAGTTGGATAAATCATTGTATGGATTGAAGCAAGCCCCCAAAGCATGGTACAAAAAGCTCACTAAGCACCTCCTAAACATGAACTTCCAATGTTTTAAATTTGAAGAAGCAACTCCTTTTGTCAACAATTTACAAAACAATTGTAATCCTAATTGTATATGTGAATTTGCTCCTCACTCCAATAATGACATATTGGGGATACCTTCATTACTATTTGGGTATTGAAACGGTTTAGTAATTCAAATACATCTTCATCACACAACATAAATGCATTGGTAAAATTATGGGAAAATTTGGAATGACAGACTACAAATCATTTAACACCCCCATTGGAATAAAATTTGGAGGTGACATTAGATGATACTTCAAAGTTCATAGATGCAACGAAGTACTAGCAGCTCATTAGAAGTCTGATCTATGTAACCAGAACTAGACCAAACATTTCTTGTCATTGGTGTTCTTTTAAGATTCATGCAACAACTTAATGAAAGCAACTAGGTAGCAACAACGAAAGTGCTTCGATATTTAAACAAAACACATAATTTTGGACTTAGATACTCCATGGTAGAAAATTTCAAGCTAGTAGGATATTCAAATTCAGACTCTAGAGGTGATTTTGAAGATGGAAAATTGACTTCAGTTTTCCTGATGAACTTAGGAATAACAACCGTCTCTTGGAAGTCAAAGGAGCAATCATTGCTAGCAATTTCTTCAATAGAAGAAAATTATATGGCAACTTGAAAAACAACTAGAAAAATACTATGGCTTAGAAGGATTCTTGCATATTTACAAGGAAAAGATGTTTCTTCTACGCCACTCATGGTTGATAACACTTTGGCAATCCAAATGGCCAAGAAATCTAGTATTTCACGACCAAACCAAGCACGTAAACACCAAATATCATTTGATTCGGTAGTGTCAAATTGCTACATTGCCCAAATGTCAGAACAACCAACAAATATCCTAACAAAGGTACTTGGAAGAGAAAATATTCGAAAAATTCAGAGACATACTTGGTCTCACAATAACCCTTGCAGATTAGGGGGGCGTAATACTAGTGCACATAATCCTAGGTGTAGTATCAAATTTCTTAGGTGCAGTTGTTTGTCCTCGGGTGGAATCTGAACTATCTTATTGAAGATGAACTAAACAGTCACAGTTGTGGCTATTTATTGCACTTTCTCCTTGTTATTTGTTGGAATACAGATTTGGCTTGAACCAAATTCATCGTTAATTTTCAGTCCGTTCCTGGCTTCACATATTAGTCACCCTCCGTTGTAACATTATTTTCACTTCTCCAGCAAAGCCCTATTTCATAAAATTAGTCACTTGAACAACAAAGAAGAAAGATAAGATAATGCCAATGGGGTTTGGGTGGATCGGTTATGACGGACGGCTGGGTCCGGATCCACCCAAGTTCAAACCCCGTTGGGCGCTATCCCCTTACGAGGTGGTTATCGGTGGTGGTTGGTTGTCGCATCACCGGTGGTTGCAACTGGTGCTCTTCTCTGGCAGTGGCGGACCAAACTAGCAGTTGTTGGTGGCTAGGATGGTGGCTCGGCGGCTGATTTTGGTTGTGTTTGCATCGGTGAGTTGGTTTGGCAGCAGTTCTTCACGGCAGTGGTGGTATTAGCATCGTTGGCGGTGGAGTTTGGTTTCTCTTCTCCTTGCGGTGGTAGTCCTGGCTTGGCACGGTTGGTGGCCAGGATGGCAGTTCAGTGGCTCATCTTGGCTTGGCTTGCATCGTAGGATTTGTGTTGAAATTGTTATATCTGGTCTGTGGACATTGTTAAGGGAGGGGACCCAAGAACCCTCTGGTTCTAAGTTCCGGTCAAAAGCGTTAAACAATCAAAAAAAAAGAAAGATAAGATAAATATATTAAATGTCCAACGAATGACCACAAAAGTAGGTCAATGGGACTGCACCCAAACAAAGAAAAGACAAGAGTCCAGCCAAAGGACCAGAAGGTCCCCGAGGCCACAGAGAACATTGGACCCTCCTATGTTTATTGATCTAGAGTAGATATCAGTGCATGCACTTAAGAAAATTTTCAAAATCCCATGGATCTCACTATTTATTTTGATTGGTCAAAACACAAATATTTATCTATAACCAACACAAATATTTACAAATATTTACACAATTATAAGATGCACATAAATGAAGAGTTTCTAGTCAATACATAATGTACAACATACTTCATTCTTTTAGAATAAATGATTCATATGCAAGAGATCTTGTAGACCACAACTGCAAACGGTGATGGGGATAGGGTGGGGACTAGGGGAGTACAAAACTATATAAGTATAAAAGGTCAAGCATGTCCACTTGGATAATGATTGGTTGGCTCAATGCTCACTAAGTTTGCAGCCCCAATCATTGGAGTGATTTCATATGCAAATTCAAAATCCCCTAGATGTGGGAAAATTTACAAGAGAATTGACAACATTATCGCTGAAGTGAGATTTGTAACTCACTAAAAGGATCATTCTCGTGGATTCCTTCAAACAAGTCCAAGACATCATATAGAAGAAATGGGATCAAATTATTATCCCTTAAAAAGATGATGAAAGTTGAACTCAATTTGGAATGGTATGTGCAAATCTCTAGAAGATAGAAGAGTGCCATACAAGACAATCCAAAGATGGAGGAGTTGAGAAAACCCATATCAAAGATGTATTTTCTACATGCAAGGGTAAACCATAGAAGTTTCTACATTTTTAAGTTGCTCACTCAAATAGAATAGAGGAAAGGAATGCTTGGAAGAAGTGCCAAAATTTGTTTGCTTGCAGCTAGTTTGTGTCACAGGTCGCTAGTTCCTCAAACTAATTACAAGATTAACTCAACTTACATCTATAAGGTCTACAAGTTGAGAGGAGTTGTACATATTAATAGCATCCTTTATCTGCAAACTATTGGAGAATGCCATGGATCAACTGGATCAACAGCATGCACCGATGTTGAAAATGTGAAACACGGATTGCACAAAGGCAAAACTGAGTTAGCATACACTGCAAATTATGAATAACAAAAGAGATAATTGCAAAACATATAAATGGTTATAACTCAACACAATGCCATGAATTAGCTCAATAATCTAAGATGTACATATAAGATGAGGGAAGCGAAAAATACCACCTAGAATAGTGATGAGAACTCCCACTAACTTATACTGACAGTTACGTTGACTCCACAAGAGCTAACAACTAACTCCATAGGACTATCAAGCTAACTCCACCTGACTAGTAATAAAACTCTACATGACTAGTACAACTAAGTAAGCTAACTCAGCACATGTAGATATAACCCAAATGTAATAATTATCCTAATAAACAAATAAAGGGTTAAATAATAACACTAACACCTAACACCCTTGGTAAGCATGTACTTAGGTGGGCGTAGAAAATAAGTTGGGTCCCATCAAGAGGGCCTGATGAGGTACCCAAGTACAATAATTGGGAAAAAAAGAGGTACCATGGATGAGAAGAATCACCACAATGGTACCAAAAAAATAGTTAGAAAAAGAAAAAAATAGAGAGAGATAAAAATCTATGCTACATGGCATACCTGAAAAAGCATGACTAAAAAAAATCGTACTTTGTTGAAGAAGAAGTATAGTCTGCACTGTGGTCTGGATCCATTGCTCGATCATAAAAATTAAAATCAACTCACACTCTATGATACGACATAATAGCTCTGCATACTAGGAGATACTCAAAAATGGAGTCTCTGACATTGTAATTCAACAGTAATAGTTACCCTTTATAAGAATAAAAAAATCATAAACTTAATTGAAGGATACTGTCTATCGGTGATGTCAAAAGTGCAATAAATCACCAAACATAATTCAATCTATTTCTAGAATATGTGGTTCACTACCTACATAAGAGATAAAGGAACATGATACCCAAAGAAGTAGGATTAGCACCACACTATCCCATGTTTCTGAATGAGTAGAAGTGACACTTATACTATCTCGGTATGGGTACAGTACGTTGCCACGGAACCACTACTCAAACACTCGAGAATTTTACGTTGTGGGTACGTTCGTACCAAAATAGATCCCCACAAGTAGATATTATAAATCATATCCTAAAAAGTGTTAAAGAAAACAACAAGCTTATAGTCTCAAGTCTCAACAATCTATAAAATATTAGATAGCACAACTACAAGCTCAATACTGAATCAGAAAATAGCTCAAAACAAGGATTTCTTTGACTAAAATACAAGAGGAGACCACAAAACATTGAATCTATGGAGGAGCGACATCTGGTATTGAGATTTCACTAGTTATATTCCACTGTGATTGTTAAGGCCCAAGGAAAGGTTATTGTTTACAAGTTGTAGATCTGGTTGTATAGAGTTGGTTCTATTGGTAGCATATTGGTACAAGGGGCCCTTTAAATTCCTCCATAGCACACTAAAAGCTCCATAAATTCCAGTTCAGTAGAGCTCTTGGAACATGGTAGACAAGCATATGTGAGCTTTGTTTTTCATTTCAGAACTTTCATTGAGGAGGCTCTATATCTATGGTTTAAGGCCTGTGCATTTCATTGACTTCTCAAGTCTTGGTTTCCACAAGTCACAGAACTATGGATAAGTCCTTGGTCAAGAGCCATGAGGTATGGCAATGTAGCCTCTTGTCCTATAGCCATGGATCTTGTGATTATATTTTAGATTCGATAAAATAGATTTGTAGGGTGTGTACACCTAGTGTCAATAGGAACATGTGTGGAAGATAGAACATGCAATAACAAGCTTAATAGTGCTTAGGAGCATCAAAAGTTCCCATCAAGCTTCATAAATTGACTAAATTAAGGTAAGTGGGGTGTACCCATTAGTAGCTAGAAGTAGACTAGCCCCCAAAGGGTATGTAGAGTCAACGCAATATGAGGATGATGTCGTTGGCTAGCAATCTCTTTTGACCTTGTCGGAGCCTAGTGGCAATATTGAATTTCACACAAACTTGTCGTCAATGAGTTCAATGTCCAGTCAAGAGCCCTCAATTTTTCTTCTTGAATGATCTATTGCTCTTCCACAAATTTAACCGTGTGGGTACATCCCCATAGGGCCTAAGTACGTACCCAAATGCCCTGGGTACGTCCCGAGTCACGGATCTCATGTACTCATAATGTACAAAAGGCAAATATGGTTCACGTACCCACAGCGTACCCAAAGCGTACCAGTACCCAGTGCGTATTAGGCCTGGTACAAGGGGGTAATTCAGCATACCCAACAAATCTAGGACTTTGGGGCGCATTCAAAAATGTGTCTGTATAAGTGATTACAAGCACTTCCCCAATACTAACTATAGTTAGGTAGCTAGGCTTCACCAGAATAGCTCCCCTTAAGAGAGACTATAAACAGGCATAAAAGGTGTCGAAAATACAGATTACAAATAGGCTCAATGTGTGGGAAATGAAAAATGTTACACCTAATAAAGCAAAATATGGCTAAACTCAATTTTGAGCATGACAATGCAAAGTTATTAGAACAATTACTTTCCCATAGAAGTTGAGGCATGTTTTAGGATACATTTGCACTGTAGATTTTTTTGTAATGAATGCATTACATCACCGTAAAGTGATCAAATATCCTAGTCCCAATTGTAACCACTTGTTGGAATAGACACAAAATGTATATTACAATGGTTTATTTTGATGCAAAGTGGGGAATTGGAGCTTTTTCAAAAGAACATCAGGAATGACCCTGTCATCTTCGAAAAGTGAATGGTACAATTTTAACTAACTAAATAATTCCAGCTTTAATGCAGTTTCCTCGGGAAGAGTTGAGCTTGAACTTCAACAAGAGCTTTATCAAAATGCCAAATCCTTGTAAATAACCTGTTTTAAAAGTCAAATTGGAAATTGAAAGTAATGTCCACCTTGCTGAAGTGGGGTGACACTAGGGAGAGCATGATACATTATGGAGGTTATTTTTAGGGTTTGAATACCTCTGCCAGAAATTTCATACAATGGTTCATCCGAGTTTGGATTTTTTAGTGGTATGCTATATCTCAGAAGAATGCATGCAAAGGTGATTGCAAAATTGTCTTGAAGCTTGGATACACAGGGTGTGTAAATGGTGATTGCCATAGGGTGCATGAAATAGAGGTTGCAATAGCAATGCAAGAGGTTGCTTAATGGGCTATAGTGAGCACTTCAGAAGCTAGAAGCAGAAACATAGCATAAGACCAACTAACATTAACTTAGATCCATTTGTAGGGAGCTCATGTCAGGTCTTGGATGGCCCAAACTCTAGAGATCATCCAATGCAGTCTGATCCATGCGTACTTTAAGGCAAATGTTTCAGGACAAGAATACATAATAGGGTGCGTGAATGATCACTCAAACATCGTGGTAGTGGAGAAGAGGCCCAAAAAAAATGACGTTGAGCTCAGCCAAAAAAATGCGTCTGGGCATGTGATGTACAGACAACATTTCTTAAATCTATAGTAGGCAGCATTACCACATTTGGTACTCCATAAATTAGTGTGTTGTTACAAACCAAGGCTTAGATCCAAGCCTGTAAGGCCAAACCCATGGAGTCAAAGTCTCTAAGCACTTTTGCAAAATAAAGGGGGGCGCTTGAACATGATTTATAAGGCCATCAATTTTCTAGTAGAGACCGTTGCAATGGAATGCATGATCCTACTAGTGTGTTATCCCAGGCCTTCAAGCCCTCATGTGACCATACCGTATGACTAAGGGGCTAAGGATTTTTTTACCAATCCTACAACTTGTGACTATAACAAGGGATCAATTGAAATAATCTTGCAGAACAATAGAACCAAACAAGCTCAATACTCAGCATAGGCTCTGATACCATATTGGATAATTTCACAGAACAATTGGATTAAAGCATGCACCAATTTTGAAAATGTGAGACACATATTACACGAAGGAAAAAATGAGCAAGCATACACACTACAAATTATGAATAACAAATAATATTATTGCAAATACATGTAAATGGTTCATAACTCAACATAATACCATGAAATAACTCAATAATCAAGATGTACATATAGGAGGAGGGAAGTGCAACTACCACCTAGAATAATGGTGAAAATTCCCGCTAACTAATATTGGCAGTTAAGTTGACTCCACAAGACTAGCAACTAACTCCACAAGACTACTAAGTTAACTCCACATGACTAGTACACCTAAGCAAGCTAACTCAACAAGTGTACGGATAACCAAAGTGCAATAATTATCCTAATAAACAAATAAAATGATAAATAATAACCTACATAAGACAAACAAGGAAGTATCATCGTAAATGCAAGGAGCAATCGCACGTTGAGATTCGAATGTTAGTGACACTTCATGGGCTATTGATCACAAGCCTACACAAGTCATTGATCATAAGCCTACACGTGTCGTTGGGCCTAGATGGCGTTTGACTGGATGACAGAGGAGGAGAATGAAAGTGAAAGTGATCATGTTATAGTTGATGAGGCCCAAGCATTTAGATATACCTTGAGAAAGAGGAGCCTGCACATATCTTTCAAGAATCTTGTACTTTCGATTAGTTCCTAAAGAAGTTGTTGACTCTATATGTAGAGCATGACATCAAATTGTAATTGACAAATCTAATGTTCCACTGAAGTTTCATTTTCACTACTGAATCAGCCATATTTATTGGTTAATATTTAAATTCTATATGGAAGTTTTTTTTAAGGGTGGACTTTCTCCCCTTCCACTAGACTTTTGAAGGGGGAATTTCTTGTTAGAAACATCCATATTCCTAACCACTCAGAGGACCAGAAGTTCAGTGGTTAGAGTCCTAGCTGGTCCATGGAAATTTGACATGGTATAAGAACCAACTTAGGATTCCCAACCACAGAAATGTGACTTGAGGGTGGGAATTCAAAACAACCCACGTTCTGAACCATGTAGAGGGCTGGTAGCTCAGTGATAGAGCAGCCCGGTCGCCTATGGGAGATCCTAGGTTCAATTCCTAGCCAGTCAATGCAGATTTAACATGGTATAGAGCCAGACTAGCAGCCCTGAACACAGAAATATGGCTCTGTGGTTCAGATCATTTCTGCTCCGTGGAAATTTAACATTTCTAGGCATCCCCAAATCTCATTCAACACAATTATTAGGGAGATCTCCTAGCCAATCCTGATTCCCATCCCCCAGGATTTAGGGGTAATCTTGTAACATACCTCCTAATAATGATTATAATACGCACTACAAGTATGTTACATATGATGTAAGGTCATATCCTATTATCATGTACTTTCTGTATCTTTGTATTCTTAAGTACTCCGCACCATAATCATCTTTTGTGACATTGTTAAATTATACTCATGAATTACCCTTTTAAGGATTTTCCATGGATCAAAAACCCATGACAATTCCTCTACCCATCTCGGAAACTCAATCCCTCATCTCTATTTCTCCCATACTTGAATCTCAGGGAGACAAAACCTACTGTTGCCCTCTTCCATACTTGGTTAAATGCAAGAATCTGAACATGTTGATAATCATAAACTTACATGGCAAGGTATGTTTTTCTACCACAAAAAGCTGAGAATTGTAATGTCAAGCTAATCTAAGAACACATACTAGGAAATCCCTAGAATTAAGCATACTAACACTCTTCAGTAACTCCTTGGGAGTTTACAATGGTTGCGGACAACAAACAGTCATTGTTTTTTCATGGATACATTACTTTAGACCGATTATTTTACTAATGCTTACTAAATTCCTCGTTATTTTGATATTAATTGTATGTTAAGACTAGGTTAAAGACTCTATCAGTACTTCCTTTACAATTTTGGGTCACTCTAGAGTCTAGAGTACAAATGTATCTTTTATTTATTTCTTTTACTTGTCACTTTCTTCTGACAACAAAAACTAAATTACAAGTTCCTCTGGTAATCAGCAACAATTTGGAATGTACATCGTAAGAAATACAAAATATTGATCATTTCTTTCTTTACAATTCACTGCACATCTAAATCTATGGCAAATTAGACTGCTTGTGCAATATTGATAATAACAAGCATTTATCATTTTCAAGCTTCTTATTCAATCTAGACGGAGAGCATGTTAATCATAATTTTTATCAAATGGTAAAGATTTCTACCGAAGATTTAGTAAAATTCCAGATACAATCCCCTTTGCTATGATTTTTCAATATTTTTTATACCAGCAGAAAGTAGGTAAGGGTCATTCCTTGACTATCAATATATTGCAGTTATTGGCATAGGTAGAAACTGATAGAAGGATAGGATTGGAAGTCATCCAAACATTGTCATCAGAGAACTCGATTAGTTAGAACTTTCAACTCAAATGTTTGAATAGCTCTGGACTTTCACGCTCCTTTTATCTGAATAACCAGTTAGTCAACAATGGATTTTTTTTTCCTGCAAACAAATTTAAAGTGATCGTGACCAAGCCAGCAAAGATTACAGAAGAAATGCAGGAAGCTTGCCAAGATGTTATAGAGGCAGTCAGTAAGTATAAAGAATACCATAGAAAATGAAAGAAAGATTATATTAGTGTCCACAAGCAACAGATCCATGAGACTCGACAAGTACATTGAATTACAATAGAGAACTAAAAGGGGAAGAAGACCCTAGTTTAAGAAAAATAACTTAACCCTAATCACTAAATAAATACAATCATAACAAGAGGAGTAAACCAAAGCAGTGAAATCCCAAACCATAATGACTACGTACAAATACCCCTGTGAGGGAAGGACCTCTCAATGAAGCATGGAACTGATGATAATGAAAACGGAAGAGAAGAAGACCAGCGAGGTTACTTGTCTATAGCAAAGGCTCAGGCAAGGGGAACCAACAACATCATCATCTATCACCAAGAAAGGGTAATCCAGGATCTCATAATGCTCATAATGGAACATTCACAGCTACCAGCTACAGAAGTCAGGCTGGGCAATCCTAGAAGGAAGTTAAATTGTTAAGGTAGGATTGCAAGAGATGGCCACTATGTCAGGCCCTGCTATCAAGGGCATGTGCCATGGACAACGAGTTATTAGGGATTATGACTGTTCTTCAAGATTACAGAATCTTTCCTCATTATGCCTAAAGATTTTCTTTAAACAGAAAATCTGTTTCTGTAATCTCTGGTGATGCCAAATGACATAATTTTTTCTTGATTTTTTCCAGTTGGTTGGAGTCATTTTGATTTTAATGTTTCGCTACAATTTCAGTTTTGAATTGGTAAAACTACCAGCATCAGTCTGCAAGCTAAAGGTCTCTGATACATGAAAGACCATGTGCTGGAAATGTTTTTTTTTTGTGTTTTGGGAACAGCCGTAGAATCAGAAACTCACTACTTTAAAGTATTTTTGTATATATTCTTGGAATAAATACCTGGGAAACAAGATGCTGCAGTTGCCGCACAGCCTGAGGGGAACCATCCATAAAATGAAGTGCACCAGTTAACCCAACTCGTATATCAACTCTGTTCAGCTCTTGCTCTGTTAAATTTAGAACCTACAATTGACAATGCATTTTAAAATGATCTAAAATTTAGTTTACATTTTCAGTAATTCTAAAAACAAGAGAAAGAACCTAACCAGTTTGAAAGAAATGTAATAATTGTAGATCACTATCCATGTTTTGCAATTTTCAGCCCAGTTTGTGATCTAAATGGATCAGCTGTTGTACGGAAAATCAAAGTATGCTTCTAAACTAATCTTGAAAAAACAATTTCCTTTAGCTCCATAGAATAAAGTTAGTCAAGACAAAAAGCTACATGGTAGTTACTAGTTAAAAGGGCATTAATTGTATTTGTTTTTCCCTTGAGCGTTGAAAAAACGGTTCTGTATGTGCTTTAAAAGTCAAAATAAATGCAATTCTTAAAGAACAAACAGCAACTAAAAAATCTGTAGAAAACTTTATTCATAAGTAATGAAAAATAATTAAAATATTATGTAAATGATTTATCAAATTATCAGATATAAGGTTAAGGTAAAGGGAAAAGTCGTTTTTTAGGTCACCACCAAGCAAGACCCCGTCATAGAAGCCCGTGAGAAGATTATTTTCCCATTTACCTTATATATTGTTCAAATTTGTACCTCTTTAGGTTTCAAACCTTGACCAGACATTCATGTTTCTTAGGAGGGAGAGAACAAGAATGTGCAGATAACTTAGCACTAAGCAAATACAATACAAAAAAATATTGTTAGGAAATCCCCATAATCTATTAGTCACCTTGATTTTGAATTTGGGCAAGTGACACTCCGGGACGACGCTTGTGCCGACTTATTCATCCTCCGAGTTCGATCCTCAACCATTCAAGGACAGTGTTGCACAAGGACGCACACCCCCATCCCCAAGCCATCTCAGACATTCGGGACGTCCCCCCACGTCCCGGAAAATGCAAAAAATTAAGTGAACATCCCCTGAGTTCAAGGGACACATCCGGGATGTCCCGGGTGCTTTATAAATCAAGGGACGTCATGACGTCACCGGAACGTTTGAGGGGCGTCCTGGTGTCCCCTGCAGCCCGGCATTATTTTTTTATTTAAAAAATAATAATGTCTTCTTTTTACAATCTAAAAAATAAAAAAACTGATTATTGAGCTTCCATTTTGGTTATGTACTTATGAGTTATGAGTTATGGCATAATATTTAATAGCATATGTAGTTGTACTCTTCTCATGCTAATTAATGAAGACTTGCTTTTCATTGTCATATTCATATTGTCGATGTATCATTGTAGCTCTATCTAATATGAAGTATCAATGTATCTCGAATTCTCGGTTCTAATTTCTATGTTAATGTCAATGAATCAATATGAAACATTGTAATATGAACACTGAATATCAAATATAGCATTTTGGATCTTGGCTTATGCGATGAATAATTGGATTAATGGTTTCAATCTTCAAACTTCCGGTTTCAATCTTCAAACTTCCGGTTTAAAGTCTTAGTTTATTGAAGTATTCATGTTATATTTGTAATATATATAAATTTTATACATTTTTTAATAGCCATCCCCTCGCCGTCCCCAAAATTTGAAAAT
Source organism: Taxus chinensis (assembly GCA_019776745.2). Classification (NCBI taxonomy): domain Eukaryota; kingdom Viridiplantae; phylum Streptophyta; class Pinopsida; order Cupressales; family Taxaceae; genus Taxus; species Taxus chinensis. Next base: position 159,032,235 of record CM034149.1, read on the forward strand.
ATTTTGCCATACTGGAAGCCACATCTTGTTGTCTCACCATCCCAGAGTCTTAGGTAACTATGTCCAGGGTTTACTCCGAACGTGCGCTACCGATGCGGTCACGTTTTGGTTACTCGCTATCCCATTGTCCGGGGAATGCTCTAACGCATGGACAAGCATAGGGGGCATCCACCCCCTGCACCCGAAACATACCCCTGATAACTCCCATAAGTATTGTCACCGTTGAGTACCCAACAAGAGGGTTTGCCCTACCCAACTAGGCGTTGGCTCACCTTCTATCTCTACTAAAAGATAACAACTTTGTATCAGATAGATTTGGAGAGAATAAAGAAACGTGTTGCTTCAAACTTTGTGGATCTTTTTCTACAATGTGCATGGTCTAGGTAGCCAGTATGTACCCTGCAGGGCATGGGCATGGGTACGGTATGTACCCGGTACGTGGTACGATACGCCCTAGGTACGTCCAACAGTACCCGGGTACGTCTGGGTACTTCTCGGTATGATACGCCCTGGGTACGGCCAAGGTACGTCCAGACGTACCCGGATACTGCTGGCCATACCCAGGGCATGCCCAGCTGTACCCAAGGCGTACCCACCAGTGAAAACAACAATTTTTTAATTTTTTTTTAATTTTATTTATTTTAACTTTTTTGTAAAAAAAAAAAAATACTATTTTTGGGTGGTCAATAAAGGTCAATAGATGCGATTACATAAATGATTAAACTGTGATAAAACTTCATAGAAGTACCTAAAACAATGGCTGAAACTGCAATAGTTGAGATGTGTTTGGGTAAAGTAGGATCAAAAAACAAGTGGCAGCATCTCCACTAGCAAGTAAGACTAATGCAGGAATAATAAGAAAAACCCCAAAGGAATCTGAACTGCCAGATTTGAAGGGAGCTGGCAATAGCCAGAATTCCAGTCCAGTTATGTGATTTGTTATTATTTATGTTAATAATTGGACATTGTAACATTTGGAGTTTGAACAATGTACTTGTTCGAAGTTCAATCAATGAATATCATGACAAAATGCATTGAATTATTAATACGTTATTTGGCTATTTCACTTAATTATTAATTTGTTTACTCTATTCATGTACAAGGCTGAATTTTTGCTTATGTGGCTATATTTTTAATAGTTTATATGTATATTGTACTGCCGTACCCAAGTGCCGTACCCGGGCCCCCCAAAAATTTGCTGTATCAGCGTACCGGATCCCCGTAGCCGTACCCACACCGTACCCCTATACCAGCTACCTAGTGCATGGTACGCTATCTTGAGATGAAGAGGTTCATCATCAAGTAATTATACAATGCAACATGAATATCATTCACTTGTTCAACAGCGGAATGCTTGATCTTGTAATAACACTCGGAATAAGATATAATGTTTTCTAAAGCTTGATCAAAAGCATCTACATTTTTGTAGTTAGCAGTATGTTACTTTAATAAGATTTATTATTCAGCCGTCGGGACATTATCCAATTCTGTTATTGCTGCCGTTTTCTATTCCACTCTGCTAGTTTTGGTCCATGATGCTGCTCAGATTGGTGTTAGTTCTACAACAACCTAACCGGTTTACAAGTTGCTGAATCTAATAAAAGTGCTAATGCACAAGTGTTTCATGGTGTTGAAATGTTTGGTTCATATTAGAATTGTTTAAAATTTTGGCCTTGATGACAGGTAATACTTTGTAGTAAGTTTGATGCTATTTTGACTTAGCCCAAACTTGGGGCATAATCTGACATCTGTAAGCCTTCCATATAAATGTATATAACGAAGGAGAGAACTTTTTTGGGCTATTTGTTAATTAGTGTTCATGGTTCTATGTCTAAATGTTTTGGGCAATAGGGGTTTAGGTTAGTGACTTTCTTGTATCGGCACAATGCAATAGAGATTTAGGGTAGTTCTGTTCTATAAAGAATATGTTTTCTTATGCATTGATTTTCCTCGAGTGCAAAATGACACATTTTCTGGAGTGTGTCTCGATATCTTTCTGCACATCTAGTTCTAATATCATATCAGAACAGACAATGCCTGCCTTATGAGTGTGTGTAAAGAATACCCGCCATGTGAATGGGTGTGTGTAAAGGAGCTTAATGAAGAGCTTGTCAGGTGTTTCCCACGGCATGTGAAGAGTTGTGTAGCCAGGATAAAACAGTATACACATACCATATTGCAGCATCAAGAAACACAAAGTGATAGTGGTGTGCCGTGAAACAGTTTGGACAAACACCGGAATTCAAAAACAAAGCTCCTTGAGGAGCCAACAAAGCACTTTCACAAAATTAATAAATTTCTTTTACACTGTCAGCGAAGCTACAAATAGGTGACACCAAAAATACAATGGATCTTGTTTAAAGGAGACGGTGTGGCTGGAAGTGCAACAGTGGTCATGGTGAGTTGTTGGTGGTTCCACTTCCAACCAGTGGGCATTAGAGTTTTCTGTCACAACATTACTAGTAGGCCATGAGGAAAAGAAGAAACAATACAAAACCAAACATAGAAGGTGTTGTGGAGAGGAGAATGCAGCAAAGGAACATGGTCAGAGCACACCGCCAGATGGGTTTCATGAGGGCACCATGACAGAATGGCAACCAAAAATGGCAAGACATTGCAGATGAGTACCGGAAACTAAAAATGTGGTGGGGTGTCGCGCAAAGAAGCCACACAACTGACAATTGTAGTGTAGATTCTACTGACAATTGCACATAAGGTGCTAAGGACAAGACACCCACACAATAAGGACAGATCTCTACAGAGAAATCAATTGAGATGGTTGATTGGTACAGGCTTGGGGTCAAACAGGCACACAAAGCAACATCATGGGGCGTAGGCAAGAATGTGGCTTAGACCATGGGTGTAGTGCAAAGTTGCCATGGGATTTGAGCAAACTAAATGTTATGCCTGCATTGAGATCTTGGGAACTGCTAGTTTAAACTGTTTTCAACCAGTTACTCAATTTGTGGTCTTCCCTTCCAGTTGGACCATTGCATTGGGGTTTCTATTCATATTGCCTGTAACATTGGGGTTTCCCCCCATCAAGAACTGTTGTGTTGGAGTGTGTAATATCCCCGTCCCATTTGAAGACCTTTGGCCTATTTTGTCAACCCGACGGCCAAAGGAAAAATATAAGGGTGACTTAACTTATATTTAATTATTATAAAGTGTCATTAATAAAAATATATATATATATAGAGCACTTATAATAATTTATATGACTTAATAATTATTAAATCTAGGATGGAAAAAGCTCAAATATAAATTGTTATCCATCCTAGGTGAAAAGGTGACTTGCCTTAAAAAGGGGAATGGGAACATAGAAAGGATAAATGCCCATTTTACTATGTATTTCCCCTAGAAAAATGTGACTTGCATTAGGAGGGAAAAAGTTGTTAGGAAAAGCATTTAATATGGGAAAATATTAAATGCTTGCATAGGGAAAATCCTTGTGAACTAATTGGATGTTGTAGAGGTTGTTTTGGGTCTCTTCTTTCTTTATAAGGAGAAGTCGACTTGAGGGGAGGGTATCGCATAACCATTTGATATTTTCTTATTTGTCTCTTAAGCTTGTAGCTTTTGCATACACGCTTGGATTTTCTTTAGCTTGTGGAGTAAGATCCCACTGGGACCCTAGCTTCGGTGGTGAGAGATCCATTCCTAGCTAGTAGGGCACTCTTCGATGGTGAAAGAGCCACCCTAGTTTGTCATTATTGGAGTTGATTCAGGGATGATTTGTTTGGGAATTTAAGTAGGCTTGTTTTCTTAATTTTTGGAGCTGATTTGATGCCCTAAATGTGCTGAGCGACCTACTTTTTAGGGCAAAATTAGGGTTTTGTGTTTGCTGTGCAAAAACTAATTTTGGAATATTATTCTTCATATTTTTGTGGCCCAAGATCCAAAGTTTCAGCTCATTTGGACTTCTCTAGCAAAAGATATGAATTTTTGAAGTTATGTTGCAGACAGGGTTTTTAAATAATTTATTGCAGCCTTGTTTATATCTGAAATCTGCAATTTTATACATATTTGGGCTTTATAAATTAGTGGTACTAGATTTGAGTGGAATGATATAAATTTTGAGTTGATTGGTGTGGGTTTTCCACTTAACCCAAGTCGCATTTCTTTTATAAATTCAGATCTGTGTGATACTTGTTTGGTATTTTGTCTACAAGTTGCATTTAAAGTTGGGATTGCCTAAAATCCGTTTACGGTTAAAATAATGTCCACTGGGGGCATTACAGAGTGTAATGCATCAAAGACTGCTACGTGGGATTTTTTCAGTGTCCAAGACTGTCGTTATACTCCTTCAGAGCTGTTTTACCATTATTTTTTGTAGTACCAGTCAAGAACCAGCTTCAGATTGTCGCGCTGGGGAATCATGTACAGATGGGGTTATTGCGTTGGGGTTTATGTGACCAGCTGAGTCTAATTTGTGCAAATTGAAGTGGCTGTTGTGACCTTTATTTCCAGTTGTAACCTTACCTCAAGCTTCATTCAGATCGTGATCCCTATGGTCATTGTTTGTTGCTAATTGTTGCATGCAATTAATTTACAGTGGTTTACCCAAGTAAGAGTTGTCTTTTAGCCTAGTAATGCAAAATAAATCTAAGGATTTTATTGCAGCATTCTAATATTGTTTAGATTGCTTCATTATCAGAATTTTGCATGCTTTCATCTCAATACAATGAGGGTTTCAGTGAAGTTTCAATTAGGTTTTCAATATCAATATTGCATGTGGGATATTTTAGTATTTGTTTGATTTCCAGTATTGAAAAGGAATCACAGAAAGCTTTAGAGTTGATAAATTATCCAAAAAGGGACATTACAAAAAGTAAACAGAGGTAGTATATGGACATATATGAATCATTTATAAGGAGTGATTAAACTCTATTTTACTGAATGTGTGATTTGTTGGGCTGCATTTTGTTATCTAACCCTAGATGCAAGGTAGGAGTCATGAAGGGAACTCTACCCTCCACCAAGCCTCCTTCCCATCACCGGTTATCTTTATTGATTAATTTGTTAGAAGTCGTGTATGGAGATAGTTGTGTATGTGACGGAAGACATGTCTTATGATTTTGTGCAGACCATGAGATGATAGTTTCCAATAAGCTACAAAAACTTTGGCCAAAGTAATGTAGTTGTTGGATACATTGGCTGATCACTTACCCCTTGTTCTATATGTAGTTAGAAATGATTAGACGGTATGGGTATTGGAATCTTGTGATTGACTTTCATATGGATGTGAGTAGATATCTACACATGATGCTCTTTTTACTATTATCTTTGATAGTTCAATGTTTTTATCGGCTTCCTTCATTGAAGAGCAGAGCCACCACCTGATTAGTGAGGTGAAGGAGGTTCCTTCAAGGTCTGTGGTAGAGGTAAATTGCTCCAATGATGCCCTCCCACCTTACAACTGAACCTATGAAACATACACGAAGACTTCATCTTGACGATTGTTTATATGATTGAGTTATGAGGTAAGTTTGTTGCCTTAGTCGTACTATTTTGATGTACATTGACTCGTGTACTTATTATTGTAAAAATAGTGCCATCTGTACTTACTTGGAAGGAGTTATGCTTTGGACATACCTGTACTACTTTTGTAATCACTGCATATGTGAATTGATGTTAATCTGAAATAATGATAATGGTTATTTATCGAATTTGCATTCTCTTGTGATTCATTGTATTTAATCACGTACCTTTAAAAAAAAAAATTTGAGAAGTGTCGTGGATAGTTTTTTTTTTTAAATTATTGCACTTTTTGGGATATAGCAGCTAGTTCATTACACCTATGACTCCGAGACAACAGAACAATGGGATGCATGGACAGGGTTTCCAAGATGGCAAAAATTTCACAAAACTTGGGGACAGTGGGGGGATGGTTATTAAATAAATATATAAAATTTATATAAATTACAAATATAACATAAATAAACTAAGACTTAAAGTTGAAAGCATGAAGGCTAAAACCATTAATCAAAATAGTTATCACTTCATATTTCATATGGATTCATTGAAATTAACATAGAATCAAGATGCATTAATAGTGATACAATAATACATCAAAAATATGAATAAACATGCAAATCGCAGCCTCCAAATTGAACCCTCAAAGCTTTTTGATGCATTTTAGGGATTGGGATGTAGAACAATAGTTTAACTTAGGTTAGGTTAGGTGCTTTTTAATTTTGCGAGTTTTTTTTAAGTAGAAAAGAAACAGGCCACAGCAGATGTCGGTACATCCCCGAGACATCCCTCAAGCATCCTTGTGACATCACAGCATCCCCTGTAGTATCCCCACTATCCGCAAGTTCCAAGAAGTCCCCCAATGTCAAGGAACGTCCCCAAGATGTTCCCTCTATTTTTTGTTTTGGCCAAAATGTGGGGGGATGTTTCATCTCCGTCCCCAAGCACTCAAAATGTCTCATACGTTGGACACAACTTGGAGATGGGGAGGGATGCCCCCGCGTAACACTGGTTGTCACCCTTCGATGCAAGTCCCTAGTAGGAGCCCCTGGAGACTCAAGGTTGATCCCATCTTTCTCTCAACAAATAACAAATGTTCGTGGTAGTAAGTACCCAATGGATAGTGTTGCTTCACACACTGAGGGGGGTTCGTCAGTGAGGCGTTGCTCATCTTTGCACAACACTAGTACTAACATTCCCCAACACACTATCTCCCAACAACAGGAATCAACTCCTCTTGACATCATCAATCTGCCACTTGGCATTGTGGATCTTCTCAATCACTTCCCGGATCGAGGGAGATAGGCACACAATACCAGTTTCTTCATCGCCATGGAGGAGTATTTTCAGCCTTGAATGTTGGGAGGGATTCTAGCGGGAGTGTTTTACTTCCTCCTAAGACTACCCAACTTCGCCCCCTCAACCTAGACACTCTTTAATGGGTATTATCAGATCTTGCATTGGTACTTTCACAGTGATAGATGATGACACATATGATTCCTTTGTCCCAAGCATGGCCAGAGATGTTTGATGGGACGACCATCCAATCTTTCTAACTTTCATCACTCCTTGCTCTTTGGGGGTTCTTGCTCCCCCTACACAGCTACCTTAATGGCATGGGTGGGGGCATTACTACTTTCGATTTACCCTTCATTTATTTTCATTGCTTTCGCTCTTTTTGTTTAGTTAGTCTTTCTTAGGGTCCTTTTACCCTAGCACGTGCTCTTGTAATTGGATGTATTCTCAAGTCCCATTGACCTACTTTTGGTCATTCAAGGACATTAATATAATTTCTTTCTTTCTTTCTACTTTGTCTCTCTCACATTTAGGCATTTATTTTGTCAGAAAATTATTATGATAAAAAATTCTATTATTCAAACTCAATGAAAAAAATTGACTTTGTCGGTTGGTGAGCTTGAACCGAACTTTGTCCTTGCTGAACATGAACTCAAACTTGAACCTTGTAACTTAAAAACACACTAACAATTTATTTATTTCAAATTTTCAATTATGCAAATAAATTTGTCAACATTAATTAAGTACAAAACCATCCTCTATATAAACATAAATAGGACAAAAGCCAAATTTAACCTCAACTCGGACCAGCTTTACTCTAACTGGGACTAAGTCGTCTAAGATATTGGCATACAATGAATTGTCTACATTACGATAATGATTTGCATAAATATAAAGAAAACTTAGGGAAAAGAATGAAATCCCAAGTCTGATATGAAAACATGGTATACACCAACAATTTCAAAGTGTGCAGGTGTCATTTGGTGAGCTTTAAAAAAAGTATGTGTATAGGCATCGAGGGGAGGATGGTAAAAAATTTATCATGTGTAAAATTTTGGAATGGCAATCCACCATGTCCTACTGCTGCTCAAGAAACCTCACACAGACACAAGGTGGAAATGTAGTAGTATAACAGTTAAAACACAACTGCATGAGAATCCACTTATTCTCCAATTGCAGAGTTGCATGGATACAGTTACAGATGTGGATATGGATAGTATCAGATAAGGGCATGGCTCGTTTTTAAGGCCCCACAATATGGATACGATTGGATATGGCATATATTTAATATGCAAAATATTATAATAATCTAAATTATAAATTTAAAATATATTAGTAGTAATTATCAAGTTTAAAGTATAAACAAATTTATATAATAAATTAAAATTGCATGCAAACCACACACACCCAACCCACGAGAAAGGTAGGAAATTGGGTATTCAGTGGATTAAAAAATAAAAATTACAGGTTGTGTAGACCAACAAAAAATAGAAATGAGAGAAAAGATGCAGACTAGGCCAAAGGAAACAGATCAAAAGAATTGAGCATTGAGTACATCTAATGTGAAAGTTCAAGTGAAAGAGTGAATCAACACTCTCACCTCTATGTCCTCACTAGTTGCTGCTAAAATCCATTATAGAAAGTCATTTACATCTTTTTAGCCTTTTGCAAGGGGTTTTTGTTTTTTTTTTTTAACTTTAATATTAGATACGTTTATAGTTGCCCTGCATACCATATCCGGATGCATCTAATACAACCCAGTTATGGATTTGTATCTAGATACAGTTGGGTACGGTATCTCAGTTGTATTTGAGATTGTTGTACCCATATCCGTATCCCTATCCATGCAAGTCTGCAAATGGACATGGTTGCAGGTTATGGTACAGGCACCCTAGCAGTGAGAGTGTTGTAACCTACAACCCTGTTCATTTGCAAAGTTGCATGGATAGGGATACGGATGTGGATACAGATACAATATCAGATACGATATGAGATATAGATACAGCTGAATATGGCATATATATGTATAACATTTCAAATATAACAAATAATTTAGATTATAAATTTAAAAAGAATTATTAATTTTAAATTATAAACAAATTTATACATTAGATAAAAAAATGCACGCAAATTACACACTCCCAACCCATAGAAAAGGTCGGAGTTGGGTATTCAATGGATTAACAAAAAATTACAGTTGTTTAGGCCAACAGGAAAAGACAAAATGAAAGAAAAGAAGCAGTGTAGACCAAAGGAAACAGATCAAAAGAATTGCAGATTGAGCAGAGCCAATGTGAAAGGTTGTAAGTAAAAGAGCGAATCAACACTCTCACCGCCATGTCCTCAATTGTTGCTGCTAAAATGCACTATAGAAGGTCACTTGCAAATTTTTAGCATCTTTATAACCTTTTGAAGGATTTTTTAGAGTAATTTTTTTAACTTTTAAATCACATACAGCTATAGTTAGCCTGCATACCATATCCGATTGTATCTTATATGCCCCAGTTACGGGTTCACCTCTAAATATAGTTGAGTACAGTATTTGATCCATATCCGATTCATAGCATACTTGTATCTGTATCTGGCACATGGATATACACGTCCTAGCAATAGGGGTGTTGTATACTGCAACCATCTCCCTTTCACTTCTTTGAATATACAAATCCTTATAAAGGCAAAAGAGCTTGGTTTGTAACTAAAAAACTAATCAAGCTAAAAATAGAAAGATCAATCTAGTTGACTGAGTCTGATTAGAGAGTGTGACACCTAGTTGTTGCTCACTAGGATTGTATAGGACACCTCACTAGGAAGTTGACACCTAACTAAAACATCAAGATGGATGAATGGCTTGATTTACGATATTAATTTAAGGCAACAATAAAAAAAAATTAATGTGCCTCTCATCAAATGGGACACATTCAGTCTACTCAGGAAATGGTGGGGGGGGCGGGGGGGGGGGGGATTGGGATTCAAGATTAATTGAAGAATGAAACATGCCCTTAGCGCAAAACTAGTTTGGAGAATTTACTTCAAGGAAAATGCTCTTTGGAGCGTAATTCTTAGAAGCAAATACCTACACACTTTGGTGCCTGCACAGATTTTCAAATTTCAAGAGCTCCTACAAGGATCTCATATCTAGAATTCAATGACTAAAGCCATCTCTATCCTAACATCAAATGCTTGGATGGATCGTTAGGAAAGGTTACTAGGTTGATTTTTGGACTGAGAGATGAATATGCCCTCAGCTGCTTAACAATATCAGTCAATTTGATAGTCTTCAAGTTTGGTGCTGCCTCAGAATTAGACATAAAGTGGCCGATTACTTCAACTCGGAAAGGAATGGTTGGACTGATCTTCAAGTCCCCCCATCTATCGGTTGTTGCAAGGAACCGTACGGTCCTTCTCCCACATCTTCACTTCTCTGATAAGCATGACAAGCTGGTTTGGATGGGATCTAAATCTGGAGCTTACAACATTAGAGATGGGTACAAAGTCATCATGGCTTTGGAAACTCTAGTATCGGACCCTTTTCCAACCAAAGAGGCTTGCAACAAGTTTGGGCTCCCTAACGTCAATGCTTTCCTTTGGCTTGCTTCTTGGGACAAAATTTTGGCACAATCAAACTTGAGAAAGGAGGTTTTCAAGGGCCTTCTTGTTGTCAGTTGTGTACGAACAATGAGGACATTGATCACTTGTTGATCCATTGCCCTTTCGCCACAGATGTTTGGTCCTTTTTCTTATCAAAATTCAATTTCTCTTTGGTACTCCCTAGGACCCCAAAGAGTTCTTTTTTTGCTTGGAACTTTGCCTGGAAATGTCTTCTAATGGAAAGTTGGAACTTCATTCCAGCCTTCATCTGCCGGAATGCTTGGTTGGAAAGAAACAGATGAATCTTCAAAGATAAGCAACAAGATTCAAACTTCATTTTGGAGGCTATTTCAAAATATGCAAAATAACTCATCAATGTTTGACCCATAAAAGATGCGGAAATTATACCTGAGGACACAATACTGTGGCAAACTGGAAAGGTTGTCTTCAAAGCATCCTTCATAATTGGGTCAGCAGTAAGAGAAGAATTGTCAAAAGCACCTTTTGGGTACACCTTCAAGAACTTGCCGTAGAGCTGAATTTTGATGGGGCTGCCAAAAGTAATCCGGGTTGGGCCAGTTCGTGGGTGATTTTTAGAGACAAAAAGGTCACCCCTCTACAAGCATTGTATGAGGCCCTTAGCAAAACCTTTAATAACTTTGCAGAAGCTAAGGTGTTGTGGAAAGGTCTTTAGCTTGCAAAAGGTAGAAACCAATGGAATCTGGTGGTCGAAGGAAATTCTAGATTAGTCATCGATGATTTGAAAATATAATCAAGCAGACACGGGCAATATGCTTCTATTATTGATGACCCAACTGGCAAATTGGTTCACTTCACTGTCAATTGTCTGCATAAGAAGAAATAAAAACAAAACAGATCATTTAACCAACCTAACTCTAGGTCTTAATCAATCACATAGTATAACTATGTACTTATTGACACCTCTCCCCCTTAATAACTTAAAATCAAAAAGCAGTGGTAGGCCACACGTGAGAGAGCTTTTATAACCACTATTATTCCCCTGTATTGGCCATTCTTGCATCCAATGGGTGTGAAGGTAGGTATGAAGACTCCTCTCAAGTATGCATTCCACCCTTTTCCATTTATTTGTTTATCAGTTTTAGTCACTTTAGCCCTCCTCTGTTTGGCTCTTCGAGGGCGGATTTGCTGTTTGAAAGCTTTAGTTAGATTGGGTTGGGTTGGTATTGTTCCTCTTTGTTATGTTTTCAAGAGCTTAGAAAATTAGGTTGGTTTTGTTTTTCTTTGCCCTAGTTATATTCGTCTAGTATCTATGATAATGTTGAGATTAGGGATTGGTGATGTTCAATTTACTACTCTTATCCCTGATTTTGACCTCTTTAGGGCCATATTTCATGGCAGTTTTGTAAATTGGCTATGGTCGTTTAGGCCAAGTGCAAATTGTGTAAGGAATGGCAACAGGGGTTCTCTTGTCTACTCTAGCTATCTCTGGTCATCTTAGCCCTAATTTTGGCTTCCATCTTCTCAAATTTCGTAAGGCTAGAACTACATACTTCTTGCTTTGGGGTCAGAATCGTTTGACGTTTGGGGAATTATAACTCAGTTGTGACCTTCGTTCGCTTGTATCCTTCTTGCTTTCTTGGTGAGCTTGCATACTCTCCAATAGTCAATGGCTTTTACAAATTGATTGTACAAGCTACTCGGTGCTTTACAATGGAAGCAAAGAAATCTATTCCAAGGGGTAATGGCTCCTCTTCTGCCATAAGCCCATGGCTGCTAAAATAGTCAGCCCTGGTTATACTTGTCTAGTATCTATGATAATGTTAGGATTAGGGATTGGCAATGTTCTATTTGCTACACTTTGCCCTAATTTCAGCCTCTTTTGGACCATGCTTCATGGTGGTTTTGTAAATTGGTTATGGTCATTTGGTCTAAGTGTAAATTGTGTGAGGAATGGCAATTAAGGGTTGTCTTGTCTACTTTGGCTATCTTTGATTGCCTTAGCCCTAATTTTGGCTTCTATCCTCTAGAACTTTAAGTGGTTGGAACAACTGCATACTTCTTGCTTTGGGGTCAGAATGGTCTAAGATGATTGTGGAATTGTAACTCGGCTATGTCCTTCATTTACTTATATACTTCATGTTTTGTTGGTGAGCTTGTGTATTCCCCAATGATCGGTGTCATTCACAAATTGCTTATCCACGCTACTTGGTGCCTATAATGGAAGCAAAGAAGTTTGCTCCAAGCAAAAAGGGCTCCTCTTCTCCCATAAGCTCGCGGTTCAACAAGGGTTAAATCTCTTTAGAAACATCATCAAGGAGAAGAACAAGTATATTGTGCATAAGTACTCCATCAAGGATGTGCACTCCTCATTCATGGGTTTGGTCGAGGATCTCAAGCTTTGGAAGCTGGTAAATAATGCCATCCTTCTAGACAAATCAACAAGAATGCCCGCTCAACAGACAATGGATTTTTGGAGGGCAGCACTTTTTTAGGGTATCAAAGATGAGAAGTTGCTAGAATCGGCAGCAAGGAATCTTTTACTCGCTCAACTTTCGGCCACACTAGAAGAGGGGGCATACGTTGATAAATTCGTGCAAGCCATGGAAGATCATAGGCAGTGGTTAAGGAGGCTTGACACCCTCAAGGTGGCAAAACTTATCGCGGTGCAAACAGTTATTTTTGGGCTAGCAACACCCTTGTTATCCATGAGGATGTGGAGTGGTTAGGATTCAGCCTTCCATGTAGATAGGACCAAATATGGACATTGCTAAAAAGGATGGTTGCGGAAGATGTCACTCAGGGGAAGAAAATTGATGCCAACTGTTCTAAACTATGCATCAACCCATCTTTTTTCACTTCTTCTCAGCTTGCAGAGACTTTAAGCGCTTTTGTCCAGGAAGATGGGGAGAGGCAGCATGCACCCACTGTCGTGTTTTCTAATTTTCGTGGTGATGATAATGAATAGTCAGTCTAGGTAGTTGTTGTCCTATTTTTTGTTATGCCGGTAAGCATCCTACGATAAACAATTAATTTATGGGGGGTGGGGGGGGCTGTGGTGTTTGTGGATAAACAAATAATTTACGACCTTAATTTTGACGTCCATTTGACCCTCATGATGCAGTTTTTCTTTTAGCTTAGATAAGGCAATTGAAAAATTGTGATATCTTGGCTCTTGGCATATTGTGGATTATGGAGACCCCCTTTTTTCCTAAAAGATTTTTTTTCAACATAGTAGTGTCGCCAAATTGAGGCTATCTATCACCGATCAACAAGAAACTTGCGAAGAAAGTGATGGATTCAAATGGATATCCATCAGTGTTTTTCGAATAGATTTATTTAAGATATTTGTACAAGTTTCTATAGCTCAAAGAGCCTTCATAGTATAATGGCAGCAATCTTTATGTGCAAACTTTCTTGATTAATTCAAGGTTTTTTGGCAAATATATTATTATAATAGGGACTACGTATAAATATATATACACACATGTATATACATATATGTGTATATGTGTATATACATATATAGTAATATACATGTCTCTTTCTTGACCCTGTCAAAAAAATTAAGGTCCGAACTCAGGAAACAGAAACTAACCTAAGTAAATATTATGAAGCATATTTTTCATACACTAACATCCCCATTAAGATTAACTTAGGTAAGAAATAAAAAACTACCAATCAAGTTATGCACCAACACCCCGACCTACCCCTCTCCCCTTAAATGCAACTTGGAGAAAGAGTGCACCAACAGTTAGGCCGCATTAGGTACACATTTGCAATATTGAGAACTGATGAAAAAGTGAATGCCTTTATTGATGCCACTCTATCTACCGAAATACGTGGATGTCAATCTATTGTAACTGCAAGCCAAGAAAGAAATGGTGTTGAATACGGGCATCACTCTAAAATCCAAGTGCTCCATAAGAAGCAGTCAACCTGTCCATAAAAGCACTGCCCAAGTGGTTCAAATCCACAACTCGAATACAAAAGGACTGACATGTGTTAAGGCTACCAGAAATTGCTCCACACAAGAAGATGGACGCTCTATCAAAGAGTCAAAACTACAAAAGAAGTGAAACATAGAAACAAGGAAACAATATCTCCATGATCAAGGGTGCAAGTGGTACATACTACAAATCCACTACTCACAAGTATCATGAAAGCACTCACCAAGCTATCAAAGGGCACAGATGAGCTGATGCATCACTCAAAGTGCCAAGGGAGCACTCACAATATCCCTTGTAATGTTGAACTTGGGAGATTTATGAACCAGATTGAGGACAAGGTTTAAGGAATTTAACACAACTCGCAAATTAGAACTCCAAGAAAGACGGTCTTGGCTCCACACCACAATGGGACTCCATGCACAAGTCGGCTAATCCACCACTTAGACGAAAATGATCACTTGTGCAAAATAGAGAAATCACTAGCAAGCATTCATCAAACCAAATCAAAACACACTCCAAAAAAATGCATGGGTGGTCTAATTATGTGAAGGACAAATACTTCGCACACACCATCAGTAAACAAGGTGCTCAAGTGCATACAAGGTACAAAGGTACAAACTCTCAAAATGGGTCCCAACAAACAATGTGCCTGATGAGGTACCCAGAACAATTGAGGAATCATTGTTTCATCATTGGCTAAAGCCATAGAAAGTGCAAAATAAATTATAACATTAAAATGTAGACCAAAAAAATCCAAATTAAGCCCGAACTAAAATATTTTAAACCTGTTGTAAATGACTTTAAATTAGAAAAGTAACTGCACTACTGGGTTTCTCTCAAAAAAAATACACAGTTTCAACCAAGCCTGTATAAGCAAGATAAAACACTGCTATTTTATGTTTTGGGTTGAATATTTCCAACATAATAGCAGAAATCAAAAAATTAAAATTAACCTTTTGAGCGCCTTGAAATGTAATTTCTAACCCCAAAAAAATTTAAAAACCATCAAGAAATGAAAGAGAATTGTCAAAAATATTGACTGTGGGTATAAGTTGTTTTATTCCTAAATACGCTAGACTGCACGGAAACGCCCTGGGGGTCCTCGTACCAGCGTAGAAACATACCGAGTACTGGTACGAGGACTGGTACGCTCTGGGTATGGCTGGAAACGTTTCCACAGACGCAGGGTATGCTACGGGTAACCGTACCCATAGCATACCCTGCCTCTGTGGAAACGTTTCCAGCCGTACCCAGAGCCTCTACACGTCGTTTTTAAAAGACAACTCAAAAAAACTTTTAAAATATGCAAAAAAATTTAATTTTAAAGTTGAAACTTGAATGTATTATGTTATTTACTATCATGTTTTGAACATTATGAATCAATACAAACTCAAGTCTCAATTCTCAAATTATAATTTATAGACATATATATTTCAAAATGGAGTCAAATTCCATTAAAGACGTTTAACTGTAGACTGCACTGTTTGTAATGTCCCTCTTTTTCTTGGTCGAAGACCTTTGGCCCATTTAGTCTACCCGACGGCCAAAGGAGGCGATTAAGGGTGACTTAAGTCATAAAATTATTATAAAGTGCCGATTTAAAAATAATTATTATAAAGCACTTATAATAATATTATTATGACTTAATAAAGTGTCTTTTAAATGGCCAAAGTGATTTTATTTCACTCTAGGCCAAAAGTGCGACTTGACATGGGGGGCCAAATTAGACATTAGGAAAGTAATAAAATATTATTTAATGTTTATTTGCCCAAGGAGAAAAGTGCGATTGGGTATGGGCATGCTTTTAGGGTATTTTGGTACTCTTTTCTCATTGGAAGGTTGAAAAGTGATTTTGTATTATTTTTCCTATAAAAAGGAGAGGGGCGGCTTGGGCAGATCACCATGTAATCATTTTATCACTTCTGAATCTGATCTTAAGCCAGGTGCTTTTGTATTAAAGTATTCTAAGGACGAAAACCCTTAGTATATTGCCTCTAGAGGACGAAAACCCTCTTAGAGATTAGGAGGAATTTCTACATAGGATTTTCCACAGAGCTTGCAAAGGATTTCTAGTTATTCCCAGCAGTTGATATGGAGTTTTGCAATAAAGAATTGAAGACCAGTGTTGCAGCAGTGTTGTACTGATTTTCTATAATGGAGCGACCCATCTTTGACTGCCATGTTATGTTTTGAAGTCATTCCAAGGTCTGTACTTTGCTGCTATCTGTTGCATTAATTTTTACAGCTCAAGAGAAGGCTCTTTCACTATTTTGGGTGAATTTATATTGCTGTTTCAGCCTCTTTAATCTGCAGCATTCTGAGTTGTCTTTCTAAGTCGATTTATGCCCATAAAATCTGATTTCATCCTTTAATGGTTTGCTAAAATCATAAGATCGGTTTAATCTAGCAAATATGTTTATTGGTCGCTGTTTTTCAAAGCTTTATCCAACACCATGAGTCGCCATTGCTAGAAATCACCTGAAGGAGTTATATTTATTACTGCACAGTCCTCAAATCAGTTTGGGTTCAGTTTTAAACTAGATTCTTTTCAAAACCCTAGTCGCACTTCTTCACATAAATTCAGATCTGTATTAGTGTGATTGCCATAATAGCCATAAATCAGCTTTTGGGTGTTTTTAATTGATTTAAATTGTTGGAGAACAAGAGAGATCCATTTGGGGATCTTTCACTGTTTGTATACATATTTATATACATATATTTATATATATATATATATATATATATGATTGCACTGTTTTCTCTGAGCGAAAATGAAATTAACTTTTTATGGCAATGACTGCAGGTTCTTGTGATGGCGAGGCTGTGCTTCCCTCGCAGCCTTGATCACCCCTAGACTGCAGCAACTACTTGCACTTACTGTTTCTCTACAGTTAAACGTCTTTAATGGAATTTGACTCCATTTTGAATTATAATTTATATACATATTTATATATTTATATACATATATATATAACGTACCCAAAAGCGTACCATACCCGAGATTTTTTTTAAAATTCCGTTTCAGCATACCGAAACCATGCCCATATCCGTACCCGTATCCGTGCAGTCTAGCAAATACGTATTCCTTCTGATTTTTCCCTGGCTTATTCACAGATCTGATCAAACATTTGGATGGATGAACTAATATTTCTAATGAAACAAATATCTTCAAAATCCATTGAATAAAAAATTCAAAAATTACTAAAATAATTTTGATTATGCACAAAACCTGCTTTTGTTTTTCAAGAGGAACACTACAACAACATTAACACTTCTGGCAGCAAAAAAACTTGAAGAATGGGGTAGAAATTTTGGAAGGAGAAGGGCTGCACTCCGCTCTGATACCATGTGAATTTCGCAATGGAAATCCACCAAGACCTCGTGCTCCTCAAGAACCCTCACACGGACTTATGGTGGAAATGTAGCAGCATAACAGTAAAACCACGACTACAAAAGTCCATTTTGCTTCTTTAATATACAAAGCCTTATAAAAGAAAATAAAGATTGGCTTCCAGTTCTAGCTGATGACTAACAAACCAATCAAGCTAAAATATAAAGCTTCCTCTATTTGACTCATCCAACTAGAGAGAGTATGACACATAACTGTCACTCAATAGGACTGTACATGAGACCTCACTAGCAGGTTGACACCTAACCGTCACTCGGTAGGAGTGTACAAGGCACCTCACTAAGAGGTTGACACCTAACTGAAAGACCAAGATATTGCATGGAGAGCTTGATTTACAATATTTATACAATGCACCAATAATAAATTAATGTGCAAAGCTAGGAAATAGAAACTAGTCTAAGTAAATCTTATGAACTGTATTTTCATGCAATGTGAACACTGTGTCGAAGAGCAGGGTTGAGGCATTAGCAGTGGTGTCATGGATGATAAGGTGATAGTTAGGATAAAAAGGATGGAAAGTAATACTTAGGGGTTTTGTTGGGTCAGGGGTAGGACTATTACTATGAATAACACTAAAATTCAAATGAACAAGTATCTCTGTGTGGACTAAGAGCTTAGTAATTAATGTCGTGTTAAAGTGGTGTGATTAATCACTGTAATTAATTGTCACGGTTGGATGGCTTCTCTAAGGCAAGCATGGTTACCACTAGGCTTACCAGGTGCAAGTTCACCTCTGTGAGTAGTTATGTCATGGGATGTATGTTGTTTAACTGCAAGATAATAGATTAGCCAGATAGATTGCCACTTCGTTCTTGGGGTGTCTTAAGTGTCTGATAATAACCTCCTAGAAATTCTATAGTTGACTTGTATTGTACAGCATAAATGCCCCATTTTTCAATGACAAGGGGTGTGTAGACTAGTTCCCAAGCCCCAGACTTGCCTCGCTTCTCAATTTTTTTGAATCTAGTTGTTTATCATTTAAGAGTCTCCCTCAACATAGAGATGGAGAATGTTATTCTCTGCAGCTAACTGGATTCATCAACTTGAAACTAACAGCAAGGAATAGTTGTTTGTTTGTATCCTATATTTTTAGGAAGCTTATTATTGCCAATCCCTTTGCATATTTGATACTTCCTCAGTTCCAGTTGTATCGGAGTTCCCGTTTGTTGCCCCATCAAAATTTAACTTGTAATAGCCAGATAGAAGTGGGTCTCACTTAACTTTTCCCACACCCTTGAAGCAACAAATTCTGTAGTGGAATGGTAGAATCCATTTTTTGCATACTTGAAGATTTTCCATACTCAATGAGCATTATTTGCTTGTTGAGTTTGAGATGTATATAAGTGATATGGTGTTTAGGTGGGCCTATATTATATACAAGCTAGAGCCGGAATGGAGTTACCTCTAACCTCAAAAATTATGTGGTCCTTTCATTCCATTATAAGCCAAATGACTAAACCAGGAGCAAGCCTTTGTTGTATCTGAATTACTTCCATTGTCGATTGCAGCTTTGACGAGCAAAGAATGGTTTTGTTCAGGCAAACATACTTTGGAGTTATACTACTATAGCAACAGCCAATTATTAGGATCTTGTCTCTTAAAGTGCAATTACAATGTTAAAGAATGACTGAAGATCAAAATGTCACTGTGCATATCAGAAAATAGAAAGAAATTAGAAGTTGACTTGATGGCTTTGGTATGCAATTTTTTGTTGAGGATTTTGTTAAAATTAACTTCAGTAGTCTTCCCGTCTAATTACTTTTTTTTGACATTGTTGATAGTTCGAACGAATTAAAACTTAAATGAGTGTCATTTTTTGTTGAAATAACATAAAATACTCCAAAATAAATATTTAAACCCTAGATACATGGCACTTGTTGCCACAGGTAAAAAACATATAGAGAAGGTGGAATGTACATTACCTGAGGCAAGATTTTATACAAGCGAATTTGGCTTGCCATGCAAAGGATCATAGGAATACAAGAACAATAGCACTACCAAACAATACTCTAGGTTTAAGATATGATGAATACAATGACTTCAAAGATAATGCCTTCAAGTTCATAGCTCTTTCAAATCCTCATTGCTCGTGGTGGTGGATAGTGCTTTCCAACACATGACAAGTTATAAAAGTCTATGTATAAAGATGCAGTATATGAAAATGTTATTCTTGAAAATGATGATGCGCTTGCAATTAAGGGATGGGTGATTTGTTCATAACTCTTCATAATGGCTACGAAATTACAATTTGTGTTTTTTTCTATGTTGTTCAACTTACAAGGAATCAACTTTCTCTCAATCAAATAGACAAGGATACAAATTTGATTGCTATGGTGACAGATGTACCATAACAAATGTCAGGAACAGCTACTCTTGGAGGCATGGTTGTGAACACATTACAAGCTCCTCATCAAAGTCTCATTGTGACATAGCTATTGTCTTGCGGCAAAACATAAGGGTGCGATGCAAATCTGTTTGAGGGCTCTATGAGAACAGTTAATGAAAAGATGCTTGAAAAGAACAAAGAAATTGTCAAGTTACAAGGCACTAATAAAAAATTAAGTTCAAATAAAGAATTTCATGTTGAAGCAACCATGTCATCTAACTCATCGTGAGGTATTTCAAAGATCAAAGAACCTTGTGTGCATTGTTTTAAAACAAATCATATTTCTGAAAAAACGTTAGTGTGGTTGTGACAAAACATATTACAATTCCAACAAGGGTTCTTTGAATCCCAAGGATGATAGCCATAATATTTCGTTCATTGAAAAGACTCTTCTTTAATTGAAAGGATGATAAAAAGTGTTCTTTGAATCCCAAGGATGATAGCCATAATATTTCCTTCATTGAAAAGACTCTTAAGGAATCGTTTCGGTATATAGTCTATTTTGGGCATATGATTCCTCATTGATAGAATTTTTGCCACCACTATAGCTCATGACGACTATTAAAAATTCAAACAAGCGTGGCGCCAATTTCTTGCCATCAAATCCAAATATCCCAATGAAGATGTGAAAGCAGCTCAAGACAAAGCTGATCATAAATAGCCGAACTTCAAAGATGTGAACTATCTTCTTTGAAGCATGTAAATTGTGCCATTGTGATCTGTAAAATCAATATGATGATGAGATTATGTAGCTACTTTTTGTCATGTCTTCCCTAATAGAACATAGGGAGTGTGTTGGAATATTGAAGTCTATTTTTGGTAATTGCCTAGTTAGTGTGTCAGTAGGCATAAGTGCCCATGGGTTTACTCCTACCTAGTTTGGGCAATAGTGACTTAGATAAGTAGTTTTTTCAGGACAGCACAATGGTCCATTGAGCAAGAATATGTTATGAATGTGCCCTGCTGTATTATTTTTTCTCAAGCGCTTAAACATAAATCTTTCAAAGTGTTTCTCGTTATTTTTTATTTGTACCCGATTTTGATACACCACGTGGGAAGATTCTAGCACAGATATGAATGAAAAAAGGGCTGACTCATACGTCTAAAATGTAAGTTTTGCAATGCAGCTACCAATGACATCCTTCTGCTCTGCTGCTATACTACAACTATTGGGTCAAATTTTATGAAGGGAAGCATAATCTTCCTTCAAAGTGACAAAACATTTTTCACATTAGTAGTAGTTACTTGCTAGACATGTGCATCCATTTCAGTCTGACGGCTTAAAGGCTATTTGGGAAATGGCTACAACATTTATTTGCAAGAGATGTTTTGCCCACAATCAAGTGTGCTTTGCGTCTGAAGCAACAATTGAAAGGAGAAGTGTAGGATTACTCTAGGTGCACATTTGGAGACAACACAGAACTTCAGAAGGTGTGTCAGGGGAACCAAACGTGAAGTGCCGAAGAAGAAGCTTGAATGCGCCTCGTGTGCCGGAAGTGTTGATCAAGTAACAGAAGCCCTAAAATTCTTATCGTGCCACAAACCCAAAAGTTTTGAATTTTTTGAATTTTGGTTCCTAAATGTAGGCCTCATTACAAGGATCAACTGTGTCTAAAGCTTCACAGTCTCAAACTGAACATTTTTTTGTAAAACCAAAATGCACATTTGCAGCAGTTCCGGAAGTGCCTCAACTATGTGCCTAACTCAAAAGCATGTTAGGTGCACATTTAAAGTAGTGGTGCAAGTGCCTCAAATACATGCCTCAATTATAAGCCAACCTCCAAAGTGTGCTTTGAGTGCCTCCTTTACTTTCTTCAACTTGTAGCACGTTGGGCACATGAGGCGCACTCAACTGACCTTGGAACTTCTCGGGGAATCTTAGATCTGCACTTTTAGCACTTATAGAGAGGGTGCACTTTGCTTTCTCCTCAACACTTCCAAATGAGCCTCTAGGGCACACTTTAAGCACTTCACATTTTCCTTCTCACTAGCGTGCATCATGCTCCTACTTCTGCATTGACTCGCCAAGTGTGTTTTTTGCTTTAGGCGGCCAAGTGTACCCCAATGTCCTTTCTCACACTTCTACAAGGAAACAAAAACAAATTATTTGCACTATATCCTAGGTGCAACAAGCATGCTTCAACTTCCTTCCTCACACTTCCAAATACAATGAAAAGGTGCACTTTTGGCACTTTCTTCTCCAAGCGCACCAAGCACACCCCCCTTTCTGCTTCAGCACTTCCACACGCCCTCTAGAAATGGGCTCTGTTACTTTAAGGCCAAAACTCAACTTTTAATGCACGATCCTTTGGGCAAACATTGGTATTTTTTTGGGATCTACATGTTGAACTCAAATTTTGGAAATTTTGACAATTTGAAAAAATTGGGTACAACATGTCCAAGGGCACAACAACAACCATTAAATAGTGAAATTTATCAGAAATAGCACCAACTGAAGAACAATATCCACATGTTGGAGAGTAAATTCCCTTATATGATTATATCCTCTCCAAAATAACCCTTATGGGTGTCCTACATTCACCAGAAGACTGACTACTGGACAGTAAATTTTTTTTCCCATGTACAATCTCACTTGTGGTCCATTTTCAACTTTTAGATCTGTTAGTAGGGCATTATTTGTAGTGTACAATGGGTATATCTTCTTCTATGTAAGAGCTACGCCATAAGGTGGAAGGCAGCATGACCTTGCTTCATATGTTACAATTCAGAAACTATGTCTGCTCCATGTAGAACATACATATGCTTTCAACTGCACTTATGAGTTGATATAAACTTTATTTACTTAACAGAAAACAAGAAGACAGATTAGAAAACAAGATTCCAGTGAAAATCACAACTATACCTTTAAATGCAGTGTCAACCTTCCATCATTTGAATCCGTTAGGTGGTAAGCTTCAACATAGCATGGATCGCTACTTCCAGAGAGAGTGCATGCAGAAGGAGGTGCCTTCAAGAGAGGTGATTTAATCCCCTTTGTCAAAAGGAGAGTCAATTCACTAGGTGTTGGCCTCCAAAGCTCTTGAATCGCTGTACGGACCAAGCCTTCTACTTTCCTATCTTGTGCTGTAGTAGTTTCAGAATATTGAACTGTAAGCTTGTGGTGGCTAAATGGATAGTCTCCTCTAGCTGCAGGAATACCTGCCCATCTATTAAAGAAGAGATTGGTCAAACATATGCATATAACCCTTGGAATGGCAATGAAGAAAAATGTCATTCAGAAAGAGTGTTCCAATCAGAGATGTAGAGCCAAACTCAGATGCAAATTGTGATTACTATTTAGATGGGTACCATTCCCAAAATTATTTCAGCTAAGCAAAGATTCAGATAACACAGAAGATGACAATTACCAACCGAATTGCAGCATTAGATAAAAATAAAACAGTGCACAAGCTAACCAGTAGTTAAGGATCCAGAAACAAGCCATAAACCTTGTGTATTCAAAAAATGCACTTCCACAAACATTTCATGTCGCCTAGTTACTAATATAAACTCCAGAAAGAAAAGGACATACAAGAAGCTCAATGAACAAAAAAATGATTTGATAGTGCAACGAATTATGTTGGTGATAAATGATAAATCCTCAAAATTATTATGTATGCTGAAGTTGATGAAATTATCAAATGAACATATGCACACTATTATGGACATGAGTGCATACAGTAAAAATAAATTGCATCATCCCATCACCAATAGAGCTATCAACTTTTTTATCTAAACGATTTTACATATCGACCCTATTGTCTTGCAAAAGCATTCTTTTTAAATATTATTAAACCATATCACCCGCTCTCTTCATGATTTTAAATATAGTTTAATACCATAACGGATTTTGCATGTCCCCGTTCCTGAAATGCAATTTTACAAATAAATAATGTAACTAAATCAATCCCTAGTGTGATCAACATCTTTGGTCAAATTCCTTAAATTGAATTCATTAATTAAGGTATTGTGTTGCACAAGTTAATGCAAATACAAAATACGGAGATGCAACTTATGAAACTGCCAATATGTTGCATCACAGAATCCCTTATTCAGCTATCTAAATATTGTTCAAAACATTTAAAATAATGCCCCATGTATCTAACAAAAGTACTCCTAGAAGGCAATTGCTTCAATTCTGAATGTCACGCTATTTTCAAGGTTGTGAACATAATTTTATTCATGAAGCATTACCAATTCTAAAGTTTCACATCCGTCATTCGAACCCATTCACATTTTTTAATGCTTCAAGTGCTTGTTCTATTTTGTAAGCAA
The DNA here is from genome assembly GCA_019776745.2 of Taxus chinensis. Taxonomy (NCBI): domain Eukaryota; kingdom Viridiplantae; phylum Streptophyta; class Pinopsida; order Cupressales; family Taxaceae; genus Taxus; species Taxus chinensis. The sequence goes on from CM034149.1 coordinate 159,056,593, forward strand.
AACATAAGAAAATAGTATAAGCTAGGTATGTAAATCCTCAAGTATACTTGAAGATGTTAGTCCACACAAGGTAGTGTCTGTCCTGATAGGAGAGAAACTAGAATCAATGAGGAGAATACAGACGGAATCACTGACTAGAGTATCTATGCAACATAACCTAAAAGGCTGAAGAGAACTGGAAAAATTATGACATGGAGTAAAACTAGAAGAATATAAAGTGATTATTATGTGCATTCAAAAGCCAATTGTGATTATTAGGTATGAGAGTGTTGAATACATTTCACATAGGGTATCATAAAATGTTAACATTTTAGATGCTAATTATTCAATTTATTATTAATAATTATCTATCTTTTCTACTGCTACATTACAATAAGGGGATTAGCCGCGTAGTTGTAAACTACCAAATAAGTCTTAGAGAGAACATACAAATACAGAATATGGAAAGCCATTAAGCTTCGAACAGTTTAACTAAATTTTGTGTCTCAAAATCCGTTATAGGAAATCCCAAACATTATAAGTAACATCTGCTACCCCCCTCCCCACCCCGCTGCCCCCCATAATGCTGCAGTTCTGCATATCAACAAGCGAAGAATTCTCTCTTGAATCCAACATGATTGCAAAAGTTTTGACAATTTAAGTCTTTGAATTTAAATGAGCTTACTATTTCTTCTTTAATTGACATGTAACGAACCACAAGCACATCCTGAAGGCCAAGCACATGAAATTATTTTCTTGTGAGCATGATTTTCAATTTTTCTCTGAAGAAGGTCATGCAATCCCTATACACTAACTCCATAATGGACTCTTAAATCTGCCTTACTTGATCAAGCACGCCAACAAACCACATAGAAAATATCTGGTTATAGGTGCTCATCTTCATCTTCTAGTGTCTGTTTTTTTCTGTTTACTCTTTAAATTCAATAGATTCCCAATGTAGATACAAAACATTATGCCTATTTGTTCCTCTGTATAGCTGCATGTAATTATCCAGTGAAAATGCATGCTTATCCATGATCATCCTTGTAGATAATTAATTAAGCTAACTCCAAAATAAAACAAGAACACATACAAAAGCTAAACATATCTTCTGCACACCTTTCCACTGGATGAGTCGTGATGTACTTTATCATCTGCAATATAAGGCGGCATTGATGTTTGTTCACAGAATCTGCTAAATTGCTGCTACGGAAATCTTCCAATTCCTTGTTCAGAAGTTGAGCTGCTCTTGGATATCTTGACCCCAAATGTTGTGCGCATAGAAGAACAGCTTGAACATCTTGAAGCCTATTTGTAGCTGTCGGAGCTGAAGAATCTACAGTGAACAATACTTTGTGCATATTTGAAATGATAATATTTAAAGGATCTTCAGGATCATCCGCGAGCAATGGATCCAGACCATCTACGTCAAAATGTTCTGCCAGGGCCCAGATCAAGCGTGCACATATTCTCGGAGTATTTACCTACCAGTGTTCAAAAGGAATATTATTAACATGCAAAATAGGAATTTAAAAGTATCTAAAAACAGAATCACCCTAGTCTGGGTTTAGATTTAATTCTTTCATAATCACAAAGACTCGCCTAATCAAAGATCTCTCATAACTCCAAAATGTAGAAAACCAAATAACTGGAAATGATTAGAAATTCATAAAAAACCAGTGAGACAACCAAATTATTAAATAACAGGCAACTAGAAGTCAATATGAAAGGAACAAAGAAGCAGCCGACCAAGTGGAAGAAACACGCAAAAAGCATTCCTGAGAAAACAAAATAACATGACGAATATTCATAGTGCATCCTCTCAATATCTAACGAAACACTGCTACAAGTCTACTTACTAAGACTCGCTCTTGTGAAGTGATTGCCCACATCATCAAAAATAGATCAATGTGACTCAAAAAGCATGTCTACAGCAAATTTTGTATTGACTGCTCTTGCAAAAAAAACAATTGCTGCTAGTTAAATTGACCAGTTGAAGTTTAAACTTCTAACACAATGAGCAGATATAATTATCTCGTACAATCAAAACCAAGCTAATATAAGATCTAAAACAGCGACAACAAAAAAAAATGGTGCATTCTCATCAAGAAGATGCATGAAAGCTCTCGGTAACAACTATCAAGTAATTGCAGATATAAGCATATAACCAATTGATTTATAGTAAAATGCTTTGCAAAGAAGTAAACAATGCATACTAATAAAGGGATTGCAAGAAATGTCCTGAGCCATACTAGTAAAGGGATTGCAAGAAATGGCCTATCTATGTGCTCCATCTACAAAGTCTACAAGAGAATTGAGATACCTCAGATAAGTCCTTGACAAGCAACTGTTGCAAAGCACGCAAACGTGTTTCATTCAGTATTTGATCCTGTGAAGCTCCATCCTTGACCTTCTTAACACCTCCCCTGGTATCATAGATATGGCACAACCTAACAAGTAACTTCAAATAACAGTCCATTGCATATGTTCTTCCTTCACAGTCCCATTTAACGCAAGGCCTACAAACTTCCACAACCTCCAATGCAGTTTCTGTCCAGTTCATGGCCCCATAACCTGTACCATAAGCCAATGCGCCAATTACTCGGCTTTCTGTGCCAGAATTTTTCAGTGTAGGAAGAGGAAGGGACAGCTGGAAACAGCTTTCAACAAGAGAAGCCACCAACTCTTCTCGAAACAAACTATTGCTTGTGACACTGTTTAGGTCCTCTTTAATCCTTTGATCTTCAAAAAGTGAAGTAATATCAGTTCCAGTATGCGGCTTTTGCCCTCTGCGTGCACTCTCCTTGGCGAAAAGATCAACACAAAGAGCTGTTCGACAAATGCAAGCAAGAGCATGCATTCGATCTGATTCTGCTCTTAAATTTCTCACCATTAGAAGCAATCTCCTAAAAAGAGAAACCTGCATAAAAAATAGAGTTTTATCTTATTGTTACTGCAATAATTGAAAATAATGAATCAATTTCAGGCTTTAGATTTTGAAGCAAGCATATGCACGGGAATATCCAAGAGGAGGCATAGCAATGCAAATGCCTATTCTCTTACCATTTCAGCCAGATATATCACCTTTTCAAACATGTCAAGAAAACATAACAGTCTTCCAATGGAACTGTGATATAAGCCAATTATTTCATCTTTTCACAGAGGTAAAAGAAACAGTCAAAAAGAAAGGATAAGCCCACAAGAGATCTATAAGGCTCTGGGAGACAAAGAAGGATTCATTACATAATTAGATCCAGAAGGAATTATGTCTATGACAGCATACAGAACTGTAAATGATTGGATTCGGCCAACAGGCTGTGGATTGTAATAATCTATATAACAGTTTAATATTGGGTCATTTGAGCTGTTAGGAAGAAGAGAAAAGAGAAGGAATAGAACAAACAGACATACACAAGTTCATCAGTTGAAGAAGGAGAACAGCCGTAGCAAGCAAAGACCCCACAAAGGATAGGAGGATTTGTTTATCATCTTGGAAGCATAGAATGATAATATCTGATTGTTTGTTGATGTGGTGGTAAGGCAAGCAAGGAGTATATAGGCACCAAACTACGGGATTAGAACTTGGAATGAAATATTTCTGAATTTGAGTTCCCACCAAAAGAGACTAATTTTTGTCCCAATCATCAAACCCGGTTGCACAATTGATATCATTGCCATCAGAATCAACAGGACAGATTTACTCATTGACAATAACAAAAAAAATAACTATCCTTAGCTAGAACATGATTTCTTTGACAGAAATATGGTTAGGTTGTGTGTAATTATGCATTTTGAATTCCAGGATTGTTACTGTATTAGATCTGTCGACACGTGCAGCCAATGAAATTTTTATTCTTGTCACGATATATAAAATTGCAAATCGAATGCACGTCTGCAATTGAAAAATCAATACAACAGATTTAATCGATAGCGGATTTACTAGAAAATGCTTTTTATGGCAGAAATGTGGTTAGGTTGTGTTTAATTGTGCATTTTGAATTCCAGGGTTGTTAATGTATCAAATCTGTGGACACCTGCAGGTGTCAAAATTTCAGTTCCTATCACACGATATAAAATTGCAAATCCAATGCATGTCTGCAAAAATATAAATCAATAATATGCATCGATCTGCTCAATTTCATTAAAAACCAGGTACGGCTGGAGGAAGCATCCGAGACAATGTCAAAGCAACAATTGGAGGAGATATGGTTGGAATATACACTTGACTGCTTCTCTCTGAAATGAAGGCTTTAGAGGGGCCAAAACAGTGCCAATAGTGGGATTAAGTAAGAGAGACAATTTAGAGACCATTTATAGTTATGGCAACAACTGGCCTATCATGGAAAAATGTGGTGCCACATTATAGCATTAACTTATGTCAAGGCAGCATAAGGCTTAACTTTCGAACATGAACATAGAGCTGTGTCAGAGATGGAAGTGACAGCGAATATGAAAAACTGAATTAGGACTACCAGACGTTCCATTGTATCCCCTACCATACGTTAGATTCCATGCAAGTGTAGTGCACTCCTGACAATGAGATTGTGGCTCAAAAAATGGCAGGTGGACCAGCTTAATCACTTTCTCTGTGTTTTTGGAATATTTTTAGCTATCATGTTTTTGGTGCATGTACTGCTGGCCATCTGGCAAGTTCAGACCTGCTCGGCCATTTTTGTATTTAGTTTTTACCAAGTATTATTATGTCACAGTCCTGTCAAGATTTGATTTTACAATTTTATGGCTTTATCTGTAATATGCAACTAAGGCGTGTGGACTCCAATCTCTGAAAAGTTGTTTCTATGTAATATTGAAATATTCATGAGTATAACATAATCTTAGGCTTCTTTAGTGATCAAAGAAAAGTAGTAATGACAAATAACTGCCTCGAACAAGCACTGAAAACAAAAATTTGCTACCAGTTAAAACAAATTAAATTCCTTACATTCAACAAACCTGCATATGGATGTCCAGCAACTGCAGATTTGTAGCCACGGCCCTCACAATGCTCTCCCGAGCTGCAGAAAACTCCAGTCGATCCCAAAGTGTAAGTATTGCTGTAATTGACCCAAATGCCCACTCTGGCTTCCCTCCTGGAACATCTGCCAATGAAAGCAAGTTGATCCCAACCTCAAAAACCAGAGGCGGATCCAATGAATTCAGAAATGGCACAAGGTGTGAAACAACATCCGAAACCCCGACCATCGTCTCTGCATTATCAAACTCAGAAGGACCCCTAGGGTTCCCATCATTGGCCCTACGGTTCCCAGAAAGCTTCTGCAGATCCTTAATAACCCCAGATGCTATGATCTTTGTGGCATAAACCAGAGGATATACCGTACCCCTAAAGCTCTCAATAGGCAGCACCAAAGACCTGGCCATAAGCAAACTCCGTCTGTTCCACACTAAATTAGCCATGGCGATAACCCAATTTGACCTGATTGCCAGAGAATTTTCGCTCGGAATGAGCTTATCCCCTGTGATTAGAGAAAACTTTAGCAGCTAATATTCACCTATTGGCTAATTTTGTCAATTTTTCCCCAAAAGCATTAACTATTCAGAAATGAAGATTCACAATTTTAAGCATTCATGCTGCGTGCACATTAGAAAAGGTTTCTCGATCAAAGAGCGTTGGAATTTTTCAAACTACCAGAATTTCCAAAAATTCCAATGCAGTTTAATCCAGAAACGTTTTAACGATGATGATTGACCCCCAATTCATATAAAGGCAAAGTAAAATAGTATTTGTTAATTTGCCATTTTTTTAAACAAAACAAATAAAATATTTTGCCGAAGCTCTTCTGCTAAGCTTGTTATCAAGAACAGTTTCGCTATTGCGAAACTTTTCGTTATAAAATATAAAATCTGAAGAGAATAACAAATCAAAACTATAGGTTCTGATGAATTATTATGAAGAACAAAAATTCACGAACACATCTAAACTTCTAAAAATGTGTGCTTCCTTAAAAATTCCCCTACCTGCCAAACGGCTCATTCTCTTGGAACTGAATTCCTGAAAAAGTCTCCCAATGGATTCGAAGGCGACCTTGGAGACCGCATCAGAAGAGTCCAACATATTGTTGCCAATTTGCTTCCACCATGAGCTTACTTTGTCGAGTAAATTTACATTATTTTCGCACAGCGTTACAAGATCGTCTCGGGCGAGAATCGAGCCTAAGGTTTCTGTAATGGCGTACCGAAGATTGTCGCTTTCTGAGACGAGGCAGTTGGTGATCTCTTTGCTGCAGTCTGTGATAAGCTTGCCCAGCCTGTAGGAGGGGATTGCAGACAGAAAGGAGACCCCGGCGGCTGTCACGTCGGGGTCCGGGAAATCGAAGTCGTTTTTTATGCCTTTGCATACCGTTTCCCATTGATCTGCGGTTAACCGCGTGCAGCGGATGAGATCGAAAGCGAGTTTTTTGCAGACAGCGGATGAAGGGGACGCGATGATTTCATCGCAGGCGCATTTTGAAACGGACGATATGTCCTTACCAGCTGCGGAATGTTGTAGGGCTTGCAGGAGGGCTCCTGCCTGGCGTAGGGCATCGTTGGAGCGGAGATCCGTCTGGATCTGCGCAAATACGGCGTCCATTGTCGTCTGTTGACGAGAGTCGAGCGAAAATTAATCGTTCTGGCATTCGAAATTATGGCCCCAGAGTCATATTTTGCGAGTTCGGTAGCAGTTGGATTCGAACCTGCGCCGCAGCGCTGGAACGGGTTTTTATGTTTGCGTTTGAACTTTTCGGGGGAATTCAGATCTGTAAATTGGAGATGGGTGGTCATATGCGTTGGCACAATGCAGCATAGAAATTTGATTCTTTTGGACTGGTGTGGTTATATGAAATGAAATGAAATATTTTAATGAGTCCACAAGACTGCAGAGTTTAATGACGTCCACGAGATTGAAAGTCTTTTATTATGGATCTTGATTAGGGAACTTGTTGTTTTGTTTAAGTTCTGTGGTATACACATAGTGTGTATACCATGTGTATACCACAAAAAAAATTGTGATTTGAGCTCACGACCTCTCACATATTAGCGCATAGGCCTACCAATCCACCTAGCACCTACCACATGCCACCATTTCATTTCATCTGTATTTATTTTGATAATTCCCGAAATGTGTGTATACCACAACTGGTGGGGCCCGCCTAAGCATGTATGGATGGGGCATGTACGGGGGCATATAACGCACACGCGTTATTCTGTCGCCAGGATAGCCTCAGCCTGTAAATTGAAGACGGGTGGTCATATGTGTTGGCACAATGTGGCATAGAAATTTGATTCTTTTGGACTTGGTGTGGTTATATGAAATGAAATGAAAGATTTTAATAACATCCACAAGATCAAGCAGTTTATGGGACCAAGAGCAGCAAGAGTATTCCATGTTAACACAATCATCTAACACAAGTGGTTGCCTTATTATTCTTGTTAAATTTCTAGTCCTTTCTTGATTTGAAGTCTTCTACTATGGATCTTGACTAGGAAACTTATTGTTTTGTTTAATCTTGCTTCCTCAAACAAGTCGGTCAAGTTGTCGATCTATAGGTTGTCTTTGTACTTGATACAAATTTCATTGTATGTTGCACACTCTATGATGTAATGTCATTCTATCTCCACTACTCCCTTATCACAAAATGAACGTGTTCTTGTTTCCCATGCCTCCTTAGGCATTGACCACTTGTTGATTTCATATCTAAGATGGTGTGCGCTGGTCCTTAACTGTGTTATCAACATCTTCGCTTTCTAATCAAATTATGCCCCCATGTATGTCTTTTCTTCGTGGCCCCGCAAGGGGTTAAATTCTTTGATGTAATATGCTTTCTTCCATCCTATTTGTTTTGTCCACATGGCTACCGTGGATTTCTCTCCCACATACTTTTTAATTTCTTCCTTAGTGTTTGAACATTCTTGTATGTTGATGTCTCATTTACTCATCCATTTGTTGTTTTGTTTCATCCATGTGTTTTTATTTCTATTTAGCTTTTCATCTATCACCATTTTGGGCCATCAGTGATCCTCTGCACCTTGCGTCTTGTTTAAATAACTTAATGTCTAAGTCATTATTGATGCTTCCAGCGGAAAAGTTCTTGTTTCAGCTAATAGGATTTTGTATGGAACTGAAGCTTTAACTTTTGGGTTGTTTGTGATTAAATGTTTTTGGATTCTCTCTATCTATCTTTAGTTTAGGTCGGACACATTGTTGCCCCAAACTTCACATCCATATAAGACCATTAGCATGACGAGTAGGCCAAATAAATTTCTCTTAGTTTTCTAGTCCCATAGTTATGCATCCCTACACCTATTTTGTAGCGAGTATAAGGCTTTCCATCCCGCTTGAATTCTTTTGGTCCTGCAGGTCTCCCAACTTAGCTTGTTGTGAAGGTCAATCCCAAGATACTTGTATTCATCCACTATTTCCAATGGTTTTCCTTCGAAAAGGAAATCAATTTGTTTCTTTTTTTAGTAGAGAAAAGATCATGATTTTGGTTTTGCTAGTGTTTACTTGCATTCCCACTTCTCGGCAAAAGATCTTTAGAGCCCTCAAATGCTCTTTGAAGCTATGAGTTGTTTTTGCAATTAGGATAAGGTCATCTACATATAGAAGTGACTTTACAACATAGTTCGCTATATGAATGTCCCCTCCACCAGCCTTGTATATCCACTCCTCTGGTTTATCAATGTATAATCCAAATAAGGTGGGAGACAAGGGGCATCCTTGTTTGATGCCTATGTCACTTTCAAAGCAGTCTGACATTCATTTACTTGTTTTGATTTTGGCCTTAACTTGTTCATATATTCTATGCACTACCACTCTATACTCATTTGGGACTCCAAGCCCCTCCATCCTACTCCAACTTTTACTTCTAGGAACCATGTCAAATGCTTCTTTGAAGTCAACAAAGCAACAAAAAGCTTATTCTCCCTGAGTATCCCAAACTTTTTCAATCAAGTGTTTAAGAGTGGTGCAATGGTCGATAATGAAGTGCTTTGGCCTGAACCCTGCTTGTCCTTTTTCCCTCATTTTCTACCCAGTTACTGATTCTACACTCTATCATGCTACTAAATAACTTTCCAAGAAGCGGATTGACCATGATAGTTTTGTAATTAAACGGATTATTGATATCCCTACTTTTATAGAGGGGGATAACGACACTAGTCATCTAGTCTGTTGGAATGCCTTCCTGAATGATACAATTGAATATGTTTTTGATGTGTAGTGTGAGGGTTTCTAATCTGCACTTTAGATATTCATGTTGCAGACCATCTATGTCTTGTGCCTTACCCCTGCTAGTCTTTTTATGCCTCGAGTAATGTCCTTCATAGAAAAAAGCTTTGGTGGTGTATTGTTGATGGGAGGTTTCTCTTTATCTTGAACTCGCTCATAGAGTACTTTTTCATATTATAACCATTGAGTGTCTGTAATATTGTTCTCTGTTTGCTTTCTTTTTTGTTTGTAGTTCCCTCCAAAAGCCTTTGGGGTTATGTTTTCCAAGCAAAATTAATTATTTTTGTCTTGTTTTCATATAGCTTTCTTTTTTGAATGTATGATTCTTGCATAAGCCTTTTTGTTTTCTTTGGTCATCCCAAGTCTTCTCGAAGTCCTCTTTGTTGCCTTACATTCTTCATCATACCAGGGATTAGCTGAAAAACTATTGGTGTTGTAGACACTAGTTTTCGACACCCTTAGGTGATCTACCTACACAGCTCATATCCATATTTTTATCACTATATCTAAGTCCTAAGTCATATTCTACTCCCGTAATATCCATTTACTCCCATAAATATTCACTCACCCCCTCCTAAACCCCCTAAACCCATTTTAGCCTAGTAAGGCTAAACCCTCATAACCTTCCTAACACACTCTTACCCATCTATTCTCACCCCTAAACATAAAACTCACTCATTTGGAAGTGGTTTCACCCACTTTTCCCTGATCGCCAACAACTCCCAAAAATGTCAGTGATTTTATATAAACTAGCCAAATTCCTTAAATGGGGATTCCTACACATTATATCGACACTATGTCATTATGGGGATTGAAATGATAACACTCATGACATCTTAGCAACCTATGGAGTCACACCAAGCCCTTGGAGAGCCCACACCGTCGTAAGGTCTCTCTGTAACATTCATCATCTACAGTTTGCATCATAGGCAAGGTATTGTCTCCTTGTTACATCCCATTTTATCTACGCATCATTTTTAGCAACAATTTGATCATTCAATCACATGTTCAAAATACAAATATGTATTTTATTCGAATTTAGTTAATTACATAATAATCTCCAGCGATTCCCTTGAATCTCCAATGAATATTCTAAATCGCCAGTGGTTCCTGCTTCTAAAGCCTTTCAGTCGCATTTCACATGTTTTTAATCCATTTTATAATTTGTTTTTTGCTAATTTCTATGTTTCAAGTGTCCTCTTTTTGTAGATGACCGTTCCAAGCGAGGGGTATGAACCAAATACCATATTTGACTTACGAATCGTGTGACATCCATTCATGTGGAAGTAATTAAATATCAACTATGAGTTAAGTCTATGCGTCATCACTTTCACACCCAATTGAGACGATATCACCAAGCAATTGGAAGTTCTCAAACATAGCGATGAAACCAACCATTAGTGGGAAAACATTTTCAACCCTCCCCAACCTATCATTAAGGACGTCGACTGAGTTCCTCTATCCAGATCCTTTGACATCATTTGTATTTCTGTCATTATCTTCAGCTTAATTTTCTAAAAATGAGTTGACACCCGCCAAAGGAATCCCTTTGGTTCCTGGGATTGGCCTTTACCAAGCAACTCATCATCTTATTATCTAGCATCTCTCTTGTCAAGCTATCTATTTGTGTGTAGGTTTCCTCATTCTTTGGAAGGAGTCTCTCGCACCCGTTTGGAGTTATGCATCTCGACGTTGTCAGCATACCTATCATTAAACCCATTTATTTTTTGAGTTTTGGTGATTTATTTCATATAATAATAATGAATCCAAAACTGCCTAAACATTTTGGTACGCCCGATGGGACCTTAGTCCCTTTTTTATCAAATTATGCATTCTTGTAGTGGAGTCTATTTCTTGTTTCATTTCTTGTCACAACAACTAACTTTTCAGTTGGAGGCTTTCTCAAAAATGTGTAAAGTAATTAAAAAGGATTATCTAGCAAACAAAGGTACGCATTTCCTTTTTCTTTCAATCTCTTTTCAGTATCGCATTTTGTGTTCTTGTCCTCATCGAAATCAGTTTTTCTTTTGAGTCTTAAAAATAATCATCATTCTTGCCTGCTCATCTAGCTTAAATAAGGGTTAAAACTTTGCATTCACTACTTCTGTCCACACACAACCAAATCACACTACAAATCAAATTTGCATTCTAAACACTTCCTTGCAGGTATACCTACTTGGATTTCATCACCAAGGGGGAAGTCGACTCAGTGTTCTAGCCAAGCATAAATAATTGGTGGGCGGTGTATTGGTTAAGCACCCAACACCCTTATCATTACGAGACCGTGAAGTGAGGGGGTGGGCCCTAATATCACACCTCGTACTGACACCAACACAAATTTGTGCCTATTGTAATCTCAGGTATATTGAGGAAGTTAGCCTTAAATACACCTGAAACCAACCCTAGTTGGCCCGATTCTTAGTACCTTTAATCAACCACCTTTTTCTTTTCATATGCTTCACTTTAATCAAGATAATTAAAATCTCTTGTTGATTGTGTGACTTGCATCTTAATTAACTATCTCTTTATCATTATTCATTTTTCGTTTTGTGGTTTTGACCAGACAACAATCCTGTATTCAGAATACTATAGACATGTCAAACCCCTTGCAACAATCCCCTAAACCAAGTCAAGAGCCACCACACTCCCACAATGTACAATCAAATATATCTGAAATCCCTAATGAATCCATTTGACAACACTTTAACAGTGGAGATCTAGTATTCGAAGAACTTATGGACACCAATTTGATTGCCCTTAGAAGTTATATTTCTTCCCAGGTTATATGCCTTCCCCATTATAGTCCAAAGCCTCCACCACATGTCACCACTATCACATTCGATCACTCCTGGCTTATCAATCCTTTTTATCAGCCGGTTATCAAGTAAATTACATAGTATCCTACCATTAGCAATATAGAAACATCAACACCTGTCTCATCTGCTCTCATAGTTATCTTTGAATTCAACTCTATCTCGTCACAAAACACATTTAATCAACAAGGGCCCTCACCATTTGCATCCTTAGCTAATCCTCAGGGTGTTCAAAATCTTGTTGTTACTTCATCACATATGGTTAATCAACAAGGTCATGTACCATCTACGTCTTCATCTAATCCTTATGGTGTCTAAAATCCCGATATTATTTCATCACCCATGGTTAGTCACACCCATTCTACTGCTCTTCCTACCCGAAAAGCTTTGTCGATATGTTTGGTTATACGAGCCCCTTGTCCATATCACAATCTATCATCTCACAACAATCTACATCCAAAATACAAAACTTATTAGTATTTATTCCTACATCCTTGCCACCCATCAATACAAGTGTTATCATTAGCGTTCATCTCCTTTTACAACCTATCTCATGGATGAATGTGCCGCAGTACGGATACATTTCGACTTAACAAAATCCACCACCGTTGTAGCCCCTTGTCTACAATTTTATCCCTCATCCCTATCAGTATATTCAATCTTCTTCATAACTATTAGTCTCACAACAAACTTACAACATATTAGGGAGCTTTCCTCCTTTTCTAAATCCCATCCTACAGTATCACTCATATCAACAATGAAACCCCCTCATCTATAATCAAGATAACACCTCAAACATCTAACCCCTTAAAATGATCCCATGCAAGCATTAAGTAGAATTGGGAGTCTCAAAGATGTCATCGTGGGACCTAAAAATATGTTTTCTTATGAGCATATCTTTAATTATCCTATCAACCCATCCATACCTTTTAAACCTTGTCCTCCTCACTGGGAACTTTTGAAGTTTATCAAATTCTATAGTAAAGAATATCCACAACACATTTGGGCCTTCCATCACACTTGTTATCTTATAGCTCATGATCAAGATCTTATACTAAGGATATTCCTGATGTCGTTAGTTGGGCCCACTCTTGATTGGTATAACAACATTCCTCAACATTCCCTCTATTCATTTGCTCAACTAGCACAACTTTTCTTGGAACATTTCTCTATCAACATCGTGCGTAAGATATATATCACTGACTTATATAGTATCAAACAATTTGAGGATGAATTTGTTGCTGATTTTTTCACCAGATGACGGGGAATTATTAATCAGTTATCCTTTTCTTTACCCCAAACAAAGTTAATCGAGTTATTTGCTCAATCTTATGTAAAACATATATCATTCACCCTTCAAATCCAATCATTTCAAACATTCGATGATGCCTTTACCATGGCTCGGAAGTTGGAACTTTGAGTCCTTGAGGATGGTTAGGTTAAATTACAATATAAAAGAACCAAACCTGGATCTCCCTTTAAAACCTCTTCCAACATTGAAAAATATAAGGGTTCAGCGAATGCATTTGTCTTGAAAACTACGTTTAAGGGGCGCTCATAATCTGAACGGTCTCGACCTCTATGTAAATACACACCTCTAGGGGAGTCTTAGAGTTCTATTTTTGACAAACTCATGACAACTTATATGATAAAACTCCCTCCCATCCGATCCATCGATGAATTAGACCCTAAACCATCATGGTATAGGGTGACGACTATTGCAAATATCACCAGGTCCAAAGGCATGAAATTGAGAAATACCGCTCTTTTAGAAATGTTCTCTAAGATCTCATCGACTAAGGCGAGCTACAACTTGACAATCTAAATGCACCTCCCAATCAAACCATAAATGTGTTCAAACAACCTTTTCTGAACCATCCCCAAGATAATAATCAAACTAATTCCATAGGGGCTCGAAATTCTACTACTCATGTCATCAACATCATCAACCAACTCTCACTTACACCTACCATACCATGTGTTTATGTGAGTGAAACAATAGATATACAATCGAAATCTTCAGATCTCCTTACCACTGAGACCTTGAACTTACCTACATCACAACTTTCAAACCCTATCATATCTACTCACACAAATATTCCTGACACTATCCCTTCGAGATTCCAAGAAAAATGATATGTTACCGAAATCACAAATGACCCTTCAAAAGATAGTATATGCCAACATCAAATCAAAAACCTAGGCAGTCCTATACAAAAAATGACGATTCATCCACATAAAAAGATATAAATCTCACAAAACCAAACAAATATACCACAGGATACGACATACCTACTCTCTATTCTAAGACCACATCTCTCGTCAAAACTTGCAGTCTCCATCTTAGAATCTAAGACTTCCCTCAAACTCGCACCTAAACGTGTCACATAAAACACACTTCTAGTGTCTCGTCCTTCTAAACAATCAAATGACATCTAAAGCCTTATGCCCTCATTATCATCTCAGTAAGCCCCATCAGAAATATTACACCAAAATCCTTAAACAACTCTTACAATCATCAATCATAGTATTACCGCCAATCAAGCATTATGATCCCCGGGGGTGGAAACCTTCATGTACAACTGCAAGGCAGTTTGTGCTTATCATCAAATATCAAGACATTACACAAAGGACTATAAAACACCCCATTTTTTTGATTCAAAACCTATTTAATAAAGGACTCCTCTAGACAAACAAGGACCACCCTCTTCCACCTATCAAGTCCAAAACAACAAGATTAAGCCATCAAATCAAACCTATCACTAAACATGTTTATATTGAAGTGTCATCCAATAATTTAGACAACAAATACAAGGCCTCTTCTAGTAAGTCCCCTTTCTTTCAAATTGATGCCATCCATATAGCCACAAGATCCCGCACCCAAAATTTGAAGGCCTAGAACCAAAATAGGCCTAAAATCTCTATCTTCACCACTCCCCTTGAATTATCCAATCCTTCATCCCTTAAATCCAAGGTCTCCATCCTTACGGCACCCCACACTCAATCCATGACATCTATACAAAATATTGTTCTCAAATAGTTGCATCAAACACCTGTCAAGATGTCCCTTTACGAACTTATCCAAAAATTCTCACAACACTGACAAACTATGATAGAAGTCCTTCAAGCCATCTCGGTACCATCAGACGAGCCCCAACCATTTTCCAACCTTGTTGGTGCCCTAAATATGTTTACAACCATTGCATTTGAGGATTTTTGAGATTCTATCACTACAACCTAAGGATCACGACCTCCCCCTCTTCATTGCTGCCTAGATCAATGATACTTTGGTTAAAAGATTTATGATTAACAATGATGTTAGTATCAATATAATATCATCTCACACCTTCAAACAACTTCAATTATCTAATACCATTGTCGCTCAATCACCTATTGTCATGCATGCCTTTAATAATATTGTCGCTCCCACCTTGCGAATAATCGTTTTGCCTATCAAAATAGGTGTCAAAATCCTCCATGAACTCTTATATATCTTGTAGAAGGAGAGTTCCAATATAACATATTGCTAGCCCATCCCTGGATTTGTGCAATGCCTTGTGTCCCATCCCATCTTCCTCGCATCAGTGTTTGAAGTAAGAATACAAAGTAAGACCTTTATGATTTTCATCAATATCAATCCATTTAAACTCTTTCGTATTACCTATACGCCCAATGATGTGTTGTTTCCATTACAAAACTCCACATCTTCGAACCAAGCCTCTACAAGTTCCTCTATCCCTGCATCCAAATTACCAGATGATCAATCCTTCAAGGACATTATGTAATGTCTCTCTTTGGGGGAATTTTGACTCCTAACCCTCGATGCACTCCCTACACCTAAATCATATGGGAGACCTAATGTGGGAAACATTATTTCCTTTGGCACCCCGTTCCTTCGAACACAACTTGTTTACGGAGGTGTAGATCGCCCTCCTCTCATCTTGATAATTAACCACACGCTAAACCATTTTCATCAGAATTTTCATTTCTAGACAAGCCTCAGTTTGCTTGAACTTAGATTCACTGTTGTGCATGGAAAGGTTTTGGTCTTGGTAGGTATGAAAAATGTCTGTATAATTTACCCCTTGAAAACCTGAGAAAGCCCCATGAAAACACATGGCCTTGGCTTCAAAGCATCTTCTTCAAATCCATAACCATCAACATCAAAACCTCAACCATACCCATTACCATCATCAGACCTACCCTTTGACAATGACGATACCATATTCATACCTTTTGACTTTTTTAAAATCAATATTATCACATTGAGACCACTGACTTACCAAGTTAATGGTAAGACTAGATCTCTTCCCTTAACACTACCTCACATGATGTAGGAAGATTCCCCCACTATCAATGTCCTCTGTTGTCACGATGACGATGTTATTTTAACCTACATGGGTGTTGATCACTATCTTAAGAAAACCTTACCCTCCGACACATCTACACTTATCAACAAATCTACTATCAGTGTTAATATTAACACATCACAAGAACCACATATTGTCAAAAGCTTTAGACCTGCATGAATTCCATGAATTCACCACATTCTTATCCAAACATAGTCACACTTTTCCATGGTCTTGTAGTGATATTATTGGTATATATCATAACATTGTCATCCATAATATTGTCACCATTCTAGATGCTAAAATGTTGAAGCAAAATCTTCATTAGATGCATCCTCGCATCGCATTATTAGTTAAAGAAAAACCCCAACATATTATTTCAACCAATTTCATACTACCTATCAATTATCCCCAATGGGTTTCTAATATCATACCCGTCACTTAAGCCACTAGGAAATTACACATTTGTACAGACTTTCGGGACCTTAACCTCGTTTTTCCAAAAGACGATTTCCCCTACCGAGTATCGATCAACTCATCAATCTAATAACATGCCATGAAATGTTGTCTCTTATGGACGGTTTTCTCTGGCTACAATCAAATCCTCATCGCACCATAAGATCAACATAAGACATCCTTAATCACCCCTTAGGGAACCTTCTGCTATAGAGTAATGCACTTTGGCCTAAAAAATACATGAGCTAGTTATCAACGTGTTGTGACATACATCTTTCATCACCTCGTCCAAAAAATGTATAAAACTATGTATATGATCTCTTCGGAAAATATAAACACCGAAAACACCATTTTGTTATCATCGACATGATCTTTGCACATCTACTACGATTCTTTCTTTGTCTTAATACAACTAAATGTGTATTCGGAGTTCTCACAAAAAAATTCCTAGGATTCATAATATCTATCAGGGGAATTGAATTCAACCCTTACAAATCCAAGGCCATTATCGAAATACCTCCTCTATCTAATCTAAAATAACTTTGCAGCCTTCAAGGAAAACTTGAATATATTTGACGATTTATCTCTCAACTATAAGGGCATTGTCAACCATTTCACCACATTCTAAGGAAATATATCTACTTTAAGTGGGACAACGACTGTTAAGGGGTCTTCGACACCCTCAAACAATATCTCTTATCACCACCAATGTTTACACCTCCATGCAATGGGGATCCCTTCTATCTATATATCTCCGCTACTGATCATGCCTAGCGAGCCATGTTAGCACATCAAGATGAACAAGGTAAGCAATAGGTCATCTATTACATAAGTCACACCCTTCATGAGTATGTAACTCATTATTTTGAAGTAGAATTTTTTTGTTTTGTCTTGTACTTTACAACTTCCAAACTTCGTCATTATCTCCTCAATCATAAAACCCATGTAGTCACAAACTTTAATCCACTGAAATCCATGCAATCGAAACCATATCACAATGATCATATAGCTATATGGCTTATGCTCATGACAAAGTTTGACCTTGAATTTCTCTCTCAAAATTCCATTAAGGGGCAGGCCATCGTTGATCAGCTCGTTGAAGGTCCCCTTCCCACTAATAATTTATAGTGTGAACAATTTCCTGACAAATATATCAACACCCTTGATCATGATAGAACCCCTCTCAAGATTACCTTTTTTAATGGGTCTAAACGTAAATTGGTGAGTGCCAGAATAGTCATAATACCCCATGGGACAACCCTATTCCGCTATCCTTCAAACTAAACTTCGATTACACAAACAACATGGTATAATATTAAGCTCTCATCATGGGACTTCAGACCGCATTCATGGGCGTACAAATCGTTGACATCTATAAGTATTCTCAGCTCGTCATCGACCAAATCAAAGGGACCTATCAATGTAAAAATGAGGTCTTACAAAAATATAAATCCATCGTCAAATACCTCATGAACTATTTGATCATTATGAAAGACCTCAAGAAAAGAACATAAGAATAAAAGTGCCCACTGAGAATAATTCCTACAATGAACAAGCAGCCTCCTTTCTCTTAGACTCCATTCCCAATAATTCAATACCTGCTGAGAGGTTTAAGAGTCTTTCCAAAACAGTCACCATTGAGGAATTGAAAAAGGCTGTTTTTGCTTTAGAAGGGGATAAGGCTCCGGGCCCCAATGGGTTTTCGGCCAACTTCTTCCAAAGATGCTGGGAAATATGTTATGAAGATCTTTTGAAAGCTATTAATGAGTTTTATAGAACTGGAAATCTCATCAAAGAATTAAATAATACACATATTGTGCTTGCTCCTAAGAAGTTGGATGCAAAGGACTTCAAAGATTTCAGGCCAATTAGTTTGGTCAATGTAATATATCGGATCTTCACAAAGATTCTAACCACTAGGATGCAACCTATTCTTATGGAGATTATTTCACAACATCAGAGTGGATTCATTCAGGGAAGAATTATTCAGGACGGAATTATCATGGTCCATGAAACAATCCATTCTATGGATAAAAGTAAAAAAGTAGGGATGGTTATCAAGCTTGACATGCATAAGGCCTTCGACAGAGTCTCCTGGAAATTCATGGATGAGGTCTTATCCAAGTTTGGTTTTCAAAATAAATACAGGAAAATTATTCATTCTTGTATTTCTACTTCTAGGTTCTTAGTGGTTGTTAATGGGGAAACAATTGGTTTTTTTTTTCCAGCAATAGAGGAATCCAGTAAGGAGACCCAATCTCCCCTTTATTGTTCATTATAATGGCTGACAGTTTAAGCAGATCTATCTCAAAAGCTATTAATATTGGCATGATAAAAGGCTTTC
Organism: Taxus chinensis; assembly: GCA_019776745.2. NCBI lineage: Eukaryota > Viridiplantae > Streptophyta > Pinopsida > Cupressales > Taxaceae > Taxus > Taxus chinensis. The sequence goes on from CM034149.1 coordinate 159,075,760, forward strand.
TACCAACTTCTGGCAATCAGGTTTCCTCACATCAGTAGTTTGTTGATGACACTCTGCTTCTTCTGATGGCATCTATAATTGAGGCAAAGGCTATCAAAACTACCCTTAGATTTTATGAGGAAGCCTCGGGACAAAAAGTTAATTTTGACAAAAGCTCTATCTATTTCTTCAATACTCCTATAGAAAGGCAAAGAAAGATTGCTAATATTCTTGGATGCACTATTAATTCATTACCAACTACTTATTTAGGTCTCCCTTTAAGTACTGGCAAGATTTCTAATGAGGTCTGGAATGATCTTATTAAGAGATTTCAAAAAAAAACTGGCTGGTTGGAAAGGAGCTCTACTTTCAAGTGCAGGCAAGTGCTTATTGATAAAAAGCACTCTTCAAAACCTGCCTATTTATATCATGTCAATGTTCAGCATACCAGCAACAATGTCGAACAGTGTTAAAAAAATTCAAAAGCACTTTTTATGGCATGGTACTGAGGATAGGTTCAGGTATCATTTAGTGGCTTGGGAGCAGGTATGTAAACCAAAGAGACTTGGGGGGTTAGGTATCAAAGATATAAAACATATGAGTGTTGCTCTTATTGCAAAGTTAGGTTAGAGACTTATAAAATAACACAAGCCTTAAACAGAGTTAGTTCAGATCAAATACCTTTCCAACCAAAGCAAGATCTCCTTTATTTCTGATTAGTTTCTTCCAAAGGGTTCTATTTTCTGGAACAATCTTCTACACAACAGACATATTCTCTCTCAGGGATGTAGCTGGAAACTTGGGGATGGTCAAGACATTAACTTCTGGACTGATAAATGGACTGATTTTAATTGGATTTCTTCTTATGGACACATTAAAGACAACTTAATTACAAAGTATGGACAAAAAATACAGGGCTATATTAAGGTGGATGAAAACAAAAGAAAATAGAAACAACTCAAAGTTGAGGAGGATAATGGGCAGACTGATGTTTCATCTCTGCAGAATCAACTTTCTCTAATTCATATTAGTAATCATAATCATAAGGATGAGCTCATTTGGAAAGATTCTTTTGATGGAGAATACTCAGTTAAATTGGGTTACAATTCTTTCTTTGCCTCTATTGAAAGTGAAATTAATTGGCATAAGCTGTGGATGCTAGAGCTAACCCCTAGAGTGAAATTTTTTTGGTGGCTCATCATTAAAGGAAAGATACTGACTAATGACAACCTCATTAGGAAGGGATTCATCATGCCGAATAGATGTTGCATGTGTCAAAAAGAGGCTGACGACATAAAACATTTATTTCTTCATTGTGAGTACACTTCCAAAATTTGGCATCTTGTTTTCGCAAAATTTAATCAGAAATGGATCTTTCCCCTTACTTGTCTTCAGGCCTGGGAACAATGGGACTCTCCGTATAAGCATTATGTGGTGAAGATATTGTGGCAACTTGTTTTACCTCACACTATGTGGTGAGTTTGGAAGGCTCGTAATGATGGCATTTTCAGAAACACTAGAAAGACATGTAAAAAAATCTACAAGGAAATTATCATTGCTGTGCAGGATAATATTGCTAGATTTAAACCTCCTAAAAATAGACTTTTCCCTAAGAAAGAAGAATACATTCTGACTGTTTGGAATATTGACACTATCTTCAAAAAGAATAACAATGGTATGGATAGAACCATCTGTCCGATGGACTAAGCCTCCTAATGCTTGGCAAAATTTAAATTTTGATGGGGCCTCAAAAGGCAATCCGGGAGATTCTGGAGGTGGAGGAGTCATCAAAGATCAAAGAGGTTGTTTTGTTGCTACTTTTTTTGGGAAAATGGGTAGGCAAACTAATCATTACTCTGAAGCTATTGCTGCTCTAAGTGGAGAATAAGGCTAGTCAGGGATTGTAATATTCTGAATATTATAATTGAGGGTGATTCTCTTAACATTATCAATCTCTTAAACAAAAAGCAACACCCCATCTGGTCAATTAGAGATTTTATTACTGTAGCTACTGATATATGCAAGAGTTTTGAAAATGTTAAAATCACTCACACCTATCGGGAAGGCAATAGGGTCGTAGATGGTTTGAAAAACTTTGGAGTTAACAATTCTTTTCAAACTTGGCTAAGGGGGGACATTCTGCCCATTCAAGTTAATAAAGACATAATCAATGATCTACATGGCCTTGGAAAATCATCACTAACGGCTGTAATGTTGATGCTAATGAGTGGATTCTTAAGTACAGAATGATGACATCATATAAGATTTGTGTGATTTATGAGATTTGTATGAACTGGATAACCATCATTTCTTGTCATAGGGAGAACACCAAGGAGCGGGTCACTAATTACAAAGTCATGGTCTAATAATTACTTCTTCTATCACGGAAGGGAAAGATTAAAAAACAAAGCTAAGGCTGCTATGCATAGTGCTAAAATCTTTTACCGTTGAGAGCATAATCACTGGAAAAATGGGGGGTTTGTCATGCAAAATAGAGCCCACCCACAATCCAGCGTGGAAAGAGGATGCATGTGCACTGGAACTATCTTCAAATTGGGGGTCTTGCGAATTTGATAGAAAGAATTCAAGGTTTTGATTAGGATATTTCTATTAAATTCACGCAGGGATGGAAGAATCAGGTTATTAAATACAACAACATAGAGGTTGAGATAACATGGAGGAGCTCATCGCCCAAATCACGGGACTCGGTCTTGATGGCACCAGATTCTTTAATAAGAAGATAGACAGAGAGGTGGAGACAAATAAATTCCTGGATGAAGGGTAAAATCTTGAGTTTGTGACAACCAACATCAAGTTGGCTTCGATTCTTGAGCCTTTTCCTGAGCTCGCCAGGATGGTTGTTACGTATGTAAATCTTGAGGGGATATTTGTTACTATTCCTCAAAATCATTTGATATTTCTTAACCACTTTCGTAGACATATAACCATTGGCTTCACTCATTACTTGTTAAACTCGCTGGAGAAATCTGTTCGGGAAGTGCAGAGTCATTCTAGGGCAGTTCCTCTACATCAAGGGCTAATTCTTCTTATCCATCGTCACTGCTCAAACTGTCCCCGCATGGAATCTTGCTCCACCCTCTTCCTTCATTCCTCCCCCTGCTCACACCACCTCCATTCCCCCCTTGCTCAAAAGGAAGATTGAAACTGCTTCGTCTAGCAAGAAAAGAAAGGGCATGAAAACTAAGATCCCTACTTCTCATAGGGTTCTTAGAAGCCACAAAGACCTCAAGCTTGTCGAGAACCTCCTGCACATCAGCCAACTGGTGGAGGAGCCTAAGGAGGAGGATTTGATGGTCAGAGTGGGCAAGATGGAAAAGGAAATCCAAGAGCTCAAAAGGGTTATCAAAAATATGGAAAAATCTAAGGGAAAAGGGAATACTACAAAAGGATGATGAGGGGGGTGTTATTGCTGAAGTGTTCAAGAAGCTATAGCCTTTGGATGACAGAATGGGAAATGCAAAAATTCGTAATGACTGCATCCTATCTACTCTTAAAAGTATTTACAATTTCATCTGAACAACATGTTCATAGTGTTTGCAGCCTAAACGGGATTAATGAAGACATTTGGGGCCCCAAAGAGAAAATGAGATACGGTAATTGCTTAGGTGGATCTGAAAGACTCTTCTCAGGTCACAGCCATTACTTTCTTTGTCTCGCTGCAAGCGATCAAAACCAAGATTGACAGGGCTATCAAGTAACATGGTGTTGTGCTGTTGTTTACTGGCTGCGAAGTTACTGATGACTAGACGGATCTAGAGCTATTTTTTGGCAGAGATATTCTAGTGATAGATATCTATTGTTTTCTTTTTTATCTCGTCTGTTGTTTTTTGGATCATTGTACGATCTAGATCCTTTTCTTTTAATATGTTGTTTTATCTGGATGATGAGCCCTCTGAGTGTTGGTTGTTTTGCCCTTCTCTGGGCTGTTTCTCTCCACTTCTGATATTTGGCTTTTGATCCCTTTTGTATATAGGGTATAGTCCCTTCAAAACTATTTTCCCTTAATAAAAAAAAACATTCATCAAAACGATTTTAGACTAATGTTAGATAAATGACCAGTCATTTAAAGGACTAAAAGTAGATACAACTTCATGCATATTAGAACTATATAGTATAAACACCAAATTTATGTTTCCATTTGAAGCACTAGGTTAACTTCATACACCTTTCTAACGCAAGATATTTCATTAACTCTACTGTAGAATTCACTTCTCTAGTATTGGGAGCCACAATGTTGTCAAGCTCAATCTTATAGACCCCAATGCCTTTCTATCAAGCATATGCTTCCTTATGCTTCATGGGTATGTCATCTTGACATGCAGGTCAAAAAATGTCATCCAATAGTAAGTATAATTCTCTTTGATTCAGATAATCTTCAATCTACATCTTCCATAATTGATAATTTCAGCTGTTAAACTTCATCTACCTTGTATTTAATATCTTCTGCCATAGAAGTAGCTCAACACTATCAAACATTAGACATACATGCTCAAGTGATTTAATATGTCAACACACAAAATCCTCAAACAAAGCTCTTATACCAATTGTTGGGGTTAACACAAGGTTGTATAGATAATATATTAGATTTAACAATACATGCAATAAAAACAAATATTCTACCAAAAGAAATATACAAAATAAGAGATATAAATCAACACCAAATTTAACATCGTTCACCCAATGTGGGCTACATCCACCAAGAAACAAGCCAATCTATTATCCAAAGATTTAAGAAGATCTACAATTTTCCACACCTCTCAGATGTACATTAATTTCTTTCTCCCAAGCTTCTCCTTCTGCTCCAAGAATTCTCTCTCTCGTAATTATTTTCACAATAATTATCAATTATTACAATCCTCTACTTCTAAACCCTAGCTTTCATACGTATATAGGCATATACAAACTTAGGACACTTAGTCATGCAATTACAATCAATAGATATGATTTTATACTAAATTTAGATTTAATTCCCGTGAGTTAAATAAAACACTCAAACACAGGTAACCGACGTCGGTTAGCCCTGACCGATGTCGATTCCTCCTTGTTTGACCGATGTCAGTCATAGGTAACTGATTTCGGTCCCTTCATAACCAATGTCAGTTACTGTATTTTCCAACAAGTTTAATATAACATGCTAAACTGAAGTAATTGAGCTCCATAACTCAACAATCTCCCACTTGGAGATAAATTACTGCATTATACCAGTACAAAATCATTCTTAGATCCTTTCCATAGCTTTGTTTCTTCCTCTTCAAGTCTCAAACTTAAAGACCAACAGAATTGGAGTGTAGCTCCAACTTCTCTTTTACTAATGGCTTTGTTAGCATATCCGCAAGGTTTTTACTCGTATGAATCTTCTCTAGTTTCAGCTACCCATCCTCCAATACCTTCCATATGAAGTGATACCTCAACTGAATGTGTTTCGTTTTTGAATGAAATGCTGAGTTCTTTGCCAAATGAATTACACTTTGACTGTCAGCGAAAAATTTGCAATCATCTTTCTCCTTTCCCAACTCTTCCATGAACCTACTCATCCATATCATCTCTTTGCTAGCCTCTGTAGCTTCAACATACTTTTCCTCTGTAGTAGGAAAATTCACAACCTTCTGCAATCTTGAAATCTAGCTAGCTACCATCCCACCTACTATGAAATATACCCAATAGTGCTCCTTCTACCATCTTGATCTCCAGCCATATCCAAATCGACATAGCCACATAAAGAAATATCCAAACCTCCATAGCATAGCTACATGCTAGATGTCCCTCTCAAATACCTAAGTATCCATTGGACTAATTTCTAATGCTCTTTACCTATATTGGCTATAAATCTACTCACAACTCTTATTGCATGTGCAATGTCTAATCTGGTACAAACCATAACATACATGAGACTCCCAACTGCCAAAGCATATGGTACTCATGTCATGTATTTGACCTCCTCATGTGATGAAGGACAATGATCTTTGCTCAATTTAAAGTGTCATGCCATAAGTGTACTTACAATTTTTGAATCTTGCATGTTAAACCTTTCCAACACCTTATTGATATAAGCCTCTTGAGACAAATACAATTTCTAGTTTTTCCTGTCTCTGTGTATTTGCATACCAAGGATTCTTTTTACAGCTCCTAAATCCTTCATAGCAAATGTGTGAGCTAGCTTTCCCTTAAGCTCACCAATGTCTTACATACTAAATCCTGCAATACACATATAATCCACATACAATAACAAAATAATATAACTCCGATTTTCAAGCCTTTTGAAATAAACACAATGGTCAGATTCATATCTTAAATAACTATGCTCATGCATGAAATTATCAAACCTCATTTACCATTACCTTGGAGCTTGCTTGAGCACATATAGATTTTTTTTCAACTTGCACACTAATTTCTCCTTACCCTTGACTTCATACCCAAGCGGTTGCTACATATAAATCTCTTCATCCAAATCACCATGAAGGAAAGTCATCTTCACATCTAGTTTCTCTAAATGTAAATAATCTACTGCAACTATACTCAATATAGTATGTATGAAAGTCATTCTAACAACATGAGAAAATATTTCACCAAAGTCAATACCTACTTTATGTCTAAATCCCTTTACTACAAGCCTTGCTTTGTATCTTTTTTTCCACCCTCTTCATCCTTGATCCTGTAAACCCACTTGTTCTGCAATGTCCCCTTACCTTCTGGAAACTTAACCAAATCCCAAGTCTGGTTTTGTTCCAAGGAGTCCATCTCCTCATCCATGCCATGCTCCCACTACACATGGGTCTTATCCTGCATTGCTTCTTCAAAAATTTATGGTTCACCTTTATTAGTTAATAATAAATAAGATAGAGAATGTTTAAATCTTTCTGGAGGTTTACTTACCCTTTGTGACCTTCTCACAGGAGTTTGGGGTACCATAGGCTCATTCTAGACCTCATGGACATTTGTTTCCAATTTAGACAGTGACCAACAATGGTCACATGTAATCGATGTCAGTTTGGCTCTTGTGCAACCGATACTGGTTTAGTTGATCGATGTCGGTCAGGGGTCAACCGACACTGGTACTGTGTAACCATGTATGTATGATTTTTAAATCCGAGATTTTATTTTCATTCACAAACTTCTCAACCGGTTTGTCATTGGGTACCAAAATTTGATCCCTGTACATTTTCTTTTCATTCCATTCAATGTCACGACTCCTAATAATGTTGTAATTCTTTAAATCCCAAAAATGGAATCCGAAATCACCATATCCATAACCAATGAAAGTGAATCTCTTGGATTTTTCATCCAATTTTTTTCTATTTTCCTTATTAATATTCACAAAAGCTTATGAACTGCAAAAACTTTAAGAAAAGAAATATCTTCCTCTTTTTGGTCCAAGATTCCTCTGGTATTCCTCCATCTAGTGAACTTGAAGGCCCACAGTTAATCAAATAAATCATTGTATCAACTACTTCTGCCCAAAACTGTAAGGGCAATCCAACACGTATCCTCATACTTCTAGCTTGTTCCATGATTATCCTCTTCATTCTTTCTGCAACACCATTCTCTTGTGATGTTATTGGAACCATCATTTCTCTGTGTATTCCATTCATTAAACAATAATCATTGAAAGCCTTGCTACAATATTCACCATCCTTGTCAGATCTAAGGCACTTTAACTTTGAATTTGATTCATTCTCAATAAGGGCCTTCCATCTTTTAAAAGTCTCAAAAACATCAGATTTATGTTTAATGCAATAAATCCATACCTTTCTTGTAGCATCATCAATGAAAGTAACATAATATTGGGATCCTCCATGAGAAGCTACCTGGGATGGTCCCCACACATCTGAGTGTACAAGCTCTAATTTCTTCTCCTTCTTAGTTGCCCCAACTTTGAGAAATCTCACTCTCTTTTGCTTTCCAAAGATACAATGCTCATGGAAATCAAGATCTAAATATTTCAAATATGATAACTTACCCTTAGCCTTTAAGATTTGCATTCCTTTTTGACTCATATGCCCTAACCGATTATGCAGGATACATGCATCTGAATCTGAAGTAGATAACACAGAAAAGGAATCAATAACACAAGTAGATAAATATAACGTTCCTACCTTCTTATCTCTTGCAACAACAAAAGCACCCTTGGTGACTTTCTAAGAGTCTGTTGTGAATGTAACCATGCAACTAACTTCATCTAGTTGCCTTGCAGAAATATGATTCCTCTTGAGGCTTGGCACGTGCCTCACATCTTTCAATACCCATGTATTTTCATTCTACAATTTTAGATGAACTTCCCCTTTACCAGTAATACTGCAAGGTTCATCATCACCCAAATAAACATGCCTGAAATTGCCCTGGACATAATTTCTAAAATAACCCTTATTAGGGGTTGTATAGAAAGAAGCTCTTGAATCTAAAACCCATGATTCTATTCTATTATCCAAAGAAAGAATAAGAACATCTTACATTACCTCTGCTGCAATATTTGTCTCTTTACCTTTGTTTGGGTGTTGGTTCTCTTTAACCTTTGACCAAAAATATTTCTTCACATGTCCTTTCTTTCCACATTTCCAACAGGTAATTTCCTTACCTATGGATTTAGATCTGTCATCCCTTGACTTTGATTTCCTATTATTCTTACTCTTGGATCTCTCCTTCTGTCTGCCTCTGCTTTCTACATTCAAAGCATTCCCAAATGATGATTCCTTTGTACTTTTCTTGTGAATTTATTTATTCGAGATTATACTAACCACATCATCAAAATATTATTAGCAGATGTTGTATTACTAACAACCATTACCAAGTTATCCCAACTACCAGGAAAAGAACATAAGAATAAAAATGTTTTCACTTTATCATCAAATGAAATATCAACTGATTTTAACTAATTTACAATAGATCAAAAATCATTCAAATGATTAGATGCATATCCACCTTCATGCATCATAAAACTAAATAATTTCTTCATCAAATAAACTTTATTTGAAGCACTATGTTTTTCATATAAATTAGCAAGAGATTTCATTAACTCTACCGTAGAAGTCGCATCTATAATATTGGAAGTTACAGATGCTGCCAGACTCAAGCTTATAGATCCCAAATCCTTTCTATCAAGAATCTTCCATTCTTCATCAGTCATGTTCATAGGTCTAGACTTTTCATCCAATGGTAAGTAAAAATCTCCTTTATACAGATAATCCTCAATTGACATCTTCCATAATTGATAATTTCGGCCGTCAAACTTCTCTACCTTGTATTTGTTTTCTTCTGGCATTGATGTAGCTCCCACTCAATTAGAAAACCCTCTGTGAGTAAATCTGTCAACACACAAAACCCTCAAACAAAGCTCTGATACCAGTTGTTGGGGTTACCATAAGGTTATTCAGATAATATATCAGATCTAAGCATACATGCAATAAAAGTGGATATTCTACCAGAAGAAATATACAAAACAAGATATATAAATTAACACCAGATTTAACATGGCTCACCCAGTGTGGGCTACATCCACCAAGAAACAAGTCAATCTATTATCCAAAGATTTCAGAAGATATACAATTGAAGATCTATAATCTTCCACACCTCTCAGATGTACAATACTTTCTTTCTCTCAAGCTTCCCCTTCTGCTCCAAGAATTCTCTCTCTCACAATAATCATCAATTCTTACAATCCTCTACTTCTAAACCCTAGCTTTCATGCTTATATAGGCATATACAAACTTAGGGCACTTAGTCATGTAATTACAATCAATAGATCTGCTTTGATACTAAATTTAGATCTAATTCAAGTGAGTTAAATAAAACACTCACGCACAGGTAACTGACATTGGTTAGCCCTAATCAATGTCAGTTCCTCCTTGCTTGACTGGTTCCGATCATAGATGACCGATGTCGGTCCCTTTATAACCGATGTTGGTTACTATATTTTCCAACAAGTTTAATATAACATGTTAAACTGAAGTAATTGAGCTCCACAACTCAACAACATTATCTGTCGCTTCAGCATTCCTCATAAAATCATTACAGACAATAGTAAATCATTCAAAAATAAGAAATTTCAATTTTGTATGACACTTACAACATCAAACTCAGTTTCTCCACACCTCACTATCCACAAGCTAATGGTCAATCTGAAGCATCCAATAAAACCCTAAAAAAGATCCTTACCAAATCTGATAATCAAGTTGGTAGAGATTGGCACCTTCAAATTCCATTTGCATTATGGGCCTATGAAACTAGTATTCAAACCCATACGGGTGTTACACCTTTCTCCTTGGTATATGAAACTGAAGTTGTTCTTCCCCTTGAAGTCCAGATCCCATACCTACATGTTTCCCTTAAAGATTTCATCCCTAAAGAAGAATATCATCAAGAACACCTATCAGAACTAGAATTGTTATATGAAGATGACTAACTTCCCTCAAACATATTAACATCCATCAAGAATGAATCAAACGAGCATACACCAAACACCTAAAAAAAAAATGACTTCAATGTTGGTGATCTTGTCCTCAAAGAAAATCAACATGTCACTGACATCGAAAAGAGTAAACATGGAAAGTTTTCTTCAAATTGGCTTGGACCATATATTATCACTCATAAATATGGGTTTAAAGCTTATCATTTAGCTTTCCTTGATGGTAAACTTGAAAAGGAACCTCTTAATGCCTTGCACTTGCGGTCCTTTTATTGTTAAAATATTGAATCATATGACCTTAGTCAAATCAAAATTTCCATGCATCCACCTACTTATTTCTTACTCTCGTAATGATTTGGAATCATTTGGGTTCCTGTTAGCATACCAATCATGATGTTAAATATGGGCACCACGGCTCTGCTCATAGCATATTCCACACGGAAAGGTTCCCCACTCACAGTTAGGGAACCCCACAGTCATTATTATCCAATATATCGTTACTCTACCCAATTGATGACATACTAAGGATATACATGTAGCTTGTATATTTATTTTCCCCTTCCTAAATGGTCACCTAGGCTTACTCTTATCTCCAAAAAGTCAATCATCTATGGGATGGATATGATCAAATATAGATCGATCACTCAAAGGACAACTATCAATAAGGAACTTTATATCAGTCAACACGTAGACCATTCCCTCGAAGGATGGAAACCTAATTAAAGTATACACATGACAACGAAAAAAGGGTTTTCACATTGATCACCCCTCATATAAAAAAAAAAAAACAACCATCCTAGGAAAGCTTCCCACGTTGATCAACTTTCGCATAAGATGCAAGCTTTCGGCATTGGTCAGCTTGCACAATATATAATAAAGATGGGGCAGAACTAAGGAACCATCAAGAAGGACCAATTTTTCCATACGTGCTACACACAAACCTTTTCCATGTCAAAAAGGGTAAATACAAATATCCCATATGCATCCACGATCCTAGTATAAATAACAATTGTGGATTATCTATTAGCATTAATTATAAAGCCGCACGTGCAATGTCATACACATAACAAGCTTACCATCATACACTATATATGCTAAGAATAGTATGGAAGTAAAAATCCCACAACATGTTCTTAACCATCATAAAGTGCATAACAATAAAACAAAGATCATCATTTTTCACAACCATATCTAAAACCATCAAAACCACATAAACACATACATCTGTAATCTAAAAATATATATTTCAAATATATCCATAACACATCACATCAAATCATAATGAAACTCAAACATAACATAAAGCCAAAATCACACACACAGACACACACACACACACACATCAAATGTCTGTACATGATCAATGGCTCCAAAAGTCTCATACCTCAAAATCTTGAACATCAACAAAATCTCTCAAAAAAGGCCTATAAACTATGTAGTGAGTTGTAATCTTGATAAGCGAATGCTACCTCCAACACTATTCTCTTGATCTCCATCAGGGTCCCTCACCAGGACCCCTCGGTGGTTAGCCCATGCTCGCAGTGCTCCTTGATGGAGCCATTCACCGATGAGCCATGTACTCACCATATCGAGGCTCATATGGAATCCTTCATTTAATTATGCTCTCGTAATAATGCATCTCATCTCCGAGAGCCTAATACTGAGCCGTGATCACACTTGTAGGCTGCATCTGTCCACTGGCATGCACCCTGGCTACCTTGAGTTATGCCCCTGTTATTGACCTTGACATTACCCCAAAATTCCACCGCAAGGTCTCCCTCTCATGAAGATATCTATCTCTATTTGCTCTAGTCTTTGTGAGCTCTCCTTGCACGGTCGTAAGTTGTTGGCTCAGTTCATCCCTCTCTCTAGTAGATATGTCTCGCTCTTGAGTCATGACATCTCGGGTAGTTATGACACTATCTCGCTCCACAATCAAATTGGCCCATTCAACTATCCTTATGGCCCTCTTGGCCTCCAGACTCACCACCATCACCTCTTATAGAGCTACTCCCCCATCCTCCTCACCCCCATCAGCAACACCCTTTGGTGGAACCTCCACACGTGCTTGCACCCACCTCTCAAAACCATCCACTCAACCTTGCCACTATACAATGTATACCTCTGTCACGCTAGTATCATCCACACCCACATCTACCCCATGTGCATCTACCCTAACCCCAATGCCTCCTTGTCTAACATCAAAAATGGATTCAAAACCTTAGGCAACCTGATGAACTAAAATATAAATTATTTTAGTGTAATCTAATGTTATAAGAGTAGTAAAAAAACTGAATAAATGACAAATAAAATATAACAATTATACCCAAGCAAACTAAGTTATAAATATGAAACCATAATGTGTAAGAAGGGTTAAGAAAAGCCTTAGTTGATTCATCAATGTCGTGGGATTGTGTTGTAGTGTAGACCAGGTGAGCAGGAGGAGGAAATGACTACATAGAAGCTCAATAAAGCACATATCTGAGCTATCTGACTAGACTGGGGCATCTGGAAAGGGATAGGGCACCCGTGGGCACCCTGGTATGAGATTTAGGTGCCCTGGTCTTTAGAAATGGCTGGAAAACCTTCCCTGAGGTGTTGTTGGATGTTCACCAGTGTTCGCTTCTTATCACACTAATGTTGCTGAACTGCGTCGGATATCGCTGTGAATAGGAGATGGAAGAATCACCTGTGAAACCCTAGGTAAAGCATCAAAACCCTAAAAAAAGAAAGATGCATATGAAGGGGTCAGACTATCCTCAGTTGCCAAATTGATGGACTTATCACTGAGCATTGCACTACATCTCAGACCCAATGTAGTTTTAGGTGTGTGTGTTTAAATCATGCCCTAGGTTGCTCTTGTGTTAGTCGCACTTTGTGAAGTAGTGAGTAAGTAACTAGATGTAGAATGTAGTAAATGTATGCATGGAAACAATAAACTCCCCTCCTATGAAGTGTGATGTAGATGAATCAACCTTATGTGCCTTGTGATGGAGCTAGATGGATGCAAATGTAGCTATAAATGGCTTTGATGGATGTAACCTTAGGTGGAGATAACTAGTGCTTAGTGTTTGGTCCCTCATTATGGTCACATAAATTTATATTTATATGGTTCTCTTATTCTAATTTCGTAAATAACCTCGAAAAGGCTGACCACCAAAAAGGTAGAAAGTTAAAATGGCTAGAATGTTCCCAAAAGGTGAGAGTAAAGTACAAAGAGGATCAGGGCACCCCAGAGGGGAACATGGCACCCGGGGTGCCCTAGTCCTGGTTGGGCTCCCCAGTCAAAAATAAGAAAAAACAATATAAAAATACAAATTGGGAAAGTGTAGGTGTAAGATCAAAAATATGACAGCAAGCAATGTAAAAATGGCCAAAGACATGGGTTAATTATTACTCTTTTCACTTGAGAACCATATGAATAGTAGTATGTGACCGAGATTAAATAATTACTCAAAGTGTGTGATTTAGTGACTACATTTTCCCCCACTTTATGTTGGTGAGCAGAAATCTCGGTAACATAAAGTAGATAGAGACACGTACCTGATAATTCATGTAGAGTGATGTAGCAAATGTGCCGAAGGACTAGACAAAGCGTGGAATGATAAAAAGATGTAGTGTGGAGACTAAAGATGCAAAAGTGTAAAAAGTGATGAGAGTGAGCCTATGGTGCAAACACGTGTGTAGAATTTAATGTGTGTAGTGTACCTACATGGTTAGTACCATGTGTGTTATGTATTCGTCATGTGTGTGTTGTTGTTATTGTTATCGACTACTTTATTCCCATATGGACGAACTTGCAAAAGAGAAGATTATCAAGTAGTCAAATAAGCATGTATATGAGTAAAAATACATGTATATGGTAAAAAGATTGTAAATGAAAGTACACAAATAAAAAAAGAACATGTGCACCTGATCCGTGATGAGAAAAAAGGGTGTAGAAAGGATATCTTGTAACCGTCGGTGAAGTGCAAGTTTTTGGGCAATATCACACCATTGTGGCTGAATAAGTGTAGGGAGAAAGTTGTGTTATTCTCCAACCCGTAACTTCTTCCCTAAGACTAGTGAAGATATCTCTACATTGTCTGGTTTTTTAGGTGATCTGATGCCACTGGTTGAAGAAGTGTAGGGAGGAAAGTCCGATGTTCCTCTAACTTGTAACATCTCCCCATAATGCTAAGGACAATCTGCCCTTTAAAAGTCATTGCGTATGAGGTTCGTAGACTGGTTTGAATCCACTCGTTGTACTGAATTGTAGAATGAGCTATACTGGTATCACGTGTAAATCCCAAATGATGCCCCCCTCTTTAGGGGTCATATGACATTGCGGATAGGAAAATGCGGCCCCAAAAGAGGACCAACTGTGTAAGTGAAACTCTCCTCTATAGGGGGAAGGGAATATGCTTGGTAAAGACCAAGGTACACACAAACAAGTGGCTAGAAAACAAGTGTTAGTACAAACAAACATGCATATAGAGAACACATATAAGCCAAACAAACAATGTATAAGCTAGAACATGAGAAAACAATGTAAACATCTAAGAAGTCAATCATAGATCACGAAAAGTGGGTTGTAAACATGGGACACCACTCGTTGTGTCGCAAGACACTCAAGGTCATAGTGGCCGTAAACGAACAAGTGTGCACACAAGACGAAGGGAAAAGCCCACAAATAATAATAAGCAATAACAAATAAAAAAACAAGTATGAAAGTAAATATTCCTACATAAAAAATGCTGCACATGAAGCACCCATTAACATGTTAGAAAGATAAAATGTATGTCAAAGCATGTATAACTTGATAATGGAAAGTTCTTAGTAAAAATTGAAACAATAGCACCTGCAGTGTACGAATGTGGATGCCCCCAGTAACCTTTGTGGGACTGGTGGTAACTAAGCATCCGTGTTGCATGTAAGAGACTTGTATCTGCGATCACAACTAGAGAAATACATGAACATGCATGTTTTTACAGTAAAGATAATGACATATAGGAGATCTATCTAACATCTATAGTAAAGTGAACATATACAAGAAAATGCAAGCAAGAGTAAAATCAACCAAGATATGCAGTATGACGTGGATAGATGGAATGGAATGCAAAATGGATGATAGGAGTCACATACCCCCCGAGTGAATGGAATTATATGCAATGAGGTTCATTTAGTATGCCCCCTCAGTAGTCAATAATGAACCAAAAATGAGAGCGCGTCATCAGGAAATGGTCGAACTATGTGTTGTGTGTGACACACTATGATGAGCGTGTAGTGATGATATGCAACATAAACTAATTATGTGTGATGTTGTAGCCTAAAGCATATACCACTAAATGATGCAAGTGAAAGTGATGATGTAGCCTATCACAAGATGATGCCAGAAGAAGTGACCCTATAGCCTAAAGCGTATATCACTAATCCTAGGAATGTCACGTGAGAGAAAGATTGAATGATGAATATGTAATGGTGATGAGGTATATTTGTGATGTATACCCTCAACAATATACTATGGACCGTGAGACTAGAGTGCGTCATTGAGTAGTGAGTGCAACGTGTAAAGGAGAATATGCAAAAGGTGTAATGTGCGTAGTAAAGTGTATGGTATATAATGCGAGATGTATAGATGACCTAAGATGTGTAACATAGTAGATGTAAGATGCAAGATGTAAAATGTAAGGTGAAGGGTGTAAAATGTAATATGACATGTATGATATAGGAAAGATGCATAATATGTGACAGTTATGGTGTAGTATATGTAGAATGTGTATGATGTATGTAGGACAATTTGTAGGATGTAAAGTATAGAATATATGAAGATGTGCAATATCTATAGCCTGTAGTGTGTAACGTGTAGATGATATCAGATGCTGTAATGATGTGTAGTGCCTAATGTGTAGTCACTATTGTGCAGTATGTGGGGTTCATGTGTAGAGAATGCTCTCAACAGTCAAGTGTGAACCGAAGCACAAGAGTGTGTCATCAAGTAGTGATGATGCTAAGGTGTGGATGAATATGTGTATGTTAGAAGGTTGATGTGTGGTATGAAATGTGTGTTGATGTTAGGGTTATGCAGGGGATGTGTGGATGCTATGCCCCCAAGTATGTGGTGGGGAATATTATCATGTGACATTGTCGAGGAGATCATCATTTTCGTGATCAAATTCTACTGGAGTAACATTGAAGACGTGATAAGCAATAGAATAAGGGGATCATGCAAAGAACAATTACGACGTAGGGTATAGATGCTCATAGCGTATTCCTCATCAGTGAAGGGTACTGGTGGATAGTTGTGTGTGTACTAACGAGAAAGATTTGGAGCATAAGTAGGAGATGAGCTAATAGCGATAGAGACATTACCGAATAACATACAAAATGTAAGAGAAGTGTGGTTGGTATATATAGTGCCGCTAGTATAGTCAAGCCAAGATAGCCCAAGTATCAATGGAGAAGTACGAGGGGCACGTGTAATGAAGACCATCAAATGAAACACACAAAGGACATAGGTGGTCATAATTTGACACTAACCATGATAAATATGAGGTGAGTGAATTGGTGGTAAGATGTCATTAAGCTTCAAGCCAATCCTACTTAAGCCATCATGTGTGTAAATAGTGTTTGAACAAGTACGATCGACTGAAATGTTATGCTAAAAGAAGTTGTTGATTAATAGTGTGCATGTGAAAGGAGGTGTCAGAGATGCAGATTGTGTAGGAGGAGATGAAACAATGTCTTAAGTGTTAACACACCCCTGATAAAGTATCATATCATTAGTAGAGAGAGGGGTCTTAAATTTGTATTCACTAGGGCCATCGGCCACAAACATGTCCTCAAAATAAGAGTCATCAATATCTATAGGAATAAAGTTAAGTTGTCCTAATGCTTCATTAGTAAGTTCGACAGCATCGACTTCGTCATCAAAATTCTCAGAATCATTTGTGTTAGCATTATCATGTTGCATAGATTTCTGGAGTATGTTAGTAGGCATTGCACTAGGTGGAGGAATAAAAGGCACCTCGATAGGTGGAGAAGAAGTGATGATAGGAGTTGATACGGTAGGTGAAATAATTTTTGTAGTGTGCGTAGAAATAGTTGGAGTATTTGGAGCGGCAGACGATGACGATGGGATACTAGATTGATCAAGTCATATGTATCAATACTACCACATGGAATGGGTTACAACAGAAAAATATGCATACTAGTAAAAGGGTTTATGTGACATTACTTGAATGGTCCAGGATCAATAGGAAATAGTATGTTCATAACCATCATGTAAAAATTTGACACATTGGTGAATAACAGATGGAACTGCTTGCATCACGTGAATCTATGGTTTACTTAGCAATATATTGAATTGAAATGAGGTATCTATAATATAGAAATCAGTGAGAAAATTCTTAGGCCCAACCCGAATGTGTAATGAAATAGTCCCTAAACATGTGCGAGTGGTAGAGTCATAACCTCAGATGATAGTAAAATTCTTAAAAATGAGATCATCGCTAATACCCAGTTGTTTTAAAATAGAATCAACACATAGGTTGACGACTGATCCATTATCAATAAGTACCCGTTTGATGCAAGTGGTTCTAACGATGTCAAAAATGAGAAAGGGTACGCATAGATTACTTTTAGAAAAAGGTGACAAATCCTCATCAGTGAAGGATAAAACATGTGGCATGTTTCAAAGAGATTGTATGAGGTGTTTAAAGGCTACCACAGAGTTATCACTTTCTTTATCAATGACATGAAGGGATGCTTCTAGTGTTTGATGACAATCAGGCACATTACACAACAAGTCATAAAGATAAATCTTAGTGGTTGTATTCTTAAGTTGTTTGATGATGTCATAGCCCTTAGAAGTAACAGGAGGAGCCATCAAAGTGATGGGTGGAGGAATAGAAGTGGGTGCAGCCGTAACAGGATGATTACGATGATTAGTTAGTACATTGATGGAAGGATCAACCTTAGGCATAACAAAGCGAGTGAGATGTTGAGTACGCACTTGCATAAAATCATTAGCAATAGTGACTATACCAGAGATCTTAGTAGGTGTAAAAGTAGGATAAGATGATTGAGCCATGACTTGATATGGTGAAGACATAATCAGAAGAAAGTGTTTGAGCGATCGAGTTCACCAAAATTATTAACTAAAATATAAATTATTATAATGCAATCTAATGCTATAGGAGTAGTAAAATAACTGAATAAACGACCAATAAAATATATCAAATATACCCAAGTAAACCAAGCTAGAAAATATGAAACACTAATGTGCAAGAAGGGTTAAGAAATGCCTTAGCTGATTCATCAATGTCACATGATGGTGTCGCAGTGTAGACCGGGTGAACAGGAGGAGGAGACGACCACATAAAAGCCAGAGAAAACACTATAGATGAGGTATTTGACTGGACTGGGGCGCCTAGAAAGGGATAGGAACGCCTTGGTCTGTGGAAAATGGCTGGAAAACCTCCCTTGAGGTGTTGTTGGATGTTCGCCTATGTTTGCTTCCTATCAAACTAATGTCACTGAACTGCGTTAGTTATCGCTATGAATAGGAGATGGAAGAATCACCTGCAAAACCCCAAATAATGCATTAAAACCCTAAAAAAAGAAAGATGCATATGAAGGGGTCGGATTGTCCTCAGCTACCAAATTGATGGAATTATGACTGAGTGTTGCACTATATCTCAAACCCAATGTAGTTCTAGGTGTGTGTGTGCAAATCATGCCCTAGGTTGCTCTTGTGCCAGTTGTACTTTGTGAAGTAGCAAAAAAGTAATTAGATGCAAAATGTAGTAAATGTGTGCATGGAAACAATAGACTCCCCTCTTATGAGGTGTGATGCAGATGAACCAACCTTGTGTGCCTTGTGATGGAGCAAGATGGATGTAAATTTAGCTATAGATGCCTTTGATGGATGCAACCTTAGGTGGAGATATCTAATGCTTAGCACTTGGTCCCTCATTATGGTCACATAATTTTATATTTATATGGTTATCTTATTCTAATTTCGTAAATAATCTCGAAAAGGCTGACCACCAAAAATATAGAAAGCTCAAATGTCTAGAAAGTGCCCAAAAGGTGAGAGTAAAGTGAAAAGAGGATCAGGGTGCCCTAGAGGGGACCAGGGCACCTGGGGTGCCCCAGTCCTAGATGGGCGCTCCAGTTCGAAATAGGAAAAATGCAGAATGACAATATAGGCTAGGCAAGTGCAGGTGTAAGATCAAAAATACGACAACAAGCAATGTAAAAATGGCCAAAGACATGGGTTAATCTTTACTCTTTTCACTTGAGAACCATATGAATAGTAGTATGGGACTGTGATTAAATAATGACTCAAAGTGCATGATTTAGTTACTACATAGCCCCAAATCCATAACTCCATCATTTTACATGTAGGAAAGATGAGCCTCAAATAAATCCTGTACTAAATCGAATTGTCACCTAATGGAACTAAATCTAATCAAATACCACTTATCATCTCATTGACCCTGCACCCACATCTCCTATTAAGTAGCCCTCAGCTCCCCCTCTGCCTCTTCCCACACTGGGAAGCCTATGTATGGCCTACGTATTACATCCCTTGCCTGTAGCCCTACTAGGAACTACCTATAATGTTTATCTCCTCTCACAGACTCTGTAGCCCTAAAATATGACTGTCACCTCATGAAACCAACACTATAGCGTAAGCTAATCCATAGGACCCATGACAACCCTCTCGACTGAGCCATTGTTATATGCTCATATGCCCAACACTCCAAGAAAAAATCTAGATTAATCTCAAATATCTGCCTTACCTTCCAAGCTCACAATTTCCAGTATGTCTGAGCTAGTAAGGTAGGAGCTCAAATAAACATTGTCCTATACACCAACATATCACCTAGTAATCCAGTCAAAATCCATGAAAACCTACCACATGTTGAGTCTAGTAAAGTGTAACAATTGATGATGACGATCAACATACTCACCAAAGCCCATCCCTTCTCATCATCACTGGAAAACGGGCCATATGAAAATCCCCTAGATGAATATACTAAATCTAGGGCATCGTAACCATAAAGATGAATAATGGAAGCACCCCCTACCTACCTCATCTATAATATATACCTGCTCCCCTTGAACTGGTATTCATAAGATCCTATGAATATCCTCAAGGGTGAATGTCATCTCACCCGTCAACAACCAAAAATTTCCTGCAACATGATCCCACTACTTAAATAATGCTAACAATATCCCCATATCTATGTGGATATGCCTATAGCGACACATCCCTCCCAATCAAACCTCCTCCAGACACCCCCAAACATCTTTCGATAAATGCTCGAGCACACTCTCTAATAACTTTGAGATCCGATATTGTGTAGTCAACCGATCCTTCACCTACATCCATAAAAACAACAACAAACTATTAGACATAACCCATCAAAATCTCTCAACAAACTTTAAAACAAAGCTTCATATTACAAAATTACTAGAATTGCAAGCAAATCATTGATTCTACTCTATCGTTGGCAACCCCTTCTAATCGCACGTGATTCTATAAAATCACTAATGATTTCATACAGAAAACACATGTGATTTCCTCATTATCAGTGCTAAAACACCAAATAAAAATGAAAATTCAAAAATTTTAAAAATCCACTTACCTCTTTAAAGGTAGGTCTCTAATGTCTTTGAATACCTTCGATTGCCTCCATCGCAATGAAAATGCTATAAATTTGGAAAATCAGAGCACGCAAGACATTTTTCTGTCAAAGTCATAATAATGCAAAATGACCCCTCACAGGATGTTTATACTAAAATTTACTGCCCTTCGGATCACTAGCGATCCTGGATAATCGCCAACGATTCCTCTCCCATTTTCAAAACACTATTATTTGATGTCCAAACTTGTCAAAACCCTACTTTTGATCATAATCCCTATTTTTGTACCCCTTTGACCCATTTAGTAGTCCCACGACTCTACATATCCGTTGTGAATTACAAACTCTCAACGTATGTGCTTCCTTTTTGGGCCCCAAGACCCTCTTAAAATCTAAATTAATCATATTTATATGGATCCTATTTTTATCGATCCACCACGAGTTTTGCAGCCTCTCATGTATATCGATTCCAGCCTTAAACACACATGAAACCAACCCTAGTTGGCCCGATTCTTAGTACCCTTTATCAACCACCTTTTTCTTTTCACACATTTCAACTTAATCAAGATAATTAAAATATCTTGTTAATTGTGTGACTCGTGTCTTAATTAACTATATCTTTATCATTATTCATGTGTCATTCCTCAAGTCAAGAGCTTGATTGTTAGTTGTCCATGCATTGAGATCTCCTATTATAAAGAATTATCCCAAGGTGCTGAAAACTGAAATTTCATTTTTTAGTGACTTGTAAGGGTCTTCACAATCTAACTTTCTCTTCTTGTATGTTTTTGAGCATCTCAGTGTAAAGTAGCAAGCAATAATCCAAATTGTTATCTCGTTTTCTATTATTTTAAACCATATACATTGCTTATTTGGGACCTCTTTTTCTACTTCTATAATTCCACACCATGTTTCTTTGATTAACACTATAACCCCTCCTTACCCCTTCCCACTTTTCTTCCTTTTGTTCCACATTGATATTTTCTTATTCCTTAAAAATCTAGGACTTTGCAGGCTTCATGTTCGTGAGTTTCAGTGAGAATGATAATGTCTTTTCCCTCTATAACTGTTCATTGAGGACTTTGTATAGTGAATTTTTATTTATCATTAATATCTTAAAGTAATGTTTTATTATATTTTTATTTTAAATTTATTAACTATTCATTTTTACATATTCAAAATTTTCTAGTTAAATAACATTTGATTGAGTAACAATGGTTGATATGAATAATTATAGGTCGTATTTCCAAACTAACTTTTGTGTATCTTTTAAAACTTAAAATTTAGAATTATTGCAGATAAGCTCTTTTAATACTTGATATGGTTGATTAAAAACTTATAATTAGTAGATAAAGAGAGTGTGTTGGGAATGAAGCCTAATCTATTCAATGTCTACAATCATTTTTTTCTCGGATACTCTGTGGTGTAAATGAATGCTTTGAGTTGTGTGTTAATTGTGAAGCCTCAATATAGAATCGAGAATCTAAATTTTATACTGTGTATTCCCAACATTCATTAGAAGTATGGAATGTCTTCATCAATAAGTACTGTGAGTTTTCCCTATAGTTTAAAGGATGATATTCCAAGAAATTTTTTCACATAACATTTCAATAAGGGAGGGAAACAATTATGGATGATATTTGTAGCAGGGAAGTATGTTGTAATGTTCAAGTTACAAGCCTTTTCTCTGTTAGCCTTGTTTTCTTATCACTTTTCAAGTTTATATTAGGGTTACAAATATCAAAGGGTTTTGAGTAGCTATGTTTATCACAACCATCCTGGTGAATATGATCATTATAGGTTTTGCTCTATAAAATTTACATGTTTTGAGACCAAGTCTCAATCCCTAAACCATGCCTAATTATTCCAAGTAAACATTTTTTTGTCTCTAGGGGTTTCACACAAGCCAATGATGTAAACTCACACCCTTTTTTCTTGTTTTAAGGTTTCTAATAAGTTATGCTCTAGTGTGGGGTCTAATTTCATCAGTTCATTTTTTCACATGGAGGGAACAACAAGAAACCTTTATGGGATTTTAGGTTTCTAATAGTATTTTGTTGATCCCTTTTAATTTCATTTATTTTGACTTGTATTTTCTATGTTCACATATATTCATTTAGAATGTGGTTATTGATGCCTTATTCGTCTTAAATATTGATAATGGATTTTATGTGTACTACTTTTGCGGTTTCTTTTTTGTGGTTACCCCTTTTTATTTGGTAGACTTGTACATTATTGGGGAGTGTTGATTATATGTACTTTGGTTTTATGCATTATTTAAGTACGCGTCAAAGGACTATTCTTTTCTTATGTCATCTTTGACATGAATGAGTTTTTCGAGTGCGTTTAGTTAGTAATTGGTAAAATTTAATGAAATTAGGGAAGGATGATGCATAGAGTCCATGTCATCATAATATTGAGAAAGTTATCATAATATGAGTTCGGATTGTAAAAAAGTGTGTTTCAAATGGTAGATATAAATTAGGTTTTGAGATTTTTTCCTTCTATCACAAATCTCTTTTTCTCCTTTGTTTAGTATGATCACTTTGCACTATTTTTTTATGTTCACGAATTAGCTCCATGTTGAAAGGTAATAAGCAATCAATGTCCATGTGGATTCATGTTGTCAAATAACTTTGGAGCACATGACACCAATATCTCACATTATTTCTTAAACATGTAGGAATTGCATAATATAACCCAATCAAATGTGCACAGTAAAATGATTTGTTTAAACATTTGTTTCCTAATGATGAAAAATATTGTTCGTTATTAAATAATATATGTAAGTATTTCCTGAAATATGCACAGTATGTGTAACACAATGATTATGTTATAATAGTTCTTCATACAACTATAACTACACCAATTCCTAAAAATATATATATGAAGCCTTGAATTCAGTATGTATATAAATAATTGAGACTTTTTTTAATTATAGAATCCATGCTACAATTTTTTTTTTACTTCCTCACTTACACCACCAAACTATTTCCAATTGACAATAGTTATATTCCCTTTATATAATATGCTCTTAATTGTTAACTAAGTTCACATCTACCTCTTCAACAAAGGTTGACATTGTTGATTAAAGTAATATTATGATAGTTGTTCATTTTTGAAGAATTCAAAGGAATTTTATAATAAGGATAAAACTTAAGAGCACTCTTAGATGTCTAATACATTATGAACAGCAACATTGGTAACTAGTCATAGCCAAGAATACAAACATTTCACATTTGAGCTTCATTTTTATGCTACACGTAGCCAAAATTTACCATTAGGCACACATCCTAATGAGTCAACTAGACTCTGATACATTATATTGGAATTTTATTTTATATAAATTATAAATCCCAAAAATATTAAAAAATCTAAGAGTAGAGTTAATGTGTTGCAGTGAGTTTTAGTGTTAGATTGTTTTACACACAAAAAAATTAGTTTTTCTTTAGTTCTCGTACTATATTTTTACCATTTTGATATATCACGTGATGTGTCCAATTCATATTCAAAAAATTCACACACATTGAAGAGCCTCTAAATGTTAGCTCACGACTAAAATTTGATGCAAAAAAATAGTCATTATCAAATTTATAATGCCTACATGGAATTATGTTACATTTTATTCGTTACAATGAGATAATTATCGTTGATTATATTAGGGATAACATATAAATATAATGTGGCATTAATTATCCTTTTTATGTTTCATTTACATACTCAAAATAACATGGAATCAAGACATCTCTCCTAAAAAACCCAATGCTTGGATAGTCTATTATATTTTTTATTATATTTTTCACATATATGTAACATTCTATGTAAATTGGTCTTGTTTTATTGAGGTTACAAGATACAAGTGTGGTTATGGGTAGATGCCACTGAAAATGACTTACAAAGAAAATGCAACACTCTATGTTCAAGCATGATGAGATGTAAAATATTTAGAAATGCCAAAAATAGATGCTAAATTTGCATTGTTGCATGTCTTTTTAGAAATAAAATTTAATATTATCTTTGATGTATGTAAATCAAATAGAAATCATTTTTCAATTTCCTAATGCAAATCATATATATAATTTAAATAGAGGGTTGTTTTTTTTAAATACATGATAATAGAGCCTTAAAAGGTCCTCCTACAATTTTGAGAGAGCAAAAAATGGAGATTATATTGCAAGCTATCCAATTTCAGCTCTTGTGTAAAGAGTTGGCACATTCAGCTGAAATCACATAATGATTGACTTCAAACACCCCCAAAAAGTGTTGAATAAGTTTATTATCCATGTATTATAAAGTCATGTGACATTTCTTATATATTTTTTGTTTCTCATCATATATGCAGTGACACTTAGTGACTAAGCTAATAGTATCGCTCCAAGATGGAAGTAGTTGTATTTAGCTATTAAATATATAACCTTGCCAAAAATAAATTTGATATCATTTTGATCATGTTTTTAACAATATAATCAAATATTTTACTTCTAATTAATGAAATATTTCCTATTTTACGTATTTTTAAATAAAAAATTAAAACAATAAGGGGATATCTAATAGGCCATAAAAAATCAGAAAATTTTATTATTCTGGCATTGTAAAGTAACATGACATTCACATACGTTTTACTTTTCATAATAGTTGTAGTGATAGTAAATGATAGGGATAATAATATCCTTCCAACACAGAAGATGTTATATTAATTAGTTATTACTTATATAATCTCAAATTGAAACAAGATCATTATAATAATATTTTTTTACAATATCAATGTACATCTTACTTTTAATTTGGAGGAACACCCTAAATTTGGGATTTTCAAATTTCATTTAAGTGATGAATAACACTAGAATTTTTTTATCTTACTGAAAGTAGGGCATATTGTCTCCACACAACTAAAAAATTATGTTTACATTGTTTAATGTGCATGTTCCCTATGTCCTTTCATAAATGTAAAGTATAAAGCCCTAAGCAAGAGATAAAGAAAGGAAGACTTAGCTGATTTACGCATAATCTAGGACTCATTTGGGCAGAGAGAATTGATGAACAAACTGTGCAAAGTGTCATAATTAATCTCTATAAATCCTGCAACTCATGAGCAAGGCTGGACATGGGCGTCCACAGCAGGACATGGGCGTTGGTGACTGGAGTTGGGCACTCGTGACTGCGCAAAAGCTTTGGATTTGGTTTATGTTGTGTCACAATTATTCCTTATTGATTTTTCGATATTCGCATTGTGGTCGCTGAAGGTACCTATAACCTACAAAAGAGAAATTCACATGCACAAGCCCACAAACCGCATCAAACCTAAAAAGGAAAATGCAAAATGGGAAGTTGGACTTACCCTGACGGTCACCTCGAGAGTGAACTTAAGACCGATCGATGCACTACATCTCATACTCCATGTAGTTCTTAAGTGGGTTGTAGTAATGCAGTAGAATGCGTGGATGGAATAGAATGAACTTCCCCTTCCTATGTTTTGTATGTGGAGTTATAATATCTTTTCCCTTGAATGAATGTTAGATGAATGCCTTTAGTGCTCTTTGTGCCTTTTGTATGCAATCTTAGGTGATGATAGTAATGCTTAGTGTTTAGCCCCTCATTTTAAACACATAAATATGTATTTATATGATTACCTTGTTTTAATTTTGTAATTGACAACTGAAAGGCTAACCCATAAGTGAAAAAGATGCCTAAAAGATAAAAGAGACCCAAAAAGAGCGAGTAAGGTATTAAAGGGTCAAGGGCACCTAGAGGGGACAGGAGCCCCTGTGCGCTCTGTCTTGGCTGGGCGATGGTGTCTGAAGTCATGAAAGATAAACAAGTAAAATTCTGACTCGGTTGTAGGACGTGTAAGACCAAATAAAAAATAATAGACAAACAAAAGAGGCCAAATATAGTCATCAATTACTAATTTTCTTTCTTAGGAATCATGTAAATGCTAGCATGCTTTTAGGACCTAGAATGTACCCAAGTGCATGATTTTGAGTCTGCAGGAAGTAGAATTTCATTTTTTGGATAGGACTTCGGTAGGTCGACACTTACTACTCGATGTGGACTTATGAATGGATTAATTTCCTTGTGCTCTTGAAAATAAATTAACATAGTATGTGTTTTCTAGATATGGAGGGCCCTAGATTATTTTCATGGCATAATTAGTGTAAAAGAGATAAATTAGAATTCAAATTACTCTAATACCAAATAAAAATTCTTAAGAGGTTTCACGATCTTTGTGCTAACCTTGAGAAAAACACCTACATATATGTGTCTACTTGTGAAACATTAGAGAAATATAAACACATATATGTTAAGGCAGAATTACTACCAACATATTAAGCTTAGATGTGAGGAAGGGCCAAAGGCCCTTCTCATAAGAGTAAATTATAATGAATCTATGAATCTCTCTTCCACACTAACTTTCCTCTAAAACTAACTATTTATACTTTTGTAAAAACAAGTAGAGGCAAATGTTAGATTTAGAGAGTAGATTGTTGGTAGAGCAAGATTATTTTGATCTATTAATATAATCTATTGATAATTGTTCTAATATATTAATAATAAAAGTCAATCAAATCAATAACTTGATTACTACTCTCCTTTATAAATACAATAAGTATTAAAATATAATTAAATATTACAAGTGCATAGTAATCACATACAATAGTGTATGGTTAATTAAATAAATTAATAATATAAGCCAAAAAATATTTTATTTAATCATTACGTCATATATAGAGATATCAATTATATAATGTTTATGATCTCCTACAATAATTGGCCGATAGGCCTTTATAAAGTGGATATTCTTGAAAACATTAATTGCAATCATCCCAATCATAGTTATTTCTTTAATGCATATATGTATATATTTTTTATAAATCATGTCAAAACAAAAATATGAAAATATTCAAAATTATTTGATTTGGGAAGAAAATGAAACAATTCAAAATTTGATATTATAAGAAGGCATTCGAAGCCCAATGAACAGAGGAATTGAGGTTGAGATGACTAATGATTTAGGATGTGGTCTTTCATAAAGGAGTTTATTTATGATTTGGGTATGTTTTACTATTTGTAGCTATTTTAATCAAACTTGGGCACTATAGTTTGGGTTTCTTAGAAGGAAAAATTGGTTATGGAGTATTTATAATGCAAATAATTCTTGTTTGGAACCACCTCCAAGGTAAAACATGTCTTAATTTATTTACTAGAAATTGGATTTATATCCTCTACTCTCTAATTGAAATTGGTTCATGGTCGTTTGTTTCTCTCAAATAGGCATTGAAAACCTATTTTACACCTAAGTACCCTCCTACCTATAGAAATTGTTGCTCTAAAAAGGTAATTTTGGCACAAGATTTTTTATCATCATATGATTCTCACACAAACTTTTGACAAGGTGTTAAAAAATGCCGAAATTGATTTTTTTGCCTCTTAGACCTAGGGCAACAATTTTTTTTCATTGAAGATCTCCGGAGACATCCACACACTCCTTATTGTTATTCACATGTTTGTTTTTGGTGCAGCCAATATTCTTCCAAGATGGGTGCCACTTTTAGGCTACTGGAGATTATTTATACCCCTCAAACTTCAAGCCGGAAAATCATTCACTAGCCCACTCCTACAAAGGCATTAGAAAAATAATTTAATTAACTATTAGGAGAAAGTTGGTGTTAAATTATAGGTTGCCCCTTAAAAAATAGGCATTTCACTTCATGCACGGTGCCTA
Source organism: Taxus chinensis (assembly GCA_019776745.2). NCBI lineage: Eukaryota > Viridiplantae > Streptophyta > Pinopsida > Cupressales > Taxaceae > Taxus > Taxus chinensis. Next base: position 159,104,516 of record CM034149.1, read on the forward strand.
ACATGCAAATATATACTTAAATAGGTGTTTTCTTTTTGTCTAAATAACCTTGTTTTAAGTAATTATCTAAAAGTAATTTGACTTTAAAATTGTAAATTTTTGAATGATAAGTTCCATAGGGGTGTTCTCTAAAGACACCCCCATCAAGGAGCACAAGGGTTCAATACTCAAGGGGAAATTGTAAAAAAAACATTTATTTTTCTTAAAAAGAGGAGGCTCTAAATTGTAAATAAGTGAGCAAAAATTGGTGAAGGCATAATTTTTTATTTTGGATAATTTAATAAAAAGATATTTTTGAAACACTAGTTGTAATTGTCATGGTCATAGTCATCTCTTTGATATGTGTGTGTATGTGTCAGGGCGGGAGGAGGGGTAAGGCGAGGGTTGTGTGTGTGTGTGTGTGTGTGTGTATACACATATGCACATATATACATACACACACACACACACACACACATATTCTTATATATACTTGTACATATATTAGTGTATATATATGTGTGTGTATTTGTATATATGTATATACGTTTATATGTGTTCACACACATATTATCATATTAAACCAAAAATATGAAATGTTTCATAAATATGTGATCTACAAAGAAAATGAAACACTTCAAAAATGTGGCATTACACCCACTGGGCCCCTCCCCCTCTCTATTATATCTGATTAACTAAAATAAAAATATTCTAGTGTAATCTAATGTTATAGGAGCAATAAAATAATTGAATAAATGAAGCAATAAAATGTTGAAATACACCCAAGAAAACTAGGCTAGAAAATGATTAACCCTAAGGTGCAAGAAGGGTTAAGAAAATCCTTAGCTAATTCGTAGATGTCACGAGACTATGTCGTAGTGTAGACCAGGTGAATAGGAAGAGGAAACAACCACACAGAAGCATAAGAAAGTACTGATATGAGCTATATGACTAGATTGGGGTGCCTGGAAAGGGATAGTGGTGCCTGTGGGCACCCTGGTCTTAGATCTAGATGCCCTGGTCTGTGGAAATGGCCAAAATATCTCCTTTGAGGTGTTGATGGATGCTCTCATGTGTTCGCTTCCTGTCACACTAATGTTGCTGAAACTGCATTGGATGTCGCTGTGAATATGAGATGGAAGAATCACCTGTAAAACCTCAGACAAAACATCAAAACCCTAAAAAAATAAAGATGCATATGAAGGGGTCAGATTGTGTTCAATTGCCAAATTGATGGACTTATCATTGAGCATTGCACTACATCTTAGACCCAATGTAGTTCTAGGTGTGTGTGTGCAATTGTGCCCTAGGTTGCTCTTGTGTTAGTCACACTTTGTGAAGTAGCGAGCAAATAACTAGATGCATAATGTAGTAATGTGTGCATGGAAACAATAGACTCCCCTCATATGAATTGTGATGTAGATGAACCAACCTTGTGATGGAGCTAGATGTATGCAAATGTAGCTTTAGATGCCTTTGATAGATGCAACTCTAGATGGTGATACTAGATGATTAGTGCTTGGTCCCTCATTATCATCACATAAATTTAAATTTATATGGTTATCTTGTTCTAATTTTGTAATTAACCTCGAAAATTCTGACCATCAAAAAGATAGAAATCTTAAACGACTAGAAAGTGCCCAAAAGGTGAGAGTAAAGTGTAAGGAGGATCATGTTGTGCTAGAGGGGACCAAGGCACCTGGGGCACCCAGTCCTAGCTGGGTGCCCTAGTTAGAAATAGTAAAAATGTAAAATGACAATACAGACTGGGAAAGTGCAGGTGTAAGATCAAAAATACGACAACAAACAATGTAAAAATGGTTAAAGACATGAGTTAATTATTACTCTTTTCACTTAAGAACCATATGAATAATAGTATAAGACCAGGACTAAATAATGACTCAAAGTGCATGATTTTGTGTCTACAATATCTTATATGGGAGAATAGGTTGAGGACGGTCCCTTGTATGTGTTTATGTGTGGCACTCTATCCCTATTCCCCCATAAATTTAAAGGGGTAGAGGGGTGGGATACTCGGTCTATTGAATAAAAAAATGTTCAATCATACATCTCATAATATGCAAAAATGATCCTCCGATAAGCAAAAAGAAAAAGAATCTATGATATCATTATACCTATATCACAGATCAATATGAATACTCCAATACTCTATCCTTGTTATCCATTTTCCATTCAAATATGAACCGAGTCAGTTCTTTTTAACTTGATAAGGTATTCTCTACTACGTGTACTCAATATTGATTGGCTTAAATTAAGGTTATTTATTATAGTGTAAGAATGCGTCCTTGAGGGAATGTATAGAACACGATCAACATAGGAATCATAGCCAAAATTACTACATCAATTGAGGATATTTCATAGAGAAGGAATATGGACCACCTGTTGTGGCAACCTCTTTGTATAGTGGTACTCAAGAACACTACACTCACCATTACAACCTTATGACTACTTAAAAAGGGATTTTTCAAGTGACTGTAGCCATAATTTCTAGTGAATTTAAGAAATTATGATTTATTAGTGGCTTTGGTGAATTATTAATTTTTTTCGAAGAAGTCATGAAAAAGGGCATAGATGATGACAAGAAGGCTCCAATTTGTGATAAATGCTACAATGTGAATTGCAATCATTAATATTTGTAGACCAAATGATTATAATGGGATGGCACTTGATAGAGAGGGAAACAAAATCATAAGATACTGAGTGATTTTTTGATTGAAAAATATCATAAGCAGGTAACATACACACCACTTGAAAGCTTTACGCTATGAATAAAAGTAAAAATTTGTTTTTTATTTTAAGATAGAAATATATTTGTATTTATATGTATTAGTTTTTACCCAAAAATACATATTTGTGGTCAAGAATAGAGATTTCTCCAATCCATTTTACATCACATCAAAATCATAATCCACCATCTATTTTATGTCACTCTTACTAGCTTTGGATTTTGAGTGTGATTTTAGACATGTTGACACACAAATGTAACACCCTAGGATTTGATCATGGAAGATAAATACTTTTTTATAGCATGGGATTGTCTCTAAGTGTGGGAATTCCATCTTGAGAAAAACCTCCAAAGAAGGTTGGTTCCTCTACCTATAAACATAATGCTAACACTACTCCTACAGTTGAAAACACATCTATTTAAGCTTAAAATAGTCATTTATAGGGGCCAAAGTTAGAGATATTAAATTAAAATTAAATCCTAATCTAAGAAAGAGGTGATAACACCGAGAATAGGGGGATGGACACTCTCCATGAGGGAAAATAGAGATAAAATGCACAAGCAGAGTTCAAACAAGTGTGACACTGACCAAAACTGCACGAAACCCTCCATCCTGCACACAAAACACTTCCAAAATTAAACATGTAAAGGAGAAATACATGCACAACATACTTAACAAAAAAATGAGAGGAAAGAATGCAACAAAACAAAGGTTAGGGTAGAGAAATAGCCGTAAGACTTTATTTTATTGCCAAAGGAGTATGCACAAACCATTAAATCCCAAGTAGAAGGCATAAGAACACATTACATAAGCCAAATGGAGGTCTATAACCCATATTTGTTTAGAACAAAATTTTGGCATGATGCATTTGTATATTGAGGGAGTCCAACCCCTTACAAATGAGTTATTTTTTAAATATATAGAGAAAGGGGAGAGAAAAAGGACGGAAAGAGAGAGGGCAAACCATTTTCAATCCAACAACCAACCAAATGCAATAAATCACTACAAAAAACACGTGAGCACCTATGACAAATTCATTCCTCTACGTTATTTTATATGCAGGATGGCGTATGGGTGACCATAAGCATTAAATTTGGTGGTTGAGTGATTATATGCTCATAGATGTGAAAATTGTGATTTTCCCCTATGAATCATGTGTTTGCATTTCCACCCTCAAAACAACATCAAAACTTGCATTTTAATGCCAAAATGAAGCCCTTGAAGATACAGTTCAAATGTAACTGATTTCATCAAATTTAGAGGTTTGCAATGAAAGTTATGGGTAAAAACCAATTTCACCTTGTTTTATGGATTTCCATAATGATCCGTGAATTCCTTTAAAAACCTTTCCTATTCCGCCACTTTTGAATAATCCCACTATGCCGCAGAGGTCTGTTAGAGTAGGTATTTACTTTAGCTCATGTTCACCTAGGTACTTTATTTACCTTTATTGTATTTATTCTCACCCACTTATGTGTGTGGATATTTCTTTTATCTTATTTAGATATTAGGAGATATTATCTAGTTGTCAGGTATAGTTCTTTCCTTGATCTATGGTATTGACTAGATCCTTGATGTCTAGTTCTCTCCTAAATCTATGGTCTTGACTAGTTCTTTGATGACTAGTTATTTTCTTGATTTATGGCTTGATCTACGACCTTGACTGGTTCTTAGATTGTTATTCTTTACCTATTTAAGCAAGGCCCATTCTCATTGTATTGCATTGAGTTCCATAATAATATATGATATTGTTTCTCATTTGTTTGCAAAGGTTTTATGTAAAGTTATTCTGGCGAATTGCTTTCATCTTATTGATCATGGCGTTTGATTAGCATCTGTGTTATTGGCTTGGTATGATCTAGTTATCGTTCCTTTCATGGTATCAGAGTAGGAGATTGTTGTTGGCATCCGTCTGTAAGTTTTATTTTGCAAATAAATTCATTGTATATTCATATATTTGGGATTTGGTCATATTTTATTGTTGCATGTGTTTTTATGTAAAACAAAGGCTTCCATTGGATCTAGATGACAGGAAAACCCTAAGATCGATTGCAAGCTCGACCTTTTTTGGAGGCAGTTGTTTTTTTGGGTTTTTTGTGTTGTTGCAGGGAAGCACACTGATCTGCCTCGGGATTCATGCCATGAAGGAAAAAATACAGGATTCTTTTTTCGGGTATGTTGGATTTATCAAGATCTTCACAGGGCAATTTTCAGTTGCAGTGTATCTATCTCAGTTTACGTGCATAAAGACTATCAGATCTTTCCTTTTTTGGCAGGGGTCGACGGATGTTGTGCACTTTTTTGCTATTTCGGGAAAACCCATTAAAATCCTTAGCCCTTGGTCATATGGCATGGTCATGTGAGGGCTTAAAGATTGTGATTCTAGTAGGTGCTTAACTTCAGCCCCCTTTAATTTTATCTGTGTGGTGAAGGCAATAACAATTTATTTTGTTTCAGTGGCAACTAAAATAAGTAACAGAGCAAAATATTAAAAAGCTTGTAACTTTTGATCGGTAACTCGGTTTTGAGTGCCATTTTTTGTGAAAGTGCTTGTTTTTTCATGCTCTTTCCATTGGAAATATTTATTTTCAGACTTGAACTATAATTATAAAGTGCCAAATTTGGAGGAGTGTTGTAATCAATTGTGGACGTAATTTCAGCTGAACCCGATGTCCTAAACTTCTGGGAATTGCATTTTGTATCTATCATGGATTCTGAGAATGATATACTTTTCTCTGAAGTATGTGGACTTTAAGAGGATATTGTAAAATTTGTGGAAGAAAATAGATCACTCAAGAAGTGAAATTCTCTTCTACAATCACTCATTCATGATAAGGATACAATAATACACTCCCTGCAGAACAAACTTGGTAGCCTACAACATCACCATCATATTGTGGAAAACCATATCCATGCTCCTAGTCCACTTGCAGCGGTTGCTCTTGTACCCACTGAAATTGATCTTCCAGTCTTTAAACTTGTTCATGTTCTTAATGCTTGTAAACCTAGGAGGCTTGTTATTGCATGCTCTTCCACATCTGTGCCTATCACAGTACCACATGTTGTGTATCCTATTTCTGCTCAACTGCATGGCCTTTTTGAGAAGCATACCACTGCATTTATTTGTCACATGCTCCATTCTATGGGTTTCCCTGGTGGAGGTATTGGTCGACATTCACAGGGTATTGTTTCCTCTCTTCCACATGTTAAGTGGAATTCTCGCCTTGAAATTGGTTTTCAAGCAGATACTTCATTGGGATCACACATTGACAGAGCTCCTTTTTTTGTTCGCTTGACTCTTTCTAAGGATCATGAGCAACACATGAGTTCTGCACCTTCACTCAGGCTTGAGAAACCTAAGATTTCAGCTATCAAACATGATCAACCTGACACACATTCTGATGTTCTTTTGCATGTACCCATTATGCATTTTACACCAAGTCATATGCAGGCATCTTCTTCATCCATCCATGTTGATTTGGGGTGGATATTTGATCACTCGTGGCAGCGACATATGCATTCGTTGAGAGGACTCTACAGGCATGGCTCCTCCACCATTAGGCCTCTTGCTCCACTTTCTATACCTTATGCATTGTGATGCTTTTTGTTTTGAGCATTTTTCTTTAGCAGGTCTAGTGCATCTCTCTTGTTTGTTGAGAGATTTTGTATCTATATTTTTGACACTTTTGAAATGTTGATAGTATCTCTTATGGGGGATCTATTCTGGTGCATTCTAGTGTTAGTTTGTCACTGTTCGAGTATTTGTTTTGGGAAACTCATACAGATTTGTAGCATCACTCCACCCATTCAGCAGTATGGGAGGGGGTGGTGTTGATCCTGCTTCTTCGGGTTTCGTGTCCTTGCCTTGTTACCTTGGCTTTTCTTGGATTGTGACACTCTGGATTTTGTGTCCTTGCCTTGTTGCTTTGGTTTTTGTTCTTGGATCGTGGCACACCTATTTACAGCAGTCAATCGAATTATGTTTGGTGTTTCTTTTTTTACACTTTCGACATCACTCCGATGACAATCTCCTTATATGGAGCTATTCTGGTGAAACCCAATGTCAGTTGTTTTTGAGTTTTGTGATCGAGTAGTGGATTCAGACCACAGTGCACACCAAACTTCTTCAGCATTATATGATTTTTTTTGAGCCGAGCTTCTTGTGATGCCTTGAAGCGGGTTTTTATTCTCTTTACTTTGTTGTTACTGGTTTTGGGTACCTTGCGGTGTGCCTTTTTCCTAGTTATTGTACACGAGTATCTCATCAGGCCTAGTTGTTGGAACTCATACTGTGGACATGCCACTTCTATTTTGGACCCTAGCTTCACTTGAGGGGGGGTGTTAGAGTAGGTATTTACCTTAGCTCATGTTCACCTAGGTACTTTATTTACCTTTATTGTATTTATTCTCACCCACTTATGTGTGTGGATATTTCTTTTATCTTATTTAGATATTAGGAGATATTATCTAGTTGTTAGGTATAGTTCTTTCCTTGATCTATGGTATTGACTAGATCCTTGATGTCTAGTTCTCTCCTAAATCTATGGTCTTGACTAGTTCTTTGATGACTAGTTATTTCCTTGATTTATGGCTTGATCTACGACCTTGACTGGTTCTTAGATTGTTATTCTTTGCATATTTATGAAAGGCCCATTCTCATTGTATTGCATTGAGTTCCATACTAATATATGATATTGTTTCTCATTTGTTTGCAAAGATTTTATGTAAAGTTATTTTGGCGAATTGCTTTCATCTAATTGATCGTGGTGTTTGATTAGCATCTGTGTTCTTGGCTTGGTACGATCTGGTTATCGTTCCTTTCAAGGTTTGTCTCTTTGTTATGTGGCTTTTTATGACCCACGACCATGTTTCTTTGTTCTACGGCTCTTGAAGTCCACGAAACACTATATTGGGAACCCCATAGAATGCTAGGATAGTGTTTCATGACTTCTATTTGGTGGACTTCATGTTTTTGATCCACGGAATTAACCGACCCCGTGGAACTCCAAATTTCTCCAAGTCTGCATAAGACTAACTTTTTCCATGCCGTAAAGGTCTAATTTCATTGATTTTTTTCCCTCACTCTTGAGTTTAACTCCGTTGTTCCGTGGGTTAGGAGAACCCATGGAACACTACAATCACTCCCTTTATTCTATGGGTTAGGAGAACCCATGGAACACTAAGTTCCTTCATCTGTGTAAGACTAAATTTCAGTGTTATATGGATTTTCTGAAAAAAATTCCTAAGTCCGAAATTGAATTTGTAAGTTGTCAAAATAGCCTGGGGGTTATTTTGGACAACAAGTTGGTGACTCAATGAGGATATTTTCTTGCTAGATAGAAGATTAGTGGCCTTAAAAAATCAATTGGGCATGGATTTAAGATTGAAAACTTGAAAAAATGATCAAAAACTTTAAATTCTTACCCATGGATCTGCATGAACTTAGAGCCAACCTGGAACTTCTTGAAATGCTCTTGGAAGCCGATTTCTTGGGATTTTTTGTATTACTTACAAACTGTCCCAAAACACTGATTTCTTGCCAAGGAAAGAGCATGTAGAAATTTGATTTACATATGATCTTGGGGGCTAAATGAATAACCTTAAAGCTGCCCCAAAAAACCTTGTTTCCACCATGAAGCCTATTCAGAATAAACTATGTAATAGTAACAAAGGGCCATAAAAACTATGTACAAAATATGAAAATCATACATGTTCCAAAAGGAAACGTGCAGATTGTGTGCAATGCATTTCTTTTACATTAAATAAACCTAAATTACTCCTCTAATCAAAGGCAAAGGAAACTAAACAAAACCAACTATTGGTTGGGAGAAATAGATTCCCTTCCTTATAAAAGTGGAACATGTGATCATTTCGACAATTAAAACACATGGTGGAAATAAAAGCATTGTCTTCACTTCCCCGTTTCTCAAAGTATCAGGTAAGAAAATAAATAATACCTCCTCAAGTTCCTCTACATTTGACTTCTGGAAGTGTTGTAACTGAGCTTTGATGTCTTGATGATGTTCCTCGTTCTCTAAAGTGAGCATGACTAGTGATAACTTTAATTTTAGCTCTAGACTAGCCATATATCTAATGGGGGACACAAAATTTTGAATTGATGGGCCAATCTTTATGATTTTCCCATTTCCTTTAAGCTCATCCCCATAAATGGGGTCATCATGCATACTCTTGTTATGATAGAGAATGTTTGCAAGTTGATTTGAAATGTTTTCTGCTTCTTCTGCAAATAACTCTACCTCCTTTGAATCTGCATCCTTTTCCTCACCAAACAAGAAGTTTGATAACTCAAACTTATCCTCCTCCACACCATGAAGCTCCATTTGATCGATTACACCATCTAAGTATGTTTTTGGCATATCACGACAATCTTCCTATGGTTGTCTGTAGTGCATGTTAGCTTCAAACTTGTCCTTCTTAGGCCGAGTCACTTCATTCTCCTTTGTAGATTACTCAACTAAAATGATAGGAGGTTCTCTAAACATTTAGGGTAGTTCTTTAATTATGTTATCAGAATCAGTCCATTCCTTAATAGATATATCATGATTAACAACAATGATGGATCTCACCTCAACTAATTTTGATACACTAGAAGATTGATTGATGGATTCTCGATGAAGGTTCTATTTCTCATCGAACTCCTGGCTCCAAATATTTAAACTTTACAACAAATGTTCTATGTTTGGCTCTTTAGAAGGCCACCCTCCCAAGTTTTACCAATCATGAAGCTCAGCCCAAAATGGATTTGGATATATGTAAGAAGGGAAGGGTTGAACTTTTGACTAATTTTACAAGGGTTCAAATGATGGGGAAGGGGAATCCTTAATAGGAGTTGAAAGAAAGATAGGAACATGGAAACTAGATTGAGATGGTTTAGGTTGGGAAGAAGAAATGTGAGGCTTATAAGATGATAGCATAGGATTTCCCCATTGATAGGGTTCCCTATAACTAGATTGTGAGCCTCCATGAACTCAACCCACATTGATATTTGAGATAACATTTCAGCCATAAAAGATAGCTTTTGCTGATGGCTAAAATAGCTTGGCATAGGATCAGCCCATGGGTACGACACCCTAAAACCAATTTGAACCACCTTCACCTGACATTTAGCCCTAATCTGCACCATGCTTACCTCCATCTTTTGAATCTTGATTTGGAAATCATCTTCAACCATGAGATTTCCACCATCATCTACATATCCTTATTCTTGAAAATCATCATAGTGAATAGGATAACCACACATATTAATGGGGATTAGGTTATATGCATATTCATGATGCTAAGGCTCATAAAATTGACTTGGAGGGTAGTTTTGAAAAAATGAGATGAAGGGGACTGATATTGTTCTTGAAACTTATGGATTTATAAGAGAAACACCACGAATATGCTAGTTCAAAGAATGCACAGGTGAACAATGTGAGACGTGAATTATTCCAAGACAAAACAAAACATGCATACAAGACTAAAAATTATGAAAATACAAAAGAGATAATTGTAATAACAAAAAAATAGCTCCAACTTAGTACGATCAAATAGAATAATGCATGCTACGCCCTTAATCATATATCTTATATTGGATGTATATAGCTGACTTATGGCTATCATAACTTCTTATCATTAAGTATCTCTTTCATATATGTTATATTTTCATTAGTGGGTCTGCATTGGTGTTGGCCATAGCATAGGAATAGTATATATAGGCGTTAGTAGGTAGTAGTTCATGATCATATTCAGCATTTGAGTCTTATTGTCTGGTTTGGAGGTTGCCCCCTCGAATTGGCTAAGCTATTATTCTTGCACATTAAGATCATTTATCTGAAATATTGTGTTAATTGGTGTTATATTGCTACTGATAATCATATTTATACAAGTAATTACATTACAAGTGGTATCAGAGCTTGAACTCGGCCAGCACTGCGTCAAACCCTAATTTTGAAGGTTCATCCATATCTCAAAATTGGTAGTGAATTTTTTTGCAATTGTTTTTGTGGTGTGGAGAAATTAGTCAATTAAACTTCCCTCAAAATTTTAAGAATTTTTTACTTGATTTGCAAAAGTTATAGCGGTTTTATGTTTTTTCATAATTTGGCTACCCAAGGTGCAATTTGTGGAATTTTTCAAAGTTATTTACATTTCCAGAAAGAAGATTAAAAATTAGTTTGATTTTGTTCTTTAAGTTTTATAAAATTTTGCTGAATTCCTATTGAAATCTCAAACCCTAAATTTTGACCTTGATCCTTAAATCTTACCATTTTGGGGCATCATGGCTGGGCCTTCGACAAGAGGTAAAAAGAATCCCATCACTCCAGGTAAAACACCTGATAAGGATGAGATAATAGTTGAGGAGTTAGAGTCAAAAGGGGTATCTACAGAGGCCTCATGGTTAGGGTTTACTTTAACTGATCATAAGGTCAGCTATCTTGAGTTAGAGTTACGAAACCTCGTGGGTAGAGTGGCCAACAAAGAAGATGTAGAAAAGATTGGACAACGATTGGAGGATTTCATTCACCAATTTAGTTACAATATCATGGGTCATCATATCCTTCCTAATCAGCCACAACTCAATCATACTCATATTAACCAGGGTGGATCTTTAGGTCAAAGTAATAAACAAATTAGCCAAGGTGGATCTGCAAACATGACCAATCCAAATACAAACACTCTGCAAGCCCGTAACATGATTCCAAAAGTGGAAATGCGTAAGTTTGATGGAAAGGATCCACTCAATTGGATTAACCAGATGGAGAATTTCTTTGATCTTCATCAAATTCCATCAGGACAAAAGGTTACCATGGCATCATTGTATCTTGAACCTGACCAATTCATTTGGTATCGATGGTTATGTGCTCAAAGGAAAATGAGTGGCCTCAATGTTACATGGACAATCTTCACCGAAGATTTAAAATTGCACTATAGTTCTAGTGTGTCAGAGAATTATTTCATTCAATTAGCAAAGCTCAGAAAAATAGGAACAGTCAAAGATTACATCCATCAATTCCAAAACCTTTCCTTATAGGTGGAAAATATTCCTAAAGATAATTTGAATGACTTATTTCTTGGGGGTCTTAAAGAACAAGTTGAGACCAAGTTGCGTATGTTTAATCCTCATAAAGTTTTAGACTCTATGATCATGTCTTTCCAGTAGGAAACAAACTGTCAGTAATATTAGAGATTATAGCACCCTTCCGCCAGCATTCCCTCGGCCAGTAAGACTAACACCTCAACAAATTGAAGAAAAGACAACCAAAGGGTTATGTTTTAATTGTGACAAAAAATTTGGACCATGACATAAGTGTGCTGAAAAGAAGTTGTTCTACATTGAGGGACCTACTGAAGAAGAAGAAAATGAATAAGATGAAGAGGTAGAGCCAGAGCAGGAATTAGGAGATCTCCAACAAATAATATCATGCCATGCAATTTCCAGTATTAGCACTCCCCAAACTCTCAAAGTAGTTGGATTCTTAAAAAAAGAGAGGGTAACAGTGTTGATTGATTCAGGTAGTACTCATAATTTCATCAATCATAAGTTGGCGGTACGCTTGAACTGCTTTGTTTATCCAGCTCCAGAATGTCAAGTCATGATCGTTAATGGGAAAACTGTTAGTTGTTCAGGAAAATTCCATAACATTAATCTCGCCATGGGAGATTACTTTCTAACTAGCAATATGTATGCCATTGCCATGGGAGGAGCAGACATTGTGTTAGGAGTTCAGTGGCTTACCACCTTGGGAACCATTGAAATGAATTTTCAAGAGTTGTTCATGCAATTTCAGTCAGAAGGGAGGACTTTTAAACTAAAAGGACTGAGAGAAAAGTCCCCACAGATGGTAAGTTCTCATCAGATGCAAAAATTTCTTAGAAAGGGTGCAGAAGGGTTTGTGGCACAACTATTTTCATTAGAAGCACATCATTCCAATACATTTATACCCTTAGATATGCAAGCAGTTATAGATGAGCACTCAGTGGTGTTTGGAGAAATGCCCAAGGGCCTGCCTCCGAAAAGAGACCATGACCATGCCATCCAACTAGTACCAAGTAGCCAACCACCCAACATCAGAACTTATAGGTACCCCTATATGCAAAAGAGTGAGATTGAGAAGATAGTTCAAGAGATGTTAGAAGCAAGACTTATTCGTCATAGTCAAAGTGCTTACTCTTCTCCTGTAGTGATGGTACGGAAAAAAGATGACAATTGGCGCATGTGTCCAAATTATAGGGAACTCAATAAGTACACAGTTAGAGATAAGTTTCCTATTCCTGTAATTGATGATTTGTTACATGAGTTACATGGTGCTGTTTACTTTACAAAACTTGATCTTCATTTTGGATATCATCAGATTAGAATTAGGGATGAAGATATTCATAAAACAACCTTCAGGACACATGAAGGACACTATGAGTTCTTGGTAATGCCTTTTGGACTAACAAATGCACCCTCTACATTTCAAAGCTTGATGAATTCCATCTTTAAGCCATTTATTTGAAAGTTTGTTTTAGTGTTCTTTGATGATATATTAATATATAGCAAAACATGGGAGGAACAGCTGCATCATGTAAATAAGGTGTTGGAAACTCTTGAACAACATCAACTTTATGAAAATCCTTCTAAGTGTTCTTTTGGTGTAAAGGAGGTTGAATATCTGGGTCATATTGTCTCTTATGAAGGTGTTAAAGTGGATCCTAACAAGATAAAATCCATGCTTGGATGGAAGGTTCCCAAAACCCTAAAAAATCTCTGAGGATTTTTGGGGCTTACAAGTTATTATCGTAGATTTGTAAGGAATTATGGTAGCATTGCAGCACCACTCACAAATTTATTAAAGAAGGACTCTTTCCATTGGAATGAGCAAGCTACTATGGCCTTTGAGAAGTTGAAGGAGGCTATGTGGACCACTCCAGTTTTAACCACCCCAGATTTTTCAAAAACATTCATCGTTGAATGTGATGCTTCAGGGTATGGTATGGGGGTAGTACTCATGCAAGAAGGGTGACCCATTGCCTTCAAGAGCCACCAATTCAAAGTTAAGAATATCTCTAAACCATTTTATGAGAAAGAAATGTTAGCAATACTTCATATAGTGAAGCAATGGAGACCATATCTAATGGGACGACATTTCAAAGTAAGGACAGATCATGATAGTCTGAAATACTTCTTAGAGCAACATTTATCATTAGAAGAACAACATAAATAGGTCTAAAAAATGTTGGGGTATGATTTTGAGATAATATACAAGAAAGGGAAAGAGACTGTAGTTCCTGATGCTTTATCTCAGAAGGATGAATCTACCCAGGCATTGTTGTGTGCCATATCTGTATTACAGGAGGATTGGATAGAGGATGCAAGGTCTGAATGGAAAAATGAGCCAGGTACACAAAATCTCATTTAGAATCTCCAACAAGATCCAAGCATGTCAGAAAAATTTGTATGGAAAGGAGATGTTTTATGGTATAAAGATAGATTATATCTGTGTAAGAATTCAATCCTTAAAAATAGGGTTCTATCTAAGCTCCATGCTTCTTCAGTAGGGGGTCATTCTGGCTTCTTAAAGACTTATCATTGAATCAAGCGTGATTTTTTCTAAGAAGGGCTAAAAGGAGATGTCCAAAAGTTTGTGACAGAATGCATGGTTTGTTAGCAAAATAAGGGCGAAACAATTAAGTCCCCAGGTCTTTTACAACCTCTATCTATTCCTAGCGAGAGGTTGGAAGAGGTGTCCATGGACTTCATCACAAGATTTACTAAATCAGAAGGTAAAAATGTAATCATGGTGGTGGTGGACAGACTCGCCAAATATGCCCATTTTTGTGCTTAATCACATCCATTTGTTACGAGTATAATAGCAATGACCTTCAGGGATACAATTCAGAAGCTACACGAGACACCAAAGATTATAGTAAGTGATCGAGACCCTATCTTTACTAGTAATTTTTGAACTGACTTGTTCTCGTGCTTGGGCACACAACTAGCTCGTAGTTCCTATTATCATCCCCAGTTTGATGGGCAAACAGAGGTGGTAAACAAGTGCTTGGAGGGATATCTTCGTTGTTTTACATCAGATAAGTAAGCGAGATGGGTCAAATGGTTACCACTGATAGAATGGTGGTGTAACACCTCCTTTCATACTTCATCTAAAATGTCTCCTTTCTTATCATTATATGGGTACCATCCATAATCTATCACTTTGTCTTTGAGAGTCCAGCCAAAGGTTCGAGCAGTTGAAGAACATATTCAACACCAAAAAGAGGTGCTTTGTAGTCTCAGGGAGAATTTGGCCATGTCACAAAACCGCATGAAGCAGCAGGCAGACCAACATCGTAGTGAAAGACATTTTGAAGTTAGTGATTGTGTTTTTGTGCGTTTACAACCATATAAGCAAATGTCCTTAAAACAACAGAAAAAGGATAACAGGCTTTCACCTAAGTATTATGGTCCTTATCAAGTGTTATAGAAGATTGGAAATGTAGCATAAAAATTGTAACTTCCTCTGGCTACTCGAATTCATGTAGTCTTCCATGTATCTTGCCTAAAGAAGGTAATTGGACAGACAATATCAACCCAGACTGTGTTACCCAAGCTTGATGAAGAGGCCAGAATCATCCTGGAAATAGAATGCATCCTTCAGACACGCACTAAGCGATTGAGGACAAGGGTCATCACTGAGTATTTGATCAAGCGGAAAAATCTAGACAGTGAAGACGCAACTTGGGAGGATGCAAATTTCCTGCAGCAGCATCCAGATCTTCTCAACATTGGGGATAATGTTGCTTTGAAGGGGAGGGGCATGCTACGCCCTTAATCATATATCTTATATTGGATGTATATAGTCGACTTGTGGCTATCATAACTTCTCATCATTATGTATCTCTTTCATATATGTTATATTTTCATTAGTGGACCGGCCTTGGTGTTGGCTATAACATAGGAATAGTATATATAGGGGTTAGTAGGTATTAGTTCATGATCATATTCAACATTCGAGTCTATTGTCTGGTTTAAAGGTTGCCCCCTCAAAGTGGCTAAGCTATTAATCTTGCACATTGAGATCATTTATCTGAAATATTGTGTTCATTGGTGTTATATTGCTGTTGATAATCATATTTATACAAGTAATTACATTACAATGCAAGAGATGTATATATAGGAGGTGAATGTGTGACCTCCTCCTAGAATCATGGCAATCTCCACCTAGAATAGTGGTAACCAACACCTAGAATGGTGTAGTCAAGTGTACACCTAAGAAAACATATCCCATAAGTGTAGGGAAACTCCAAGTGAGGCGAAATATCTCGAGTAGGATAATACAAATAAAGAGAGGAAAATAAATCCTACACTTACACCCCCCATAAGCACATCTTAGGTGTGCAGTGAAAAATGTGGAGCTAAATAGCTTCATTGGAGCATGCATTACAAAGTGACGGGGTTACACAGTGACCGGCATCGGTCAGGCAGTAACCAATATCAATTACCTGTGTGGGAGTGTTTTATTTATAAGTCACAAGATTTAATATAGCTTTTGTTTTAAAGCTGATTTAAAGGATGTAATTGCATGGCTATTGTACCCTAAGTTTGTCTAGGCTTATATAAGCTAGAAAAATAGGGTTAGAGGTGTTAGATGAGAAGAAGAGCATAATCCTTGGTTGAAAGGATGAAGATGATGAAGAAGAAGAAGAAACAAATTGCATGAAGACATGAGCTTTCATAGAGAGAAGCTGAATAGAAGGAAAGTGTAGGTACACTGTTGGTGAGAAGATGGTATTATCTTCTACTATATTTCCTTTGTATTATTTAGTCTCATGTAATGGCTTGCATAGTATGCAAAGCACTTAGTGTTTCTTCTTGTTAGATCCATAGGTTGTTGTGAGATCTTGTTATTGCTCATTCTTGTAGATCCACATGTTGTGAGATCTTGTATTATAGATCCATGAGATCATGATGTATTGTTGATCCATAGGAATCTAGTATTGTAGAGGAAGTTGTCTTCATGTTTGCACAGGTTGATGCAGTGATGGAGGAGAGACTTACTTCTTGGTGCATGGTTACGGTTGCACATTGGTAGACCCTTCTAGAGGTCTTGTTTGCAGATTCACAATACAGTGAGAGCTTGGTTGCACAGTGGCAGATGTAGGGTAGCTTCAGGTATGTGAGATCTGGTGGTGTTTCAGAGGCATGGTTGTAGTGCACTCAGGTAGATATGGTTAGATATATGGAGGAGACACATGTGGTGGTATGGAGGCATAGTTTAATGTACTCAGGTAGATCCGATTGGAGATCTGGAGGAAGAGATACTCTTGTAGAGATACATGTACTCTTGTGTAGAAGATTTGGTTTGTAATCTCTTGTTATATTATATATATGAGATCTCTATCTTTGGTGGATGTAGCCCACATTGGGTGAACCATGGTACATGTTGTGTTATGTGTGTGTACTTTTGTGTGATTTGGATTATTCTTGTTTATACTTCCACTGCTGTAGATTTTGTGGGGATTGTTAGATCCATATTTGCATGTTTTGGATTTGATATTCTATAGTTGCAAATGTTTCCGCATAGACCCATCCCATCAACTAGTATCAGAGTGTTGTTTAATAGAGCAATAGCTTTAGTTTTCAGAGCAAGGGTTTTCTTCATGGTTTTGTTAGTGGTTTATTGACAGGTGTATGAGAGCAGGGTTTATTTTGCCTGATGTGAAAATCACAGGAAGGGATTCAATCTCAAGTGGGATTTGGAAGAGTAAGGTTGCTGGAAATTACAGTGACCAACGTTGGTTAAGTGGCAACTGATGTCGACAAGGTGACCGTGGTTGGTTACAGGGTGACAATGGTCGGTTACTAGGCAACCTAGTTTTAAACAGAAAATCACAGATCTGAAGAAATGGAGAGATGCATGGAATGTATCTTATTTGCTGAGGTGTCCCTGGTTCTTAGAGGCACAAGCATGGTAGTCAGATTGTAGATCTGGTTATTGAGGTACGGTTTTATCTTGGTTTTGCAGTGTATGGTTTAATTGCACATGCATGGTTTGGGATTGCAGATTTGAGTATGAGATAGAGGAGCAGTTATATATCCTTGGTGTAGTTAGATGCACATGCTTCGATAGAGAGGTTGTAGCACAAAATGAAGATGGGGCTTCCATCAGAGAAGCATGTACTTCAGTTGAAGATGTGGTTGAGTATCTTGGTGCTGGTAAGGTGATGTATTTCATCTTGATGCAATTTATTGCATGGTTTATTGTTGTAGTTTTTTGTACGAGATTTGGATGCTTCTTGAAATGACTGGCTCAACTCAACTATCAGCTTCGGTTGAAGTAGGCACCTGGTGTGGTGTTCTATGCCAAATTATGTGGCGTTGGGTTCATTCTAGCATAGCAACATTGACATCGGTCTAAGAACCGAGGTCGGTCACAGAGGAACCGGTATCGGTCAGCTAACCGTGGTTGGTTAGGGGATGACTGTGGTCAGTCTCTATGGAAACTTATCTGTACATGGTTTTTTGCAGTAGGAGAGGGCAGATGGTTTTTTGTCCTAGTTTGGAGGATTGAGTTTCTTGCACAGAGTGTACATGGCAGAAATGGTGTAGATCACTTCATGGTTTAGATCAGAAAGAGGACAGAGTTGGCTCGGTTAGTCCATTGAGACTTTGAGTCAGGTATCTCTATATGATTCATGTTTTATTTCTTTCGTTTGGAGAAACTGATATTATGTTTGGATAGTGTGCACAAATTTACACCATAGTTTTTTGGTGTTGTTTGACTTTTATTTCCTGGTTGTGTGGAATCTTGAGGACAAGGGTTTCTAGTCTAAGGATGAGATCCTCAATGAAAAGTCATGATTAGACACAGTTGCAGGTAATGAGAGATGTTGAGTACACACAGATGGAAAGAAGGTGATTCACCTACTTCACAAGAAGTCCAAACTTCCATGATGTAGAAGTATTCTCAGAGAAGAAAGGGAATCAATTTTATAGTTCTTTCATCTGGTTTTATTTCTCACTAACATATTAGCTTTTGAGCTTGGTGTTAGAGGCAATGCAGGGGATTTTGTGTTCAGTGGGAGCAAGCCATGGTTGTTGGCATTGCAGGATTGGATACATGATGCACATACAGAGTGAGAGGAGATTGCTACTATTCAGAGTGGCAGAAGGCACAAGTTGGTTTTGGAGGGCAGTCATGGCTTTGTAGGTATTTTGAGTTTATTGCTTTGTGATGTCACTTCTAGTTTATTTTGTGGTGCCTAGATATTCCTTAGGGAAGGCAGTTGATGGTTGATTCAGCTGGTTTTAGATGATAGAGAAATTTTCAGAGTTTGAAGGGTGAAAAAGGAGAAAATATGCTAGTTACAGAGACCGGTGTCAGTTAGGGTTAACCATGGTCGGTCATTTGGTAACCATGGTCAGTCAGGTAGTGACCAAGGTTGGTTAGGAAACCATGGTCGGTTTGGTCATAGGTTTGACAACAATGTTTATTTACCATTTTTAGATGGTGCCCTTGTTTTTCTTTCATCTTGGTTGATTGTGCAGAGTATGTTGATGACATGTTTGTTGGTATTTACACTTGGTATTAGTGGCATGGTTTAGCATGGATGTTTGTTATTGACATTGATGAGCACATGATTCATATTTGGCTTTGGAGTTAGTCGGTGGCAGACTTGGAGCTTCTGGAGAGCCTGGTGATATGGATGGATGTACATGGTGAGTTTGTACATGTGGATAGATTTAGTTTTGTGAGTCTATGATGATGTAGATGTTTGATTTGCACATGGATTCCTATGAGCACAATTTAGATGCCTTGAGCATGAGTAGGGGATGTTTGTATTTCCTCTTGATTACTATGTTACTCCATGGGAGATGTTATCTACAGATGATTGTCTTGGACATGCTAGTTGTTTATGTAGGGTTGGATTTACATATTGTAGTGTTTGGATTCTTTGAGTTATGTAGGTGTTTGTGGATTGATCACCCATTGTTGCAGGTAGAACTCATTTGGGTTGTCTTTACCCAGGATCTTGTTTTTCTTTTGCATATTCTAGTTTGACTTGTCTTGGTCAGTTGCATTGGTGGTTACATGGAGACATGGATAGATGGATGGAGAACATGGTTGGTTTTACAGGTATGGCTATGGATGCAGTTGAATCTCAGTATTTTAGTTTGAGTAGGAGCTCTTGCAGGTGTGTTAGTCATAGTGACTTGTTTGCATGAGATACTTGGAGTTATGATTCAGTGGGAGCTTGATGTATGGATAAATCGTGTATCACGGATCAGGAGTAGCTTGGTGTCAGGTATATGGTAAGTCATGTGGTTTGTTATGGTTTTATCTTCTTGGTTTTAGAAGATGGTTTAATCTTCCTAGATTTATATTTGAGAGAATTATTGATGTAAAGAATAGATGGTCTTCACGGTATGTAGAGGACGGTGATGTATAGGTACATGTACATGTTCAACAATTTATCTCCAAGTGGGATATTGTTAGGTTGTGGAGCTAAATAGCTTCACTAGAGCATGCATTACAAAGTGACTGGGTTACACATTGACCGACATGGTCAGGAAGTGACCAACATCGGTCAGACAATGACCGACAAAGGTCAGATAGTAACCGGCATTGGTTACCTATGCGGGAGTGTTTTATTTATAAGTCATGGGATTAATATAGCTTTTGTTTTAAAGCTGATTTAAAGGATGTAATTGCATGGCTATTGTACCCTAAGTTTTTCTAGGCTTATATAAGCTAGAAAACTAGGGTTAGAGGTGTTAGATGAGAAGAAGAAGAGCATAATCCTTGGTTGAAAGGATGAAGAAGAAGAAGAAGAAGAAAAATTAGATTGCATGAAGACATGAGCTTTCATAGAGAGAACCTGAATAGAAGGAAAGTGCAGGTACACTGTTGGTGAGAAGATGGTATTATCTTCTACTGTATTTCCTTTGTATTATTTAGTCTCATGTAATGGCTTGCATAGTATGCAAAGCACTTAGTGTTTCTTCTTGTTAGATCCATAGGTTGTTGTGAGATCTTGTTATTGCTCATTCTTATAGATCCACATGTTGTGAGATCTTGTATTATAGATCCATGAGATCATGATGTATTGTTGATCCATAGGAATCTAGTATTGTAGAGGAAGTTGTCTTCATGTTTGCACAGGTTGATGCAGTGGAGGAGAGACTTACTTCTTGGTGCATGGTTACATTTGCACATTGGTAGACCCTTCTAGAGGTCTTGTTTGTAGATTCACAGTATAGTGAGAGCTTGGTTGCACAGTGGCAGATGCAGGGTAGCTTTAGGTATGTGAGATCTGGTGGTGTTTTAGAGGCATGGTTGTAGTGCACTCAGGTAGATCCGGTTAGATATCTGGAGGAGACATAGGTGGTGGTATGGAGGCATAGTTTAGTGTACTCAGGTAGATCTGGTTGGAGATCTGGGAGGAAGAGATACTCTTGTAGAGATACATGTACTCTTGTGCAGAAGAGTTGGTTTGTAATCTCTTGTTATATTATATATATGAGATCTCTATCTTTGGTGGACGTAGCCCACATTGGGTGAACCATGGTACATGTTGTGTTATGTGTTTGTACTTTAGTGTGATTTAGATTATTCTTGTTTATAATTCCACTGCTGTAGATTTTGTGGGGATTTTTAGATCCGTATTTACATGTTTTGGATTTGATATTATATAGTTGCAAATGTTTCTTCATAGACCCATCCCCAATTCTCTCAGTGAAAGGTTTGGTGAAGATGTCAATAAACCACTCTGAAAACTGGCATAATATAAAATCAATGACCTGCTCATGAATGAGCTCCCCAATGAAGTGCATGTGAATCTCAATGTGTTTGGTCATCTGATGAAGGAATGAATTCTTACATATCTGAATGTTGCTCTAGTTATCACAAAATATTATTTTAGGTTGCCTGATATGGTTGTCAAACTTAGAAAGAATCCCTTGAAGCCAAATAGCCTCACTAACTGCATTAACATCTCCCCTATACCCTGCCTCTATGGATGATAGAGCAATAACATTTTGCTTCTTACTTGAATAACTAAAAGGACAAAAACCTAATGAGAAACTATAACATGAAGTGGACTTACGGTACTTAGTGTCGTCAACCAAATTTGAGTCTATGTAGCCGATCAGGTCAATGTTTTAACCAACCCTGTTGCGAGTCACATATCTACGTGAGCCCTGAATGTAGTGAAAAATACTCTTAGCTACTTTCTAATGTAGCTCATGGGGTTCCTACATGAACCTTGAAACAATACAAATGACATATGAGATATTAGGTCTGGTGTGAGTCAAGTAAATAAGGCTGCTAACAAGTTGTCGATATAAAGTTGCATCAACCTATAAAAGTGTTCGATGAGGATCAATTCAGAACCCCATGCACATCGAAGAGGTTGCATTTGAGCGGTGATGAGATGCTCCAAGTAATTAGAAAGATTCACACAAAACTAGAAAATCATGCATAAGGTAAATAATTCTACTCATACTCATAGATCAAAAAAATGAGGGTACATATAGGACTGTTGTGAAACTCTCGTGCTTCGACGATCATTCCCTATAAGAGTGAAGGAGGAGTTACGATTCCAAATAGGAAATGTAACTCCTATGACAACACTTACACATATGAAAATGAAAGATTATATGATGAAATATGTCACTTGTCATATAACTCATAAGGCCTATGAACTCACTAAACGAGATGACTCCCCACGTGATGTAGACGAGACCCCTTAGGATGATGAGGAAAGTTACACACACCAACACCCACCTTCATCGAAGATGAGGTAGAGGTCATGGAAAGTCAAAATGGAAAGAGAACTCCCCTAAATAACTAATAAATATGTGTTAATGGGGCCTGACAACTAAATGCCTGATAAGGTGCCCATATACAAACAACATCTCTCTGGAAAGAAGAAGAGGATAAGAAGGACTACAAATCCCAAACAAGATGGGTGGATGAAGCAGACCTCACTCCAAGAAGAGACTGTAAGTGAAGAAACTTCTCCTTGGTGAAGGGCTTGGAGAATATATCTACAACCTGATCATATGTCTAATAATAATGCAATTCGATGATGCCTTCATGTATCAGCTCCCGTATGAAGTGCATGTGAATCTCAATGTGCTTCATCCACTGATGTTAAACTAGATTTTGACAAATTGAGATGGTGCTCATGTTTTCATAGTAAATGATGGTATGCCATCGAAAGTGAATACCAAACTCTATCAAGATACCCTACAACCAAACAACTTCTGTGGCAATGTTAACTCTGCCTCTATAGATGATATGGCAATCACATTCTACTTCTTGCTAGACCAACTGACAGGACCTGAACAAAGAGAGAAACTATAGCTTGAGGTAGATTTATGATGATCTAGATCCTGGGCCCAATTAGAATCTATGAATCCAACCAAGTAAATATCTATCCCTCCTAAGTACTGAATGTCATTTGTATGAGTGCCACAAACATAGTGAAGGATCCACTTCACTTCTTTCCAATGCAACTCGTGAGGATCCTGCATAATTCTAGACATGATCCCAATAACATACGATAGATCCAACCGAGTGTGAGTAAGGTAAATCAAGCTCCCAACAAACTGTCAATAAAGGTTATAATCAACCAAGGGAGTAGAGCAATCAGAAACCAACTTAACACTGAAAAGGAAAGGAGTAGGAGAAGGCTTACAATCAGATATGAGAAACCGAGCAAACAAGTCAAGGGATTACTTAGGCTATAAAATCATAATTCCTAAGTCATATTATGAGATCTAGATCCCAAGAAATTAATGAAGCAATCCCAAGTTAGACATAGAGACCATGTTGGTCAAGGCAATATTCACAAAATTGATGATAAAGGAAGAGCTGGCTGTGATCAACAAGTCATCAACATACATAACAAGATTGAGCATGGAATCATCTTGTCATAGAATATAAACATTTGGGTTAGAGTGACATTGAGTGAAACTTGATGCAAGTAGAAAGGAGTCCATCTTGGCATACCAAGCCTGAGGGGCTTGTTTAAGGCCATAAAGAGACTTATTTAACTTGAAAATGAGGGAGGGATCATGGACATAACCCGAAGGTTGTTTCATATAGATCTATTCCTCTAGGTCCCCATAAAGGAAGCACTTTTAACGTCCATCTAGTGGATTTCCCATATCTTGCCGGAAATGATGGTGAGGGTCAGTCAAATAGAATTCATCTTTGCAACTGGAGCAAATGTTTCTAAGTAATCAACCCTAGCTACCTAGGAGAAACCATTAGCTAAAAGTCAGACTTTATACTTCTCGACTTCTCCATCGACACCATACTTTGTCTAGTACACCCACTTACACCAAATAATTTTTCTTCCTTTTAGAAGAGGGTGAGATCTCAAGTATCATTCTTCATGAGTGAGGAATAATCCGCATCCATAGCAGAATCCTACTTAGGAATCCCATAAGTCTCCTGAAAATACTAGGGGTCCAAAGCGGAGGTGAAGGAGTGGGGTCTAATAAACTCCGAGCAAGTACATCTCTCATATGAAGGATTTCCAATCCACTCTCCAACACTCTATAAATTTTTCATAGCCTAACGAGTTTCAGGAGGATCAAGATTAGAGTCAAAATATTATTTACTCAAGTGAGAAGGGACATAGTCCTCATCATCACTACTATCAGAATCATAAGATTTTGAAGCATGAGTGTCGGGAGGAGTAGGAGGATTAGGAATATCATAAGGAGGAACATGCTCAAAAACATCATCATCTGACAAGTCAGAATCCGAATCAGAGAGCAAAAGAACTTAAGAGGGAAGTGAATCAAAAGTAAAGTGGGAAAAGGTGTACAACCATAAATGGTGATCTACCTTTTCCTCAGCCACTGTGTACTCGGAGTTAAGCTCATGAATGGTCACCGAGTTAGGATCAAATTTCATTCGTATTCCTTCACCAAGGTGAGTGATTTGGTAAACTGAAAGGAGATTGGGAACACTCAACACTTAGTTAAATGTTCCACCATCCATATCTACTAATCCACCACTAGAAACTAACACTATAGTGTCATCACCCAATGTGATTTGGGACATATCACATGGTTATATGTTGGCGAACTCAACATCCAAAGAGACCATGTGGTGCAAGGCACTATAATCCATAATCCACATCAATGAAGGATATGTTCTAGCTACAAGGACCTTTCCTTTCTCCTTCTCAGATTTAGACTCCTTTGCTTGTTGAGTTGTGGAGCTCAATTAATTCAAATTAGCATGTAATATGAAACTTGCTGGAAATCACAGTAACTGACATCGGTTATGGAGGGACCAACATCAGTCACCAATGACTGACATCGGTCAGGCAAGGAGGAACCGACATTGGTTAGGGCTAACCGACGTCGGTTACCTGTGTGTGGATGTTTTAATTAACTCTCGGGAATTAGATCTATTTTTAGTGTTAAAGCAGATCTATTGATTGTAATTGCATGGATAAGTTCCCTAAGTTTGTATATGCCTATATAAGCATGAAATATAGGTTTTAGAAGTAAGAATTAAGAAGAACTTTAAAAATTTGATGATTATTGTGAGAATAATTGTGAGAGAGAGAATTATTAGAGAAGAAGCAAAAGCTTGAGAGAAAGAAAGTACTGTACATTTGAGAGGTGCGGAAGATTGTAAATCTTCATTGTATATCTTGCGAAAGCTTTGGATAATAGATTGGCTTGTTTCTTGGTGGACGTAGCCCACACTGGGTGAACCACGTTAAATCTGGTGTTGATTTATATCTCTTGTTTTGTATATTTCTTCTGGTAGAATATCCAATTTTATTTGCATGTATGCTTAGATTTGATATATTATCTGTACAACCGGTGTGCTAACCCCAACATTGATTGGGAAGACTTGACCTTCAGAGCATCATGTTCGATAGACTCAAGAACACTTATTTTATTTTCTCAAGTAAATGAGTTAAGTGATCAATTTGTTTTCTCATACATTAATTCTCTTCATGGCCAAACTTCTTGTAATAGGAACACTTACACTTTTCCTTCTTCACTTTAGGCTTAGAAGTCAAAGTGTTTGTGTTAGGCTTGGTATGGGATTAGATGATCTTGGTTTCCTTCTTAGTTTGATCCTTTTTTCTATTTATTTTTTTTAGTTTTCTTTTCCTTACCATTACTTGCCACAAGGGCATGCGACTTGTATTTTAAAGTCCCCATTTGAATGAGATTGTCTTGTTCTCGAATGAGTTGGGATGAAAAAATTTAAAATGAGGGAAGTTTCCAAGTACTACCTAAGGCATCTTTTATGGCCTAGAAAGTCAAAACAAAGACGGATTATTCAAGACCTAACTTAGAAAGAATCGAAAAGATCAACTGAGAATCTTTCTTCTCCACTTTACATTCCTTTAGAAGCAATCTAGTGTGGAAAAAATTTGAGAAGAAGGCCTGTAGGTTTTCAAAGTCACTAGGATTTAATCCTAGTAGTTCATTCTCCAACTCATGCACTCTCATGTCATTTTGCTGCCCAAAGATATTGTCAAGAACTTTCCAATCTCCATCAGGTGTTGAGAAAAATTTGATGTGGAAAAGCAATTTGGGAGAGATGGACATACAGAGAAGACCTAAGGCTTTATGAGAATGGTTAAAACACCTAGATTTTTTTGGTTTATCTTCAAGTTTACTCTCTATTCCCATGGTGACCTTCACTCATTCATTAACCTAAAGCATGTAAATTCACAGACCACAATCTTGTGTTAGCTTGACAAGTAATAATGACTAGTTCTTCAACACACTTTATAGCTTAGGGGAAGATTTGAAGGAATTTTGTTGTGTACTCCAATCAGGGGCACAAAACTTTGCAATTTTCCTTCATGAATATTCACTATTTGATAAGACAAACTTCCATTTTTCAAGTTTTGGCAACTCCAAACATTTCTTAGTCAAGAAAGGTTGCACTGTCATCTTCCAAGTGGATTAGAGGCATTTAATTAGCTACTCGAGTTAAGGAATTGATCTGTTATCATACCAAAGAAAGCTAACTTACATGATCTCCAAGCTGTGCTTACTTAGGGTTTTGAACTCCAAACCCTCGTTCACTATTTTGAGCTTTTAAAACCATTTTCCTTCATTTATGTGCCATTATGGTTGTAAGATCACTTCAATAAATGACCTTAACGTAAGCATCAAGAATTATTTTTCATTGAATGACAAGATATGTTCAAGATTTTGATGTCACAGTCACTGTACTCCATCATTATCACAAAGACTAAACTCATTTCTCAAACGTGGAAAGCTTTACCTGTAAGGTTGTTTATCATGGGTCTCCAAGTCACCATTTTTGAAGGTTATTTGATCTATCAAATTAACATATTGAGGCAACCATGATTTCAATGAATAGAACATGAAACACATGTATTTTCAAAAATGTGCATACTCATTCATGTGGACATAGCAGGGAATACTAGATTTAATGACTTCTTGCTGACAATCCTTCACATATCTTACCAAGCATTGATATAAAAACCTCAAATGGCATCCCTATACCATATCCAACCTCTTGAGAACATGTGATAAGAAGTGATCAACTCATATGTAACTCAGTTTCAATCTTCTTTAACAAGAATTTAGCAAGGCAATTTAGAAAATACAAACTAGGACTGTACATTTGCAATTTAGGTACTTCAACACATCATTTTGGGCATTTATCAGATGAGAAAACCCATTTATTAATCCAATTCTTAGGTCAGAGCATTGAGATGACCTTCAAGTACCTTCCAAGCCTTCATAACTTGCTTTGCATGACTGCACTTTGGTGGTAAGAGGGGAAAAGGACTGAGTTTTCATCAAATGACCAAATTAAATGCTTGAAAACCTTTGAAAGTAATGATTAGACACTAAGAAAAATCTTTCACACCTAGTGGTTCACCTTGGAATCTTCAAAACCAAACAATATATGCAATATTTGCAAAAAAAAAACATTTCTGTATAATAAAACCATGCTTGGATAACACACATATCACCATCTTGACCTATAAGGAGTCTTTTGCAACCTTGAAGTGTTTCCATAGGTTGCACAAATGAAATGATGAACAAAAACTTAATTTCTTGCCTATCGCTCGAAGGAGGGAGGTTTAGAGAGAGAACAACCCTGTTAGTAAAATTGAAAGAACTTTTTTGTTTCTTATCGAATTTCCCTCAAATGTTTTGCAAAAGTTTAGTATTGTAGTTCTCTTCAAAAATTACTTCTATTATTTATTTGAAGAAGGCTTTATAATTTTGTTTGGATGGGTTAGCATATGTATTTACATGCATGCAAATGACATGCAACAATAAGGGAATGAAGTCCCTCCTTAATGAAGGTGAGGCTACCTTTATTGAAAACCAAAACAATATTTACATATGTACATTCAAAATTGTATGTGGGGGGTGTTTTGGAACATCAAATGGAAATAAATGTGAATGAGGGAGATGGAATGGAATGAAGGAAAGAAATGGAAAGGAATTATTGGAAAGAACTGATAAGAAATCTACTATAATATAAGAACACGGAATAATAAAATATAGAAAATTCAATTCATTCGAGATGTTATTCAATAAGACAAGGTTACATATATAGAGTGGAGTTCTCCTATGAAAGAGGAGTCAACTCTAATCTTCAACAAAATCTCACTTATCTCTCCCAATCCCTATTCTCACTCAACAAACCTAGAATCTCTCTAAGAGATCTCTATGAGTTGTCACCAAATCATTATTTATATAATAATAATGTTCACAATATTAAACTATTCCTAACATTCACCCCCTTAGTGTGAACATGGGAAAAGCATACACACTCTCATCTGCAGTATGCTCACCTCTATGGAGCATGTCAAACTATGTGACTCATGACCTTGATACTAAGGAAGGGAGCAATGCTCAACCTTCTATGGTTTTACAGGTTTACCACAAACCTTGATGTGTAACAGATCCATCGCCTGTCCACCTCATGTGGTTTTCTGGATCTTACACAAACCTTTTCAAGATCCATGAATTGTTTTACACTGGTGCTTTTGCTCACTTATTTCATTACATCGGGAGTCACATTCAGGAATGTTTATACATTATTTTTGAACAATCATTTGTTCTTATTCTCACAAATGTATGTTGAAAGCAAACACACAACTTACAAACTTGGCCACCAGTTCAGTTTCGTGGCCTCGTCGATGGTACTTGACGAGAGGTCGCCGATTTCCCTCCTGCCTCCGTTGCCTCCAACCTCCATCAATTTCCTACTTAGTTAGCAAATATATCTTTTAGGCTCATATTACAATTCTCTTGGGTGTCAGTTTTAACTGATAATGCACCCCCTCACTATGGACATCGTGTACAAGCGAAAGTGCGTCCAAACAAAAGTGAGACAAATTTTTTTTATAGAAAATTTCCAAAAATGGAAAAATAATATTTTTTTATCTAGCAACAAAAAGAATAGGATCAATGCGTAGAACTTGAAAAAATACACATTTAAAAAAAAACGATACCTCATACCGAGTTATCAGCTGAAAGTTATCATGGTTACGAGTTCTAAATTCAACTTCTTTCCGGACCCTTTCCAAAAATGGCAAATTTATTTTTTGTCCTTGCATTTTTTTCAGTATGTCCAAAAATGGCAAAAAAAAAAAACACAGAGTTACCAAAACGGTGATACAATACACTAGCCGATCATAGTTACTAGAATGGCGATGCAATACATAGGACGATCGATAGAATGCGCAGGCAGAGGGATGATGCAATACGTACGAACAACTATGACGATTCAATTCGAGGGCAGAATGCTCCAATACGTAGGATTTTCTGCCTCTCCACGCAGGTGAGAGAAAGAAGAATGTGCAGGCCATATCACTTCACCAAAGCAAATACCAATTTCATACTCCAACGCAAAGATAGAAGTATGGACGTGAGTCTTCGCTTAGTGGAGCATGAACATATAAAGTTTTATTACTGTAGATCAATGCGTAGAAATTCACAACAGAGAACAAGCTTTATTTTCTCATGTTTCAGGAAAATCACAAGATACTTTCCCATAAAAAATCAAGCCTCCATTATTCTAACCTGCTCTGATACCACTGATAAGAAATCTACTATAATATAAAAACACCAAATAATATAATATAGAAAATTCAATTCATTCGAGATGTTATTCAATAAGACAAGGTTACATATATAGAGTGGAGTTCTCCTATGAAAGAGGAGTCAACTCTAATCTTCAACAAACTCTCACTTATCTCTCCCAATCCCTATTCTCACTCAACAAACCTAGAATCTCTCTAAGAGATCTCTACGAGTTATCAGCAACTCATTATTTGCACAATAATAATGTTCATAATATTAAATTATTCCTAACAAGAACATGCAATAGTTAGGTAAAAACAAAGCTTAATATTGCATTAAGGAGAACAATGAATAACTAACTCAAATAATGTAGAGTTTGAATAAGCTAAACAAGAATAAGTAAAAGGGAACACACATTAGCAAGTAAATATCAGAGCTTAATCACTGTGAACAAGAACAAAATATTAATAGCGTTGACAATAAGATCAAAGACAATATTTGCATGCAATATTTAAACACTAACATCAAATGTTACAAGAGACAATGAATGTGACACAAAGTTCATATTTCATTAGCTCTCCAAAGGTCTTCACAAAAGAACACAAAGTTTCTTTCCTTGGAACAAAGCTTACACACAAAAGTATTTTCTTCTCCTCTCTCAAATTCACCCCTTACAAATGAGCCCCTAACTTCCTTTTATAAACCACAAGTTGGTTACAAGGTAGTTAGGATTTAAATGAACATTAAATTAGGACAGCCTAAGTGACTTTAATTTTTTCAAATAACTTGAATAAGTCAAAATCACTTTATAAAAATTTGAAAGTCACTTTAGGAAAAGTACATAAATAAAGGAAAATGGGTACATGTGGACCCCACTTAAATGACTTGGGTACACACATATACATCATAGTCAGCAACGTGCCACCTAGATCAAGACACCTAGGATCAGTGACTTATCCATTGGGCTAAGAGTGCACCTATCCTGATCGTACAAGAATGAACTCATTGACCATGCTCTCCAATCCTCCAGATGACAAGAGAGATGAGCTTGAAGCTTGAGCAGTTCATCCACCTCTCCGTTTGAGAAACATCTTGGTGTGAGCAATTTTATCTTCATTCGCATTCGCATTCACAATTACAAACAATTATCCACATGCTCTAAATATATTTCCATTGTGAATTCTTCATTTATTTGAAGATGACATGATTGTGATAGAAGCGTGATTTCAGGCTATTACTTCCTTACTTCAAAACTGAACAAATCACCTCTGAAAATGCCCTAGGAAAAATAACAAATCTTGTTCTGAGAAAATATCATTGGATGAGGGAGTCTATTAAAGTACCACAAGTTTATGGATCATATATTTTTTCCCAAATCAAATTCTTTAGTGAAATATTGAAGGTCAAAGATGACTATTTTGAAATTGTTAGGAAAATATAGGTGTGCAACTACAAAATTTTTGTTTGGTTTTAGCCTGGGAAAAATACCAAACGCCACCTTGGGAATATACAACTTAGCAAGGGAGCACATGAATATGGGGATAATACAAATAACCAATCCTTTTCTATTTATGATCATCCGAATTCAAAATATTGACTCTCAAAGTGAGTCCACTTGACAGGCTGAAAACTACGTGCGCAACAAAATCAAACAAACTTTGTTTTATTTGGGTTCGTGAAAAATATCAAATGAGGTGATGTGTATTTACAAATTCATACATGAGTACGCAAAGGTGGGAGAATCCAAAGAACCAAACTGTTCTTCTTGACAATCATTGGGCCCGATATAAAGATTCTCAAAGTAGGTCTTCTAACAAGCTGAAACTGTGCACGCAACAAAATTCAAACGAACTGCATTTTATTTGGGTCCATGAAAACTATCAAATGAGGAGCTAGGATTCTAAGAATTGGTATAAAAGAACCTTAACATGATTAAAATTGTGGGCAATGATTGGTTTTTCACGAAAATCATCCTGCTTCGAGATATTAAGCTCTAAAGTTGACTACTTTGACATATACAAACAACAACAGTCTTCGTTCAACATCAATTGTTTTCTTGCACTGGGATAGCCTTCACTAAATATGTTGGTTGTAATTGATTATTCCTTGTGTGGATGGTGGTCTCTTTCAAATAATTTGTGAGAATGCTTGTAAAAAACATTTTGATGCATGTCTTGTAATAACAACACAAGATCAAATTTATTTGAAGCATTTTGCCAAACAACTCGCACACCATGTGTATGTTTCCATATTTTGAACAAATATCCACCACGGAGCTTGCAAACAAATCCTCCTTAAAATTCAGGACTGCTTGTGGAAAGTTAAAATTTTAGGAGGTCAAAATTGAATGATATCAAGAAGCTCTAGCACCTTCATTTTACTAATGTTTTCATTTGTACCGTTTATATGCTATTGGATACCAAAGTTTCAAAAAGCAAGATTATTTTGATCTACGTGAAGACTATCTTGCAAAAACAGTTGTGAAATTAGACGACAAAAACTTTCGTGATGCGTAATGACATCCATGTCACTTGTGTGTAACTCTAGTGCGTAAAGCTTCAACAACCATGCTTTTTGTTAAAGATTGCTAATACAAATAAGCTGGTTATTATTATGTTTTGGGAGTGGCAAACATGTAAATGTATTGGAAGTGAAAAACATGCAAATGTATCCAAATACTTCATAAAGAACTCATAATTCTCACTGCTAAGTAAATCAATCATAGGACCACCAATCAATCTACAAGAGATGAATCTCTTTCTAAAGCAAGAAGAATAAGCTCAAGACAAAGATGCACGACTTCCTTGACTTGAGTGGTCTGTGTTGATAGTTGATGCATGACATGTGCATGCGTGGATTGTCTTTTTGGCTGCGTATGCTATTTTTTTTACCAATGCGTGGTATTTTCTTTAGTCTATGTGGGCTTCTTTGTGAACAGTTTGCTTTCCTTGAAATGCATGGCTTTTCTACCCTTCTTTCTGGATGTTTTGGGATTTTGACCAATGATTGATTTGTTATTTTTGTGTTATGCTTTGGGCTACGAGCTCCCTGCCAAAAATAAATGCATATATCTTGTGTTAACAACTGTGTGTAAACTGTCTCCTCTTCTTCTTACCCTTTGCGTGGATTTTGGCGTAGAAACAACTGCTTCTTTATGGAAAAGTGTGGTTTGTGTTCTTGAGTATTGCGTGGCTTTGTCGAATGTGTTGAACTCACTAATTTTCTTTGTGAATGCGCTGGAAATGGGCTTGGACTGCCTTCCTTTGGCATGGGATGGGTCTTCCTTTGGCGTGAATGGCGTTTAACCTGTGTATGTATGTCTATTTCCTCTAAATGCGTGGCAATCAAAATCAAACTAGTGTGGATATGCACTTCCATTTGAATTCTTAGAAAAATATTTGTCGAAAAATGCCTCACAGGGGAAATAAGAAGCAGTTGGAAATAATAATAAGAAGTTGGAAAAAGAGCTTCAAAGCTTCTTCATTACTTTTGCACGACTTTTATCATAGAGTTTCAAGGAGGAAAGTCATGAGAATCCAAGAAGCTTTCTCATAACCGTTTCTTCTTTCTTCCCGTTGAATAACCAATTTCCTCTTTCTTCGGGTAGTGGGCATTAATTTCTAGGGGAATATGGGAAGAAGTTAACCGTTTTTCCGTGACAATGACAAAGCGGGATGTCAATTCCCCTCCATTTCCCCATATGGGAAAATGGAAGATATTTTTCCATTTGACATCCGGTTGGGTTGGAAATCAGCAAGAGAATTTCCAACAAGCATGGGAAAATGGAGACTTTTCTAGGAAAGGGAAAATCAAGAGCGGAAAACTAACTTGGCATTCCCAACAATTGGAGGCCGAATTTTAATTGCCCACAGCAATGGGAAAACAAGAAAATTTCTTCCAAAGTTTTCAATCAATTTTAATGAAGATTAAATTAATATTTATTAATTAAAAACCTTAAAATTTAATAAAATTAATTTTATTAAACAAAAGGGTAAGAAATTAATTAATTAATTAAAACGCGGTTTGCAACATAGTGGGAGAAGTACTTACCTGAAATGGATAAAACGAAGGCCAAAACGATTAGAAGAATAAAACGATCATGATGAGGATGATAAACCATAAGGAAAAGACACTTCGTAATTTTTTTAACTTTTCACGTTGTAATTTTGTGAAGTCAAAATTAGCTGATAATAGGATGCTAAGAAGACAGGGTGCTAATATTACATTTCTCAAGAAATTGGTTTTAGTAAAACTTGAATAAATTCAATATTTCATTTCAAAATTTGATGAAATTTGACACAGAGAACCAAAACCCATCCCTCTACATTCTCCATAACTTGGTTACCGATAAATATTCTTGTACAGTCTAGAAAAATCTCATTTACCTAAACTTCCATTGCTAGTTCTCAAAGGTAGTTTTGGTGAGAACTTGAATTTTGCCTCCAAAAGCTAATTTAAACCTTGTAGATGCTCATACATGCCCTATGGATTGTTCTTATATACCATGCTTACTTAGGTTTTTCATGACTTACATTGAGCTCTTACACCTCATTAGGCCCTAAAACTAGGCCTAAATGAGCCAGTTTCAACTATGACTCCCAACACACCTGATGGTCACTCTAAAAGCTATTGCACATGCCAGAAACATCATTTCTAACATGTGGGACACTTGATCCAAGTACAATAATCATCTCCATACCTTCAATGGGAATCTACCTCACTGATCAAGCCTGCAACACCCTGAATTCATCCAGAAACCACTCTGAATCTACTATGTGAGCTCTAACCATCATCGAGAAGGCACTACTAATCAACCTTCATTCCCCTGTCTAAGCCTCACTTTACCACTCACACATTTTCCATCAATGCCACCTGACATCAATGAAAACACCAATGCACTAAGGTTCAACAATTTCCCCCTTTGTCATTGATGGCAAAAAACTCATAAACTTTGATGAAAAACAATCACACCAACATCTCGAAAGCATTCATACCTATTTCTAACAACAATCTCTCC
Organism: Taxus chinensis; assembly: GCA_019776745.2. NCBI lineage: Eukaryota > Viridiplantae > Streptophyta > Pinopsida > Cupressales > Taxaceae > Taxus > Taxus chinensis. The sequence goes on from CM034149.1 coordinate 159,139,317, forward strand.
CCTTATGAAATCTATGAAAAATGGTTATACATTCAACAAGAGGAACAACATGCACATAATCACTTACAAAGCACAAACTTACCTCAGGAAGCTCCCCCTTGGATTTGACTCACTACCTTGCCAATTGTATCATGAATAGATGCATGGATTCCTTCACCAATAAACTTTAATGCTCCCCTTAAACCTCTTTCCTTCAACCTTAGGCTATTCACTCCTTTTCCCATGTTTTTATTTGGACTTCACAAGTTTTTGCCTTGAACTGGTGAACAAGCTCCCCAGGTGTAAATACTTTCATGGACCACACACATGCCTATCTCCTGATTTCTTGAGTGATGACTTTCTTATAGCTCATTAAAGTTTTCATTTAAACTTAAAATTCTCAAAACTAACCTTCATTTCTTCAGGTTGTATTTCTCAAGAAACCAGTTTTAGTAAAACTTGAATAACTTCAAAATACCATTTCAAAATTTTATGAAATCACAAAGAACCATAAAAAATCCTTATACATTCTCCATATCTTGGTTTCTCATAAATATTTCAGTATAGTCCATACCAATCTCATTTACCATAGCTTCCACTGCTAGTTCTCAAAGGTAGTTTTCGCGAGAACTTGAATTTTGCCACCAAAAGCTAAATTAAACCTTGTACATGCTCATATATGCCCTAGGGAGTGTTACTAGGCTTCCACCATGCTTACCTAGGATTTTCATGACCTAAACTAGTAATAAATGAGCCAGTTTCAACTGACTCCCAATACTTGACCTGATGGTCACTCTAAAAGCTCTTGAACATGCTGGAAACATCATTTCTGACATGTGGAACACCTAAGTTAAGTACACTAATCATCTTCATACCTTCAATGGGCATCTGCCTCACTGATCAAGCATGCAACACCTTGAATTCATCCTGAAACCACTCTGAATCCACTATGTGAGCTCCAACCATTATCGAGAAGGCACTACCAATCAACCTTCATGCCCTTGTCTGAGCCTCACTTTACCACTCACACCTTTTCCATTAATGCCACTTTACATCAATGACAACACCAATGCACCAGGGTTCAACAATAATAAGGGCAGTATAATGCACAACATGAGCCGGAACGAGTCCAGAGGACCTCCATGACGCAAGTGAGGGCTCCCGGAAGGTAAAAAAAGACTGGAAATGTTTATAAAACATTTCACTAAGGATTAGTAGAAAAAAACACCAAATAATGCTTAAAATCAAACTTTTGTAAACACCAACAAGTCTAATTTTAAAGATTTAAGGGCCAAAAGGGATTATTAAAAACAACATTAATTGAATAAAAAATAAACTGCTAATCGATTAAAAAATAACTTAATTTTAAAACTAAATTAGATACCTAATTTAAATTGTATTAAATCTCTTGATTAAAATTAATTTTTAAAACCTTCCAAAAGGATATTAGATAGATTAGATCCTAAATTATAAGTTTAAGACCTAATTATTATTAAACACCCTTATTTAAAACTTAACACCACCTACCTTTATATTAATACCGACCATTTTATGAAAAATAATACCACTCCACTTCAAAGTATAAGCCCAAACCTTTAATAAATCCCACAGCCTTAATATTAAATTGACCACCGCAAATAACAAGCCCACTTAATTTTTAAAAAATGACCCCTTATATTAACAAGGGTTGTGTTGCAAAATAATTACCCGCCTTAAGTGCAAGATGTAATTGATTTATCAAATATTAAAATTAAGTTAAATCCTAGATATTTCATTGTCACATGTAATAGATACAACACTAAAGTACATATATGACAGAAGCAATAAATTAATAAAAATTGAAATCCTAAGTACGAGAGGAGGAATATAAGACTTAGCTAATTTTGCAATTGATCTTGAAGTATGCCAAACTGGAAGACTGGTGAACAGGGGGAGGAAATTGTAACGACCATGCTCAAAAAATGGTGTGATTATCATATATGCCTAGACTGAGGCACCTGGAGAAGGTAAAGGGCGAATGTGGTGCTGGAACCTACTTCTAGGCACCCATAATTGCGAAAAACCTCATAAACTGATTTTTCCAATGTTTCAAGATTGTTGATGGTTTTCGTTGTTTATCACCTTTGTGTCGCACTATGCCTGGAATTTACCTGTAACCTGCAAAGAGAAAGAGCACTTACAAAACCCCAAAACACATCAAATCCTAAAAAGAAAAATATGTGAATGGGGAGTCAGACTAACCTCAATGGTTACCAAATTAAGTGAATTTACAACTGAGAAATGCACTACATTTCAGACTCTATGTAGTTCTTGTGTGTGTGTATGTGCGCAAGAATCATGCCCTAGGTGGCTATTGTGTTGGGGTTAGCACAAGGTTGTATAGATAATCTATCATACATGCAATAAAACCGATATTCTACTAGAAGAAATATATAGAATAAGAGATATAAATCAAGACCACATTTAACGTGGTTCACCAAGTGTGGGCTACATCCACCAAGAAAAAAGCCAATCTATTATCAAAAGCTTCCAGAAGATATACAATGAAGATTTACAATCTTCCACACCTCTCACAATGTACAATACTTTCTCTCTCTCTAGCATTTCCTTCTTCTCTAAGAATTCTCTTTCTCACAATTATTTTCACAATAATCATTAACACTCTCTTCTAACCCTAGCTTTCTAGCTTATAAATAACTTATACAAACTTAGGGCACTTAGCCATGCAATTACAATCAATAGATTTGCTTTAATACTAAAATTAGATCTAATTCTTGTGAGTTAAATAAAACACTCACACATAGGTAACCGATGCCAGTTCCTACTTACTTAACCGATGCTGGTCATAGGTGATTGATGTCGGTCCCTTCATAACTGATGCCGGCTACTATGTTTTCCAACAAGTTTGATATATCATGCTAAATTGAATTAATTAAGCTGCACATCTCAATAATCTCCCACTTGGAGATAAATTACTACACTATACATGCAAATTATCATCCTTGGATCCTTTCTTTAGCTTTGTTTCTTCCTCTTCAAGCCTCAAACTCAAAGACTAATATAAGTGGAGTGTAGCTCCAACTTCTATTTTTTTAATGGCTTCATTAGCATATCCACAAGGTTTTCACTCACATGAATCTTCTCCAGTTTCAACTTCCCATCCTCCAATACCTGCCGTATGAAGTGATACCTCAACTGAACGTGTTTCGTTCTAGAATGAAACGTTGAGTTCTTTACCAAATGAATTGCGCTCTAACTATCACTGAACAATTTGCAATCATCTTGCTCCTTTCCCAACTCTTCCATGAACCTTCTCATCCATATCATCTCTTTGCTAGCCTTTATAGCTGCAACAAACTTTACCTCTATAGTAGACAAACCCACAACCTTCTGCAATCTCGAAATCTAGCTAACTGTCATCACACCTACTGTGAAAATATACCCAATAGTGCTCCTTCTACCATCTAGATCTCGAGCCATATCCAAATCGACATAGCCACATAAAGAAATATCCAAATCTCCATAGCATAACTGCATGCTAGATGTCCCTCTCAAATACCTGAGTATCCATTGAACTACTTTCTAATGCTCTTTACTTGGATTGGCCATAAATCTACTCACAACTCCCACTGCATGTGTAATGTCTGGTCTGATACAAACCATAACATACATAAGACTCCTAACTGCTGAAGCATATGGTACTTGTATCATGTATTTGAGCTCCTCACGTGATAAATGACACTGATATTTTCTCAATTTGAAGTGTCCAGCCATATGTGTACTTACAAGTTTTGAATTCTACATTTTAAACCTTTTTAACACCTTGTAGATATAATCCTCCTAGGACAAAAACAATTTTTTTGTTTTTCCTGTCTCTTTGTATTTGCATGCCAAGGATTATTTTTTCAAATCCTAAATCCTTCATAGCAAATGTGTGAGCTAGCTTTCCCTTAAGCTCACCAATGTCCTGCATACTAGATCATACAATAAGCATATCATCCACATACAATAACAAAAATAATATAGCTTCCCATTTTAAAGCTTTTTGAAATAAACACAATGGTCAGATTCACATCTCAAGTAACCATGCTCATGCATTAAAATATCAAACCTCATGTACCATTTCCTTGTAGTTTGCTTGAGCCTCTATAGGCTCTTTTTCAACTTGCACATTAATTTCTCCTTACCCTTGACTTCATACCCAAGCGACTGCTGCATATAAATCTCTTCATCCAAATCAACATGAAGGAAGGTCGTATTCACATCTAGTTTCTTTAAATGCAAATCATGTACTATAACTAAACTCAATACAATACATATGGAATTTATTTTAACAACATGAGAAAATATTTCACCAAATTTAATACCTACCTTTTGTGCAAATCCCCTTTACTACAAGCCTTTCCTTGTACCTTTTCTATCCACCCTCTTCTCCCTTGATCCTCCAAATTTAATACCTACTTTTTGTGCAAATCACTTTACTACAAGCCTTTCCTTGTACCTTTTCTGTCCACCCTCTTCTTCCTTGATCCTGCAAACCCATTTTTTCTGTAATGTTCTCTTTCCTGCTGGCAACTTAACTAAATCTCAAGTCTGGTTTTGTTCAAAGGAGTCCATCTCCACATCCATGTCATGCTCCCACTGAAAATGGGTCTCATCCTGCATTAATTTTTCAAAACTTTTTGGTTCACCATTATCAATTAATAATAAATAAGATAGAGAAGTTGTAAATATTTTTGGAGGTTTTTTTACCCTTCATGACCTTCTCATAGGAGTTTGGGGTACAAGAGGCTCATTCTGGACCTCGTGGACATTTTTTTCCAATTCTGATAGTGACCGACGTTGGTCACCTGTAACTAACGCCAGTTCTACTAACTGATGTCATTTTTATCTTCTGTAACCGATACCAGTTGAGTCAACCGTTGCCAGTCAGGGGTCAACCGACACTAGTTACTGTGTAACCTTGTAGGTATGAATTTTAAATATGAGAGTTCATTTTCATTCACAAACTTCTCAACCATTTCATCCTTGGGGACCAAAATTTGATCCCTGTAAATTCTCTTTTCATTCCATTCAATGTCACGACTCCTAATAATTTTAGAATTCTCTAAATCTGAAATCACCTTATCCATAACCAATGAAAGTGCATCTCTTGGATTTTACATCCAACTTTTTTCTATTTTCCTTATCAACATGCACAAAATCTTGTTAACCAAAAACTTCACGAAAAGAAAGATCTACCTCTTTTCTGGTCCAAGCTTCCTTTGGTATTCCTCCATCTAGTGAACTTGAAGGCCCACGGTTAATCAAATAAACCATTGTATTAATTTCTTCTGCCCAAAAATGCAAGGGTAATTCAACATGTATCCTCATACTTCTAGCACGTTCCATGATTATCCTGTTCATTCTTTCTGTAACACCATTCTTTTGTGGTGTTCTTGGAATCGTCCTTTTTATACGTATTCCATTCATTGAATTTGATTATCCTGTTCATTCTTTCTGCAACACCATACTTCTAAGGCACTTTAACTTTGAATATGATTCATTCTCTACAAGGGATTTCCATATTTTAAAAGTATCAAAAACATCAGATTTATGTTTAATACAATAAACCCATACCTTTCTTGTAGCATCTGTTACGAATATATTGTTTGTAACATTATTAATGTTATTAATGTTGTAATATTATTAATAATGAGTTGTATTAAGACAACTCATATTAATAATATAGTTTATTATGAAGTTTTGAGAAACAACTCACATAGCTTATTTTAGCGTAAGTTGAGTGAGTTGTGATTTGGGAGAGATTGCTGCAGTGATTTTTAGATTGGTTTTATCTCCTTCATCATAGGAATAAAACATCCTATATATATGTAACTTCTCCCTCCTAAATATTATCCTGTATGAATCAAAATAAAGAAAATTATTATGATGTTATTTATGTCTGATTAAATTTTATATTTGTGAAAGCTCTACCAAAATAACAGCATCATCAATGAAAGTAACATAATACTGGGATCCTCCATGAGAAACTACCTGAGCTGGTCCCCACTCATTTTAATGTACAAGCTCCAATTTTTACTCCTTCTTAGTTGCCCCGAATTTGAGAAATCTCACCCTCTTTTGCTTTCCAAAGATAAAATGCTCACAAAAATCAATATCTAAATCTTTCAAATATGATAACTTACCCTTAGCCTTTAAGATCTGCATTATTTTTTGACTCATATGGCCCAACCAATTATGCCACATGCATGGATCTGAATCTAAAGTAGAAAACACATAAAATGAATCAATAACACAGGTAGATAAATATAATGTTCCTACCTTCTTACCTCTTACCATAACAAAAGAACCCTTGGTGCCTTTCCAAGAGTCTGTTGTGAATGTAACCATGCAACCAGTTTCACCTAGTTACCTTGCAAAAATAAGATTCCTTTTGAGGCTTAACACATGCCTCACATATTTCAACACCCATGTATTTCCATTATGTAATTTTAGATGAACTTCCCCTTTACCAGTAATACTGCAAGGTTCATCATCACCCAAATAAACATGCCCAAAATTTCCCTGGACATAATTTAAATAATAACCCTTATTAGGGGTTGTATGGAAAGAAGCTTCTGAATCTAAAACCCATGATTCTATTCTATTATCCAAAAAAAGAATAAGAGCATCTTACATTACCTCTGCTGTAATATTTTCCTGTTTATTTGATTCTTTACCTTTGTCTGGGTGTTGGTTCTCTTTATCCTTTGACCAACAATTTTTCTTTGTATGTCCATTCTTTCCACATTTCGAAGAGGTAATTCCCTTACCTATGGATTTAGATCTATCATCCATTGACTTTGATTTCCCATTATTCTTACGCTTGGATCTCTCCTTTTGCATGCCTACGCTTTCTACATTCAAAGCATTCCCAGATGATGATTCTTCTGTACTTTTCTTGCAAATTTCTTCAATCAAGATTATACTGACCACATCATCAAACTTCAAAATATTATTAGCAGATGTTGTATTACTAACAACCATTACCAAGTTATCCCAACTATCAGGAAAAGAGCATAAGAATAAGAATACTTTTACTTCATTGTCAAACAAAATATCAACCAATTTTAATTGATTTACAATAGATCAAAAATCATTCAAATGACTAGATGCATATTCAACTTCATGCATCTTAGAACTAAATACTTTCTTCATCAAATAAACTTTATTTGAAGCACTAGGTTTTTCATATAAATTAACAAGAGATTTCATTAACTCTACTGTAGAAGTCACTTCTGTAATATTGGAAGCCACAGCTCAATCTTATAGATCCCAAAGCCTTTCTGTCAAGAATATTCCATTCTTCATCAGTCATCTTCATAGGTCTAGACTTTTCATCCAATGGTAAGTACAAATCTCTTTGATACAAATAATCCTCAATCTGCATATTCCATAATTGATTTTTTTGGCCGTGAAACTTCTCTACCTTATATTTATTTTCTTCTGCCATTTTTGCAGCTCCCACTCAATTAGAAAACCCTCTATGAGTAAATTTTTCAACACATAAAACCCTCAAACAAAGCTCTGATACCAGTTATTGGGGTTAGAACAAGGTTGTGCAAATAATATATCAAATCTAAGCATACATGCAATAAAACAAATATTCTACCAGAAGAAATATACAGAACAAGAGATATAAATCAACACCATATTTAACGTGGTTCACCCAGTGTGGACTACATCCACCAAGAAACAAGCCAATCTATTATCAAAAGCTTCGAGAAGAAATAAAATGAAGATCTACAATCTTCCACACCTCTCACGATGTACAATACTTTCTTTATCTCTAGCTTCTCCTTCTTCTCCAAGAATTCTCTTTCCCACAATTATTTTCACAATAATCATTAACACTCTCTTCTAACCCTAGCTTTCTAGCTTATAAATATCTTATACAAACTTAGGGCACTAAGCCATGTACTTACAATCAATAGATCTGCTTTAATACTAAAATTAGATCTAATTCTCGTGAGTTAAATAAAACACTCACACATAGGTAACCAATTTCAGTTAGCCCTAACTGATGTTAGTTCCTACTTGTTTGACCGATGTAGGTCCCTTCATAATTGATGTCAGTTACTGTGTTTTCCAACAAGTTTGATATAACATGCTAAACTAAAGTAATTGAGCTCCATATCTCAACATCTTGTGTATATTTGCATTTGATAGCAAGTGATATCTAGATGTAGAAATGTAAGTAGATGTGTGGATGGAAAAATGAACTTCCCCTCATATGCGTGTATGTAGAAAATGTAGTGATTTGTCCCTTGAATGAAGCTAGATGGATGCTTTGATGCTTTTGAAATGCCTTTGGATGCAACCTTATGTGATAGTCATAGATGTTTAGATTTTGGTCCTTTAATATGGTCAAATAACTTTATATTTATATGATTTCCTTGGTTGAATTTCATAATTGAAAACTAAAAGGTTAACCCATAAGAAAAGAAGATGCTGAAAAAATAAATGAGGCCCAAAAGAGGTGAGTAAGATACAAAGAGGTCAGGGGAGCTTAGAGGGGATGAGGGCTCCTGGGTGCTAACGTCTTGGCTAGGCACTAGTGTCCAAAGCGATAAAATATGGAACAATAAATTATCGATTGGGTTGTGGGGTGTAAGAGACCAAGATGAAGAGGACTATGAAAGACATAGCAAAGAGGCCAAAGACAGATGATTAATTAGTATTTTTCTCGCTTACGAATCATATGATTAGTAGTATGTGATTAGGACCTAGAAATGTACCCAAAGTGTGTGATTTAGTGTCTATATTTGCCCCCACTTTATGTTATTGAGTGAATACTCGATAACATAAAGTAGATAAGATATGCATACTTGATAACCACTTAGATTGATGGAAAAATGTGCTGAGGAGACAAAAAAAAGATGGAGTGCTAAAAATGAAGCATATAAGCTAAGCTAGGAAAGAGGAAGTGACCTTAGGGGTGAAAAACATAATATGTGTACCATGTTGTACTTATTGTTTTTGTTTTGCTTGTGTTGTGCTTGAGACTACTGCTTCTTATATGGATGAACCTACAAAAAGAAGAGAAAAAGAGTAGTCAAAGTCTCATGTATGAAAATTTTGATCCAAGCATATAAAAAGTACACAATATTTCGAAAAAGTAGTAAAAGGAATATGTGCACCTAATCTGTTACAAGTGAAAAGGATAGAAAGTGTCCTGAAACACTGTAGAAGAACAAGTTTTTTTGGGTGATCTCATGTAAAGAACGAGTTTTTTGGGTGATCTCACGTCAAGTGCGAGTTTTTTGAGTGATCTCACACCACGACAGAAGAGTTTTGGGGAGAAATTTCTAGTGTTATTCTCCATCCCTAACTGCTTCCCAAAGATTATACACCACTGCATATGGTGTGATCATGCTTTGTTCCAGTTTGATCCATTTTGATCCAAAGTAAATAGAAAAAGGAGATATAATGCATGTTGATTGCTGGAGGACTATGCCTATTATGTGTAAACTGCTAAAAAATGTGCCAATATGAGAAAGTTATTGTAACTTCCCCCTATTCATAGGTACCCAGTAAAGGTCAGAAGTTCCTTGATGCTAGTGTCTGTAGCTGGGCGTTGATATCTGTGTTGTACAGAGGAGGGATCTGGGTCATCCTTGAGACCAGAGTCTATGTTAATTTTTGACTGAACTATAATGTACTGTAACTGTGAACTGTTGTATAGGGTGAGTGATTCACCCAATGTATGCCCCCCTCATTTGGGGTCCATGTGATGTCACTAGGAGAAGACCTGATGTCGATATGAAATTGTAACCCTATAGGGGGAGGGAATGTGTATGGTAGAAACAAAGGCACATGTAAACAATATGGTTGGAAACATGTGTTAGTGAAAACAAGACAAATAGTCATATAGAAGATAATGTGTAAAATAACAAACAAGAAGAAAAAGTAGATCGCAAAAAGTTGGTTTCAAACATGGGACACCACTCATAATGTCACAAGACAATCAAGGCCGAAGTAGCCAAAAATATACAAGTAATGATCAAGAAAAACATAGGGCATATCCCACAAACAATGACATACAATGGTGAGCAGTAAAAAAATAGTAGAAAGCAATGTATCAGACAACCATGGTGGAAAATAGACCTGTAAAGAAGATGCTGCACATGAAGCACCCGTTAACACGTTAGAAAGATAAAAATTTGGTCAAAACATGTATATATTGATAGAGTAGTGTGCTAGTAAGAGTATGAAGTAGTATAAAATGAGGCAATAACACCTGTAGTGTGTACAAAAGTAGATGCCCCCAGGAGTCTTAGTGGGACTGGTAAGAGGTATAGTTCCAAGCATCTGTGCTACATGTAATGATCTATATAAATTATGCATTCACAACTAAAGACCAAGTGAACACATATGTGTGTGTATAGAAAGATAATGACATACAATGTATCCTTCTAGCATGCGAAACAAAATGTATATGTAACTAACATAAGTAAGCAAAAGTATGTGTAACCAAGATATGCAGTATGTTATGAGTGTGTATGTAATGGAATGCAAAGTGAGCATGACAGGATCAGTGTGCCCCGCGAGTGGATGTGTATGCATGAGATGAGGCTCATTTATAAAAGACCCCTTTATAGTTAAGAATGAAACATATAACAAGGGTGTGTCATTGGGAAATAGTTTGAATTGTGTTCTAGAAAGATATGTCAATAAATCATAAAGTGTGAAGAGTGTGAAATATGTGCGGTGAGGTTCATTTCATATTTAGACCCTCAGTAGTCAAGTATGAACCATGGAACTAGAGTACGTCATAGAGTAGTGAGTGTAGCGTGTAGAAGTAGATTCCATAAAGATGTATCTTGAATGTATAGACCACAAAGTGTGTAGGATGTGCAATATAGGTGTTAGAAAGATATGTTGTAAATGCATAGAATGTGAACTGTGTAGTGTGTGAGGTTTATGTATGTAATGTTCCCTCAATAGTCAAGTGTGAACCGTAGCAAACAAGTGTGTTACAGGGTCATGACAATACAAGAGTGTATCGGATTGTGTGATGATGCTTAAAAGTAGGATGTATATATTGTAAAATGTATGATAAAATGAAATAGACACCTTAGAATGCTAGAAGTGGGGGAGGATGTAAGCATGATTCCCCCCAAGTGTGCGATGATGAAAAGAATCAAGTGGCATTTTTTAAGAGATCATCATTTTCATGATTGAAGTCAAATGGAGATGCATCAAAGACTTGATAAGCGATAGTGTGAGGTTGATCATATAAGGATCCATTACGGCATAAGTTATACATGCCCATTGTGTATTCTTCATTAGTGAAAGGTGGTAAGGGACAACCATGTGCATACCAATGAGTGAGATTTTGTGAATAGCTGATAAATGAATCATTGCAAATAAAAACAAGACTAAAGTGCATAGGGAATGAAATATCAATATGATTAGGATCCAAAGTGCCTCCAATATAGTCAATCCAAGACTACCCAAGAGTAAGTGGAGAAGTGCGAGAAGTGTATGCTATAAATAATGATAGATGAAAGATGCAGAGACCATAAGCAACAATGATGTGAACAAATCCATGATAGAGATGGGAGGAATGAGGTGGTGGAAATAGATAGTCGAGTATAAATCCTAGCCGAGCCAATCCATAATGCGTGCAAACAATGTAACAAATAGTAGGATTGAATGGAATATGTGGCCAATAAGAATTATCCATGAAGAGATTACATGTGAAAGGAAGAAGCACATATATAGGTTGCTTAAGAGAAGACAAAAAAGGTGAAATGATGTCTAATGAATGGATAGACCCTCCAAAAAATACCATAGCATTAGTAGAAGAAAGTGGAGTTGAAGTGGATGGGACACCATCCAATGCACACATATTTTCTTCAAGTGGAGGTAAATTGATAGGATAGTCTGTGGGTTGTTGATCAGTAAAAAGGTGCATATAAATAATAGAAGTTGGATTAGGTAACACAATGACTGGATCTAGACAACAATATCTAAATGGGTCACGCTCAACAACAATTGTATATTTAAAGCCTTCATGTAAGAATTTAACACACCGATGAACTGTAGAAGGCACAACCTACATGGCGTGAAACCATGGCCTACCAAGTAAGAAATTGTATTGAACTAGGATATAGATAAAAAAATACTACATTAATAGTTTTTGGTCCAACTATAAGTGGTAAAGTGATAGTGCCTATGCACGGACGCGTAGAAGAATCATACGCATGGAGAGAAATGGATGTTGGGTTAACATAAGCTAAGGAAAGACCAATGTTATGGGGGATAGAGAGAGAGAGAGTAAAAAGATTGAGCTTAGAGCCATTATCGATTATTATCCGCTTGATTCCCATGTTATTAATGCAAGCCATTATATATAGTGGGGATCATTTTTGTAAACAAAAATATTGTCAGATATATCACATGGGAAGGTAAGTTGTCAAGAAAATGCATCTACGAATGATTGATAAAATACATCTGGATGAGTAGTAGAAGGAATTCAAGTATTAGCCAAGAGAGAAGTGATTTTAACTCTACACTTAGGATTGGCAAGCAAGAAATCATGAATGGAGATATCCAGGATGAGAGGATCCTAGGAAATGAGAGAAATGATGATACGAAGACCCAAAAGTGCTCAAATGAGATGGGTTCACCAAATGATTTAACAAATATTGAAATTAAGTTAAACCATAGATACTTCAGATTCACATGTAATAGATATAACACTAAAGTACATATATGACACAAGAAATAAACTAACAAAAATTGAAACCCTAAGTACAAGTGGAGGAATAGAAGATAACTAATTTCGCAATTGATCCCGAAGTGTGCTTAGAGAATTATGTGATTTTCGGATATGCCTGGAATGGGTTGCGTAAAGTAGGTTAGGGGTGCTTGGGGTGTTGGAGACTATTTCTGGGCACCTGTGACTACAAAAAACCTCATAAACTGATTTTTCCTATGTCACAAGATTGTCACAAGTCTTCGTTATTTATCACCTTTTTTTCGTACTATGCCCACATAATTCACATGTAACTTACAAAGAGAAAGAGCACCTGCAAAACCCCAAAACACATCAAATCCTAAAAAGAAAAATATGCAAATGGGGAGTCAGAGTAACCTCGACGGTCATCCAAATGAGTGAACTTACGACTGAGTGCTACACTACATTTCAGAATCCATGTAGTTCTCGTGTGTGTGTGAAATAATCATACCCTAGGTGGCTCTTGTGCATATTTGCACTTGATAGTGAGTGATATCTAGATGTAGAAATATAAGTAGATATGTGGATGGAAAAATAAACTTCCCTTCCTATGCGTGTATGTAGAAATTGCATTCCCTTGTCCCTTAAATGAAGCTAGATCGTTGCTTTGATGCTTTTGAAATGCCTTTGGACGTAACCTTAGGTGATAGTAATAAATTCTTAGAGCTTGGTCCTTTACTATGGTCACATAGCTTTCTATTTATATGATTCCCTCAATTGAATTTTGTAATTGAAAACTAAAAGGCTAACCCATAAGAAAATAAGAGGCCCAAAAGATAAAAGAGGTCCAAAAGAGGCGAGAAAGATACAAAGAGGTCAGGGCCACCCAGAGGGGACGAGGGCACCTGGGCGCTAGTGTCCAGAGTGAAAAAAGATGGAACAAAAGATGGAACAATTACTAGTTTTATCACTTAGGAATCATATAAAAAGTAGTATGTGATTAGGACCTAGTAATGTACCCAAAATGCGTGATTCAGTGTCTACAATAATAAAAAAAATTACAAATTTTGTTAATGAATAATATTCATATTTGGAATATCAAATATTTGTTAGAATCATTTTGATCTATTGAGTAAAATATTCATATAAATATAATCTTCCTCCTAAAAGAGTTTGCAAGAATTGTATCGAAAACTGTGCACCATGATGAAGTTGCACTCTAAAGGAAATGTAATAGCTCCAACATAATCACAAGGAGGAATCGATCAATCAATGGAAGAACTTACATAACAGAACAAAGCTTGCACATAGAGAAAGACAACAAAGTGTCTTGGCATACTCATAAATGTCAAATGAAGGGATACATATAGGGTACTAAGTAACCCTAGTGCATGACAAACAAGCAAACCCTAAACCTAACCCTGAACCTAACCCATGTGAAATGACACTCCATATGTGAGTGGAGGACGGAAAGGATCACACACACAAACACCCCCCCTTCATCGAAGATGGGGTAGCGGCTATGATGAGTCAGACAGAATAAGAAGACACTTCTAAATAACTAAGAAAGATGTGTCAATTGGGCCTGGCAACTAAAGGCCTGATAAGGTGCCCATATATAAACAACATATTCCTAGAAGAATAAGAAGAAGATAAATGGGTCTCGACACAAAGCCTGATGAGGTATGCATGCACAAAAAGAAGTCCCAAGCAATGAAGGAAAACCTAGTGGGAAAAATATCCACCACAAGAGAACAACATACTCTCTAATCTAAGAAAGATGCCAAAGATGGGTCCTGGCCATAGACTAGCCTGTAAAGGTACCCATGTACAAAAGGGAAATCTCACAGAAAGATGAAAAAGAGAGAAGAAGAGGGAGACGAGATGGATGCGGAAGATGCCATGTATGGATCTAAACTCTACAACTCTAAGAAGTCTCCCAGAAGAATGTCGATGATGAGATCTTATGCCTCTGGAATGAAGAAGAGCCATTCACACCAAACTATGTGTATGCCCTTAGGAAGGACAGAAAATATGTGCTGGAAACCTACCCACTCCACGAAGGAAACTGAATGCATTAGCACGAAGAACTCTGAGTTTGGTCCATGAAAGTACGACATAGGTCTAGCAAACGAGTGTAGAACTTTCAGAGTATGAAGGGTGAACACATGTAGAAAGGATTCAAACTGATGTGAAGGAAATAAAACATCCCCCACGATAAAAAATGGATCCACAAACAAGGGTGGATCAATGAAAGTCTCCGGAAAAGTGGAAGTGGTAAGAGTCCCAGAAGGGGCACTCCCAACAATGGAGATGATGAACTCATCTAAAATACCTGTAGATGGATGAGGAACCTTTAGTACATCACAAGTGTACTATATAGGAGACTTCTCAATATCTGATGAGATGTGGGATGTGCCATCACTCTCTGGAATAGTGAGAGAAGGAGGAGAAGAGTCCTTTGTAGTACTCTCGACATCAGAACTGGGTGCACAATCCTTGGCATCATAAGTAGAACCAAGCGGAGTATGTGTCAGTGGAACTATCATCACACAAAGAAATAGAGGAGACAATTGAATCAGAAGAAGAGGTGAAGAAAGAGTGGGGTCTAACAAAATCTGAGCAAGTACGTCTCATATCTGAAGTATCTCCAACTAAATCTCCAACACTTTGCAAAGTTTTCCTAGCCCAAAGAGGACCAGGAGAATCAAGCTCAGAGTCAAAATATTCTTCACTCAAGTGAGAAGGGACATAGTCCTCATCATCACTACTGTCAGAATCAAAAGACTCAAAATTCTGAGGGTCATGAAGAGGAGCATGCTCAACAAAATCATCATCTGAGGAGTCAGAGTCTGAATCAGACAGCTGAAGAGCCTCAGTAGGTAGAGAATTAGAAGTCAAATAAGACTTAACGCTTCTCTCAATATCAAGCAATGAAGTAGGCGTCAAATTAGAAGTAAAGTGGGAACATATATACAACTGTGAACGGTGATCTGCATTTCCCTCAGCCACTGTAGTATCATTGTTAAGCTCATGAATAATCACCAAGTTAGGACCAAATTCCACTTGCATTCCTTCACCAAGGTGAGTAATTTGGTAAAACCGATAGGAGATTGGTAGAGAGATCAGGAACACTCAACACTTGGTTAAATGTTCCCCCATCTATCTCTACTGATCCACTACCAGAAACATGCAAAGAATCCATGTGGTACGAGGCACCATAATCTATAATCCACATCAATGAAGGAGTAACTCGATCTACGAGGCCCTTCCCTTTCTTCTTTTCAGATTTACACTCTCTTGTAGTAGAAAAATTGACCTTTGGAGCATTATGTTTGATAGACTCAGGAACACCTATTTGATTTTTCTCAAGTAAATGAGTAAGGTGATCAATTTATTTTCTCATACATAGATGCTCTTTATGATCAGATTTATTACAATAGGAACACAAAAACTTGTCTTTCTTTGCTCTAGGCTTAGAAGTCGAAGCGTTTGTGTTAAATTTAGTTTTGGTCTTGGTTTCCTTCTTAGCTTGATCCTTTTTCTCTATCTCATTATTAGTCTTCTTTTCCTTACTAGTACTTGCTACAAGGGCATGTGACTTGGACTTGAGAGACCCCATTTGAATGAGATTTTCCTATTCTCGAATGAGTTGGGATGAAAAATAGTCAAAGGAGGGAATATTCCAATCCTTGCCCAAGGCATCTTTTGTAGTGTAAAAAGTTGACACAAAGATGAAGTATTCGGGACCTAACTTAGAAAGAATCGACAAGATCAATTGGGAATCTTTCTTCTCTACTTGACATTCCTTTAACAACAATCTAGTGTGGAAAAACTTAGAGAAGAATGCTTGTAGATTTTCAAAATCACTAGGATTTAACCCTAGTAGTTCATTTTTCAACTCATGCACTCTCATGTCATCTTGTTGTCCAAACATTCCATCTAGTGTTTTCCACACAGAATTAGGTGTTTCAGACGACTCAATGTCGAAGACCAAGTCAGGAGAAACAAACATGCAAAGAAGACCTAAAGCTTCATCACTACGGTTTAACCACTTAGATTTATTAAGGTCATCATCGTGTTCAATCTCAATTCCCATGGTGATGCGGAATAACCCTTTACCTCTTAGTTTTATAATCATTTTCAATCTCCATTCGAAAAAATTGAACAAAGGAATTATATAAGCATCCATTGTGAAGAGAGAGAGAAGGAATGCCGAAAAGAAACACAACCACCCATGACAATATAATAACTCCCTATTTTTGGCACTTTATAGTTTAGTGTGTTGAATACAATCAGGTCCGAGCGTGCATCTTGAAACACTTGGTAACTCGCCTTGCAATCAACACAATAACGCGCAAGAGAGGATACCACAATCGTGTTTCGTGGAGTGCAGCCAAGTGACACTATATACAAACACAGTTGCAAAAATCTAGAAGGAGGTGAAATCAAATCCTAGTTGTGGGACAAAGTTCCTCATGTCGCAAAGATACCCCCTTGTTGCAAACTGTGGCGGATGCGCTCACTAGTCGCAAGCAATAATAAGGGTAAAATACAATGTTTTAAACGAACTCAAATGAGTCCCGAAAGATCTTCAGAATGCCGAAAAAGCATGTGGAAGACAAATAGGTGCTCGGAGTGTTACTGCACACTTGAGCACATAATTAGTAAAAAAATGACAAGAACGCCTAAAATTTATCATTTAGAAACGTCTAGTTTAGCTAATTTTAGAGCTATTGGAGTTTTTAAAAAAATGATAAAATAACATTAAGCAACGGACGATTTTAAATAATACTAATCGTAAATGAAGGTCAATTTAGAGTCGTAATTAATAGAAATAGATTTAATATAATTAAATCTAATTAATTACAAAAAACTCATTAAGATCTAATACAAATTAAATCCTAATTAATATTTAAATATACTTTCCTTTTTAAAAAAGACAAATTTAAATCATTTCCCACTATAATTTAAAATGTGGTTAAGATATATTAAAGGAAACTAAATAAGATCTATTCAGATCTATCAAATTTAAATGAAATTGATTTCTAAAAAAGGCTTACTGTTATTTGAAATAAATAAATTTTAACAACCTTACCAATTTGGAAACTTACCTTAAAAAAACGATACAGTTTTGGAAATCCGAGTTGGAGGAGTCGGGAAAGCCAAGTTTTTGTGGAGTTCATTCGGCGTGTTATGTGGAGGTGCTTAAGAGTGCTGTTGGGAGCAGGTGGAGAGCTCAAGGAGGAGCACACATGGCCATGACCGACCATGACATACCAGAACAAAGCTCGTGCTTAGGGCAGAGGGAATGTAGAATGGAGGTCGACGGTAAGATGACGATCCAGGATAGAGCACGTAGAAACGAGAAGAGAGGACTTGATTCAGGTAAGGAAACAACTCAGGGTAGGCCTGCAGGCTAGAATGAGCTCAACCACACAAGATCCACACCCACGAAAACACAAAACCACTAGATGAAGAGCCCATGTGAAAATGACTCACTAGGGTTGCAGCTCGGTCAGATAGCTCGAAGGAGGAAAAACAAATGGCTCGTAAGCCATAATGACTTGCTTAGGGCTGCAAAAACACCATGAAAGCACAGAGAGCCAAGCAAAACCAGAAAAGAGTTTGCATAGCTTGTGTTTGTAATTGTAGCTTGCAGGGAGGTGTAGAAGGAGCTTGGTGGCGAGTTGAGATCTGAGGATACAACTCGGTCGAGGGAGCCAACACAAAACACGCCAATCACTGATTTTTTTGACCTAAATATTTAAAAAAAAAGCAAAAACACAGAGAAAACCAGAAAATAGAGTTCTAAAAAATAATTTCCAGTTTAATAAATGATTAAAAAACCAGAATAAAGAACCTCTATTTTAGCTGATCTGCTAGATTTAGCTACATCTAGCTAAATGTAGTTGCAAAACCCCTGAAAAACTCAAGGAGATCTGCACATGCACGAAGAACATAGCAAAACTAAAAACTTTCCAAGAGTAACATATTAACAACATTAGTAATAAATTTCCAGAATCTAATGATCGAAAAACTTGCATGAGGAGTAAAAAAATGAAACCAAGAGTAATCACAACTCAAATAACGAATGCATGTTTACCTGATCTCAACTATGATACCATGAAAGAGTTTGCAAGAATCGTATCGAAAATTGTGCACCACGATGAAGTTGCACTCTAAAGGAAACATAATAGCTCCAGCATAATCACAAGGAGGAATCGATCAATGGAAGAACTTGCATAACAGAACAAACCTTGCACATAGAGAAAGACAACGGAGTGTCTTGGCATACTCATAAATGTCAAATGAAGGGATACATATAGGGTGCTGAGTAACCCTAGTGCATGACACACAAGCAAACCCTAAACCTAACCCTAAACCTAACCCATGTGAGATGACCCTCCATATGTGAGTGGAGGACACATAGGATCCCACACACTAACACCACCAACATGATAATATTTGTTGTTTTGACAAGCCACTCTTTAAATCTTCAAGTAATATTAACTCTCATTTTGACAAGCCATTGTTTAAATCATAAAATAAATATTAACACTCTTACCTTTATACCTCACACTAATGTTGAGAGATAGACAGTTAAGATACTCAGTCTTTGTGTTGCTAGAACATCTTTGTATTCCTTATGTAGATGGTGTCATTTTAAGGCTGAAAATTATAATATTTTTTTATTAGAATGTAAGATTCCCAGAACACGGTCGAACGGTGTACAATAATTGAACTACTTTCTTGATGTCACGAGTGGTAACAATGGTAGTATCCTGTAATTATTAGGGAGTCTATTTGTGGAAAATATGGCTGAAGGATTACTACCGCTATCATTACCAAATTTCAAACATGGATGGAAGGATAGTAATTCGCTTTGTTGGACAATTCAAAAGATCAGTTCATTTGAACCATGTGTTGTGCTTAATTCAATATATCAATCCCTTTGGAAAACTATATTGAATTACATATATTTTCACTTTTCTCTTCTTGTAATGGCTATGGGATAGTTTTCATCAAGTTGAATACGTTTGCACAAAATAATCCAAATTTAAAACTATTTCACCCTTAATCACTTGTTGAATTATGTATTTTGAGATAATTATATCTCAACCGTGTCAGCAATCTTTATAAAAAAACTACTCAAGTTTTGGACTCTATAAAGGTCGACCATTGTCTTCTTCCCTAAGAGTTGGATCTCTAAACCTTTGTCACTAGGAGGTAAAATCAGATGGAATAAGGATAGTGCTTTGATAAATATTGGAACACAAATGAAAAAGTGTTTATGTGAATTAGATACTTCCAAACAAAGGAACAAAAATAGAAAAATTCACAATATTACTATGCTTCATATGATACTTAGTGCAAAAACTATATTACCCATGACTGAATTATTCATCATCTCCTGATGAAGTAGCCTCATGTATTTTCCATGTGTTTAGTACAGAGAGACTGAGAAAAAGTACATATCTTTATAACATAATGAAATCAACATATTTTTCTTCTGTCTCAAAAATATCAGCAGAGTCCATTACATAGAGAGTAACAAATTTTTCAATTAGCTTTAACTCCTCTCCTATTAGATAATAGTAGTTTCCATTTGCCTTATAAATCATCAATATAATTTCTTATATTAGAGATAAATTACAACAATGCTAACCCCAAACATGCACCCAAAAACCAAGCACCATTTTTATGAATTTGTAGGCATGGAACTTCGTCACAGAGAAGAATCATGAGGGAATTTGGATTAGATTACATTGAAAGCCCCAATAACAGCTCCATGAAAAAAACCTCAAGTGTGAGATTTGCAGCAACAACTGTCGTAAATGTAAAAAACCACTTGGATTGGGCCTATAAAAACAACAATCAGGAAAAAATTTCTTGCTCTTACATGGGCCACTACATTAGTTTTTGTCTTCAGAAAATAGCTGAATGTAGAAGAAGAAGAAAAATATTGAGGATTAGGAGGTGCTTCATTTGGGTGTAATGTCTAGCTGTATTGATTTTACTTCTGACCACTTGTGTTACTTGCATTCTAACATTTGCAACATCATTCTTGTGGTGGACAATGGCTACCACTTCATTTTTCTTGCTCTTTATCTTTTATTTCAAGTAGTAGTTATATTGATTAAGACATTGAAAGTGCCCTTTCTTGTTATCCCACTTATGTCTCTGCAAGATTTGTCTTTTTCACTCTTCATCTACGTGAAACCCTCATTTGGACTAACCAATATTTTCATTTAACTCTAATCTATTAAACTAAATTAGAATTGAACACATTATAACCACAATCAATTTAGGGAAAATTTTAAAACTCACTTTGTGCAGAGCTAAGAAAATAAAGCCCTAATGAACAAATTAGAAAAAGAGGAAGACTAAATTATTGTTTGATGTCATCCTACAAATTTGACGTGGCTTCCAGGACCTCTTAATGTGTTTGTACCAATCCAAAAATTTGGCGATCATGAATATGATGGTGGTGGTGATCCATGCAAGCATTCTGATGGGTTTGCAATCCTTCTTTGCCCCCTGAAAGCTCCCATTCACAAATTTTTAAGGGGATTTAATGGCTGCCCAAACTCCTACATGACCAATTACAGTGCCCTCCCAGACCAATTAATTTGCTGATACCACAAAAAATAAACCCTCTTCTCATTGCTTCCAATTGTGATTCCTGCAAGCACCTTTACACGCTATGAAACACTATCTGCAGATGATTTTTCACCGCCCCTCCCATTCTCAGCTTCTACCATCCAAGTGCACTTCCAATCGCAAAAGACTTCATGAAGGAAACCAAGTGGACATCCAACTACACAACAATAGTCACTGCTGATATATTTAATCACAAATGCTAAAAAATACCTCTAATACATGTCAAATTGTAAGAGGTAAAGAAAAATTTATAAGAGCCATTCATATCTGTGGCGAAGGATGGAGAGAAGTTGGTAAATGAGGGAATAACATTCCACCAATTGCTGATAAGGAAAATAAAATATTTATCTTTGCAGTTCAAATAATTACCAAAAAATTAATGTAAACATTAGGTATGGTATATTTCACACGAAGTACCATGAAAATTAATATTTGAAGGTGAAAATAATAGTATCCTACATGGCAGGTACTAAAAAGAGTTTCAAATATATGTAGGAGGGAGAAACACGGGTGGCCGATCAAGAAAGGGTGAGGAGGATGGGATGGTTGATGCGAGGCGAGTAGAAGGGGTTTCACATGGGCTGGGTAGGTGGAGCGACCCAACGAAAAGTGAGGAGGAGGGAGGAAAGGATACCCTACATGTGAAGGCAGGTTGGGCGGTGTTGGTTAACCGAAAAAAAGGCATGATGAGGGTGGCTTAGGGCACGAAACATGTACACACAACATGGGATATAGCGAAGGATGTAGGGAAATCACCAAACGTAGGGGCAACAAAGGTTTCAACGTTGTAGATTATGACAATAAGGCCCAAATGCAAGCCAAAATAGTGAATCCCAAAACGGATCGACACAAGCAAATAAACAAGGCAAAGCCGAATGCAAAAGGATAAGGTGAATGCAAAACTAGATCAATAGCTCGACCAATGCAATACAAGTAATGAATACAAAAAAAACATGAGTAATGCAAACCGACCCATATAAAAACAAGGGCAATAGGGGCAAAGCAAAGTTAAAACACAAGCATGACAAATCAAACTCAATGCAAAGTGAGGAAACTGCAAATGCCAAACAACTCAATGCAACAAAGAGCTTGACCATGCAACACGGCTTGACCAAGGAAATGTGGGGCTTAAGAAAGAAAAGAGATAACATGTAACCCTGACTCCTAATGCAAAACAAAGTAAATACACCACAACCAATGCAAAAATCAAGTTAAGTAATGCAAGGAGCTCGACCTCAATGCAACGAGCCAACTCAAAAACTAACTTGAGGGGGAGTTTGTTGAGCTTTGCAAGAGCTCGGTCAAGTTGAGGAAGGAGAGGCAAGCAAGGTTAACAAGAGAAATGCAAACTAGGCTAGGAGGAGGATCAAAACTAGTCTAGAATCTAGAATTCAAAAAAATCCACTTCCAATTAAAAATCCCAGATAAGATCGGGAATTGAACCTACCTCTAAAAATTATTTTCCACCAAATATGACTGAAACCATCTAAATCTGATGGTAAAAGTCAAAAACCTACACATGTACAAAACCCAAAAATGCACAAACTCCAAAAAATGAGTTGTTAAAACCAGTTAACAAGATTCCAGAATAAATGAATGAAAACTTGCATGAGGAATGATAAAAATGAAACTAGAAGTAATTAGCAACCCAAAATCATGAGTGCATGTTTACCAAACAAAGCTTTGATATCATGTGAGAGTGTTCAACGCGGATCAATCTAGAACCCCATACACATCGAAGAGGCTACACTTCAATGGTGACAAGATGCTCTGCAAGTAATTAGCAAGAATTGAATAACAATGGAAAATCATGCATAAGGTAAACAAGTATACTCATACTCATAGATAAAAAAAAGAGGGTATACAGGAGAGTGTTGTGTAACTCCCGTGCCTAGAAAATCATTCCTTGTAAGAGGGAATGAGGAGTTATGATTCCAAATAGGGAACGTAATTCCTATGATGTCACTAATGCATATGACAATGACAGATTCTATGACATAATCTGTAAGTTGTCATATAACTCCTAAGACCTATGAACTCGCTAACCAAGATGACTCACCTCGTGATGTGGACAAGACCCCCTACGATGACGAAGAAAGTCACATACAACAACATGATGAAGGGCATGGAACAATCAGCCTCAAGCTTGACTCTAGATAAGAA
The DNA here is from genome assembly GCA_019776745.2 of Taxus chinensis. Lineage (NCBI taxonomy): Eukaryota > Viridiplantae > Streptophyta > Pinopsida > Cupressales > Taxaceae > Taxus > Taxus chinensis. The sequence goes on from CM034149.1 coordinate 159,162,850, forward strand.
TGGAGTCAAAGATGGCTTACAGTCAACCATGTGAAACCGAGCCAAAATATTGAGAGTACTTGGGTTGTGCAAGTTAAATCCCTGAATCAGACCACGTGATCTCAATGATAAGGAAGTAGTGCAGTAGACCCAATTCAGTCATGGAAAATCTATCCTGAAGATTTGTCTTCACTGCTAAGATAACCGATGAATTACTCCTAGTGATCAAAAGGTCATCAAAATTTTTTACTAGTATCAGTAATGAATCATCTCACCGCAATAGATACACATTTGGATTTGAATGACACTGAGTGAAACTAGAAGCTAGTATGAAGGAATCCATCTTGGAATACCAATCCTGAGGGGCCTACTTGAGGCCATAGATAGATTTCCTAATTCTACAAACTAAGGATGAATCCTAAACAAACCCAAGTGGCTACTTCATGTAGATATCCTCTTGTAGGTCTCTGTGAATAAAAACACTCTTCACATCCATTTAGTGCACACTTCAACCATGTGTTGTGGCTAAAGCAAGTGTGGGTCTGATCGAATTCATCTTGGCTATGGGTGCAAAATTATCTGAACAGTCTATCCTAGATACCTGGAAGAAACCCTTGGATATCAAACGAGCCTTGTACTAATCAACTGACCCATATGCTGCAAATTTGGTCTGATATATCCATCGACATTGAACCATCTTCCTTCCCTTAGGAAGTGAAGTCAAATATCGAGTGTGATTTCTGATTAAGGAATTATATTCCTCATGCATAACACTATCCCACTCAGGTATTCCTAATTCCTCTTAGAATGTATGTGGATCTATCACTAAATCATAGAAGGCATATGGCCTACTCTGATAGTCATCCCGAATATGTATGTCATCCTCTAGATCCCCTACCCAAGTGCTTGTACTCTGACGTGTTTGCTTAGCCCAAAGAGGACCTAAAGTGGGTATGTCATGTGCTAAATCCTCATCATCTAAAGTATGTATAGAAGTAGATGAGGATGACTCATTATCACTCTACTTGGTGTCAGAATTGGAATAAGTAAAAGACTCTACCTCAAGAACCTGTTGTGGATGATCTAAATCCTCATACTTTTCATAAAAAATGAGTGAAGCTAAAATAGATAGAGAAGCGTCAAGTAAAGAGTCAATGGGACTCTCCTGAAACTTAACACTTCTCTCAATGGACAAATAATGACTAGTAGGATGGATAAGTCTATAGCCCTTGACCCCCTTTGTATACCCAACAAAGATGAAAGGTTTTTATTGAGGCTGCATTTCCTTGTGTCTCTTTTCAGGAATGTGTGTCATTACTGGTGATCTGGAGACTCTAAAGTGCTCAAATTTTGGTTTCATGTTGCGTTAATATTAAAATGGAGTTATACCTTTCAAAGTTTTGTGGGAACCTTATTTTGTATATAACAGGAAAAATTGATGGCTTCTGCCCAAAACTGTAGAGTCGAAGATTTAGAGTGGATCATACAATTTGCAATCTCTTTCAAGGACTGATTTTTTTGTTCTACCATGCCATTCTACTAAGGAGTATAAGGCACATTCAGTTGTAGATAAATACCCTCTATGGTGTAAAATTACTCAAATTTTCTGTTAGCATACACCCATTATCTTTTTGAATAACTTTTATGTATTTCCCATATTCTTTCTCAACGAGTGCCTTGAATTCCTGAAAGTAATCGAACACTTCAGAATTTTTCTTAAGGAAGTAGACCCATGTATATCTAGAAAATTCATCTATGAAGGTGAGAGCATATTTGGCCTTGGTGAAAGATGGATGGGGAAAATCCTCGGTGACATCACTGTAAATCAACTCTAAATGTGTTGAAGCTCTCCAATCTTTACCTTTTTCAAATTTCTCTTCGAGGTATTTTCCAAGAGCACAACCCTCATAAAGTCCCTTTGAGAAACAAACTCTAGGCAACCCTATAACCATGTCATGTTGACTGAGTTGCTCGAGGTAGCGGTAGTTAAGATGGCCAAACCATTCATGTCATAATCTGTTAACTCTATCTGAGTGTGTGAGCAATGTAGTAGGGAAAAAATCAGGTACAAAGTGTGAGAAGGTATATAAACTAGCATGGCGATCTTCCCTTCCCACTACTACTATAGTGTCAGTATGCAACTCCCTGATCTCAACTAAATATCGATCAAATAATACTCTCATTCCCTTCCCTATATGAATCATCTGATACAATGATATGAGATTTGTTGAAAGTGAAGGTACACTAAGAACATTTGTGAATGTTCCACCTTCGACTTCAACATCCCCTCTCCCTAAAATTGTGGTAAGAGTATCATCATCTAAAGTGATTGAGGACATGCTACGTGTCTCTAAGGAAGAAAACTCAACTTGTGACGAACCCATGTGGTGTGAAGAACTAGATTCGATAACCCAAGAAGGAGTAGATGAGGATGTAACTACAACTAGTTCCTTTCCCTTATGTTTCTCTTTATCTTTTTCCTTTTTCTTAGTAGATTCTTAGGTTGATGAATATTGTTTGATAGATTCAGGGACCCCTATGTTTTTCTTCTCAAGGATATGACTGAGGTGGTCAATCTACTTCTTCATACATTTGTGCTCATTGTTCCAAAGTTTCTTGCAATAGGCACGCTTAACCTTTTCCTTCTTAGGTTTCCCATTTGAAATGGAGGATTCAGTGGTATACTTGGAAGAGGTAGTGGATTTATGTTCTTTCTTCTTTTCTAGATCCTTGCTCTTTTTCTTCTTCTCTTGGTTGTTAGAGGATATTTGTTTCCCATTCCTGGCAATGAGGACTATAGGTTTGCATGACTTAAAGGTACCCATTTGTATAACTTGTCTTGATCCTTAGTCAAATCAACAATAAAGTCATCTAAAGATTTCATAGACCATGTGGCTCTAAGAGACCTCTTGGTAGCATAAAATATAGAGACAAAGATAGAGTAGTTAGGACCTAGTTTGACAAGCACTGAAAGAACTATATTTTCATCCTTATTTTATGTTCCACATTCATTCAATTGAAATCATAAGGACTTGAGCTTGGAAAATAAATCTTCCAAAGTGTCAAAGTTGTTATGACTTAAGCTGATAAATTCTATTTCTAGCTCACAACCCCTCATAGTGTAAAATTTTCCAAATAAGGTTTCTAAGGTTTTCCACACTTGGTTGGGAGATTTGCCTGACTCTATGTGAAAGAGGAGTTTGGGAGACACTCAAAGACACAAAATACCAAAAGCTTCATCACACTTATTAAACCACTTAACTTTTTCTGCAGTTTCACTAGGCTCGGGTTCTAACCCCATTGTGACAAGGTATAAGCCTTTACTCCTAAGTGCATTGGTCATTTTTCATTTCCATTCATGGTAATTAAAAGGTGTAAGTGTGTTAATTGTACTTATATCCATTAGTGCAGAAAGTAAAGTTATAGTTGTTGTTACAGAAAACAAAAAAATGTGTGAAAAGAAAGAAGTTTCGAACAAAAGAGGAAACACATTGTACTTCCCCTAGAAACTATATCAGGCAACCCCCCATAGTTTTGAAACTCTATGACTTATTATGTTTTACAAAATAAATATGTTCAATGCTTTGGGAAATGAAAAATATTTAACTTTTGTAAAAAGTGGCACTCGATATTGAGCTACCGATCAAAAGTTTTACAATAATAATTTCCCGTAAATAAGCCCTATTTTAAATGAATTTACACTAAACTTGAAATGTACTTTTTTACTAAAATATAGTTTTAGAACAATAAGGAGGTGTGTTATGTACACAAGATATGGCCACATTAGATCAAGGATATTTGTACTACAACCCGTAAATTTCTACAGATATGCATGTAGCGAACAACTTTAACGTGAGACTTAAAACAATAACTCAAGCTAGATCTTCAATGAGTGTATGGGCTATTGCAAACTCTGTTACATGTATGAAATGCCTCTTGAATAGAACAAACATCCTTTGAAATTTTGAACATGCTTGCAAAGCACTACCACGGGTGAAAAAGCCCTTCACAGATCTACAACTCAAGGAGATCTGGATAAATATTCAAGGAAGCTTGTAACAATGCTTTAGGTCCTACAATAATGCTTTAGGTCATGTAAAATACCTTAAAAGCCTGCAAACAACAATCTCCATAACTATATATGCACTATACGGACCTCTAAACCTCAAAATCCTGCAAATAGGCTATATGCCCATAAACCAAGAAACACCAGCACAAAAAAACACCCAAATTCTTTGCAAATAATAATCATAAATGAAAATAAACTTGCAAAATAATAACCAAACAAGCTCAATACCAGCTCGAATCTGATACCATATCGAATAAGCATCATATATATGTTGGTTCAAATAATGCACATGTGAACGATGCGAGTAGTGAATTATTTGAAGACAAAACAAAACACGCATACAAGACTGTAATTACAAAAATACAAGAAAGATAATTACAATAACATAGAAATAGCTCCAACTCAATACGATCAAATAGAATAATGTAAGAGATGTACATATAAGAGGTGAATGTGTAACCTCCTCCTATAATCATGACAATATCCACCTAGTATAGTGTAGTCAAGTGGTAACCAACACCTAAAATAGTGTAGTCAAGTGGTAACCAATACCTAGAATAGTGTTGTCAAGTGTACACGTAAGAAATCATATCCCATAAGTGTAGGGAAACTCCAAGTGAGGTAGGATATATTGAGTAGGATAATATAAATAAAGTGAGGAAAATAAATCCTACACTATAAGGGTCCAATGAGGAAATGAAGTCATGATTGCACAACTTCATGAATGAGAGGAAAATATGGAAGAAAGAAAAAGGTTTGCGAATGAGATAAATGGGGTTTTGGATTAGTGGAGTTTTCAAATGTGTTGATAAATGCCTCTAAAGGGTGGACATCACCAAACACAAATCACTCTTAGAGATATAATGTTGTATATCTCATTATTCTAGTCACACTAAGCATGCCAGAATTGTTAACACACAAAAGTAGCACCCAAGGATTTGATCATGGAAGATAAATACTTATGTCTAACATGGAATTGTCTCTAAGTGTGGGACTTACATATTGAGACAAACCTCCAAAAAAGGTTGGTTACTCTACCTACAAACCTAATGCTAACAGTACTCCTACAGTTGAAACATAACTATCTAAGCCTAAACTAGTCATTTAAAGAGACCAGAGTTAGAGAGATTGCATGGAAATGAAATCCTAAGGTAAGAAAGAAGTGATAACACCAAGAAAAGGGAGATGAGCACTCTATGTGAGGAAAAACAGATAAAAAATGTAGAAGGAGAGATCAAACAAGTGTGACACATACCAAAATCGTATAAAACCCTCCACCCCACACACAAAACACTTCCAAAATGAAACTTGCTAAGGAGAAATACATGCACATCATACTTAAAAAAAAGTGAGAGGAAAAAATGAAACAAAACACATGTTAGCGTAGAGATATAGTTGCAAGTCATTATTTATTGCCAAAGGAGTATGCATAAACCATTAAATCCTAAGTAGAAGACATAAGAACACATTGCATAAGCCAAATGGACGTCAGTAACCCATATCTGCTTGGAACAACATTTTGGCATGATGTCCTTGCAAATTGAGAGAGTCCAACACCTTACAAATGAGTGAATTTTTTAAATATATAGAGAACGAGGGAGAGAAAGGGCACAGAAAAAAAGAGGGCCTGCCATTTTCAATCCAACAACCAACCAAATGCAATAAATCACTGCAAAAACACATGGGTGCCTCTAAAAAATCCATTCCTCTACGCCATTTGATCTGTAGGATTGAGTATGGGCATCCATAAGGATTAAATTTGGTGGTTGAGTGATTATATGTCTATAGATGCAAAAATTGCACTTTTACCTTGCGAATCCCGTGTTTGCATTTTTCACCTTCAAAACAACATCAAATTGTGCATTTTTTAATGCCAAAATAAATCCCTTGAAGATACAGTTCCAACGCCACAAATTTCATCAAATTTTGAGCTCTGCAACGAAAGTTATAGGTAAAAACCAATTTACCTTGTTTTTCAGCTTTCCACAACATTATGCAACTTCTTTTGAAAAATTCTCTTATTCTACAGCTTTTGAATACTCTTGTTATTGCACAGAGGTCTATCTCTTTGTTATGCCACTTTTTGCAACCCACGACCTTGTTCCTTTGTTTTGCGGCTTTTGAAGTCTGCAGAACACTATGTTGGGAAGCCCGTGGAACACTAGGATAATGTTTCGTGGCTTCTACTTGGTGGAATTCATGCTTTTGATCTATGGAATCAACCGACCCCACGGATCTCCAAATTTCTCCAAGTCCACGCAACACTAACTTTTTCCTTACCACGAAGGTCTAATCTCATTGAAAATTTTGTCTAACTCTTGAATTCAACCCATGTGTTCTGCGGGTTAGGAGAACATGTAGAACAATACAATTGCTCCCTTTATTCTGCGGGTTAGGAGAACCCATGGAACACTAAGTTCCTTCACTATGCGGAAGGCTAAATTTCAGTGTTTCGCGACTTTTCTGAGAATTTGTTCTCCTAAGTCCAAAATTGAATTTGTAAGTTATCAAAATAGCTTAGAGGGTTATTTTGGACAACAAGACCATAACACATGATGTTATAATGTCCATTTGTTTTCATTTTGTTATTTTTTAACTCCATCAATAAAATTTTAAGGAGAAATTGTGTTATGTCATTTCCCAATATTACATACAAACTAAAATACATATAGTTTTATAAAAATAAGCCATTGTGACCAAATATATGAAGATTAATTAGGGATAAACCAATATATTTGAGCACCATTTATTATTTTCCTATTATTGATTATCACTATTTGTGTAAATATAACCATTTTGTATCATTTAGGTGTGATCGAATAAATAAAAGTATATTTGGGAAAAATAATGCATTATTTAGCACATTTGACATTATTGTGATCACAAGTCATTATTTAAGCTATTTTGAAACATTTATGCCTTGATAATACAAAATTATATATTTATATACACACACATGTATATATATACATGTGTGTGTGCGTGTGTGTGTTTACCACCTTTTAATGTTATTTCATTATAAAATGTCATTATTTGAGAAAAATTGGTTAAATCGGTCCCAATCACTTTTGTGCTAATATGTATGTTTTATAAAAAGGATTTTTTGAAATGTTATCTATAATTTTCATAATTGAATATATATATATATATACATATATATGTGTGTATCTATATCTATATATGTGTATATATACATACAAACATACATATAATCATATCAAACCAAAAAAATAAAATGCTTCAAAATTAGGTGATATGAAAAAAAATGAAACATTTCAAAAATTTGGTATTACACTATTTACTGCAGTATAAGAAGGCATCCTTGAGGGCATACATAGAGCATAGTGAGCATAGGAATCAGAGCCAAAATAACTGCAATAATTAAGCATATTTCATAGAGAAGGAACATGGAGCACCTATTATGGCAACTTCTTTATATATTAGTACTCAAGAACACTACATCTCACCATTACAACCTTATGACTACAAAAAAGGGTGTTTTCAGGGGATTATGGCCATACTTTCTAGTGAACTTACAAAATTAATATTTACTAGCACGACTTTGGTGAGTTATTAAATGTTTTCTAATAAGAAGTCATGAAAAATAGTCATAGACAGTGAGAGGAAGGCTCTAGTTTGCGATAAATACTACAATATGAATTGTGATCATTAATATCTTCAAACCAAATGATTACACTGGGATGGTATTTGATAGAGAAAGAAACAAAATCATAATATAATGAGTGATGCTTTGATTGAAAAACATCAAAAACGGGTAAGATACATGCCACTTGAAAGCTTTATGTTATGAACATAAGTGGATTTTTTTTAAAAATTATGAGATAGATATACATTTTTATTTATATGTATTAGTTTTTACCCGAAACTACATATGTCTGGTCAAGAATAGATATTTCTCCAATCCATTTTATATCGCATGAAAATCGTAATCCACCATCTATTATGTGTCCCTCTTAAAAGCTTTGGTTTTGAGTATGATTTTAGACCATAACACGCAATGTTATAATGTCAATTTCTTTTCATTTTCTTGTTTTTTAACTCCATCAATAAAGTTATGTTGCATTGTTTCCCAATATTTAATATAGACCGAAATCGATTTATTTTTATAAAATAAGCCTTTGTGACCAAATAAATGAAGATTAATTAGGGAAAACCAGTATATTTGAGCACCATTTATTATTTTTCTATTATTGATTTGCCATTATTTGTGTAAATTTGACCAATTTTGTATCATTTAGGTGTGATCAGATAGATAAAAGTATATTTGGGGAAAATCATGCATTATTTACACAATTGACATTATTTTATGATCACATATAATTATTTAAGCTATTTTGAGAAATTTCCGCCTTGATTATAAAACACACACACACACACATATCACCTTTTAATATTATTTTATTATTAAATGTTGTTATTTGAGAAAATTTGGTTAATATGTAAAAACAACATTTGATCCATTTGTTTTACACATTATAAATTTGTAATTCTTGACATTTTTCTTAAGTATTCATGTATCACAATAAATATTCTCATGTCTGAGATCAAGGCTCTTATGAAAATTTTAGTTCAAAAAATGAAGGAGTATAAACCTGATTACTTGAGAACTTATATGTAAAAACCCTATTTGATTTATACATTTTGAATTTGTAATACTTGACCTTTTTCTTAAGTGTCTATATATTACCATAAATATTTTTATGTCAAGGAACAAGGCTCTTCCTTCTAGAAATTTTAATTCAAGAAAGGAAGGAGTAAAGGATTTTATTTTCATATTTTCATTATAATTTTTTTGATACATCAATCTTAACTTCACATTTACAATTCTATTGATATATTCCTTCAAGTACCTATTAACGTCTCACATGCACCCATGGATGTAGTTGCAACTTCATTTGCACCAACTCAAACTATGTGACTTTTTAAGTGAATTTTTTTTTGTTTGCCAAGTTACAATTGTGGATATATAACATTAAAATTCACCTCCTATGAATTTCCCTATGATTTTTTTGAGCAAAGCAAAAGAACCTTTATTTTTATTTTGTGAGTCATTAAAGAAGCCATGGATGGAATTGGGAGATCAATGTTCAATATTATGATTTTGAAACACTTCTTCCACTAATTTGGCCTTTACATATTGTGTATATTGCTTCTGATTACAAGGAGTTTTATGTTTAGCTTCTCATCTAATCCTTGACGTCTATGGGACCCTCCATAAAATTCTCACCTTGCAATATCCTTTTAATTTCACTACAATCATGTAATTTATTTTTTCACTTCACTAATTTCTTTGTTATGCAACGAGAAGAAAATGTTTTCGTAGATTTATGTCTTAAATTTCATTTGTAAAATAATCTTTAGCATAATATATGTATGTGATCATATGGGATAAACAAAAGATCATTTTTGTTTTCAATTTTCAAGCTAAGAAGGGTCTTTAAATGAAATGCTTACATAAATTCTTATTATTGAGGTTAACTTCCATAATAGTCTTTCTTTATAAAAAAAGGAATATATTTATATAATAAGGAAAAATGGGTTTTATCCATAATCTAGTTGAAACATGAAATAATGATTCAAGACTAATAAAGGGTAATTTTATACAATCCTTGATTATTGTAAAATCTTGAATATTAAATATTACACTACTCACAATATGAAAAAATGTTATTAGGGTTAGGGTATAAAACAATCATTAGAATGAGAAGATAAAATGTAAAATAGAGTGCTCAAATTATGTAAAAAAGTAGAACAGACAGTCGTGGAGGTGTTCAATAAATTTTAGAACTTTGAAATGTGATCTAGATAGGTTTGAGGAAGTTGTATAGTACCATGGCTGAAACCTTCATAGGATACAAATTTATCCTCAGGGATTTTTTATTTGCTCTCTTTCTTTGTAGATTTGCATGTGTCTATATGTCTATTCTTTGATTTGGAAACTTATGATGACTAAAATTGAATTAAATATCATATTCTTCTTGCTTACAACCCTAGCATTATGCATGTATATGAAAAGGCGTTATAAATATTGGGATGAATGGCCTCGCCACACCCCCACTTATGTGATGATCTTTACCTATATACTGTTAATTTAAAGAGGGATCAAGCCACATATAGTTATCCCAAACCTATGATGAGATACACCATAATATATAATAGATAATATGCCCTTGATTCAACCCTTGGAAACATGTACATGTGTCGTGTAATTCAAAAGAGAGACAAAGAAGGGAAGATAGGACTAGAAAGTCCCATTCTAAGCTACAACTGCTTGAAGCCATACAATATTATGTAAAGCAATCTCCTGGAGTGATTATGGCTCAGAAATAGATGCAATGAATAGTGGATCACCATGGAAGAGTGAAGGTAGATGCCAAGTGTTTGATGGATCTACAACCAAGGTGTGGTTCTTATATAAGGAAATAAGATCCTTATGCAAGGTAGAAGTTCCAACTGCTCTATCAAGGGATGATGCAGAAGTGAAGAAGGAATGTGAAAGGCCCTGTAACTAAGTAGAAAACTACTTGATGTCTAATGAGTCCTGAATCATGGTGCATGCTCCCTGAAAAAATTGTAGTGGACTAGAAGTAGGTCGATCAAGAAATATCTCCTCTAAAACTAGAAGGTGACAAGGAGATGGTGGAGGTGGGTCCTTATCACAACTGTAGTCATTTGTGTTAGAAGAAAATTCCTCATCATCAAAATGTGCTCAAGCTCAGAAGTTTCATCAAGGACAGATGAATCTGGTGAATAAACTGAAGGAGGGACAAATTGAGAGAAGGAATATAGCCAAGTTTGATGATCAACTACACCCACTACAATGATAGTGTCACTGTGAAACTCTCTAACATATATTAAATCTAGAGTGAACTCAACTCGCATGCCCTAACTAAGATGAGTAATCCAGTAGACTGATAGGAGATTAGTTGATAGTGAGGGAATACTTAGAACATGATTGAGTGTTCCTCCACTCACTTCAACAAACCCTCTCCCAAAAACATGTGTAGAATAGTCATCACCCAATCAGGTAGTGGACTTTTCACATGGCTATAAGGAATTAAACTCCATATGTGAAGAATTCATATGATGTGAAGCACTAGAATCAATAAACCATGTAAGAGGCAGTGGTACAACTATAACTAGGGATCTCCCCTTTTTCTCCTTTCTTGATTCTCTTTCCCTTTTCATTAGTATTTACTTTGGAGGATTCAAGGTTGATGAATATGGTTTGATAGACTCAGGGGCACATATTTTGTTCTTCTCAAGAAGACTCGTGAGGTATTCAATTTGTTTCTCCAAAAAAAATCTTTCATCATGCCTGTATTTGCAATACCCATGTTTGATCCTCTCTTTGTTGGACTTAACCCTTAAAGAAGAAGTTTCAGAGTTTGATATAAAGGTGGGATAATATTGATCCTCCTTACTCTTCTAATCATTGTCATTTTGTTTATGCTCCTTGTGGCTAGAGACTTTTTATTTCCCATTCCTAGAAATGAAAGCTTGAGGTTTGGAGGACTTAAAGTGCCCATTTAGATTAACTTATCTTTCTCCTTAGTCAAATTGGAAATTAATTCATCTAAAGATGAAATTTTCTAGTTGGCTCCAAAGGCTCTCTTAGTTGCATAGAAGGTAGAGACAAAGATAGAATAATCGGGACCTAGTTTGGCAAGTACGGAAAGAACAAGTTGTTCATTATTCTTTCTTCTTCCACATTCCTTCAACTACAATCCTAAGGACTTAAGTTTGGTAAATAAATCTTCCAAAGTGTCAAAGTTTCTAGGAATTAGGCTTATAAGTTCAATTTCTAGCTCATGCCCCCTCATAGTACCAACTGTTTTTAACAATGAATCTAAGATTGTCCACACTTGATTGGGTGATGTGGTTGACTCTACATGGAAGAGGAGTTTGGGTGACACTGAAAGACACAAGATACCAAAATCCTCATCACACTTGTTTAACCACTTGAATTTTTATGCGTCTACACAAGGATCAGTTTCTAACCCCATAGTGATGTCATATAACCCTTGAATCCTAGGTACAATGGTCATTTTTTATTTCCAATCCTGGTAGTTAAAAGATGTAAGTAAATTAACATAGCTTAGATCCATATTATAGAAAGTAAAGTAGTGGAGTTTGTTGCAGAAAACAATGAAATGTGCGGAGTAAAAGAATTGCTCGAACAAAAGAGAAAACACACTGTGCACATCACCCCGAAACTATATCAGGCAACCCCCTCCAGTTTTGGAACTTTATAACTTTGTTCATTTTACAATAAATATAGGCTCAATGCGTGGGAAATGAAAAAATATTAAATTTTGTAAAAGATGGCACTCGGTTTCATGCTACCGATCAAAAGTTATTAAATAATTACTTCTCGTAAATAAGGCTTATTTTGAATAAAATCACACTCTAGCATTAAAAAATGCACTAAACTAGGATGGACCTATCCTTCCAACCACTCATTGGAATCAATAAAGAATGTAGATAACAATGATTTATTTTGTGAGGGAAATTGGCCTCTTACCAACCTGATCCTTGCCCTTCGTCTTCGTCAAGCGAAAATACAAGGTAAACTAAACACTTAAATATTCTTAAAGCAAATATTCCAAATTGACTTGTCTTCCAAAAGGCATAAAATGTAATTTTTGAATGTTAAATTCATACAAGTTTGGAAAATAATGCAAAAAAGGAGAAGTGGCATTGTTTTTTCACTTGGACATGGGCCCACCAAGGAAGAGAAGCACCCACGACTTTGCTTTTAGGCTAGAAAACCTAAATTTATTTATGGTTTTACTATTTTTTGGCACCGCCACACTAAGGAAAGACCACCACATACTACGTTCAGATTTGTTTTGTCTTAAGAATTCCACTTAGAGCCAACGTATGACCTTTAGGTATGTAGCAGGATGTTGTCGAGGGTAGAAAGGCATACCAACGTGGTGTAAAAGCTTGTTGAATGGTTATGGATACGTAGAGTTTCTCGATGTCGCAAATGTCATATGAGCCTATTAGTCCACCTCATAAGTTTGTAACACATCAAAACATCATCCAAATGCTTCCTCAGAGCCTGTACCTTATGTATGGGCAATTCTAACCTTTAGAGGTCTAAAAATGCTTTGGAGGCCTACAAAATATCACACAAGAGCTGAAAAATGTTGCACAAGGTCTGAAAATGCATTAGAGGGGATGTGGAAACTCCAATAAAAATATGAAAATGTAATTTTCAGTTGTCTTTATGTCTTATACGAGCCTGCAATAGCTCAGAAGCCTACAAATAGGTAGTATACACCAAAGACTAGACAAAAACTAACAAAACAAACACACCCAACACCAAACTTATGCAAACACTAATATCAAGTAAATAAACTAGAAAAATAATCATGAGACAAGCTCAATATCAGTATGGCTCTAATATCATATCAGAGAATGTCATGGATCAATTGGATCAAAGATGAGAGATGTGAGACATGAATTGCATGAAAGAAAGACAGAGCAAACATAAACACTATAAATTATGAATAACAAATAAGATAATTGCAATATCACAAGAATGGCTCCAACTCAACACAATGCAATTGATTAACTCAATTATCAGGATGTATATATATGAGGAAGGAAGTGCAACTACCATCTAGATTAGTGGTGAGAACTCCCACTAACTGATAGTGACAGTTATGTCGACTCCACAAGACTTAACAGCTAACTCCACATGATTAACAAGGTAACTCCACACAACTAGTAAGCTAAGCAAACTAACTCAACAAGTGTAAAGATAATCCATGTGTAGTAAGAATCCACAATAAACAAATAAAGGATAAATAATATCCTACACCAACATCATGCACATACTTTATTATTTTGTTTTATTTTTGGAAATATAAATTAGCAACAGGAATGTTCTTCATATCCTAGAATTGATTGATAGTGAAAACTAGTGATAACATTCAACATACTCGTGAGACATGTAATTGAGAACATTTTAAAGGCTCCACCTCATAATAGATTTAAAAAATAGTGTTCTAGCCCTCACATTCAAACTTCGGTTATAAAATTATTGCTTTAACACCGTGTTTGAATGAAAACGAGAGAAAATGATTGACAAATAAAAAATTAGAGAAATTCTACTGTTATTGGATAAAATTGATTTAGAGGGCCTCAAACTTCAATGTGGCTTAAAAGGTTTATTCTATACACATACAACAGGCTAATGCCACCAAAAGAATACAAGACACTACAATTTTAATGCTACCATATTTGGATTTTTGATAACATTGATCTCAAATTTTGCTAACACACACGCTATGCTTCTTCTTATGTAGTTTGTTAAAATAAAAAATCTTATCAATACATTTTATGATGTAATAGTAACCTGCATTAGCTATTTTGAGTTGCCAAGACACCTACCTAGCGCTTGGTAGGTGTCTTTTCACTATTCCATGTAAACTATCTGTACTCTCATTCTCTAATGTTATAATTCTCCCTGTGTTTAGATGCTTGTATTTTCAAATATTAACTATGAATACTTTCATCATGGTTCATTGTCTTGGGTTTTATAGGATTTTATTTTACAGGGGATGTAATCAATTGTCTATTCTTTATAAGTGGCTTGTTGTTGATCCCAAATCAAAGCAAGAAAACTCTCTATAAAAAAAAATTAGACATGACCACTCACCGTACTTCCCATAGAGAATTGTAGTGCCTAAAGCATAGGTTGTTAAATGTAATGTTTTTAAGAAGAGCTTGAATCCTATCTGCAAAAAACACAAACTACACCATTGGGGTTGAAGGGTTTAATTTAAATGATTGAAACCTGCATTAACAAGTGCAAAAAGGTTCTACGCTTATGTGATGAAGCCAAACGACAAATGGAGAATTTTATTTTGTGAATTTATGGGGAAGCATGTCAAGAATTAGATAGAGGATTTGAGGGACCTAATTGACCCCAAGAAATTTTCACTATCCTTTCTCTATTGGAAGGAACATGAAAAGTGAAATTTCAAGGTGGTTTAATGAAAGCCATGTTATTGTATTGTCATGTGTTTTATGTAGAATATTGTTACTTTTTGTAAGTCGTATTGATATTTTTACAACATTTACATATTTCACATATTAAAACCTAAAAAAAATTAACTACTTTATTTATTAGTTTCTTTCTTACTTTCCAAATACATCAACTTGAACAAGATTTACCACATCATAACCTTCTTTATCAATGATTCAATAGTAAATAATTTTGAGACACATTCAAAGTAGTTTTAATCTTGTGGACGTCCGAGAATGTGACTGCAAATTATTTAGTTCCCTTCTAATTATTGTTTTAAATATTCTCCACATCCGCAACATGTTTGTTATAGGTAGAACAATATATAAATGGCATTGTAACTTTACTAATGGACGTCAAAAAGATTGTTTCCAAAATTCCATGCACATCACTCATAACGGGTTTTACATTTCAATCAAAAGTTCCAAACATAAAATCTCATCATTAGTTATGTTACAATAACATATAACTAGCAATGTGTACAATGTAATGTGAATGCCAAACGGTATATGTTATTTGATTTAGAGGGATAATTATTACTTTTGTAGTTGATGTTGGTAAGGGGTGTGATTGATTTTGTAAGTGTAGGAATATAGATGAAGCGATACATTTAAAGGTTTTATCTCTACATTTCAAATTTGTACATATACATTTAAAAATCTTATATCATGAGTGGTAGCATTTTGTGGACTATTTTATTTGAACTAAACATGAATACATGAGGAATTTTGTACATTTGTAGATTTTATATCATGAGTGGTAGCCTTTTGTGGCCAATTTTTTTGGCACTAAACATGAATACATTTGATACCACTTTGGATAGTTAATTACTTTTGTAGTTGATGTGGTTTGTAATTATTTGGGGGAAATTGTGTTAGTGTTGCAACGTGTTTGACATGGTGATTGTATTGATTGTTTGGTTGGCTTTATGCTGAAAAAACCTTTTTTGTAATGTCGATAACATGTTTATAATGGGTGTGATTGATAGTGGAAGTTTAGGAATATAGATGAAACATTACATTGAAAGGTTCTATGTGTACATTTCAAATTTTTTACAAATTCATACATATACATTTGCAAATCTTATATCATCTGAATCTAAACATGAATAAATGAAGACCTTCATACATTTGCAGATTTTATATCATGAGTGGTAGTGTTTTGTGGCCATTTTATTTGCACTAAACATGAATACATTTGACGCCCCTTGAATGGCACTACCACTTTGGATACAAGAAGTGTTGAGTAAAGTAGTAGTGGAGGTGCTATCAAAGTAGAGGGTAATTTTTACAATAAGTTGTTTTGGTTGAGTGATAGTAGCATTGACTTCTCCTTTCTTTTTTCTCCAAGTGTTGGTACGTGCGCCATATTTGAGTACCTTTCGAATGAAAAAGGAGGGGAAATGCATAGACTGAAAATAGAGGGAACTCTGGAGAAAGCTGTGAATGTGAGACCTTGCCTTTCAGTGGTTCCAATGTCGACAGTCGCTCTATGCAAAGTAAGTCCCTGGAACTTGTGGATAGTTAATCCCTAAGCCATTTTAATTAGCAATTGCATTTGATTCCCTCTCAAAATAGAGGGTATTGGAATATGTAATGGGTTGGAGGGATCCCAACATGGATCGTTGTATCTATCAAATTTGACAACAACAAATAAAGGTAATGTTGGTGGTGGCATTGATGTGTCGTAGAAAATGTCGGTGATTGTTCATGTAGCACCATTTATGAGGCCTTGTCAACCCATAAATTAGCAATAAGCATGATTTTTTGTTGTTTGCATAGAAAACCGTTTTATTCCAACTAATCATCATCAAGATCTCCTATTGCAGCTCACCTGTTACTTTCAGCAATGGATTGGGTGATTGGAATGTTCAATGCTTTCAACATCTGAAGGTTGTGGGAGTTCACAAGATCATTTTTTGCAAACAAATGTGGTGTGTCCTTTAAAATGTTGAGCTCCTGCTGAGTTAGGTGTGACTCAGTGCGAGACATTAATATTTCCCAGTCCTCAATAAGAGGAGTTGAATCTTGCATGTGGAGTAGTAAATTATGGAATGAAACATGTGCATTGGTTGTTCCTTGTTGCCGAAATATTTTTTGCAATGTAATGGAAGAATAAATATTGTTTGCAATGTAATGGAAGAATGGAATCCCTTACAAAGGCTAGCTCCATATGAATTACTTGCATAAAGAGGACTATCCAAAACCAGTGGTAATTCACCGAGGTCGCCAAGGAGGATGACATATATGTTCCCAAATTCAGATGTTTTTGAATGTGGGAAAGCATCGTGTAGCCTGTAGTCAATTTTTCTTAGCAACTTTGGGCCGATGAAACTCATTTCATCAATAAGAATATATTCTATATGTTTTAGTGACTCTTGAAAAGATGATAATGCATGGCCTTCAAGGGGTTTTAGTTCTTTGATTGGAATACGGAGGCCTGCATGGATTGTGGATGCAGAGATGTTGAATGTTGAAACACCGATAGGGGTGAGTAGAAGGAGAGGTGAGGGAGATGTGGTTGATGCTGATGTGAATGAATTCTGGATTTTATTTATCAGAAATGATTTTCCTGTGCCATTTGTTCCTTGAATTATCAATCTTAGTGGAGGTAGAAGGGATTTGTTTGTTGAATGGTGTAGTATGGTATCAAGAGCTAGTTGTTGTTCTGAAGACAAAGGAAGTGTGGAAGATGGTGGTGTGGCATGCATGACGGTGTTAATTGTGTCTGTCTTTTCTCTCTCGATGAATGATGAACTAGTTATCTGCAAATCAGATGGAACATCATGTATGTTCTAATTATTTTGTATGTCAAAATATTGTTTCCTCAACATTTCAATATTGTCAAGACCTGTGATGTTTCCTTAATGAAGTTGTGCAAAAACCTGCTATTCATGCAATGCTTCCTATTGAATACTACATTTTACCTTAGAGTCAAAACTAACATTTGTGGCATAACTCATGTATGTGGTAGTGCGTAAAACATGCCATGGTCTGTAGTTGTGCTTGAACAAGTCCTAAGTGCAATTGATGTCATGTGGGGTTTAGCCAAATTCGGAGACAATATTTCTAAAAGGCTTGTATAAAAAGGAGTTCTGACCAATAGAAAAGGTCATAGGATGTTAAATCTTGAGCTGGGACATCCACAAATCTCGGGTGGACCTGAACAATTATTTGGCTCGATCACAGTTTCCATTTATCACCTTTACGATTCTTGTTGTAGCTCCAATCTCGAGCAACCTGAATAAGAGGTAGGTGTTCCATGCTTACAAGGTGAACTCTATATGCATCCAAGAAAACATTATTTCTTGTACATTGGTGTCACTTTCAACAACACATCTAAAAAAATCCCAACATTTAATGATACAAATGAATGGTTGCACATAACAAGTGACAATTTTTGGAGCATGTGGCATGTTTCTTGTGCGCTTATATCATGTTCAACAATGATTTATGTGAGCATTTTGTGGATCGCAATATGTGCTGGAGAATCTGCATCAGCATCTCTTGAAAATATGGATAGCATTTGGTGATAGGTTTCTGAACGTTGCTCTGCTTTTGAAGCATATTTTGCAATATACTTAAGAACTGCATGGCGGGAAAGTACTGGTTGGCAATCGACATTTTCTCTCCATATGGATATCATAGTTTGGTTTTGGATGTTCAATCTATCATCATTTCTCGAAGGGATGTACTTAATTTTCCCATCAATTTCAATGAGCAAGGATCAAGTAGGTTACGTTGCCTAGGGGGCGTTGCACCTACACTGCAGTTGTGATGGCTTTCTACGCAAGCATGTTTTCTCTGAACATTTAGTGTGGCATTGAACACGATTAAGCAATTCTTCAAGGTCCACAAGTGGGGAGGATGATAGAATTTGTGTTGTATCTAGCAAGCAAGGGTCATCTAGCAGTGACCTGTGAACAAAATCCAACTGGTTGTAAGCCAGACAGGGGTTCCAAGCAAACAAGAACTTATCAAAGTATTGTTTTATTGCCTCAATAGATGATGTATCCGCCCATTCCATTGCATCAACTTTAGGGGTGTTTTCAAGCCACAATAAACCATGGACATGTGTGGAGCCTCTATGTTGTCATTCATACCTGCGAGACGAGGGAACATAAATATTAGCTATGTAGTTTGGAACAAACTTATAAAAAAGTAGATTGTATTACATGTACCAAAAGTCTACTGCTCCAAGTTCCTACTGCAATATTTCTTCACTAAATATTGTGAATCTTTGATGCAGGTATGTTGATACTCGATGAGGGTTAGAGACAATGTTAAGGGTTCTCCAATGTTGTGTGGCTTGAGGATCAGTAGGGCATGCACCAGACATAATATTGTGGATATCTAGCCATTTAGTGTCTACGACACTTAGAGTGAAGAATAAGGTTGGTGTCCCCAATTGTTCTACCATATCTAAAAGCTCACATTTTTTTCCCAAAATGATCATGTCCCTCGAAGGCTCAAACCAAACCACATTAAATTTTCTAGTAGGTTTTCTTTAGGGCATTCCAATAGTTGTCTTCGCAGATCTCTAATTGTTGGAGGGATTCCATAGTCGATGTTCTATTTCATAAAAAACTATTGTTGTAGATTGGCTCTTATGCCACATTATGAGGTTTAGAAGGAAGTAGCAGAATCATGGGTGGGAACCAAAACAACCATCATGATAGCACATCAAATGTAGAGCATATTCATGAATTAGAACTTCTTTAATACGGGGTTGTTACCACATTTCTTTTCCTACTGGAAATAAAGTTGGTAAAACCATTGAGAAAAGGTCCTTTGTATTGTATTCATTTATTGGCGAGATCCCAAGCTCTGGCCATGACATGGTAAATGGATTGTTACCACCGTGGGTGAGAAAGAACTATTCGATTTCCTCTTCTTTTATTCCTGTATTGTGAGGTGTTGGCACGAAAGAAGATGAATATTCATTCATTTCATCAAAGTTAATTGAAACATCAATACCATGAGTTGTAGAAGTGGTTTACATTTGGGGCAATTCCACTATGGTTGTGTTAAGAGAGGAGGAAACATTTGATGACTCAGATGGTAGAGAGGAAAGAGCGTCATTGTCAATTGATACATCTTTGTAATAGGAATTGAGGCATATTTTATATTTCAAGGTTTCCCAAACACGAGATCTACTTACGTAGAAATCATACTTTCTTAAATTAGCTCCTTCCCTTTATATGAGTACTATGTCCAAATCTTCAAGGTGGTGTGGTAGGTATTTTTCTATCGAAGTAATGTTTTGAGGGAAACTTATGGTGTGTCCTAAGTATTTGTATTGTCTGCCACATACTTGGGTGACTTGCAAGAATGGATTGACTTATGCGATAAGCATCTCCTCGATTTGGGTTAAAGATGCAAGAATGGTAGGCTACTTTTTAGGGTCCATGTTGTTCCATGAAGAGAAGTGGTGGACTTTTTTCAGATTTGCATCTGTTATAGGAAGGCAGGCCTTTAAACAATCTTGTTTTAATTCCAGGGTAATTTTCCAAACATATTAAGCAAGTTTGGATGTCACCAAAAAATCTATTCTTTTTCGAAACCGGTGTTGGGCTTCAATAGTTTGCAATGAGGGCGGGAATATGGGAAATGTTTGTGTATGGGAAGGGATAGGTTTTTTCCTGTTTGAGTGGAGGGTGAATTGTAAGGTGGAAAATAGTCAGAAGGAGAGGAGGAATTAGTTGTACATATACGAGGAACCGAAGCAAGGTTGTTACGTGAGATAGTTTCATGTGGCTTCCCAAATAAATGGGAAAATGTGGTAGTAGTAAGAAAATGTAAGTTTGTATGGAAGGAATTGGTATGGTCATGAAAAATTGTTTCCATGGAAGTTACTTGTGGAATGATGGTTAGAAATCCTTCACTAGTTGAATTTGATGGTAAGATTGGAATGTCAGGGAATGGTAGGTTTTTGGTCGATGTAAGTTGATGGATATTAGAGATTGTTGTTGTTCTACGCTCTAGGTGATGACATTGCTCCTCAGCAGTTATGTGAAATTTATTTTTTACGTAGTTCTCTCTTTGTCAGGCTCGTTTTGTAGGAGTCGCCATGATTGAGAAGTCATAGACTTATGGAGTACCACTTGTTGAAAAATATCCATGCAAGTCAGCAAGGAACGATGCATTATTTGATGACATACAAATGCAGAAATAGTCAAAATCAATATGAATAAACTATATACAATTGAAATGCATGTGGAGCTCTAATGGAAACTACACGTACGAGGTAAAATTTTGAGAATTAAAAACTGCATATGTTGTTGAAGGAAAATAATATTAGTTATATGGAAAATATTCTGCGTTGACATAGTCTACAAGTATGAAAATATGTACATAACAAACATTAAAGGAATATTCATTTATTTTCTTCAATAATACTTTCAATCCACATAGTATTAGGAGGCAATAATATGTTAGAGTAAAAGGAAATACAATAGTTTTCTTTTGAATCAGGGAAAAAGACCGAGACATTTTTAGAATTCCTAATGGATGATCGTGGAAGAGGGTGAAGGCAAGATAGATATGAAATAACTAGCATAGCAGTGATAGTTCAAAGTATAGAAACAAATGGGGGAGGGTGTAAAGTTTGAAGGGATGGGTGTGTTAGAAAACTTTACGTAAAGAAGGTTACGAAGGAGATGCGTTGCTATCTGATTCTTTGAACTGAGGATGACACATTTCAATCTGATGATTCTGGGGTATGTCTCTTTTTTTAGGGAAAGTGTGAAGCAATATTGGTTGCCGATGACATTGCTTGTAATTTCACTAGTTGCATCTTTATCTATAGACAATAGGTGGAGGTCACTAGCTGCAACACCCATGATTCATTCAGTTGTCTCATCAAAAGTGGTAATTGATTAAAGTTCCTTTATTGGTTCCTTTAGATCGATCCTGAGTGTATATCTATAATCATAGTTCTAAACTTCTACGTTGCAACTCGAATAGAACCATGAATCAATGCTATGCTCTTGCACTTTTTTCCTACACTGTTTGTCACCTTTTTGAAGAGGACATGTCATGTAAAAAAAGTTGTCCATGCTGACATTTGTGATTTATATTGTAACCATGGCCCATTCATTTTTCTCAATGTTCCCCATCTGTAGGATCTATGAAATTTTTGTTACATAGGTCAAGATTTTTAGAGGGCCCAAAAATTTACTTGTGATAGAGGGCGTCAGATGAGAGTAGTCATCAAAAGTAACCCAACCATGAAATGTATTAGTTTCTGAAATGGAGGGTTGACGTAAAATTTAGTACTTGAAACAGTTTCAACTGAGGTCCCATTGAAACTAGAGACGCGAGCAACTTTCAAAGCAAGGACTGGAAGATGTGGTATATAAAGAATGTCTTCAAGTTATTTACTTATCTCATCTAAATGTTGTCCCCACAAAGTGACAGCGACACTAAATGCTGACATGTCCTTTAATTGTAGAGTTCTTCTCTTTATTTCAGACTGGTCATGCCTATGAATAGTTGAGCATGGTGATATGGCAATAACAATTCTAATCAAATCAATAGAAGACTCGACAACACTTGTAGGTATGTCCTTGATTTTGGTGAAGTGAAAGTGATGGGGAGGTATTATATCCTCATTTACTATGAGAGGAGTTATGGTTGAGGACGGTTGCAAGAAAATCTCCAAAGCACTGTTCAAATAGTTGTAACATATTTTTGCATTAACAATCCTCCCAATCCTGCCATTATAAAATATATATAGCTTACCATTTTCAATCTGATCATAGAATATTTTGGAAGCCTCATTGAAACAGTTGATGTGGATTAGCCCTCCTTCTCGATCCACAAAATCAAACCCAAACATGGAACCATCTCCCTTTGCGTTGTGATATTCGCAAAGGGTTATTTTTGTTAGGGCACATAGATGTATTCAATCCAATTATTTGAGTTGGTGTACTCACAAAATATTTGTTAACCTAGTTTGCACTTGCATCTGTTTAGAAGATGACTATTTTGGAGAGTATTTGTTGGTATTTGGGTTGGAGCACATAGATGTATTCAATCCAATTATTTGAGTTGGTGTACTCGCAAAATATTTGTTAACCTGGTTTGCACTTGCATCTGTTGAGAAGCTGACTATTTTGGAGAGTATTTGTTGGTAGTTGGGTTGGAGCACCGATTAGCATATGTGTTTCAAAAAAACATCCATTTCAATGATAAGAACAATCCTGCAATGAAATAAACAATTGGGAAAAAATTAGAATTGAGCAACGGATGGAAAAAACAAATGGAAAAAAATTAGAATTACTATAGGGGAATTATATACATCGGTAATTAAGCAAGGGACGAAGATTACAATTCATTTTTTATCATTCTAACATGGGATTTGTGTAAGCACATAATAGATCCTTCTTGTATTGATTTTCCAGTTACACGGCTTACAAATTTGGAGGGTAGAAGTGTTGTCTAAAAATGTAGCCCATCTGAAAGGTTAACACGATGTTGGGCACCTATGTTGAAAATAGAGCATAGGGAGGACAAGTGTAGTATCTGAAATGTAGGGTCAACATTGGAACCACCCTCAATTAATTAAGAAATGCCTTTGTGTGTCAAATGTATTTCCATGGCAAGTAAAAGATGCTTGAGAAAGTGGGAGTTCTGCAAATATATGGTGGAAAATGTAAACTTGTAGCAGTCAAACATGAAATGAAGGATGTGTTCACATAGAATTGTTCACATTATCTATGACATAAGTAAATTTACACGCATTTGTAATCAATGAGAAGCTCTAAATTTTTCTTACCTATTCATTTATATTTTTTAAAAAGCGCAAATATGAAGTCTAACCCTTTAAACAATTCAATATGCAAAAAAGTGATATAATGTACAAAGCTTTGGATGAAAACAGTTATAAATTATATAGTTTTTTTTGGCATTTTAAAACTATAGGTATTTGTATGCAGATATGATGAAAAAGACATTAGAAATGTGTTATTGTTGGTTTACATAAAGAAACAAGCAATAGTAAGAAGAAGAAATTAAACATGTATGTTGAAAAGTTAGATTATGTGTCCCATATGTACTGCCAAAACATATACATGCATTTATTTGAAACGAGTTACATATTATTATGTTAAGAAAATATAATGAAAAATAATAAGAACAATATGTATACTCGAACTAACAAAACTATAGGTATTTGTATGGAGATATAATGATAAAGAAATTAGAAATGCATAGTTGTTGGTTTATTGTCCCATATATACTGCCACAATAAATACATGGAATTATTTGAAATGAGTTACAGATTGTTTGAAAAAACACTTATAAACAAACCAATACAAGCTATTTTTTTAATCAATTTTTTTTGTTTTTTGCTTTTACTATTTTTTTCACGTTTGTTGTATTTTTGTGTAGTTGCAGATCTCTCGATTGTTATTCCCACTTTCCTCAATTTGTGGGGTGGTTCATATTTCAATGCATCTTCATTAGAATTTTAAACCAAGCAGAAGCCTCGTGAATGTGGTCCAATTATTCGGAATTTGGAGAGAAAAACAAGGGATGTTTGAAAAAGGTGGAGACGATCTCTGACCATCTCAACTATCATTGTTTTAGGTGGTTTCGGTTACTTGCAATGCAAAACATTGACAACACATTGAATATGTTTAAACTCTTCCTCCCTTTTCAAGTGAGGTGTAGTTATTGTCAAACTCACTGAAGGGAGGGGAATTATGTTTCTGGTTTGTATCATATTAAACTGGAGAGGGAAAAAAATTGTTAGTCCAAGAAGATATTCTTATTTATGACAGGCAGCTTTAAAAGTCTTGTCGTTGATTAGTCTAACGCCTAACTTGGGGTGTTTTGAAATGGCCTCATTGGGGAACGAGGCCCTCGGCACATAACGAATCATGTTATTGACGAAGGAACATGCCCCCACATGTCAATTCAAAAAAAGGATTGGAGCCAACTATAAATATAAATGAAACAATAAAAATCAAATAAAATGAAAGTACTCTACAATATTTTTTACTTCATAACATGTGATAAACAGATCAAATGAAACGAAACAAATGAATAAATACTTCACTCAATATTGAAACCCACTTGAAGTTCCTTTAGAGACAACACTCTCTTCTTTACCACAGGAGAAAGAGAATAAAAAAAATTAGATTGCTGCCCAGCTAGGTGTTGCAGCTTATCCTACAAAAAAGTGAAAGTATAAGTTAAAGAGTTGTCATAAATAATAAAAAGTGAAATTAAGTGCTTGTAATCTTCACACATACTCTTTTATCAACCGTTTAGTTTCCTAAAATATCTTATAACTAAGAATAACTTTTAAAAACCATGAGGCTAGTTGCACTTTTATTCGAGTACTAACCAAATTAAAAAAATGTTAAGTACTAAAATTATTTACACATAATCGGAGGCCATGCAAACATTATGTAAAATTTCTTCTAAAGTGTGAGAGATTCTTAACATCTTAAACCCTAAAATTATATCAAAAAATTACCTCCACAAAGAGGCACATAATATTAAGTCCATGACTATCCCTTGATATGCACAATATTGAAATAACACTTACAAATGCCCTATAGAGAAATACCCTCTACTAACAACATTTTCAATAAAAAAACAAGATCACAAGTCTATAATAAAATTTAGAAAAAGGAAATCAATTGTCAATAATCTGGAACAACCACTCCCTAAAGATAACACAATCTTCCCTTCACGGGATATTAGAGTCCTATTAAATTTGAAATCCCGCTAATTTTCTTGTATATCCAACCCCGACAATAAGAGAGGAATGCCACGCAGCTCCAACACTAAAATAAACAACTAATGTTCTAAGAAGCTATAAACATATAAAATATGCCTTGCAAACTGTTGTTGCGCTCAAAATCCCCCCCTCATTTTTAAATTCAAATTCAAAATTTTTGAGCTCACGCCCTCCAAAAGTGTTCAAGTAAAGTTGGAAATCTGAAAAGATAGATAAATTCATGCTTTGAATTTGTTTAAACTCTTTAGTATGCGTGGTTTGAAAAAAAAAAAATTCCTTTTCTGGACGCATGAAAATTCTATTGTTGTCCTCATTTGAATGAAATTGTCAATATTTCTATGGCCATGGATCGTCGAACCTTGTATTGTTTTCAATCCCTTGGTTTGCGAAAGAAATTTGAAAATCGGGCGCAAAATGGTGGAGCTTTCTTCTTCTCTACATTTTTCCACAGTTGTGAATGACGGGAATTTTCTTCTCCATCAAATTTTGGCTCTATTATCCACGGGTACATGGACATACCTAATTGGAAGCGGGCCAATGAAGCAATTTGAGGTTTTGAGCCTCTTTGTAAAAAAAAGGTGAAAAGTCATAAAGTGACCTGCAAACCCGATCACACTATGAGGTAAAAAGACAAATGTTGAGCCCGCATCAAAAGAGTCAAAGTCGGGAAGTGAGCCATCGGGGAGATTTGAGAATTTGAGCCTTTTTCATTAAAGGGGCTTAAAGTTAAAAATGACCTGCAACCTCGCCAAACACAGAGGAAAAAGTCAAATCTTGAGCCCGCCATTGGAAAATCAAAGCAGGGAGGCGGGCCGGCGGAGCAATTTGTGTTTTTGAGCCCACATTAAAAAAAGGTAAAATTATAAAAGTGACCCGCGACTCCTTCATCAATCAAGTGAAGCCACGTGTCAGGCTTATATCAAAAGTGAAAGGGCGGACCAAAAATTTAAAAAATGCCAAATCTCTATAAAGTCACAAAATGCAAAAGGCATCCTCCACGCCCGCTCCAGTAAATTTCTCCCACGTGGATGGATTTGGTTTAAAGTTTCAAAGGCAAGATGAATGGTTCAAATTCAAAGTTACAAAACGAGTGTAACGGCTGCATTATGAAAAGTCTGGTTTTTTCTGCCATTGGCATTTCTTTGCGAATCAAGAATATGAACGGACGCGAATGACTGAAAAGATTGTAAACCGTTTCTTGCAAGATATTTAAAGGCTTCTTCACACCATTGTACGGGGTTGGCAAGTGATCTTGTAAACTCATGAGTGCATTGTACTTAGAGAAAGCAAAGGAGATAGCCATTTTCTTCTACTTTCCTCCATTCTCAAATTTCTTCCATTCCCACATTATGTACAACTTATGTTTAAGCATCAATACAAGAAGAAGGATTTTGTATCCTCTTTGATGAGGATATTTTAGAAATTTTGAGTTCACAATCTTATCTCGTCTTGTTTCCATTTGCAGGTTTGTTTCTTCTCATGAATGCATGTGATGAATTTTCTAACTAGTGTGTGCAGGAATCTGATTTCCTACCTGCAACATTAGTTTCTCCTACCTCTTTTCTCACTCCCTTTCCCACTTTTAGACAAATTTATCTCTTGCAAGTATATGCAAGCTTTGTTGCAGGGTCAGGGGAGCGCCCCTGTTGGATCCCCAGTCGAAAGGCCACCATAGAAATCCACATTTTTTCACGCATGCATACATGGCAGTTGCACTGGTTAAGTAGAGGGACTTAGATTCCTAGAGTGTTGGCAAGGAATCCACAAAATTTTCCACCCGATAAATTTCCTCGCCAATAGTTTTTGGTGCCCATCGTGGGGCAAATTTAGCAGCATCTGCACCTGAATGCGACCGCATGGTCAGAAAATTCAAAATCTAAAATAGAGAAAATTTTCTGGAATTCGAATGGCTATATGAGCCATATGGATTCAAATCATGGCTATTCCAGGAAACCCTCCTATTGAAATACCTGAATTCTCTTCCATATCCAAGAAGACATTACTTCAAATTTGAGGGAAGTTATCTAGTATAATAGACAAAGTGCCAATCACTACTTCATTACCATGAGAATTCTGGACCTTGAAGAAGAATGCGCTACTGAATTGGAGAGGCAAAGACAAATTCTAGCACCGTAAAGAAGAGCATAGATTTTCAAGTTGGCGAATAGAAGATACACCTGGAAACAAAAACAAGGGGGACAAATTGATCCCATTTTTGAGGAACTTCAAAGGAGACAAGAGCTACTCGGAATCCAGAGGCTTCCTTTTCAAGCAACCAGACATGTTGGGAACCTGAGTGTTGCCAATCCTTTGGACCGTGAATTTCCATACATCAACGAGAACCTTGTAGAATTCGCTAACGTGAAGACTGAATAAGAAGCTAGAGAAAGAGAGGCTAGAGCCAATGAAGAAATAAGAGCTCAACTCAAAGAAATCGAGAGACTTCAAGCCGAGGTAGATAAAAGAGCAGCAGCAGAATCCACAGCCTTAGCAAGGTTGGAAGCTAGAAACAGAAATAGAATGGGGGATCGTGAGCATGAACGTGATTGTGAGGCTCATACTCCTAATGTACCATGGGGAGGAAACACCGGTCCACTAGCTCTTGCTCAACCACTTCATGAGATACCGAGAGGCTCGAGGAAAAATTTCCCAAAATTTAGAGGGGATGGTTCTCAACTCCCTGAAGAGCATGTATCAACATTTATCACTACTTGTGGTGTGTTGGGTGTTGAGGATGAAGATGTGTCAGTCTGACTCTTTGTGGAGTTACTTCAAGAGAAAGTTGTCGAATGGTTCTACATGCTACCCCCGAGGTCCATCACCTGTTGGGAGGACATAAAAAGTGCATTCAAACACAGGTTCAAGAGCACATAAGATTGTCAGGATCCTTTAGTCCAATTGGTACAAATGAAAAAATAAACCTCTGAGTCAATGAGAGACTTTGTAGCAAGAAATAACAAAGTGACAAGAAGAACCCTGAAGATGTGGTGCCTCCTGAAAATAATTTGAAGAGATTCTTCATCAATGCCTTGCCATCAGAAGTAGGTTTCTTCCTTAGAAGAACCCAACCAAGAACATTAAGGGAAGCTCAAGACCATGCAATAGAAACTGATGATGATCTAATCTTGTCTAGTAAGGTGAAAGGCCCTAATGGAAAGCAAAAGGGTCAGAATTCAAACTCTGTCACCATAGATCCGATGTTCCAAAAAATGGAGAATGACTTGGTTGCCTTGAAGAAGTAGTTATCTCAAATCACAATGCGGAATGCTTCAAGGAAACCAAACCCTCCAGATAGGAAAAGTATTTCTCCACCTCCTCCTCGTCTTTCTCTTGAAGCACCACCAGTCAATGCCATTTGTGACACCAAAGAGCTGGAGGAAAAAGTAGAAATTGATGAAACTGAAGAAGAAAATATGAAAGACTATGAAAACTATCTTGAGGTTAAGGAATTTGATATGCACAATGGCCTAATTGAGTACGTTGATGATGAAGATGAGGATGATGAAGAAGCTCCAAGTTTCTCATGTGCCATTTTCTCTTGTGCACAATCCAGGAAAGGTACTTCATCCTCAACAGTTGCGGTAAATGATAAGAAGAATAAAGAAGATTCTCCTCCAAAGGTCACACAAAATAAAATCATCAGCAGAGGATCACCATTACCACCTTTTATGGAGTCGGAAAAAGAAAAACCAGACTCACTGGTTGTCAGAGATCATGCTACTATGCCAAGTAAGTCATCTAATTCTTCTCCTAGCTCAAAAGTCGCTAAGAACGATTCTCCTTTAAATGTTGTTCCTGCAAAAACATCTAAGGTTCAATAAAAAACTACACCCGAAAAAGGAGAATTCAACATCAAAAGTAGCAAAACCTATACCATGTAAATCTTACTCCATTTCCGGAACCTCTTCCTTGCTCACCATAACCCCATTTGACTTTGTGGAACATGCAAGCAAAACCAAAGTCCAGGAAATAGAATACCTACAAACACACCATGCCCATCTTGAAAGGTTCATTAATGCAGTTCGTGGTGGTAACCCTATATCCTTGAGTCCTAATTCTAAAGGCTTACTACCCACACCATCCACACCACCTTCCCAAAACATGCTAGCCATCCAAACCTTTCTACCTATCACTCCTCATTAAAGGTTTCCAGCTAAATAATTGTATCATAGATTCTGGAGCCTTAGACAATGTGATGCCAACCAAAGTTGTAAATTCTCTAGGCCTCACCTTGCCCAGGTAAATGGCACCTACTACTCAATGGAATCCAAACAAGTGCCATTGGTAGGAAAAATCAAAGATGCACAGGTAGCACTAGCTGATTTTCCAGACAAGAAGGTGCTCCTAACCATACTGGTAACATACATCCCAACATCCTTTAGTATGTTATTGAGTAGGAGTTTCTGCAGAGACCTGGGTGGAGAGATAAAAATGGATTAGTCATCTATAATTATCCCAGTAAAAGGTGAGATGAAGAAGTTGCTACTAGTAAGAAAGATGAAGTTCACAGTACAAAAGTCTGATGATCCGAAAGCAAACATTCTCTTTCAAGATTGTGGGCTAGGAAACTACTTCTTCAAATCATAAAAAGAGGAGAAATTTCCACTTCTCATGGATGAAGAGAAAGATAAAATTTGGACAATGGAATTTGATGGTAGTCATTCCAGTGCGGGCTAGGGAGCTGGTGTAGTATTGTACTCTCCTTCCAATGAGTTGTACCCATTTTCCTATAAGCTGCAATTTGATAATACAAATAACACTGCAGCGTATGAAGCAATAATCTTAGGCATGATTGTAGCGAAGGATATGGGAATCAAGAAACTGAGATGCTGAGGTGATGCTAAGGTTGTAGTAAAGTAGGTCCACTAACAATATCAGGTGAAGAATCTAAGACTCCGACATTATAGAAACAGAGTGTGGGACTGCATTGAATCTTTTGATGCATTTTCTATTGAAGCTATTCCAAGGGAACAAAATGAAAATGTTGATTCTCTTGCAGTATCAGCTTCCCTAGTGACACTTCATCCTTTTTTTAGTAAAAAAAAAGTGACCATTGAAATGGTATTCAGGCCTAGTGTACCAGACAATGCAAATCATTGGCAAGTCTTCAATGATGATAACCAAATTCTAGCCTTTTTAGAGAAAAGACATGATTTCAATAATCTCTTCTTTGAAGGAGGTGAAAATCCACACCAAGAAACAGTCCCCAAAGAAGAGAAAGAAGGAATTGAAGGGATTGATGATGAGGGAGTAATCAAATTGAAAGGGAACAAAATTCCCAAAGGCCTAGTCTCTTTATAATACCTCTTTGACAAACATGACAGATTCATTCAAGAGAAAGAAACACAATCTTCTCGATGCCTATCTGATTTCGATAAAGAAAACATTGGTACCCCGGAGGATCCAAGGATCGTCAATATTGGAAAATGTTGCTCGCTTGAATAAAAAATAAGGTTTGTTGCATTACTCAAGAAATACTTAGATGTCTTGGCCTACTCTTATGATGAACTCAAATCCTTCCAGCCAAAGGAAATGCATCACTCAATTCCTTTGAAGCAGGGTGTTAAGCCCTTTAGGCAGAAACAAAGGTCATACAACCCAAATATTATTGATACCATCAAGGAGGAGGTAATGAAGATGCTTAATGCAAGGATCATCTTTCCCATCCACCATTCAACGTGGGTGGCTAACATTGTGCCAATGCGGAAGAAGAATGGTGAAATAAGGATATCTGTAGATTTTCGCAACCTGAACTAGGCATCACTAAAGGATGATTATCCTCTTCCTATCATGGACCATATCCTGCAAGTAGTCACTGGATCTGAAATTCTTTCATTCTTGATGGATTCTCAGGATATAAACAAATCAAAGTGGCAAAGGAGGACCGCACCAAGACAGCCTTTACAACACCTTGGGGCACTTTTTCCTACATCAAAATGCCTTTTGGCCTAATCAATGCAGGAGCTACATTCCAAAGGGCGATGGATTTGGCCTTCAAAGATCTGAAGCATTACATTGTCATATATCTTGATGATCTCACAGTATTTTCAAAGAAGAGGGGAGATCATATCTATCACTTGGAACAGGTACTTGCAAGGTGTAGGAAACATGGCATATCACTAAATCCAAAAAAGTGCATTTTTGGAGTCACAGAAGGCAAGTTATTGGGGCACATTGTGAACAAACATGGAGCACACATTGATCCTGAGAGGATTAGATCCATTCAAGCATTAGCCCTGCCCACAAGCAAGAAAGGAGTTCATTCATTCTTCAGAAAGGTGAACTTTCTTCGTCGTTTTGTGCCTGAGTTTGCTGAGTTGACGAAGCACATCACTTCCATGATGAAACCACAAGCAAAATTCAAATGGAACAATGAAGGGAAGGCAACATTTGAAGAGATCAAGAAATCCATTGCGAAATCTTTGACTCTTGTATCTCCAAATTTTAACAAATAATTCATCATTTATTGTTATGCATCAGAACATACACTCTTTGTCATTCTCATTCAAAAAAAATGATGAAGGCATGGAAGCACCTATTGCTTTCATGAGTTGTCCTTTTAAAAATCATGAGCTAAAATACATCCAATTAGAGAAGCATGCCTATGCAGTGGTCAAGGTTGTAAAAAACTTCAGGTTTTACATCCTCAATTCCCATACGGTGGTGATGGTCCCCGGAAGTGCAATCAAGTCCATCTTGACACAGTAAGATCCTAGAGCTAAAACAGGAAATTGGATTGCAAAGACTCAAGAATATGACTTGGAGATTCGACCCTCCAATTTGGTGAGGAGAAATGGCTTATACAATTTGATTGTTAAAGATGAAACACTCAAAGTTCAACATGGCGAAGAAAATTGTGCTTGCTCAACTTGTTCAAAAGACAATCCACATGTTCTCTTTGTCGCCACTACTAATGAGTGGTATGTTGATATTTCCTATTACCTGACTTATGGAGAATGTCCCTCCCATCTTGATTACAAGCAAAGGAGAACACTCAAGCTAAAGGTAGCTAAATTTGTAATCTGGAATCATGTGCTTTACAAAAGAGGCCTGGATGGTTGTTTCCTCAGGTGCGTAGATAAAGAGCAACAAGAAAAGTTGCTTAAAGCATACCATGACCAAGCATGTGGTGGACATTTTTCAGTAATGGTCACTACACACAAGATCCTCCAAGGAAGGTATTATTGGCCCACCATCTTTACAGACACTCGAGATTGGGTTTCTAAATGCAAAGCATGCCAACAGTTCATTGGAAGACCACAACTCGCTGCATTACCACTCAGGCATGTGGTTATTGAAGAACCATTTCAATAGTGGGGGTTGGACTTCATTGGTGTTCTGAACCCTCACTCAAGTGCGGGGCACACCTATGTACTCACAGCAACAGACTACTTCACCAAATGGGTGGAAGCCATTCCGGCCAAACAAGCCAACACTGAAACAGTATGCAACTTCATCAAGGAGAATATCATAGTCCGTTTCGGAGTGCCACAGAAGATTGTAGCAGATAATGCTACCTATTTCTCTTCAAGAGAGATGACCAAGTTTTGCTATAGCTACGGAATCTCCCTATCTCATTCTTCTGACTACTATTCACAAGGAAACGGACAGGCCGAATCAAGCAATAAGAAAATTGTGACCATTTTCCACAAGCTTGTAAATGAGAATCAAAGGAATTGGCACAAAAGGTTATATGACACATTGTGGGTGGATAAGATCACTCCCAAGAAGGCAATAGGTATGTCACCATTCTAACTATTATATGGATTCGAAGTAGAAATTACTCTCACGATCGAGATGTCAGCTCTCAAGATGCTACAGGAAATAGAAGATGGTCAGTACAAGGATTCCATTGACAAGAGGATCCTCTTTCTTGAGAAGTTGGAAGAAAATAGACTCCAAGTGGTGGATCACATTAAGGAGCACCAATTGAAAGTAAAGAATATTTTTTATAAGAAGGCCAAGGCAAGAGAATTCAAAGTTGGAGACTTCATCCTGCTATGGGACAAGAGAAGAGAACCAAAAGGAAGCCATGGAAAGTTTGATTCATTATGGCTCGGCCCATTCTAAATTCGTGAAGCTTACAGCGAGAACGCTTTTCTTCTCTCATATTTGGATGGAACACTGCTGGAATTTCCTCGGAGAGGGAAATACTTTAAATTGTATCATCTGTGAAAGCGGGTTGTTCCTCTACCTTGTACCATAGGTGTGTTTCCCTTTCCGTTGTGTGGTTTTGTTTCCCCTTTTGTTGCGTGTCGTGTGTTTCCTTCTTTTGATCTTTCTTTCTCAAATTTATATATGACTCTGCAAGGCCCAATGGATAAGGCATTGGTCAATGAATTACAGGGTCTAAAGATTAATATTATGGATTCCCATGTCATGTCTTCGCTATACTCAGTCCATGTCATGTCCCTAAGCTAGAGCCAGTTGTTGTCACATTCAAAATCCCCCCCTCATTTTTTAAGTCAAAATCAAAAATTTTGAGCTCACACCCTCCATAAGTGTTCAAGTAAAGTTGGAAGTCTGAAAAGATAGAGAAATTCATGCTTTGAATTTGTTTAAACTCTCTAGTCTGTGTGGTTTAATAAATTTTCCGTTTGCCCATCTAGACGTGTGAAAATTCTATCGTTTTCCTCATTTGAATGGAATTGTTAATCTTCCTATGGCCATGGATCGTCAAACCTTGTCTTGTTTTCAATCCCTTGGTTCGCGAAAGAAATTTGAAAATTGGGCACAAAATGGTGGAGTTTTATTCTTCTCTACATTTTTCCATAGTCGTGAATGATGAGCATCGCCAAATTTTGGCTCTATTATCCACGGGTACGTGGACATATCTAATGTTAGGTTGTGGAGCTAAATAACTTCACTGGAGCATGCAATGGAAATTTCCTGGACTATACAGCAACTGTCATCGGTCAAAGGGGAACTGGCATCAGTCACCCAGAACCATCATCGGTCAGACAGGACTGACATCGGTCAGAGTAAGTAGGAACCGGTTGCGGTTAAGGTGAACCGGCCGCGGTTAAGGCTAACCGGCGCCGGTTACCTATGCGATGATGTTTTAATTAACTCTCGGGAATTAAATCTATCTTTAGCATTAAAGTAGATTTATTGGATGCAATTGCATGGCTAAGTGCCCTAAGTTTATATACGCCTATATAAGCATGAAAGCAAGGGTTTAGAAAAAAAAAGCATGAAGAGAAGGATTGGATTAGATCCTTGATTCTCTCCTAGATTGAGAGGATGAAGATGAAGAAAAAGAAGAAAAAGAAAGAACATGTTACATGAAGACAGAGTCTCCATGGAGAGGAGATGGACAGAAGGAAATAGTAGGTACATCTGAATGGTGAGAAGAGGGTAACGTCTTCTACTATATTTCCTTTGTATTGTTTAGTCTCATGTAATGGATTGCATAGTATGCAAATCACATAGGGTTCCTTCTTATAGATCCACGTGTTGGTGAGATCTTGTATTATAGATCTATGTAGATCTAGTCTTGTATTGTAGATCCATGAGATCATATTGTATTGTTGATCCATGTAGATCTAGATATTATAGAGGTCTTGTTTGTAGATTCACAATATAGTGAGAGCTTGGCTGCACAGTGGAAGATGCAGGGTAGCTTCAGGTATGTGAGATCTGGTTATGTTTGAGAGGCACGGTTGTAGTGCACTCAGGTAGATTGGGTTAGAGATCTGGAGGAGACATAAGTGGTGGTATGGAGGCACAGTTTAGTGTACTCAGACAGATCCAGTTGGAGATCTGGGAGGAGGAAACACTCTTGTAGAGATACATGTACTCTTGTGCAGAAGATTTGGTTTGTAATCTCTTATTATATTATATATATATGAGATCTCCATCTTTGGTGGACATAGCCCACATTGGGTGAACCACAGTACATGCTTGTTATGTGTGTGTACTTTTGTGTGATTTGGATTATTCTAGTTTATACTTCCACTGCTGTAGATTTTGGGGGGAATTGTTCAGATTTTGTGTGCATGATTTTGTTTGTTATTAGTTCATAGCACTATTTCGTAGTCACAAAATTCCCAACATCTAATTAGAAGCTGGCCGACGGAGCAATTTGAGGTTTTGAGCCTCTTTGTAAAAAAAGGTGAAAAGTCATAAAGTGACCCATAGCCCTGATCACTCTATGAGGGAAAAAGTCAAATGTTGAGCCCACATCAAAAGAGTCAAAGCAGGGAAGTGGGCCATCGGGGAGATTTGAGAATTTGAGCCTTTTTCATTAAAGGGGCTTAAAGTTAAAAAGTGACCCGCAACCCCGCCAAACACAAAGGAAAAAATCAAATCTTGAGCCCACTGTTGGAAAGTCAAAACGGGGAGGCGGGCCAGTGGAGCAATTTGTGTTTTTGAGCCCACATTAAAAAAAGGTAAAATTATAAGAGTGACCCGCAACTCCTTCGCCAATCAAGTGAAGCCGACCAAAAATGTAAAAAATGCCAAATCTCTATAAAGTCACAAAATGCAAAAGGCATCCTCCACGCCCACTCCAGTAAATTTCTCCCACGTGGACGGCTCTGGTTTAAAGTTTCAAAGGCAAGATGAACGGTTCAAATTCAAAGTTACAAAATGAGTGTAACGGTTGCATTGTGAAAAGTTTGGTTTTTTCCGCCATTGGCGTTTCTTTGCAAATCAAGAATCTAAATGGACGCGAATGACTGAAAAGATTGTAAACCGTTTCTTGCAAGATATTTAATGGCTTCTTCATGCCATTGTACGGGGTTGGCAATTGATCTTGTAAACTCATGAGTGCATTGTACTTAGAGAAAGCAAAGGAGATAGCCATTTTCTTCTACTTTCCTCCATTCTCAAATTTCTTCCATTCCCACATTATGTACAACTTATGTTTAAGCATCAATACAAGAAGAAGGATTTTTTAGCCTCTTTGATGAGGAGATTTTAGAAACTTTGAGTTTGCAATCTTATCTCATCTTGTTGCCATTTGCAGGGTTGTTTCTTCTCATGAATGCATGTGATGAATTTTCTAACTAGTGTGTGCATGAATCTGATTTCCTACCTACAACATTAGTTTCTCCTACCTCTTTTCTCACCCCCTTTCCCACTTTCAGACATAGTTCTCTCTTGCAAGTATCTGTAAGCTTTGCCGCAGGGTCAGGGGAGTGCCCCTATTAGATCCTCGATCGAAAGGCCACCACAGAAATCCACATTTTTCGCGCATGCATACACGGCAGCTGCACCGGTTAAGTAGAGGGACTTAGATTCCTAGAGCGTTGGCAAGGAATCCACAAGTTTGTCCACTGACAAATTTCCTCGCTAAGAAGAACATTTCTAGTATTAATACTGGAAAATTGAGCCAAAAGATTGGGACTTGTTAAAAATCATGGAGAAGTCATAATGTGAGATGCCGAAGAAGAAAACAATTGCAAACATGTTTTTTTCATCTTCTCTAAAGAGAAAGAAGGATATAATCAAATCATGAGACCCTCTTTAGTCATCTGGAGCTCGAATTGATGTTTGCCAAAAATGAATAGAAAATGTCAAACACTTAAAAATTGTTTCAACCTACTAATATTACATTATTGACCCACTGTATTTTATCTGAATAGATGAAACGATGGATGTGGCTTTACATTAATATTGAATCTATTTTATTCCCATATTTACTATTTGTCTTCATAAAACAATGTAAATCAAATTTTCAACCACAAAATTACACAATATAACAGTGCTTAAGGTCCAACATAGATGGTATATTGTTAGTATATAAAGTAGATCAAAAGTGTACAGATTTTATAGGCAAAGGCAATAAAAAGCCAAATCAGACTTATCCTCTATGCAGTCACATTGCACAGAGTTTTCAGACTCCATAGGTCATTTAGTCACTTTCATTACAACACACTAGAAAACCCAAGATAAACTTAATTGTAGATATAAAGACTTCATTACAACACACTATACATACCTCATTAAACTTGCATATTATATACATACTTCCAAATCTTTTCATCAAAATGAGTACAACTAGGTTCCAATATTATCCCTAATTAGAGTACATTAGATTTTACAAGTATGTCCATCATGTAAATGATGAATTTAGAGGTTGTCCCCCATATGATGTGTGCAATGCCAACTTAATTGCAGGTAGAACACTCCTTCTCCCAACTTAACCTACCTCATAGCTCAGCATCATGAAATTTTCTCAGATCATGTAGAGATTTAATGGCAACAAATCTAAGGTGGCAAGTGAAAAGGGGGGATAAGCCTGGGTTCTTGGAGGATTCTTGGTTGGATGAATCACCCTTGATCTATCAAGCAAACATGGAGTCCCTCAAAATTATTGCTGAGAATATGGGAAAAGATAGTATGAGAATATATAGAGGGAGATAATGATTGTATATGATGGAACAACTTGGAATTGCAACTAAATACCAATGGGGTCAAGGTATACGGTTTACATCAAGGCCGCAGCTGTAACAGGTGTGTTGGTTTTTAGTTTTCTACTATATATATATATATATGTTGATTGTTTAAAATCCTGAAAATTGGGGGAGTAAATAAACTTATCAGCTCATAATAGTTTCAGTTTTGCAAGCTTATCCATTTCCCTCAGAGAGACTAAATGACATGTGTGTATTAAGGATAAGTCTGAATTGGATTTTTTATTGCCCCTGCCTCTATAAAATTCATTTCCTACTTTGGATACTAACAATGGACCTCATATACTACATTCTATTATAAGATAGAAGCATCTTTTATTGATGTTGCACATTTTCAGACTTTGCCCCTCCAGATAATACTTAAGACTAGTTAACTTTATGCGTCATGGTGGCTCAAATCATTAATCCAAAACCAAATTAAATATAAATGGCCCAATCCACTGAAAAGGAAAATTCATTGCAAATTACATTACCCAATTCACTAAAATGAAGATTGACCTAACCCAATTCACTCAGACAAAAATTGACCTGACCCAATTCACTTAGACAAATATACCACAACAAATAAATCGCTCATCCAAAATAAATCATTACAAATCATTAGTATTGGTAGCTTAACAATATTGAAATGTGTTTTTATGATTTTTTAACTAAAAATCAATTTTCCACAACAAATAAATTAAGAATTAAGACCAAACGAAAAATCACCACAAACCAAAGGACCAACAAGGGAGACCAGCCATTTAAGAAAGGTCTCGTTCGATCATCAAAGGGAGTGCTGACAGTGACACCATCACGTTGTTTACATATAGCTTCCCTTACGCGTTTGCTCAAGATCCTAACCCAGTGGAGATTGGAAAATTAACAGGAGCGAGATAAATTAAAAAGGAAAAGATGCGAGGTCGACCTTACAGAGAGCTTAGTACAAAAATAGATCTACTCTCGCGCGAATCCATGAAACCCTCGCTTTATGGTCATCAAAAGATCTATGTTACGAGACATAAATTAAATTACTTAGACAAAGTCAAGAATTTGTAGCAAAAACTATTGTATATCCACATTAAGCAAAACTAAGAATAAAGAAATACTTTGAAAATATCCTAAAAATTCAAAAGGTCAAAACCAAGGCTCTACTAATCTGTTTTTGAAGATTTCAATGCACAAATTAATAGTTTTAATACAAAAGCAAGAGAACTACGAGCAAACAAATCCTACAGACGATAGATATATACCTCGCATTCAACATGCAAGTAAAACAACCAAAAAAAAGTAAAAACTTCAAAATACCTGTCAAAAATGTCAAATGTAAAAAACGCTTAAACACCCGTCAAATTTAACCCGGTGGCGTGAACGATCACAAACTCTTTACCATAGGGGGAACGCCTTTCGGCGCAAAAAATTAATTAATCATTGGTGAAAGAATTGGCTCTTTTTTATTTTCTCTTAAAAACGCACCTTCACAATATTAAACATTTGCAAATTCAAATAAATAAATAAAACGGAAAAAACAGTTGTGAATAGGGCAAAGAACATAAGTTAATAAATGGTTAGTGAAAGTCAAAAGCTATAATCCCCTCCATTCATGACTAAACATTAAAACCTTTTTGTTAGCACAATAAATCAATAAAAGGTCGACATCATTTTTTCCCCACATAGCGTGGGGGTTATTATGTTGTCTTCCCGAAAAAAATGCAACAAAAATATAAAAATGCACTTCCCTTTGCAAATGAACAAGTTAAACATGAAATTATGGACAAGTTAAGTCAATGTTTAGTTGGGTAGGGCAAACCCTCTTGTCGAATACATAAAGGTGAAGGAACTATGGGTGTTATCGACATTTGTGTAAGGTGTGTTGGAGTGATGCTCGTGCGTTGGTCCATACGTTAGAGCATTCCCTAAATAACGAGATCACAAGCAACTGAAATGCGATCACGATGATAATACCTATTTGGTGAACCTGAACTATCGGCTCTCGAACTCGGAGGTGGATATAAGTGGGTGCATGTATTGTCCCTGAGTGTCATTTACTGAAAATCATGAAAAGAAAAGCCATCGATCAATTGAAAATGGGCCTAACAAGTTGTACATATATTGAGAGGCATAATATAAGTTTCAATCATTATTTGGGGTATATCATTCCATTCAAAATAAGTTTGCACCATTATTAGGCTTCTCTTTTCAGTCAAACAATCAAATAATTTAGGTATAATCACATAGTTTAAACAATAAAAAAATTGATGACAGCATTGAAACTTTAAAAGGCTTAATAACTGCTCTAGTGTGAATTCCAAGCATTATTAGTCTTTATCAATCTATTATTCTTCTCAATTGTGTCTATATAGTATGAAATACAAAACAAATACTTACAAAAAATTAGTTGTCATATAAAACCACACATCTGACATTACACAATAAACAAATTTAGTAACCAAATCAACCAAACAAGACTTGATGCAATTCAAGTTGAGCATATGTTGTAAAATACCATCATTTGGCTTAGCATTAATTACACTAGAATAAAACTAAAATATAAAATAAATACTTGCAAAACCACATATCTAATATAACATGATATCAACATTCTAATTAAGCATAAGCTCTGAAATACATCCATTTGCCCTGAAATTAGTTATATAACAATGGAATTGTTGTGTCTGATTTTATGACTAAGTAATGCATATACCGACGTAAAAACTATGATCTACAACTATAGTTTTATCAATTGTTGTGTTCTTAAATGCAAGAACAAGTAATGAGGTTGATGGTATTATCATAGCCATAATCTAAGCGTTATGATCGACATCCCTTCAGAAGTGATAGAAAATAGTGGACTCTCACGTCTAGTGGAATCCCACGTCTATTGATTTACATAAGAACCCATGTAATAATACCAAGGCATGCTAAAGGCAAAGGACACACTCATACAAGTCATGGCATAGTTATTTTCATTCTTCACATGAAGAGACGGCAAACAACTCATTCAAATCACTAATGTGACCTTTGATCAAAGCTCTTTATGGAATAGTGATGGGAAGACAATATTCATCCATGATGATTAGGGTGTAGACCAAGGATGAAATCGACAAGCATGGCAAGTGGAACATCTTTTACATTGTTACATGTGAGTTAGATTTTGTAATCACTAGTGGCCATAGATTTGAAACAACTATTTGTAAGCAAAAACAACAAATAATCGACAAGCATTACATCATACAAAATCTATTGTTAGTGGGCTATGACTTGCCAAAGCTTGGTTAGATATTGGTCTATACGTGCTCCCATTTATTGAATGTAATCATCATAAATAAAAACATCAATTCCTCAATTACAATTAATGATACAAAATTACAAAACATATAAATACTAATTAACATAAAACTACTAAAATATATGAACTAGAATATCGAGCAAAATACAAAGATTTTTTCTTGTTAAATACATAGAGCAATATAGAAAAGGCAATCTCATAAATACATGTTTTTAAAGCATAGAAAAGGCAACCTCATGAATATGTGTTTCTTTTTCCATTAATTGCAAAGAAGAGAAATAGTGTTAAATTGAAATTTTGTTGGAGGCTAGAATAGACAAAATTTGTTAAAAAAAAGTATTTCTTACATTTGTATTAATTATTGTGAAATTAAAGTAATACGAATAAATTGTCCTTTAAGTTGATTTCAAAGGACAATTTAAATAAATTCTTTAACAAGAGTAAATATTTATAGAAATATTTAATTTAAATAAAATTATATGTCGACTGCCGTAACCGAGCCATAACAGGCCAACAAACAAAATCATGGGATACATGATCTACCAAACATACCAAGCACGTCAGTATTATTAAGAAAGGTAATTTACGCAACTTACAATATTCATTCATAGTAATCAGTGACAAAATTAACATGTTAACAAATCATATTGTTTTATCCAAACTCGAGCACTGCCGGAGGGAAAATCATAAGAACACCCACAATGCTGGATTATTCTATGCCTCATTGTTACGATCAATGCCTTCAAATTCCGAGAAAACATAAAACCGAACAAGTGTACAAATCTGAGCTTGTACAAACAATTACAGTCGCATTTTTTAAATTAATCCTCAGATGTCTTCTGAAGTTGAGTCGCAAGGTTCCTGGGCAGGAGGAGTTGGCGATGGAGCTGCTGACGTGGCATTGGCTGTTGTAGAAGTTGCTACTTGCAAGTACCATGCCTTCCAGGCGTTCATGTAGTGAACGAACATCTGGTCTAGAGCTGGATACATGAAAACAAAAAACATTGGACGCAATTAGTACAATAAGTTGATATGCAAATCCACCTTCAGGCGACCCTTTTGCTTTTCCAAAAAAAAACATCTCTACGGAGATGGATTCCTGAATCATTCTTTTTATGTTACTGGTAAGCTTGAATTCTTTTTCTATCAAAATTGGATCAAAAACATTGAACAAAAAAATTTTAAAACAGAAAAATTCAAATGGGTGCACAATTCAGCCAAATGAAGAGTTCTTTTTGGATTGGGAAAATCAAAAAAATGTGATTTTAAAAATATTTAGACAGATTACAATTACAACATAATTGAAAAAGTAGATATCTTTTTGTTTTTTATCAACATTATTAAGAACTAATATAAATAACATAAATTTATAATTTTGAAATGTAATAATGAAATATTACCGTCAAATTAAACCCATGGATCTATCCTTTTATGTATTCTTCAACATAAAAATAAATAAATGTTGTGCAGTGTTACTCTGCCTTTAGACATTACCAATAAAAATCAAAAGCAAGATGTTTCTTTAAAAAGAACCAGAGAATTAAATGTTTTAGAGTACACGTTGCATTTAAGTACCTTCATTTTGGTAGTGCAGGGGAAACGGCGTTGTCCGAGCATGCTTTTGAGAAAAGCATTCCCCGTCTTTGCTCTCCTCAGACTGAGAGGACGATGAAATACTGGCTAGGCATTGCTGTTGCAGACGGAACGGGCAAAACGGACCGAATGAGAAAGCAGAAGAAGCCCCGTTCTTTGACGAAATCCCCGGTCTGTCAAGATTCGAGTCTTCCAAACAGTGAGAAGATCTGGTCTCCGAGCCTGAGCCAGAACCCGAACCAGAAGCGTTATTTTTTAGGGTTTGTTCTGAAGATTTGCGTGAATCAGTTGTGGTCCATTCTCTCCAACCTCCACACGTTCCGAGAGTCAAACTGGTAGGGAGCTTTGGGGCAGAGACTGCCATGTCGGGCACAGGCACAGGCACGGGTATGGGAGAGGCTTGGCGTTGGCGTGGATAGAGTGCAACGGGATTGTACACGGCCCCGCCTGCATTTACATTTATGCATCGGGACTGCAGAGGCTTCAGCGTCGAACACCTCTTGGCAGGGGCTTCCAGGCTCTCCTTGTTAAATGGCCGGCCCCTTTTTGTTTTAGGGCCAGCAACTGTGTTTGTATTGGGCGACAGCACAGCGCCGAACTGCCTCTTCCTGCTTCCCATTTCTGTTAAACAAACATGGACGGCAATTCCTTACAATCGTATCTTCTGTGGTTCTTCGCAGCATAGGGATAGTGGGAAATGAGAACTTGAAAGAGCAGAGAGAATGGCATACCAGAGATATACTTTGCGCTGTCTTTCGCACCCAACCATTTGAACGCCGGCTTTCTGTTTTCCGCACTGTGAGTCTGTTTCAGCCATAGCAGCATTTAAGTTACAGGTGTTCCTTGGCAAAGGGAGGGCATGATTTGAGTCGGAAATGTATTTACCTTTTCTATGAGATTTAGCGATGACAGGATGTTCGCAATGTCGTACAGGCGCCTGACTTTGGCTGCAAAAATAGAGAACACTTAGCAAGTGGGCAACCAAACTATCATCTCAGCAGTTCCCAGTCAGGATTTTAACAATATTTTCGTACTGCACATTTCTTAATGATCCTAGATTTTGACATATATACTTTATTTATTTTTCTTTTTTTTAATAAGAGGAAACGTATTAAAAAATCGAGACTTAGAAAGTAGCTCTGGGATAACGACAGATTCCCAGTCCCCAAAACCAGGAAAACCAAACCAAATTACACAAACGGTAACAAAATAGTTAAAATCAGTGATAATCAAATTTTCGGAGAGAAAAGGAAAACATTTTAATCAATATATTAATTATTAAAAATGATAGTGATTTTCAAATAGGTAATTTGAAAGAGAAGCTATTAAAAAAATTCAAATATTTCAAAAGAAAACACACAAAAGTTGTCATTTTTAAAATTTGAGTTTTAAAATAAAAAAATCTATTATAAGATGAAAATACTATTATTTTTAAATAAAAAGTAAAATATTTAAATCACATTTAAATAGACACTAAATTTTAAATTAATATTGTTCATGATCAAACAATATTAGATCTTTGTCAACAAAATTAAAATTTTATAATTACCTTATTTTAATGAAAATTATATATTTTATAATTTAAAAAAATATTGACAAAATAAAACATTTACAAATTAAAATATATTAAAATTAACAATCTTAACATAAGTTTTTCTATTAAATTTATTTGTAATAAGTTATATTTTTATTCAATTATTTCTTTATAATTTTGAAACACTTTGAAAATAAAAATTAAGCCAATCAACGGATTATTTTTTGATGTGAAAAGGCTCAAGA
Source organism: Taxus chinensis (assembly GCA_019776745.2). Classification (NCBI taxonomy): domain Eukaryota; kingdom Viridiplantae; phylum Streptophyta; class Pinopsida; order Cupressales; family Taxaceae; genus Taxus; species Taxus chinensis. The sequence continues at coordinate 159,207,771 of CM034149.1, forward strand.
GTCTCAGTAAGGGATGAGGCCAAGTGAAAAGGCCCAAGCATCTTAATAAGAGATGAGGTAGAGGTCGGGGTCATGCCCCAAATGATTTTGACAAAGTGAAAAGGCTCTAACATCTTAATAAGAAACGAGGTCGAGGTCACAAAGAGTGAAAAGGCCCAAACATCTTAATAAAAAATGAGGAGACCCAAACATCTTAATAAGCAATGAGGTGAGAGTCATGCTATGAACAACTTTAGAAGAATGAATACCCCTAACTAAAAGATTAATTATTGATTGATTACCTATTCTTTTATAATACAAAAATATTTCTTTTAAAAATTTCTAAAAAACAACATTGTGCTTAAAGTTAATATTTATTTATTACATAGATTATGGACATCTAGTTTAGTTGCACCCTTATTTTTAACCCTTTTAATTTCATAATTATGGAAAAAAATAAGAATAAATAATTTCTAACAATTTGCTTAGGAAAAATTCAAATTTTCCCAATTTATTATCTTAATCTTTTATGATGCCACGTCAAAACTAAAAACTGCAGCCCATGGGACCCTGCTCTATGCATCATTTAGACGAGAATATTGACTTACTTTTGAGCTTGGCCGATTCCTTGCATCCGCCTAGCAGCAACCTAGCGGCGTCTTCCAATGAAACAATTTGAGCCTGCCATGCAAAACAAATTAGTGTGCGAGCTTCTGAACAAGATCACATGCGGAAAATTCACCATGACTGAAACACCGATTAAACATACAGAGCCGTACCTCCGTGACCAAGAAAAGCTGAACAAATTTCTGCGTGAGGAGGCCCAGAGATTTCTCGCGCCTACAGTCTGCATGAATATTCAGATCAAGATGATGTTTATTCTTATTCAAGTAGCTAAATTCTGTAGTGAATGTTTGGATCTTTCTTTTACCTACTCTGGCTTTGGAGGCCTCTGTGAAAACTGAGACGGGGCTGTTTTTGTTTAATGTGTGGTTTGCCGTCTGTCGTTTTACGTTCCCCAAAGGCGGGCGATTCTCGTTCGATGAATTATCTTCTTCATCGTCTTCAGATACCGAACAGACCTGCTACAAATGCATCCATTAACAAAGAATTCCAGGTGACTGCTGGACACTAAATGGTTACAGAATTTCGAAGAAAAAAATGCCAAATCGAAAGTTTATTTTCGCATACCCTGACATTGTTCATTTTGATTTCAGACAAATCGGCAAGATTTTTCACTCCTTTTAGATCCTCTCCCTCTAGAGCTGCCTCCTGCAAAGATTAGGAATGTTCAAGCCTCCATTAACATTTAAAGCACGAATAATGTGGATTTCAAGCATACATACCCGTAGTTTTTCAAGAAATTTAGGAATTCCCTCGTAGCCTTTCCAGGTATAGCGATTCTTTGCCTTTCTAACCAGAACCTGTGAAACACTGTGTCAATTCAAAAGGCAATCAAAGGCGAAAAATGAACTAAAAGGAGCATTCAAAAATCAACAGCAGAACGAAAATCTCACCCCAACGCTTTCCAAAACGTTTACGATATCATATATGCGCCGCCTTTCCACGCCTAACCGGCACGCCGCCTCATCGAGCCCAATGGAATCTACTTTCTCCTGCGTGTAATGATTCAAAAAACTGCAGGCGAGAGGCGGTTAAAACTTAAATCCGTGGATCCAGAATCACAATATGCACTAAAATCGTCAATCTGAAAATAAATATTTACTTACTTCACACATAACAAGCCTAACGATTTCTCCTTCCTGTTGTAAGCCTGAGGCTTGCCTTCGGAATCGCAGAAAGAAGACATTTCCGCGCACTTCTCAGCGACCAAGATCTTCTGTTCGCATTCAAAACACTATTTTTTCGTTAAGATTGCATTCGCAGCCTGTTCTTGATTCGCAGATCGCCGGCTCATTTAAATGCACACTTCTGCCTCGTAATTTTCAGGGTTTCGAGCCGGTGACCTTCACCAGCGGCAAAGCCTAGACCCTGGAGTTCAGAGAAATGTCAACTTGGCGGCAAAGGCGACAACATTTTTCCGCCCTCGCACCTGATCCAACCACTGATCAACAGATAAAAGAAAACAGAAAGCTCAAAATAAGATCAGTTTATTTTCTGATCTTTTAACAACAAGATTTCACCAGTATTGTAGGAGCCAGAGAACCAAAGGATATCCAGCAAAACCCTCATCCCATCCTAAAAAGAAAAATATTAGTAATAAAAAATAACAAACGGTTAAAGACCTGCACAGCTCGCTTCAAATTTTTTAGTGGGAAATCATTGGCGGGAGAACAGCAAAAAAAATGGCGGAAACACCATTAATCATAACTGTTTAGTTTAGAGGGCCTGGTTACGCTTTTCAAAATGAGCGCGCTCTTACTTGCACTTGAAATCCGTTTCCCCCTCTTTCAACATAATCATCGTCTCCAACCGCTAAGTTGGTAGTCCCGTTAAAACCACTCCGGTCTGGTCATTTATTAGCGGGAGAGGTGGCAGTGCACACAATTGAAAAGGGTAGCACATGGGCGGAAATGTGGACGTAACAACGGGAAGTTTCGGGAGATCTGATAAAGGGAAAGGGAAAGGAAAAAGAAAAAGAGATTAATTAGTGGGAGGGGTGGTGTAACGTTATCTTAGTAGTTAAGGATGCCACCTCACATTGTTATAAAGATTATGTTTGAGCTTTTACAATATCATTTGTGAAGGGTATGTTGTTATTAAAGTGTTTATGTTCTCCATGCGGGTTTCTGTAGTTTAGTAACTACAGATAAGGGATATAACTATCTTTTCCACCTCAAACCACCATAAAGATTAAATGTTTGAGTAACCGTAGCATCAGGGTTCAAAATTGAACCCGTCTCGGCAGGGCAACAGCCTGCAAACCCGTTAGAGAAAGGAAAAGTCAAAAATGCCCATAAAAAAAAAGAAGTTGGTTAATGACGAGTGTCGTTGGGCTTGTACTTTAATCAATTTAATCTGTCAATCCAGGGCGGCATCCAACGACTATTTGCAACAATGGGAACAGTAGGAACACAGTCTCAGCACGTGTTTCTATCTTAAATCTAATAATTCATTGAACTGGTCGTGATTACAAATGAAATGCATGAAATTAAAGTATTGGAATTGAAAACATAAATTGAGTTTAACTTAAAACATCAATATTAAAGGTTGCATTGCATTCAAAAAGAAATAGTAAACTAGTAACAACAATTGTTAAAGAACAAAGCAAGAAAGTAAGAAGGAATATCCCTCTCGTTAGGTAGGAGTGGCCCTTGCTCTTGCCCTTCGATCAGGTTTGTACCGAACTTCTATATGAATAAACTTACTCCTGAATTTGATCTTTATTGAATTCAAAATATGCTGCTATAACTGGAAAAATTTATTAAATCCCTTACTCTAGTTACATTCTCTCTTTTATACCCAAAAAAAAGAGTCATAGTCTCTCCATAGGACATGTAGTTATTCTGAATGACTAATTCTAAATCCAACTACCTGTTTGAACTAAACAATTTCCTTGATTCTTGGTAATACATTAATGGCAGGAACAATTCGTAGGTGTTTGATCTTGAAGTGTTTGCAATAACTGAAGAGGGGATCTATGGTTGACTCCTTGAAGGAGTCAATCACCCCTAGAAGATTCTCCAAATCATAACTGATTGAAGAAATTGAAGTGGCTGTGAGTCTTCAGTCATAATTATTTCGCTCTTCTTGTGGCTTGAATGTTGATTGATAAATGGCGATGATTTTGGGTAGCAAATGATGTTATAGTTGGAATTACAGAATCTAAGTTATCTACATGCATGCTTGTGTCACTTGAACTTTGGGGGATCGGGTTTTTATGAGCTAGACGTTTGATCAACGAAGATGAAAGTCATGCGCCAACACACGAACCAAAGTCCTGCACTATCACACAAAACAAAGTCCTGCACCAGTGTATTTACCAAGTCCTGTGCTCCATATAACAATTCAATATTTGCACTTTTTGCACACATAATTAATATTTATCCACATCATATTCAAGCCTTTAATGCACAAAAATTAACAAGGTGAAACATCATAAGTACACACAATAATTTCCCATAAACATAGGAAAATAGTAAATATAAAGTATGTATTTTTCCATCATGCATAATAATATCAAAAGTAGAATAGGTTCCGGCATGGCTTGAACATAATTACACAAGGTTTATCATGACTAAAATGGGGCTCATCACCTCCCCCTAACTAGAGATTTAGTAGGCCCTCCTGCTACCTATTAAGGAGTTAAACTATTATAGAATAGTTAAACTCATTTGTGAATGTTTGCCATGTCTCTTTGGCGGTTATATCAGAAAACCCAAAGTTATCTACCACATCCTTTCACCAGGTAGTATAACTATCTTTTGCCTGATCATTAGTTGAGTTCCATCTGGGCATTGGTGCAAGAAGAAGAGGTCGCCTGTAGCGCATTCCAATCCACTACTCTTTAAGTCCTAAAATAATTTTGCTTACATCCTTTTTCCTTTTTAATGACCACCTGAGATTGGTGGGTGAAATTACTTCCTCCCTTTTATATGGCTCCGCCAATAGTTGATATCATAGTTGTGATGCGAGAAAGTTGACATTAAAAGTGGGAATCACTTGCTCCCGGAAGTTCTTGACACATTTCTGCAGAATTTCAATGTACCTATCTACGAGACGTAGACAGTACACTTGTGATCTAAACCTGTTGAAAAATCTGAGTGGTGCTGGCAAATCATGCCTCATGAGGAGGCCTATTGTAGACTCTGACTGTGTAAATATTGCCCTTTGATCTCTCCACTCACCTTGATGTCTTAGAGTCAAAACAAATGACCTCAATTGAACTTCTCCCACATACAGATTTACTAGTATTTCTATTTTCTCAGGGAGCAAGAATTTATGCACATAAAATTCACATAATAAATTCTTATTGACATCATTCACAGCAGTGTATGCTCCTACAAATTGATGGTCATCTTCAAATTCAATGTCCAACCAAGCCCTGACTCTATTGATTTGTCATTTTAAGAATTGTTCTTTTAAGAACAGGGCATAAAAATTGGAGGGAGGTCTGTAGGAGAGTACCTTATCATACAACTGACTAACATGGACAACATTTTGTTTTAGCAACTCAATCTCTTCTTTTAAACTTGTATTATCTTCCTCAACCTTTTTCAACCGGTAGCATTCTTCTATCCATTTGGTCATCCCCTTCATGAAAAGGATCTGAGGGAAGTCATACTTTTGCAACTGAGTAACGAATGCTTCCAATACATCTACTTGTTGCTCCTTTTCGTGCAGGGCATGTTCTAATTGAAGAGTTACCTCTTCTTGGTGTGATACCATACTCTGCAATTACTGAATATGTTTTTCTTGAGAAGATAATTATTGGGAAAAAACTGACATCCTTCGTGTCCAATAATGTTTGCAATGTGTTAACCCTTTCCTGAGCCATTTGAAGTTCAAACTGAACTTTAGATAAGGACAACACATTGGGAAACAAAGTACTAGGGTCTAGAGAACTAGGTTATCCTTCTTCCACAGGTGCTTTACCCTTATCCCTAACCAATCCTTCTTTAGGAATGGATGGAAGGGTTGGCTCAGTTGGAGACTCAAGTGGAGTATTAATCAATGTTTGAATGGTTTTGGTTGCTTCCTGTTCTTGCTGTGTCAATGGATTTTCCTATAGGGATTCAGGGATAACATGGTCTGTATGAGAGGTACGACGACGTTTGTTAGGTCTATTAGAAGTGGATTGAGGGAGAGTATGATTGTTGAAATTTAAGCCATTATCTCATGCCATTTCTCTATTTCAAAAACTTATGCTTGTAGATTAAATGAATGAGACCCTAAAATTTGAGATAGGTTGCTCCCCAACGGAATTTTTCAGTGACAGATAGCCTCGTAGAGAAATTGGGGAAAATTAACCTTATGTTGGGGTTTTGCCTTGCCATGGCGTAAATGTATGAGCATCCTCAATACTAGACCTAGCACTATCTCATATTTCCCTTCACAAGTAAAATATTTAATCAACCATTTTGCCACCCCTGCCCAGGGTTCTGGTATACTCAGTCTTTTGATCCCTTTTGCCTTCCCTTTATTATCAACTACCAACTGTAAGTTTTCTCTTCTTCGTACTGCAAATATTTTAATTAATTCACGGTACATTGTCTGCTCAGTAATAGTTAAAACATCATTTGGAATTCCAAACAATTGACTGATTACAATTGTGGATAAGGGTATTTCCTTACTGTTTATAGTTGAGTAGTTTTCCTCCATATTCCTTGCGAATTCATCTTTCATGGGGATGCTGAATTCTTCATATGCCAGGAGAAAATCCAACCACCTGGCTTTGTCAAAAACTTCCACTGAATTTGCATCCGCCAAGAGTTCAACTAAATTGGTAGGCTCATGTCTGAGTTTGGGTTCCATTTTAGGTTCGAGGAAGAATGACTTAAGCAGCACGGGATTGGTTATGCAGGAGTTGCTATGAATAGCACAAAAGAAGTATGGTGTGGGATAGAGAGCAACCCAATTGAGAGCACAATTGTCGAACAACCTTGTTATGTAGGTGATATGACCTAATGTCGAAAATTCAAGCCAAAATCTCGAGGTGATGGGACAATACTTTAACGCGTGCAAACATTATGGCATTTAATAGGTGGCAAATTTGGACTGAATTTTGGGATGTGCAATATGATTTGGGAAAAGATGGTTAATTAATATACATGATGGAACAATTTAACTTTAAATTTAAAACCTTACAATTATAATGGTCATTAATTGTGCATACCTTTATATTAAAGTTTGTCAATCTCCGTCGTTATTTTAAATTAAGTGTGACACCTCTCCGCTGCCTTTCATGATGTCATGCTCCATGTGTAAGTGGTACTACCAGAGAGAAGATCGCCATTGTTGGTTTTCAATCTTCTCTTTTTTTTTACGAAACATGGGGTACCATCTCTGGTTTTCACCCAATGCTCCGGAGGAAGATGATTTCCATTTTTGGTTTTCAACCATCCCCTCTTTATTTCAAGAAGATGATAGTTTAGGTCTGCATCATGATAGGAAAAGAAACCTTGCCTACACAATGAAGATCTGAATCTTCCTGTATTGCTCTCTAAAACTCTTGTCGAGATGTTGGTTTATGGTACAGCCTTAGTCTGCGACCATTAACCAACATGACTTTCCTTTCACCATCAATTGGAAACAACTAGACGGTCCCATTATCATATACTTCTGCAATTTGGCGAGGACCCATCCACCTCATCCGTAGCTTCCCTTTGAAATCTTCATATTTTGAATAAAAAAGTAAGGCCCGGTATCCTTTCTAAAACTTCTTTGGCTTGATTTGTTTTTCATGCCAGAGTTTCCTTTGTTGTTAGATGATCTTAGTCTGCTGCAATGCTTGAAGCCTGATCTCATCCAATTCATTTAATTGAATAATTCTTGCTTGTTGTACCTCAGTCAATTCAATCCCCACCTCAGAGATAATCCTCAATGTTTGGATTTCAAATTTTATGGGCATGATTTGTTTCTTCCCATTGACCAATTCATATGGTGTAAACCATGTTGTTATTTTCTATGCAGTATTATAGGCCCATACTGTGTTTGGTAACTTTTGAGCCCAAATTTTCCTTAAGATGTCCACGGTCTTTGTAAGTATATTTTCCAATTCTTTGTTGGTCATTTCAACATTCCCATTTGATTGTGGGTGATAGGGAGATGACTTCTTATATTTCAATTGATATGTCTCCACAAAAGATATGATTACCCTTGACATGAATTGTGGCCCTTGGTCTGGCACAATTGATCTTGACACTCCAAATCTTTAAAAGATTCGTTCATAAAGAAAATTTTCAACCTTCTCATCTCTTGCATGTGGAAGTGCCTGCACTTCGGCCTATTTGGTAACATAGTCAATACAAACTAATATATACTCCTTACCTTGGGGGGTTGGGTCAAATGGCCGGATGAAATCTAGACCCCACATCTCAAATGGCTCCAAACTAACTTGTGGTTAGAGGGGCATCATTGATGTGAATGTTGGTTTCCCCATTCTTTGGCATTTATCACACCTCCACACATACTTCTTGACATCCTTGAACAAGGAAGACCAATAGTATCCAGATCCCAGGATTTTATGAATGGTTCTTTTCACCAAATAGTGTCCTCCTGATGGTTCATCATGGCATGCCCATAGGATATAAAATATTTCATTCTCAGCAACACACCTACGTAATACATGATCAAGACCACATTTAAATAAGATTCCATTCAACCAAGTGTACATCACACTCTGCTTAATTAATTGCTTCTTTTTCTTGGGTGTGAATTTTTTTTGGAAACATCCCTGTGGCTAAGTAATTAGCAGTGTCTGCATACCAAGGAGAGGTAGTGGATAGTGCAAATAAATGTTCATCTGGAAATTCATCACTAAATTTCCCCTCTTCTTCTGAAGTTGTGAGCCTGGAGAGGAAGTCAACAACAACGTTAAACTTCCCTAGTTTGTCAACAATTTTAATATTGAATTCCTGCATTAGCAATAACCATCTCACAATTCTATCATGAACCAAAGGTTTATTCATGAGATATTTAATAGTAGAGTGGTAAGTATGTACAATGACTTCATATCATGTAATATAATGTCTAAACTTATTTATTTCATACACCACATCTAGGAATTATTTTTCAGTTGTTGTATAAGTTTTCTCAATAGAAGATATATTTTTACTAATATAGTATATTGCATGCATGGGTTTTCCTTCCTCTTGTTGTCTCGAGAGAAAACATATTGCTTCATTGGATGCATCTGTTTGAATGTGGAATGGTAACTCCCAGTTGGGACCTCTCAACACTGGAGTACTGATCAGTTTGTCCTTAATCGCATCAAAGGCCCTTTGACATGTTGTTGTCCTGTCAAACTCATAATCTTTAGTTAGTAGAGCAAACAATGGAGAAGAAATTTTGCTAAAATCTGAGATGAACCTATGATAACAACCAACATGACTGAGAAATATTCTTACCTCATTTCGATTGGTGGGTGAGGGAAACTTCACGATGATGCTTACTTTATCTGGGTCAACCTTAATTCCTTCAATTGAAACATGATAACCCAAAACTATACCTTGTTCCATCATGAACAGGCATTTTTCATGGTTTAAGGATAGCTGATGTTTTTCACAGTGAGCAAGAACTTTATCCAAATTATTGATTGCTTCCTTAAATGTTTCCACATAAACTTTAAAATCATCCATGTAAATTTCTACACAATTATGAGTGAGGTCTAAGAAGATAACTAACATGGCTCTTTGAAAAGTGGTTGGGGCATTACATAACCCAAAAGGAAGCACCCTGTAAGTAAAGGTCCCCCAAGGACAGGTGAATTTTGTCTTGTCTTGGTCTTTAGGAGCTATTGTGGTCTGATTGTATCCACTAAATCCATCCAGAAATGAGAAGTATCTTTTACCTTATAAGCTATCTAGGACATGATCAATAAACGGTAATGGGAAATAGTCCCAGTGAGTAGCCTTGTTCAACTCTCTATAGTCCACACACACTCTCCATTTCCCATTCTTTTTAGGTACTATGAGCAAAGGAGAAGCCCACTGACTATCTGAAATTGGATAAATATACCCTACATTCAAGATGTTTTCAATTTTAGTCTTAACAATGTCCCTAAGTGTTGGGTTTATCCTTCTTTGAGGTTTCCTGACCGTTTTGGCCTCAGTGGTGTAAATGTGATATGTACAAATGCTAGGATGTATACCCTTCATATCATTGTATTCCCAAGCAAAAGCCTGGGGATGAGAGTAGAGGAGTTCAAACAATGTGTTTTCCTCTTCATCGTTAAACCAGTTGTTTACTATTAGAGTTCTTCCCGGAAGAACACACAATTGTTTTGTATCAGGTTGAATTGAATTAACCTCTAGATATCTTCTTATAAGTGCATTTAATGTACATTTATGTGGTAGAAGTATGTGCACCGAGGTTATGTTTTGAAATAAGCATTCTATTAAATCTATGTTCCTCGCAAATGGACAAATAATGGGTTGGTTATTCTCATCCATGAGGTTTATTTTGATTTTAGCAAGTTGCGGCATCGGACTAGCACAAGAATTAGTACCTAAGTTGAGTGCAGGACTTTGAATGAACCTAGCGCAGGACTCAGGTGCAAGACTTGGGCTATGTACTGAATTAGTGCCATGGTAGTCATATTGAATCTGATCTGAGTGTTCTTGAATTACTGCCATTGCAAGAGAGGAAATGATATCCTCAGAACCATCAGAGTCATCATTAGACTAATGTTTGTTGTCTGTGGCAAATGGTTTAGCTGCAGGGTATAGTGACAATTTCTTGGAATCTTGACCATTGGTAATGAACATATTTATTTTCATGTAGTCAATGACGGCAGTAGTCATAGCTAAACACAGACATCTTAGGATTAGGGGGTAACCAATATTTCTATTATTTGTTTTTATTATAATGAAATCTATCGCATAGCCCCAGGACTCAATTGTAACTGTAACATCTTCTAATGTTCCCTTGGGTTTATTCACTGACTGATCTGCCATTTGCAAGATGACATGTGTTGACCGAGGTTCAGGGAGTGGCAATGTGGACAAAGTATATGTAGTCATACTTGGAACGTACTTTGATGAATTATACCTTGATCCAAAAGTTTCATTAACTGTCTCTTGATTTCCTCATTCTCTACTACTAACAATCTATACATTCCGATATTGGGAAGAGGTGCATCCTGAAGCAATTGTATCTCATGTTGAACTCCTCTTTTAGGAGGTAGACCTTGTGTATCCTGAAAAACATAATCAAAATTAGAAACAATTTTAACCAATTCATTCTTATGTTTCGGATCACAATCCTCAAAATCCATCTCATGTTCTTTCTCTTCTGCTTTGACCACCATGAGTACAAAACTTTTGCTTGAGTTTACAAGACTTTTCATTTGACCTATAATAACTAAGGATAGATTACTATTTTCACGGTGAGCTCTAACAATAAACTCAATTCCATCCTTTACAAGAAAATATTTATTTTCTTCCCTATAGAAGATTACTTTACGATCATATAAATAAGGACTTCCAAAAACCGTCCCACGAATATCCAAAGGAACTACATCCAATTCAACCTCAACTATAAATTTTTCGGTAATGTCGAATTTGAAAGTACAAGTTTTAGTTACCTGCAGTTTTGCATCATCACAAACCCAACCCAAAGGATAAATCTTAAGATGTGGTTTAGTTTTGATTCCTAATTTCTTAACCTCCTCGAAAATTAGATTAGCTTGAGATCCACTATCAAAAAGAGTATCAATTTTTGTATGCTTTTAAATTACTGTGATGTGGAAAAGTTCATTCCTTTTCTTATCATCATGTATAGTTTGTTTACTAGAAGAAGATGCAACATATGTAGTACTATTGTTGGAAATTGAAAGAGTTGGTTTACCTTGAAAACTCATAGTTGTGATCTTAGTTTCATCACCTTAATCAGACCCAAGATCATAAATTGCAGTGTTTGTTTTCTTTTATTTTCCTTTCTTAACCATCCATTTAGGTTTCATTTCAAGATGTAATTTCCAACATTTAGACTCATCATGGTTCTTTTTACAATGATTGCAAAATGGTTTTTCATCTTCCTTCTTAACAGTAGAGTTTTTCTTTTTCTTACCCTTTCCTTTTCCTTGTTCTTTCAAACCTTTTTTTTTCAGATTTCTTGTTATTTTGTTTAAAAGAAGAGGAAGAGGACTCCTTTTTCATTTTCCTTCGTGCTTCTAAATGGTTTTATTAAACACACATTACATCAATATTATTAGGACCTAAAATAATAATCATATGCCTTAGGTAGTTATGCAATCCACCAATATATTTAAGAAGTGTTTCTTTTGTGTTTAGGGAAATTCCTAGAATTAGAGTCCTTTTCCTAATTCTTGTGTGTAGTCTTGAACACTTTGTCCCTAATTTTCTTAATGTTTGCCAATCCATAATAGCTTGTTGCTTATAACCAAGAGGATTAAATTATTTTCTAAGATTTGAAACAAAATCAGACCAAGAAGTGATTTTCTTACCTTTGGTTTCCTCTACTTCTTGAAGTTTACTCTCATACCAAATGAGTGATGTGCCACCCATTTGAAGAGTTTCTAAATGAATCTTTACTTCATCATCCACAATTTTTTGAACCCTGCAATACACCTCTATCTGCTTGATCCAGTTATCTAACTTCTTTACATTTAGCTCTCCAGGATACATTGGAAATTCAAACTTGATATCTAACTTTAATGAAGGAAAATCATATTTTAAAGGTTCAACTTTAGGAATATAAGAACTAGAGCTTTCTTATTTTTTACCTCCTCTAGCTCCCTTTTCCCTTTGTCTATCTTGGTACATTTCTTCCACCATTTCCTTCATCTGTTGGAATGATTGACGAAATTCTTCTACCTCTCGATCCACCATTGTCGGAATTCGAGACCGTCTTGTACCAATTTTGGGATCCTCTTCTACTAGCTCTCCTTCACCTTTCTTAGACTGAGACCTTGTTAACATCCACACAACAATAACTTGTAATCCAAAAACTGTTAATCTAATCCAAAAAACTAGCTAAAACCAGCTCCGATACCAGTGATCTAAAAATTAACTTTAACTAGCAATTGTGCACACACTTTACTTTGCTTTGTATTGATTTTTTATTGATAAATTGACCATTATAAAATTTTGTATTTCTAATAAAGGAAATAAAACTGAAATTACTGTGTAAATTTAGAAAATACAGAGATAAATCAATAGCAAATTGACACAGGAATTGATAACGGAGTTCGGCGCTTGTGGCCTACGTCTCTGGGTCTAGTTGAAAGGGACTGATCTATAAAAATATTGAAAATAAATATTTAAAGATATTTCAAAAAAAATATGCTCTTCTCATTATGTTCCTCTACCAAAAATAACAGGAGTCACTTTTTACATCACCTCAAAATTCCTTCTCCAGCTCAAGTTATGAGCAAAACAATATCACAGTCTTTTTGTCCATAGGTGCCTATCTCTTACACAAGAGGTGCTGGGTTCAAATCCCATATAAGGCACCTCGTATTTCTCTATTGGGAGTTAATCCCACATTTGGTGGGTGAGAGCATAGTGATGCATTTAAAAAGGGCGTTTTTTTTAGGTCGATTGGATTATGAGCCATTTTGTTGGGTTGTGTTGGATGCATGCGCCAAATTTCGGTTTCTTGACCTTGCGTGGATTATTCAAGGAGGATAAGGATTAATTTTTGGTGGCTAAAAATGTGGCCTGTTTAATAATAATTGGTATTTGAGTAAAATGTATGGGAAATGAGGTTTAGGCGGCCAATGTGGGGAATATTTAATTAATATAAACATGTAATATCCCACATTCATCATGTGAATATAGTATGAAGTAAATATATGCAAAATCTCTGCCATGACAATGTGAAGAAGGAGGCCAAGACACCCCTCCATAATTGAGAATTTTGAACCTAACTAAAGGTGCCCAGCCAGTAAATAGAGTGGCCCACTTGTCTGTCAACGAGTGTCCAAGACCAGCGTTCGAAACAAACTTTTACCCTTTGTTCAAATTTTCCACATGTCATATTTTCATTGGTCCACTTGGCGAGCGTGCATGCGTCAAACCTATGTGCAGTCCCAAAATTTTCCATTTGGCTGAAAATTTCAGCTAGCCATAACTTTTGCATGCGAGCTCATTTTCCTGCAAACAAGATATCGTCAGAATCATATAATTTTTCTCCACACCATAAAACTAACCATAATTGACTATAAGAAGATATTAGATCAGTATTTATCAGTGAGGATCCTCTGAATCATGAACACATAGCTGTGATTTGGCCATCAGGGCTTCCATGGGTGGCTAGGGACCACATAGAAGTATCTATTGAATTCTTGAGATGGATAGCCATTTAGGATCATAGAGACAAAGGGGAGTAAGGAGAGGACTGCTATATGAAGAGATTTGGGGGATTAGATGTGGAGTAGGTCAGATGGAGGTCAGATGGGTGTGAGCGCGGAGGCCAGAGATGGTGTAGGAAGTTCAATTTCCATGAGTGATGAGGTAGTTTGGGGTTGTACAAACAATTTTGGGGGCTTTTATCAGATATAGACGAGATGAGGTGGAGAGGGACTTACCTAATCCTATGATGTTTGATCCATTAGAGGAGGAAAGAGATCAGTGGGATAGTGATGATGATGTGGGAGTAGGGTTTAGGATTTATGGAGTGGATGACAGAAGTATGGGAACTCTAGGCAGTGGAGGAGAGGGAAAAATCTAGGATTAGAGGAGGAGGAAGTGGTGCTAGTAGGAGAGGATGAGGTAGTTCCTGGAGGAGAGGAAGGTGGAGATGGAGAGGTAGAAACGAAGATTTCCCACTTATGGGGAGAGTTAGATGATTCTTGCTAGATGGCTACAATATTAGGCCACGAGAGATACATGGATATTTAACAGAGAGATAGGTATCATAGACAGAGGGAGGCCTACAGGGCCAGATTTGGAGATCTTATACCTCTAGTGGTAGCATCAGGGAGTGAGGCATCAGCGGATTCACACGGAGCTGTCTAGATGTATCCGTAGAGTATTGTATCTCTACAGTAGTATAAGTCACTCAATGTAGAGGTGTGTTATTATGAGCATATAGCTATATCAAGGCTACCAGTTTTACTGTAATATGTAGCATACCTTACATGAGAGTGGAGAACAGAGAGCCCAATGTGACCAGCACCATTTAGGAGCACGACTAGCATGACACATTCAATTTGAGATAAAAGTTTATATTACGGAGGATGGTGATGGATGGAGAGATGTACAGGTGATTTTCTTAGGGCCAAGGCTTGGAGATCAAAGCATCTGATATGTAGTTCACCACCTAGAGGGTGAAAATTGTATATTTATTTTCGATGTCGATGTACATATTTTGAGATACATCCCATAGAGGCCTATCGTGGATGTATGGACACATTTTGATGAGGATATATAATGATTATGTCATTGCTTATATGTGTTGTGTGATGATGTATGTTATTATTTGATTATATTATATTATGGATGTTAGTGTAGATGATATGATGTCTTGACTATCTAAGGTGATGTGATGTCTTCATATAAATGATTAGAGTTTGACATGGATATGTCATTTTCATGTATGGGTTGAATGATATACATTGATATTAGATGACACGATAGATGTGAGATGATATGACTTGTATTAGAATAGATTTGATTACATGGGAAGTATATATTAGACTAGATGTTGATGTTAGAAATGATGATAGGAATAATGGATTTCGATATTATTAGATATAAATGATGGTTTATGATTTTAGATGTTAGGAATGATAAAGTTTTATGATTTTAGATAATTACGAATATATGATAAATTGACAGATTGGATAAAGCTATTAGGCATATGATTAGACAGAGACAAAATGATGATGAGATTAGCTAGAGTAGATAGGAAAGAGATAGTGGCAATGGTTAAGAGAGTGTGATTTGATAGGATGTGACCTTAACAGGGTTACCAAAATGTGAGAAAGTACACTTTGTCATAAGGAGGAGTGTACATAGAAAATATGCTTTTGAAATGGGTTGGAGGTAAATGTGTGAAAGGGAACAAGGAAAAGCATTGCACTTGCGACCATTGACAGGTTTTAACACATAACTAAGGGTAGTTATCCAAGCTTAAGATCACGAGGGAAAAATGGAATGTGTGCTTACATAATCACTTTAGACATGACAAAGGGGGTAAGGTGGAGCTTGTATAGGGAAAATAAGTTCTCCTTAGGTGGCAATCCTAGCTCTATGCCCCAACTCTGAGCAATATGGTGTAAACTGATCAATGTAAGAAGTTAGTTGTAGATGGGAAAGTTGATCAATGAGGGAAGATTTTTGGGGATGCTTACTTTTGAGAATTTTCTTTTTCTTTTAGAGATTTAGAAGGTTGATCAATGTGGGAATCCTTTTACTGTCATGATATAAAATAATATCCATCCTTTGAAGGAGTGGTCTACATTTGGATTTTTTATTTTGAGATTGGCTTTTGACTTTTTAGATTGCATGATAAGATATGTATGATATTTTTCCTTCGAGGGATCAATCTATATTTTATGATATTATTTTTTCTTTATACAAACAATTGTCCTTTGAGGGAGCAGTATGTTTTTGGATATGATAAAAAAAAATTATGAGCATCCATAATTTTGACTTTATGATAAAAGCTAGGGATAACCAAGTAAACCACTTGAGGGGATGATAAGATGTATAAGTCACACCTATAGAACCTTAGCATGGTTATATTAGGTAGATAAAATGGTGATGGATGTAATGATTGCGGGGTTCCCACCTAGAAGGAGGAATTTTTCCATAATGAATATGTTATGAGCATAGTTTTGGTGCCTATATTCATGGTCATAGATAGGATAGTGATGGTAGACCACACAATTTCAAATCATTACAATGAGATATGGGGAGGCTTGTGAGGGAAGAAAGATATTAGGGTATGACTAAGATCATGTTGGTACGTATGTTAATAGTATAAATGCCACAAGTGCAAGGCGTTGAGAGGTTCCATTTTTTGGGTTTACCATCAAGAGGTGCTAAATGATAGGCTCTAAATCCATACTTATGTGTGATAATGTATGGTCTAATCCAATTAGGTAGTAAACTTCCCGCATTGGCTCCTTTCTATCGTAGTGACGTTCTGGTAAGACTAGGTCACCAATAGTAAAGTCGTGTTCCTTGAGATGTTTGTTGTAGGAACATTTGAACTTGTCCATAATGAATATGCCTATGAGCATATAGCCATGGTGCCTATATTCATGGCCATAGATAGGATAGTGATGGTAGACCACATGATTCCAAATCATTACAATGAGATATGGGCAGGCTTATGATGGAAGCAACATCTTATGGTGTGACTAAGATCACATTTGGTAGCTATGTTAATAGTAGAAAGGTCGCAAGTGAAAGGTGTTGAGAGGTTCCATTTTTGGTTTACATCAAGAGATGCTAAATGATAGGCTCCCAATCCATACATATATGTGATCATGTATGGTCTAATCTAATTGGTAGTAAACTTTCTATGTTGGCTCCTTTCTATAGTAGTGACATTTTGTAAGACTAGGTCACAGTCACATTCCTTGAGATGTTTGTTATAGGAACATTTTATATGCTCTTGATAAACATTGCACTCTTCATGATAGTCATCATGAGAGATAAATCCATCGTAGGGAAACCCAGTAAGGATGCGATTTGGACTATTAAACCTTTTTCATTGGTTTTATCATATGATGTCAAGTGGTGTTGATGGAAAAGGTGTGAATTTTGAAGTGAGGCTCTGTAAGGGACATAAAGGTTGATTGGTAGTGTCTTCTATGATGTTTGAAGCTCTATAATTCATGGTGTGAAAACATAAGGAAGCTGCATGGTAAATCAAGGTAGTATGCAGACTTCCCAAGGTCAAACATGATCAATCATATGTGTATCAAGTGTTAACAACTCTATAAAAAGTCTCCAAGGTATATGATGTGTTTCAAAGGTGTGAGGAGTGAAATTTCTTGCAGATAGGTTTCTATTAGTGGTGTACAATGGTCTCAAGGAGTCATTAAAATCCCTGTGTGCATATGTTGTTCTAACTATGCTCCAGATAATCCTATTATTCCCCAAGTGCTCACAAAGTCCCTCGTACCAAGTATGTGAGAAAATGTGAAGTGAAGGTGAATTTCTCCTGTCTACTCCATTAAGGTCTGTAATGCTTGGTCTAAGAAAAAACCTTTAATTAATTAAAATAAATTTGGATATAAATTGAGAAGAGAGGATTTTCTAGTGTGGTGTGGGACTTTTTGTGTGCGGAAGGAGCTGGTTCCTTGGGAACTAAAGTTCCCCGCATGGTTTTTGCAGCCACGTTGGTTAAAGGCCCAAGTTTATTACAGATCAAGAGATTGATTTAGACAGAAAGAGTACTGCGGAGGATACATGAGTTATACTAGGAACATCAGTTCCTCGTCGGAGTGGTTTGGTTCGAAAAGTGAAGGATATAGTACGCATTGCAGATTGGGAAATGATGTGGGCATAAAGGGATCTGGAAGAATAGTTCCATGTGCAGGCCATAGTTTTCTACACTTTGGTTCAAGCCACAATAAAGGAATTCAACAAATTAAAATATTTGAGTACTTTGCGAATGGGTAAGGATTCGGGAGAACAGAGTGGACTTGAAACATGTACATGAGAAGATCAGTTCCTCTGCAAGCCATTTCAAGTTGTACGACAAAGTAATTCAAAAAATTAAAGAGAGTTGGGTGCTTTATGGATGGGTAAGGATTTGGGAGAATAGTGTGGACTTAAAACAGTTCCACAGGAATATCAATTCCCTGCAAGCTATTACGAGCCACAACATAAAAGAAAAGGAGTAAAGTGCGGGAAAAGGAAGAGTTGGGAGAATGGAGTATGTGTGGAACAAGTTCCACGGGAATGAAATCTCCCCATTGGGTAGGCTGACCCGCAAAGTGTATTACGAGTGAAGGATTTAGGAGAATAAAATGTGCATGGAACAAGTTCCACGAGAACTAAGGTTCCCAGCAGGGTAGGATGACCCGCAAAACAAAAAAAAGCCCTGAGAAATGTGGAAATTGTGGAGAGAAATGGAACAAAAGGAACACTTCCTTAGTACCGCCAATTCCCCAAAACCTTGGGTTATCTGATTATCAAAAGGATAAAGACATAAAGGGTTATAAAGGGAAATATAAACATTATTGTGGATTATGCATGTAGATTTGGAACCCAGATCCCCATGTATCCTCCAGGCCCGCATTGCAATAAATTTCACCCTATTTTTCAAAATTTGTCTATCTTGGACTTTATGGAAAGGTTGTTTCATGCTCTTTGCAATGAAATATGAAAAGTTAGAAAATCATCAATAACTAAAGAGTTAGATTAGAAGACAAATAATCTTTTGTGTATGTATGAATTCCAAGTCAGTTGAAAAGTATCTATAAGTGAAAGGTCAAGGGTCATCTCCAAGAGTCATGTATTCATATATAAGCTCAATTTTTAAACATGTTTTTTGGTTGTCGAGTGCAGAGTTGTTGTTGATGTAGAGAGTGAGATGTGTGGTTGAGAGAGTGCATAGATCATGGCATGTTTTGAGAAAATAAGAAGGGTGATAATGTATTAAAGCCATGAAAAACTAAGAATAATGTTATTATTTCAGAGAGATTTGTGTGTGGTTGTTGAAAGGAGAGGAGAAGACAAGTGAGTTGAAAAGTGGTCATAATTAGTTGTAGAAGACAACACAGTAAAGCGATCAAAATCTGAAAAAGTCTAAGTTGCATCTTAGCACATAGGGGGTTGAAGCCTCCTTGTAAGTAGTAGCTTATAGAATATCATTTATTGTTGGTTAAATTTTGGAGTTTAAGCTTCTAAAAAAATTAAGATTGTCAAATACTGAGTAATAGCTCAATTAAATTTTGGAGTTGTAGCTCCAGGTTGAGTTAAAGCTCAACCATGAAATCATTGTTACTTTATAGGATAGTTTTCCGAGCTAGTTCTCTGGTTTCAGTGGGTTTTTGTCTCAAGATGGTTTTCCCACATTAAATCTTGTCTCCTTGTGTGTTTATGTGTGTTTACTTCTCTCTCTATCTCTCATGGTTAAATATACATGCTTATCACATCTAAAGTAAATTTAAAAATTGGATGATTGATAAATTTTGAATTGCAAAATTTTTGATAAGAAACTAATTCATCCCCCTCTTAGTGCCTATATTTCTAACATGGACTTCGAGGGGGATAATGGCTTCAGAGCCATAGAGGAGGGAGAAATTATTAGCACCCTTAGATGTGTGGATGTTAATCTAATATGCCCAAAGAATAAAGGGCATGTGAAGATGCCAATTTCAAACCTACCTTATCGACATTTTTTTCAATGATATTTTGAAGAGTTTTGTTAGTGGATTTGGCTTGGCCGTTAGCTTGAGGATAGTAAGGATAATGAGAAACTAAGCTTGATGTTGAAATATTTATGAATCTTATCTAATATCTTTATTTTTAAATTACTTTCCATTCTCCGTGATGATTTAATGAAGAACACCAAAACATAAAATGATATGTTGATAAACAAAACCAACGATTTTTTTTATCTTTGATGGAGGTGAGTGGAATGGATTCCACCCATTTGGTGAAATATTTAGTTACAACGATGATAAAATGATGGCATTAGGAAGAATGCAGATTGACGAGAATAATGAGGTTGAGACCCACTATGATAAGGGCAAAATATCTTGATCTAGTTGTAAGTCTTGACTAGGAATGCAGATAAGGTTAGAATATTGTTGGAATTTGACACACTTTTTGACATACTGATGAAAATATTGATTGAGGTTGGGCCAATAATAGCCCATCCAGAGAACATGTTTCATAGTAGCCAAACTGCTAAAGTGTCCACCACAGATACCATCGTGGACTTTGCGGATAGCATGAGTAGATTCATGATATTTAAGACAACATAGTAGAATACCATCTAACCCATGTTTGTAGAGGATGTCGCCAAGGATGACATAGTGGTTAGCACATTGAAGAAACCTCCTACCATTTTTGGATAGTTCAGAGGCAATTTTGGATATGGATAGATAATCAAATATTTGAGAATACTAGAGATTCGATTGATTTGTGTTAATATGATTGATACAAGGAAGGTCATGGATATGAGATGGTTGATCAACATGATGAACAACAAAAATATTGGATTCCTTTGTTGCCTGTGGGATGAGAGGTTTAAGATATTTCATCATGTCTATAAAATGATTGGATAAACAAGGGACAGTTTGGATGGTGTATAAATCGAAGGCCTCAAAGAGAAAATTGACTGATGTCTTTATATTTTTGAAGGATTTAAATTTTTCTTTGATATGTTCCTTGGACTTGATTGATGATAAGATAAGAATCACCACAAATGTTGAGGATTTAGATGCCAACCATGATATCGGTTTGGAGACCCAAGATGAGGGCTTCGTACTCAACCTTGTTATTAGTGCATTCAAAATTAAGCTTGTAAGCGATGGGGATAGGATTATCCTGGGGAGGAATGATGATAGCACTAGACACCTCCCCCTTGCCAACATTTAGATCCATTAAAGAAGAGTGTTCATCCAAAGGGGAGAAAATTCATGATTGATTATGAAGATAGACTTGTATAGAAATTTTTTGTGAGGAATATGATTGTTCAAAAGAGTTGCTTCAGACTAGTTGATTAGCAATAGCCTATCCATTGATAGATTTATGAAAGAGAAACTCTAGGTCAAACTCGGTCATGAGCATGAGCCATTGAGTGATTCGATTATTATGATAAGTTTTTGAATGCATGGTTTTAAGAGGATAAAATTTAGTGATAACATAGGTTTTGTGATTAAGGAGATAGTGAACAAAGCTTCGAAGTGGACGAAGAAGAGAGCACAACACAACTTTTCATCTTTTACTGTAACGAGTCTCATATTCGTAAAGGGTGTGACTAATGTAATAAATGGCTTGATTCTTGCCCTGCTCATTTTTATGTGCCAACATGGCACCTAAAGCATGACCGGTAGTAGAGATGTATAGATAGCATGGCTCCCCCTCTCGCAGAGGTGTGAGAACGGGTAGGGATAAAAGATACTGCTTGAGATCATCAAAGTCCTTTTGGGGGATTTTCATCCCAATTAAAGTCAATTTATTTGTGAATAAGATGGTGAAAATTTTGGCAACGGTCATAGAGTTGCAGGATGAAGCAATAAACTGATTACATTTGGCCTTGAAGACTATGAAGCTACTTTAGATTGGAAGGAGGGAGGCATCTTAAGGATGGATTTGATTTTGGCATGGTCAAATTCAATACCCCTAAGATAAATGATAAATCCAAGGATTTTTCGAGTTAGAAATCCAAAAACACACTTTGCTTGGAGTCAAACGAAGGAATAATTGGATAAGACGTGAGAAGAGGATTTAAAGAACAGAAAGGTGATCCTGTCAATGCTTAGATTTACCCAAGATGTCATCAACATAGTCCTCTATAGTTTAATGGATAAGATCATGGAAGACCTATGTCATAGCACGTTGATAGGTGGTATTTGCATTCTTTAAACTCAAGGGCATGACACGATAATAGAAGTTCCCCCAAGGGGTAATGAAATAATTCTTATGTTGGTATTTGGGTGTGATTGAGGATCTGATTATAACATGAGAAATAATCCATAAGAGGTAAAGCATCTCATGACCAACGTAGTGAGTTCAATGAGTTTATTAATCTCAAGAAGAGGAAATTCATCTTTAGGGAAAGTGAGATTTAGATCCTGAAATTCAATACAAATACGAATCTTTCTAGAAGCTTTGGCAATGGGCACGAAGTTAGAAACCCATTACGGTTAATCTATAGGTATGATGAAGTTGTCATAGAGAAGGTGTTAGAACTCCTATTTAACAAGGATGGAAAACATAAGGATGCATGCGACGAATTTTTTTCTTAGCTGGACTTAGTATTGGGGACTAGATAACAATGTTTTGGATGACAATAGAAGGATTAAGGCCTAACATGTCAGCATAGGATTATTGAACCCTGGTCATTGGTGTTGCCATTGATGTCAAGTGGCATTGATGGAAACGGTGTGAATGGTGAAGCGAAATATTATTAAAAAGCATGAAGGTTGATTGGTAATGCCATCTTAGTGATAGTTGGAGCTCATAAAGAGGTTTCAGGTTGATTCCAAGATGGGTTGAAGATGTTGCAAGCTTGGTAAGTGAGGTAGGAGACCACTAGAGGTATAAATATGGTTAGTAAGCTTGGCTCAGGCGTTCTATTAGTCATGGAAAATATCAGGTAAGCATGGGATGAGTCTAGGAACATTTCCTATGGAATGTATGAGCAATCATAAGGCTTATTTTAGCTCCTAGAGGCAAAATTAAAATGTTCACCAAAACTACCTTTGAGGAATGACAATGAATGTTGAGGTAAATGAGATAGGTTTGAGTTGTATAGGAAAATTTATGGCAAATCAACCTATGGAGTGTGTATAGGGGTGTCTTTTAGCTCTTCATGTCAACTTTCATCAAGTTTTGAAGAGGTTTGTGAAAGTTATGCAAGTTTTTCTAAAACTTGCTTCTCAAGGAATGCAAATTGAGCACTTTTCCTTCTTAACATCCAAAAAAAAAATTGAGCCTCATTTGGACAAATCATAGAATTAGTTTTTGAAGAGAACTCCAAGCCTGAAATTTTATAAAAAGTTTGAGGGAAATTAGACAAGCAACAAAAAAGTTGTGTTCATTTTTCTAACAAGGTTTCTCTCTCTTCAAGCCTCCTTCCTGAAGCAATAGACATAACATGAGGTGGTTTGACTCAAATTACAAATTTTAAGATCAAGTTATAAAACCCCTTCAGAGAGTGTTTAGGACTCTCTTAAGGTCAATATGATGATATGTATTACTCTTCAAGCAAAATTAGTCCATATTAATTTGACCCTATGGTTTAGCATATTTTTAGGTGTACAGTGTATTGTTTGAAGGTATCAAGGAAAATCCCCCTAGGTGTTAATGAAATTATGAGAGGTATTATTGGTACTCATGAATAAATTTGAACAAGTGTGTTTTTCTAGTGTGTATTCTTTCAAAATTATCTCTCTACCATTAAAAGGCTTCTCAAGGTTGAACTTGCCATAATGCTTAAAGAAGGAATGTGTGATTATACGTGATGTTGAGCTGAGACATGAGTGTAAGCAATTTCTACAGGCTCAATATACCTGGTTGAATCTCAAAAGTTTTTTGGTTAAGTGAAGTGAAAGTATGGGTTGCTTTTCTTCTAAATTACCTCATACAAGTCCTTTTAATGCTATAAAAATTGAGTGTATTATAGGTAAACTTCATCCTAAAAACAATGATCACAAGAAAATAGAGATAGTATGTGATAGAGCTCTCCTTGACATGATCTTACAAATGGATTATCACCAAAATTGAATATTTATATAGAAAGTCACAAAATTCCAAGAATCAAATATTGTCTTGATTATCTATGTCTCAAGAAACTCCCTTCATAGAGTGACTAATAAATGGTAGTGTTCATGTGTATATACCTTAAACTGGTAATGCTTCTAGTGTGGTAAAGTTTTCTAAAGTATGGTGCTACCCAAGTTTTTATACATATGCCAAAGAAAATGTTTCTTCATAATCAAATTAGGTCACTATTTGAAGACTGGAAAGTTCTTCTCTTACGATAAGGCAAAAAAGGGTTGTTATCTTGTCTCAAATCTTGAAGATAATTCCTTTAACTAACACACATGAAATGGATTGGGTTAGTTACTTAAGATTATGAAGCTTTAAATAAGTCTCCTACATTTGGATTGATATAGACAATAATGGTAAAAATAAAATTTTTTAAAAGGTTGCAAACATAGTGAATGATGGGTTTGAAGTTCCTAAACCCTAGGTATGCACAATAATTTTTAAATCCGAGCTAGTCCTAATATGTTAGACATACATTTCATGATACCTTTTTTTTATCTATGGAGATGTTTTGAAAGTCTTCATTCTACACATGGAAAGATACTGTTTGAGAGTCCATGTTAAACTATGAGAAAGTGTCCCATGGAATGTGGTTGTCTTAATCTCTTCTTACGTTGTACAAGCATAATGTTTGAAATCTGTGAATATCCTATTCAAGCATCATGTTTGTGGTCATGATCAATGATATTGAGCTAAACTCCTAATGGCTCTATATAGGATATATTTCTTGTTCATCAAAGAACATCCAATAGAGTCTCTCTAAAGTGATTGAAGAGTCTGTCTCAATGCATATCTTGTCAAGACAAGACCTTCGTGATTGTGATTTGAGAACTAGTTCCATACTAGTGAAATGGGTGTTAGCTGTGAAGAAGAAGAATAAAACTTCCTCTAACTTCCTTGATCTAGTGACTCCCAAAGTCCTTAAGTTGAGATGATTTCTTACAAATAAGGGTACCTAAATTTCCAAAACTGCATAAAAGTATCAAGTGATAACACTCTTTTTGACTTCAAGTCTAGCTGATGAAGATGAATACTGCGATATTACATAATAAGAGTAAACCCAAGTACTCAAATGAATTTAAGAAGTGTATTGCAAAATTATGAAGTAGTGATGTAAAGTTAGATATAGAAACTTCTTAGTTTAAGGGATTTTATAAACTTCTGACAGTGCTTTTTTTACACATGGAATCATGTAACCGTTACATTTTAAAAGTGCAAGATACCAAATGTGTAACTGAAATGATATCAAATCTTGTAATCATATGTTAGTCCCCTATAGGTAGATAATAGATCATGGTCAGCAGATGGAATCTTCAAAGAAACATGTCAGGGTAAGACAAGACAGGGATCATGATTATTATCTATGACATTTTGTAATCATTTAACTCAAAAAATAACTTCATATTTCGAATGATAAAGGTGTAGAAACTCAAATAATAGAAAAGACAATTATGATGCATGAAAAGTCATTTACTTGTGTAGCTATTATTAGTTCATATGAAGATGATATCACTATTTACAAAAAGGCTAAATTTTTGTGTGGTGTGGTTGCATTGTTTTTGTGAGAGAAGAGGTTTGTATTGAGAATATGATAGGATTACTGAATGTATTGGAAAAAATAAGGCATATTAAATTTGATGTTTGTGAGAACTCAAAATGTGCAAATTGACAAGTATATCAGTGATAATTGTGTATAAAGTACAGTATACAAAATGAAATTTATCAAGAGAGTAAGAGAGGAGTCAGAAAAGGTCATCTACAATGAGTAGAAAGTAGAACTCAAAATGTAAAAACTATTTTTGAACTCTCGAGGTCAATTATTTGAATAGAGAAGTGAAGATAGAAACAAAGGGTGATGATTTTGGTGAATATAGAACATTGAACATGATAAGATGATGAGTGTATGAAGAAAGAGAGGATGTTGAATTGATGAATGTCTTATTGCTTGAGTTGAAAGGAGTAGTGTACTTGTAACTAGTGAATGCTTGAGAGGGTGGATAAAAGAAGTTCCATGAAGAGACTAAATATTTGAAAGTAGCCTTGTATATCTGATAACTCATGTTGATTAGTGATTAGTAGGAAAGTGAATTAGGGGTAGAACTGATAAAAAGTGTGAGTTAATTTAGTTGTCACTATCAGTTGTATAAGACAATAGTTTCAATGTGATAAAGATGTTGATTACTTCTTAGTTGTAGCTTAGCATGAGGGAATTGTTTCTTCCTTGTGACATGATTCTTGAAGAAGAAACAAGTAGAATCTTGAGTGTTTTAGGAGTTGGAGTTTCTAGGAAATTGAAGCTTGTCAAAGAATGAGTAGAAGCTTGGTTGAATTTTAGAGTTACAGCTCCATGTTGATCAGTAGCTCAACTTTGAAATCAATGTAACAGATACAAGAATTTTTTGTCCTAAGCCTGGTTCTTGGTTTCAGTGGGTTTTTTTTCCCAATTTGGGTTTCCCACATTAAACTTTGTGTCTCTATGTATACTCTCTTGTTATTTACTTATGGATGGCTTTATGTGTTCATCATAGCAAGATTGTGAAAATTTAAATGTCTAATAAATTTTAATAGACATTGATTCATCCCCCCTCTCAGTTTCCTAGTTTCCAATAATTGGTATCAGAGCTTGGTCCTCTTGAATCAATTCTAAAAAATTGGGGGAGATATTTGGATCAAAACATGTGTGCATCAATTGAATCTTTCCTAAAAAAGAAGTATGAAATCACTCAAGCCTTGATTGTTGAGTTAAAGAAGGAAATCATGGTCAAGAATTAAATGAAATGACATCATTTTTCAAGAAAGTGTTAAAGGAATTGAGAGACAAATAAAATTATTGTCTTAAATATGAATAAGATCTAAGGACTTTGAAGTTGAGTTAGAACAAGTTACTAGAAAACTTGATGAATTACAAAGAAAACAAATACATCGTAGTGACAAATCAAAATTGGTTGTCAAAAATGAAGTAAATCAAAATTAAGTAAAGCATGAGCTATGTCAAGCAACTATCCAAGCCAAGAATGAAGAATGTGAGAGAATAAATTCATAATTAAAGTATCTAAGAGAGGAACTAAAACAAATAAGACAAAAGGGAATTGAGGACTGAGTCAATCCATGTATCTTGTCAAGGATGGTCTGAGACCAAGAAGGACAACAAAAAAACATAAGAATACCATCAGGAATCCAAATACAAGGAGAATATCAGGTAAGTTTCATGGAATTTTACTTTCGTGAAATGTTTTTGGACATAGAGATAGGAACTGTATGATTAAGGTATATAAAGAACACCCATGGAGATATTGTAGTACTGAATATGAAAATAATATAGTGTGTTTCAATTGCAAAGAAAAAGGCCACATATCCAAGTACTACCTAGAAGAACCATTAAATCATTTTTGGGAAGAAGAGGATTCAAGAGGCAAGAATCAAGTTGTATGTTTCAACTGTCATGGGAAATGGCATTTTGCTAAACACTGTCATGAATTCCCCAAATATAAATACGAGCTGAAAGCATTCGAAATGAAAGACAAAACGATATTCAAAGGAAAGGAAAACTCTAATAATAAGACCAAGTCATCCATGATTGGGACAGACACTGGAAAAAAGGAATTCAAGTACATTTACAAAGTCAAGGAAACCAATTATTATCCTGATAAGACAAAGGATGATAAGAAACTATCATTGTTGGATAATGTAGATACTCAACTATCAATGACATTCAGAGGAGATTCTAGCACAAACAAGATAGTAGGAAGTGATGATAAAGGCAAGAAGAAGGAAGACCATTCTAGTGCAAAGGATGAAGAACTTATTCCTCAAGCAGTGTTCGAGCACGTGTATGAGTTACAACATGTATGCCTAGCAGACACTCAATTAGAAAGACAAAACTCAAGTGATGTGGTTGTCACATTAAGTAATGCATCTAAATAGACTAACAAGATAAAAAAATACAAGAAAGGAAAGAATTGAGTCATCATGTTGCTTTGATGACTTCCTCTTGTATTGAGAAGACCTCATAAGATGGTATGCCTTCTCTAGGATTTTAGAAGGTATATACTAGCTAAAATAAGCATAGTTTACTCTCTAGTTGTCTACCAATCTGCAAATCAAGTGTTCTTCACAATAAAGTTGAGTGAGTTGGTCAAATTTGTTCCTGAATAAAGGTTGACATCATTTTGTGTTGATTGGAGTCTCCAACAAGTTGCTAAGGTATGTTGATTTCTAGGAATGTTTGTCTTGCTACATGTTAAAGGTCTAAAATTTGTTGAAGTCCTTGAGTGTATTCTTGAGAAGTCATAAAGAGAGAGTTTTTCAAATAGGTTTCGTGACTTTTAGTTCTCCTCTTAATGTGTCAATATTGTCTCGAAGAGAGTAAAGATTTGGAAGAGAATACCTTGATTCAAAAATTCAATTTGACTATCTTGTCGTAATCAGAATCGGATTGGCATTATATCCTAGTGTGTATTCTATTTGAGTTCAAAATGTGTTTGTAAGTAACACAATATCAAGTGTCTTTTCTCTTATCTAGAGTGGTTGTCTTGAGAGAAACAATCTTGATTTGTTAATGACTATCTAATGTTTCCACAAACCTAAACAAGGTTTTCTCAAGGGCGTTGGTGTCCCCAAGATTTCACCCTGAAATCTGGGACTACCCCTTTTTAAATTTTTCATTTTTTTAAAGAAACGGGTTATATTTTTGTGTTTTGTTTTTCATGCAGTTGCTTGCATTTCTCAAAGGTATCCCCATAAAGTCATAAATCCACATTCGTCAAATACCCATATGCAAAAGCTCGCTCAATTCACTTCCCAAACTTAGTCTAGTTATATAAAGGCGTTTTATTTATTTATTTTTAAATAAAAATAAATAAAGTTATTTTAAAAATAGATTGAGCTAAAATTAAGAAATTTGGGTTATATAAATCACTACACCCCATCATTGTTACCACGCCAATATTAATTTCACCTCAAAGTGGAGCATTCACCCAGGGAAGAGTTTTATAGTCTAGTTAATAAGAGAATTCTTTTCAAACAATTTCCCACTTCTTTCAGGAATATTTCACTTGTGCACATACTTTAATGTCAAACACATTGGATATATCTTCAGAATCAGGGGAATTAATTACAACTTCTGCAAAAAAATATATAGCTCTCACAATTGCAAAAGCTTCTAATGAAAGTGAAAAATGTAGATCTCAGACAAAAGTTGGTTTAGGTAGAATGAAGGGTGATGACAAAGATAATCCAACAGAACCATGCATAGTGTCTAGGCTTGCTGAGATTAATGATATAGACATGGGGCATGAGTCTATCAGTGATTTGATTGATAGATCTAGGGAAACTAGTAGGACATCCCTTATGCGGGCTATAAGGGACAATGGAATTATTCAAGCTGCGACATTTCTGGCTACAACCCAGTTACCTGAATTTGTTCTAGAAAGTGCAAAGTTCTACCATCCTCTATCTAGAGTAATTAGGGATGCAATAGAAAAGACAGAGATTAGACTAGATGCATAATTCAACAATTATTGCCTTAAGATTCTGGCAAGACCCATAGTAATTAAAATCAGAATGCATGATGTTTTTGACAAGTGGGAGAAGAACAAGGTGGACTATGTAGGTATAATGAACATGAAATATATGAATATGTCTAGACCACCATCAAAATTTCCAAGGACTCTTCCAAGGTCAAATATAGTGCAAGAAGTTGATGATATCACCCAGTTGTTGTGTAGGATAAATGGGGAAGGTAATGCACAAAACTTTCACTCATGGATGTATTCTTTCGTCAGGGTAATTGAGATCAACAAAGCTAATTCAATGATCAATTGGGTAGAAATAATTAGCAATAACATCGGGGAGCATCTTAAAAAGGTTAAGAAAACATTTAGTTTTAAAATGACTTCATATCTTGTATATGTTGCATCCTCAGACAGGGTATTCTCCAAGCTGGACAGAAGAGGGATACTTTCAAAGGATCCTATTTATGAGTTTTACCTGCAGCTGGTATTACCTAGGTACTACAAGGAATACAGGGTAGTGAATGATGGATTATTTTATGAATTTTTATGCACGCTTAATAGTGATATGAGGATAAATAGATTCAGCGAGGAAGCTTGGGAAGTTATCTCTCATTATGGTTGTGTTTTCATTTAGTTTGTTGACTTCAGTTATCTGAGGGTTAGTGACTTCTCAGGTGCACCAATTAAGCTACCTAGGTATCCCAATGATAAATGGGTTATCATGGAGCTATGTAGGTAGCTCATAGAATTGCATGACTTGCAATCAAAGTAGCACAAGATGACAATTAGCTTCCCAATCACAGTGGGCAACTATACTTGTTAGAATATTCATAGAGCTAGAAATATCCAAGCTGAAATGTTTCTTTGCTACGAGCATGAATCTTTCCTAGCCCGGATGAATTTTGATACTTATGGTATAGAAAATAAAATAGTCTCCCAGGAATATACCTACATTCCTTCATTAGAAGATTTATGGATGAAGTGAAAGAACAAATATGAAATCAGGAAAATAGATTTCATCATACTAACAGCTCAACAGGTTTCTGACTTTGATTTGAAAAGAATACTTGCATAGCTCCTAGATGATGTCCATGTGATTGATGAGGGTCGTCAATCCTCACCATTAATAATGCCAATCTAGGGCTAGTGTCTGATGGCTGTATGTATTAAGAGAAGAAGATATTGGAAAGTAACCCCTTTAAACACAAACCAAACTTGCATAAAATAAAAGCACACATGTGGAAATTGAAAGGCACACTTGCAGAAATAAATTTTGCATGAAAGAAACACACTAGCATGAATTAAAAGACACACTTGCATAAAGGAAATCACACTTGCATAAATAAATGTTGCGTGAAAGAAATGAAATTGCTTAATTAAAAATAAACATAATTGAATGAAACACCTGCAAGTTTACAACAGACTAAATTTTCACAATACAAAGATAAAAACAATACAACATAATGAATTAAAGACAAATGAATAAACATAAAAATAAATACAGAAATCCATCTTCCTTGGAATGATTGGCCAACTCATTCCTTGGAAGAGGATTTAAATTATACTTCTGAGATCTTAAAACAAAGAATATTTGAGAGGAAAGAATAGATCCTTTATTTCTTTGGAGAAAAACATTACATATCTAAGTGTGGAAGGTTGCATTTATAATTCATGCATCCAACCAACTCCTTATTTTAGGAAATACAATCTGATCTTATATTTATTCCAATCCTAACAACTAAGATCTCCATCTCCACAAAATATGGAGAGAGATATATTATTGAAGTCAAATCTTATCTCACTTATTTTAGGAAGATTTACTCCCAAATCTTCTCCTTACTTTTCGGTAACAAGAATCATAATGATTTTATTCCTCTACATTATTGGATGCAGGATTTTCCTCAAAATATAATTTTGACCAAATACCTTTCTTGGATTTTCCATTTGACTTTGTTGTTTTTTATTGTGGAACTTTTGACGCTTGTCAAATATGCTTTTTCCTCGGACTATAGTTCAATAAAATTTAGATTTCTCTTGATTGATAAAACCTATAGAAAATATGAATGAGGTTTTTGTTAAACACTTTGCTATGAACAAAAACCTCTCTCAGGTTTTCCATTTGACTTTTCTATTTCTGTTTATGGAACTTTTAGTGCTTGTCTGATACACTTTTCCTCGGACTGCAGCTTACAAAAAGTCAGATCTCTCTTCATTGGTAAAACTTGTAACAAATCTTAATGAAGTTTTTGTTAAACACATTTCTATGAACAAAAAACCTCTCTCAAATTTCCCATTGTAATCTCTGAGTTTTCACAATCCCTCAAAAACTGTCATTCCGTTGATGCAAGTTCTAGAACTAAAGTTGTCATTCCTTTTATGAAAGTTCCGGAACTAAATATGATTTTTCCATGAATTGAAATTTCCAGAAATAACTTTCATTCAATTGATACAAGTTCTGGAACTAAATCTGTGAGTTCCGAAACTAACTCTGCAAGTTCCACAGCTAACTTAAAACAACTATAACTTTTACATGCGACCTCGGATTGAGATGATTATTTTTTTGAAATTACATATTTTTTTGAGAGGAATCTAAATATGAAATAAAATCTAATTTTAAATGTACTATTTATGATCAATTCCACTTTTCCCAATACTAGCATTATCTTTCCTTTATGGCTTGCATACACAAGACTTTGCATCTTTTCCAAATAATCAATAGGATTAGTCAACAAAATAGATAATAAAATATTTCTACATAATGAAAAATATATATATCCTATATTATATCTTAAGAAAACTATAAGTTCCTAGATTACATTTAAATCCACTTTCAAAAGTAACTTGGAAGGACAAAATAATGGTAATTTACGGCCAATTTATGGCCTCATCAGTGATACTGGATCCATACCATCAAATGGGAAGAGATAAAATTGATCTTCAAAGCAATATAGGTGGTGTTGAAATAATTGAGGAAAGGTATTCAGTGGTCCTAGTTAATACCTCAAACTGATTGATAGAAAGAGGACACCGCTTGGATGAAGTAGTAATGCGTCATATAACAAGAATTATGGTAAAAGGAAGCATGATGGTGAAAGTAGTAGAATACGATAGAATTTAAAATTTCTCAAGAGGTCTCAAGCATTTGATAAAGGAAAGTATCCAACTATTTCACAAGTGCAGCTTACTGACGGAGCTTCCCCTCCATCAACTCACAAAACTTTAGGAGTTATGGCATCGCAGTGAGTCGTAGTTATTCCATTATTAAAGTCAGCATCATCCATATACATTCTTCCTCTTCCTCCACCTAGTTCTCTACCACCTCCTCCTCCTCCTACAAAGGAACTGAGGGCACATATGGTAGACTTTGAATGGGGTGTTTTCCTTAGATGTCACAGAAGGAGAGAGTCATAATACAGTGGTAAATTTTAATGCAACAGGGCCTGAGTAGGAAATGGTGGTGCACATCGATGCTTCTCATTCTCCAGTTAATAGCTTCTTTGTTTGGTTGGATTTGTAAATAGTTCCAGAGGCTAGGGAAGTAATTAACCTGGAAGAGGAATACTTGCAGCTGCTCATAAGTATGAACAAGGAAAAGCTGCAAAAACTTATAAAATGAGGTAAGAACACTTAAGAAACCCCAAAAGCTTTAAACAAACAAATCAATGGACCATCAGATTAAATATAAACAAGAGCTACCTATTTGCATGCATATATGAAGCTTGAAACAAACAATCAATCTCTAACATGTCTATATTTAGTTCTCTACTCTATGAAAGCTATAAAAAAATGAACCTATTAAAGCTCTAGCAATCAGTTTTGATTATTGATCTTCAAAATCTTGAGAGTGGAAGCTCACCATTAATGGCTTCTCCCATTTACCCAAAAATTTGAAATGAAATAAGCAAATGATAAACAAATAGCTCAAATAAACTATGGGGTAAACTCTAAACAACCTAAAATGGCATAAATCAAAAATAAGAGGGTGAAAGAGTTCTTAGAAAAAAGGTGGGAGGGATATGCCTCTATTTATAGTTTTTGGATTTTAAGAAAAAGATGTTTTGGATGCATGCGGGACTAAAAAGGTTCCAAAAAGGTGATTGTCAGTAAAACATATTTGGAGGTGTGAACATGACTTTGGAAAGCTAAGTGCCTTTTGGAAAGGTAAGATATTTGTTTAGAAAGTCAAATCCTCCTAGAAAGTCAATAGGAGAGTTAATTAACCTAAATCAAGGTTAATTAAGGGAAACAAGCTCATATAGGCCATTAGAGGGTGATTAGCATAGTTTAGGGGGCTAGATAAGGTTAGATAAGACAATTAGCTAGCATAGTGTAGCCAATTACAAGTAACTAGGATAGTTAGTACAATCTTAGTAATAAGATTGTGTAGACTGAACTATAGGTGTCTATATTTTGCCCTCTTTAAGGTGGCATATGCGACGTCACTTCGAATAAAGTAGAGAAATACAAACAACTAAAAATTTTGAAGGGGTAGAAGAAAAATTAGTTAGCTGAAGGGATGCCCCCTCGAGTGCCGATGGGTTGATGGAAGAACTCAATCGACGTTCGAAAAGAGAATATAAGAAAGAATAGTGCGAATAAAATAAAGGAGAGATAGAAGAGAAATGTAAAACAAAGGGATTTTGAGATATCTTTAAACCAATGTTATCAAAATAATTCTATTCATTAGATTGCTAGTAATCTTCATCATCGATCCTTATTAAGAAAAATAATGAACAAAAGTGTAGTATGACATGAAAATCCATATACAAACAAATGTCCATTACTAAAAACACCAACTCCATGCAACATACAAAATGCAATGCAATACGAGAAGTAAATAAGCTGATCTAACAAGGAAATAAGTACAAACCCACACACTT
Organism: Taxus chinensis; assembly: GCA_019776745.2. NCBI lineage: Eukaryota > Viridiplantae > Streptophyta > Pinopsida > Cupressales > Taxaceae > Taxus > Taxus chinensis. Next base: position 159,242,196 of record CM034149.1, read on the forward strand.
AAACTAACAACATCCAAGATAGTTGCATAAACATTTTGTTATCGATTTGTAGTCCTAAATGTTTGTGATAAATGACAGGGGTTAAAAATGATGCCCCAAGCAAATTGTACATGCAAGGGGAAAAATAGAGGACATTTAGGTCCTGTGAAAAAGTAGTGTGCACGACGAAACAGTACCAGGAAACTTGTTGTGCCCCAGAGTACAGACGAAGTAAGCAGTGTAGATTTGGTAAATGATTGTAGAGTCAGGTGATCCATAAGTCGTCATTTCAAAACATGTGAAAATGCCAACAATATATGAGATGAGTGTTATGCAAGAGATGCAAATTTCAGCTGCAAATGATCTTTTTACCAATTTTGACAATGTGTAATTGTTACGTACATGAGATGTTTACTATATTTTATAGTGTATGGGATGATATTTATGATATTGGCGTGGGGGGGGTAGATTTGTGATCATGCACAATCCCTCTTTTGTCATTGATGATATGGTATGTGATGATTAACTTAACATACATGCTTGATGTAAAACTTAGCATTTTTATATATATATATATATATATATATATATATATATATATATATATATATATATATATGATGTATTAGATGATGTTACATGTGATGAATGATAGATGATAGGTGTGATAACAAAAAAATGTGCAGTAAACAAACACATAAGAAAAAGTTAACAAAATAAACAAATATACACATACAAAACAACACAACAACATGCAACTAAAAGTGAACTCAAGTAATCTTAACAACAGATTAAATTGGTATCTAATTTAAGTAAGTAAATGAATACTAAAAGATGCACACAACAAAAAATGAAAACATATCAATATTCACAAGTATAAAAGCCTAAAAATGAACTCAATGTAACACACAATCAAATCAAATGAGATTTAATCTAAGGGAAGCAAATGAATCACACTTTAAATCATACACACGTTGAAATCAAAACTATACAAACCATCAACTAATAGTAAGCAAACTACTACATTGTTTTTGCAAGATAACATTGATATATTTTCTAATGTTTTTGGTGTTATCTTTAAAGATAATTTTTTCAAGGATACTATTCACATTGTTTTCAGGGTTTCCTTAAGACAATGTTAAGCTTGTATAACATCATTTTTTGAATGTTTTACGTTTTTCTAAGGTAGTTTTGGAAAGCAATGTATAGTGACAAAGAAGCGTGGATGACCCCAACATGAGATGGGAATATACAAAGGTAAAATGCCATGCGCATATGTTCAAGATGGTTTTGATGCAAAGGTGCCCCTAGTGTTAGATGGGAATATACAAAGGAAAACCCTTTACGTAGATAGGAAGAGATGAGCCAGATCACGAATTTTTGCGAGATAGGCTCCATAGGATTCCTAGCCTTGAGAGAGGAACTAATCCTAGATAGAAGCTAGAGGTACTTGTCTAGATGTAAGAGTAGCTTATAAACAGAAAATCCTCTTTAAGTTCCGGAAACTAGTTTTCACTCAGGGACCTACCCAATGTGCCATAATTGCATGGTTTTCACATGTGGACAACTTGTTTTCTTTTTACTGTTTTCTTGAATTTTTTTTACTTGTTTTTTTCTTTCTTTTATATTTTTAATTATTTTATGATAAATCATCCTGTGTAAGTGTAGAACCACTTGAGATTCATGGTGTTCATGGGCTCTGGGAGCTCTTCCCCATCTAAATAGGCCAACTTATAAGCCCTTGATCCATATTTCGCAACGACCACATAAGGTCCTAACCAGTTTGCTTCAAATTTTCCCTTCTTTTCTCTGTCTTTAACAGTGTTCTTCTAGTTTTCTTTCAACACGAGATCACCTACATCAAACTCACGAGGTATGATCCTTTTATTATAACCTCGTGATACCTAATTCTGATAAACCTTTAAATGATTGAGATTTCTCATATGCTTATCATCCAGTAGCTCTAACTCTTCCATTCGAGCAACCTTGTAGTCTTCATCTTTATCCAAATAGTCCCGGAGAGATATTCTTAGGGAGAGAAGCTCAAGTTCCAAGGGTATGATGGCTTCAGTGCCATAGACTAATTAATATGGAGTCACACTAGTAGAAGTGTGGATGGAATTTTGATAGCCCCAAAGGGCGGGATGGATTTGCAAGTGCCAATTATGGCCAATTTTATTAACCATTTTCTTCGTGATTCAAGTAAAGGTTTTATTGGTGTCTTTTGTTATCCATATTTCGCCCCCCGGGAAAAATATTGGGTCAGCCACAACCCCGCACAGAAAGAATCCATAATTGACTAAGTATAGAAGAGCCAGCAGAGGTAACCAAGTGTCCTAACAGCGCTCCTCCAAAGGTGAATCCAAAAAAGAGAAGCTCAAACAAGCACCGCATCTCCACGTGTCTCAAGATGAAACAGAGGTCAGGGGAAAATTGTCAAACATAGTCAAAAGGTGGAGCTTCGGGGCCATGGGGGTTTTCTGAGTTTTGCATTTCACAAAAAGGGGATAAGGTAAATTATGGACCTGCAAACCTAATTTTTCCTCTAATCTGGCTGCCACATGTCCCATATCAAAAGGGGACCCATTTTTCAAGTTGTTTTCCCACCCTCCTGTATGGACCTGATACAAACTTCGAAGGGGCATATCTTTCGACTCAAGGCTCAAAATATTGTGAATCTGACACCATTGGAAGTGTCTCGACGTCCTCTATGCCATGAAAGGATTAAAAATCATTTTTCAGGCCTTGGTAGGTAAAAAATGAAGAAGCATTATTCAGACCATTAATGCAAGATCTTCTTTCTCTTCAACTATCAGATCTAATTTGATTCGATTTGCTGGGGAACCAGAAGCGACATATTGTGGGTGGATTTGTAGAAGGAATTGATATTCAATGGTTGAACTTTCAAAGTGGGATTTGATGCATTTCTCATGGTGGTTGGAGTAGGATTCAAATTTTCCCTCTTCTCTCTCTTTTCTTTCTATATATAATGTAACACTTCTCGTTTGAGAAGGAGAGACATTATGGGCATAGAGAAACTCTGTCAAATTTTTTTCTCGATGCCATTTTTGAGCAGTGAACCTTCTCCCATGCCTGGAAAATGTATCTGTGCCTCTATTCCATAAATGTAATGGTTTGTGCACCTTCTAGAGCAATAAAAAGTGTGTTTTTGTGGTGTTCTTCAACCCTTTGCATCATTTTGTTATTTCTCAGTGCCTCTCCCTTTTAGTCTTGGTTTTCTGTGCATGTATTTCACATTTGTAGGTGCAAGATGTTGTGTTTCATGGAGTTTAATGGATGATTTGCAGATCTGGGCTGTGTCACTTCTGTCTGACCTCCCTCATTTCCATTTTTTATGTTTCTTTCTCCCTCAACAAAATATCTCGCTTCCTTTGCTGGTGTATCACAGCTTTAGTGTAAGCTCTATTTTTCCCTCTTTCTCTCTCCTTGGTTCCTTGGAATGGTTAGATTAGGTTAGATTTAGTTTTCATACACTAGAGTAGCTCATGGCAGGTAGTTTAGGAAGAGGAACCAACCTTCTCTTGAGGATCATTCCCATTTGCCAATCCCACAGCTTGGGGAATGATCCAATGTTATGTAAATCACACTAAATGAACCTACCTTAGAAAAGTAGATCCATAACTCATTTAGGGGTGCTGTGATTTCACATTAACAGTTTTTGGCATGCCTAGTTGGACAGGTCTGAAGCACCTTACCACTTCACTTCATTGGGTTTGATGTGCTCTTGGTGAAGATTTCAGCCTTTGGAGGCACTTTCAAGCACATCTGGTCAAAAACTCATTCTCTTAGTTGCAAACCTTTTCCATCCATTTTCACTCATTTCATCCATTTTCTTCTTCCATCTCTTTCACTTTCTCCCATTTTATGAGGTTGTGTAATCATGACTTCATTCCCTTCATGGAACTCACACTTACAACAATGCAGTCCACCTCTAATGTATTTCCCAACTCCTCTAGATCAGCATTATGATCAGATCCAATACCATTATGCTTACCCATATGAGCAGAGTCAAAGTCAGTTTGGCCATGGAGCTTATCAAGAATAAGGGGGAACATACAATGGTGACAGCTATGTGGAGAATGCTGGATTATTGGAGAAAATTCAAAAAATGGAGGCTGGCATGGTTCAGTCAAGGGGCATAACATGAATGAAGGCATTCAAGATTGGTTACAGGGCACCTTATCCATGGGAAGGCCCTTTTCTAAGACATTACAGCCCTCAAGAGAAGCTAGAATTCATGGTTGAAATGCTGCCCCAACTTACACAATGGACTGAGGAGATCGAGGCCTATGAATTTGGTGCCAAACAACCTTGTCAATGGGTAAATCCTACACCATTATCTGGTAATTTTATCTCCATTCCTCAAGCGGCACCATCTCAACCCAAGCTCCAATTTCTAAGCTCCTCACTTGCTGCCCCAAGTGTTGATTTCATTTCTCCATCTCCTAGTCTTCCACCTCATCTCAGTTCTTCTATCCTTTTCCCTTCCAAATAGTCATCCCCTCCAAACAAACAAGAAGTTGCGCCTCCCTTCCCACCACAAACAATTACAAAGATGGTTGAACCCCAACCTACCACTCCTCTTGCTTTCCCAAGTCCATGTCGGGAAGTGACTTAAGAATCCACTCAAGGAGAACAACAAGAAGAGGAGCCCAACAAAAAATAAATGACAGACAATCTGAAGAGTCAGGCTGCCAAATTTGGGTTTACAAATATCCCCTTGATGGTCAAGCCAATAGAGGAGGTCAATATTGAAGAACCAGTGGTGGATGAGGCTGAGTTTGCAGTAGAAGAAGAGCAAGAACAAGAGGAGGAATAATCAGTCCCAAGCCCCATTAAAGAGGAGCAACTGGGAGAGATCAAATCAGTGTGGAGGCCACTCAATGAAGAAGGCATCATTGAAGATTTTTTGCTTTCATTTCAAGGGCCTAATTTGATTGATGAACCCATGATGGAGGAGGACCATACAGTTTTAGAGGCTCTAAGTGTGGAGTAGGCTATAGGGAAACCTTCAGTTCTTCCTCCCACTTCATCCCCTTCAAGCTCTAATGTTGAAGAAGAGTTTGATCTTTCAAACTTCATGTTTGAGGAAGAGAGAAACCATGGTGATCAAGTTATAGATTAGGAAGGCACCATGAAGGAGGTATAGCACATGCAACAGGACAACAAGGAGGTAGAATTCAGGTCAAAATTGGAAGATTGCTTTAATGAAGAGGAGCTTGAGGAGATAACATCATTTTTTCATCCATCTTCAACCTTCCAAGCACACGAACCTGCTGCCATGAAGGAGAACATCCAAGTGCAACAACCTACATTCCATAATGGCCCTCTAGAACCAAGGTTGGAAGATCTTGATTTTCCATGTTCTTCAAAGGAGGAGGAAGAGAAAAGGTAGGAGGATGTCATCATCTCTCTCATGCCATTCATCCAAGAAGGTCCACAAGAAAACTCCATTCTTAGAGTTGAAACTCAAAACAAAGGGTACATTCAAAGGATCAGACTATGCCCAATCAAGTATTTGGCTTCATTTGAGCAGAAGGAGAAACCAAAACTAGTCATGCCTACTTCAGGGCATGAGGATGAGCATCAAAGTACCAAGGGTCACCATCAATACCTCCAGGAGTCTAATGCATGTTAGCTTGAGGAGGTATTTTCCATTAACGTTGATACCTTGATGATTTGGGTGGAGGACAGGCTTATAGCTAGTTTTTCACTCATACTGGCATCTATATTTAGTGTCAAATCATTTGCATAGTTGCACCCCTTAAGAAAGGGAAACTACTTCTCCCTACATGTTGCAGGCTTTGTTCAACATTCTTTCCCTCTAGTTAGTTTAGGAGTAGGAGTAGGTTTTGCTTTCAGCAGAAGAAGTGCTTATGCACACTCTACATGTCTCATTTGTGGCATGTATGATTTGGTCTTTGTATATAAGTTTTTTCCATTTTTCTCCAAGGGTGCATAAAGCTAGCCTCTTCAGTATTCATAGCAGGGAAACTCATAGTTGCCTGTAATAGTTGCCATCTTCAAAGAAAATAAATGCAGAGTAACTAAATTTGTTTCAAAATAGTCCATTTTAGGGACAGATGAAAGCCCCAGAGTTAAAACAATTTTCTACTCTCAAAAATTCCATTTCCAAGATTTCCTTATGAAAATTGAGAGTGCAGACTCAGGGTTAGACAAAATATAGAAAAGGCATACAGTCAGGCTTGCAGTGGCTTAGGGATCAGATCTTCAAAATTTTAGATCAGTTTCATGTTTATCAGGTAGACTCTATGCCCAATGGATGCTTTAAGGCCACTGGTCTCTTCATCTAGTAGGCAGATGTCCCCGTGAGTTGCCAAATTGTTATCCATATTTTTCCCCCCAGGTAAAATATTGGGTCAGCCATGACCACGCATGGAAAGAATCTAGAATCAACTAAGTATGGAAGAGCCAGCAGAGGGAATCACATGTCCTAATGGTGCTCCTCCAAAGTTGAATCCAAAAAAGATAAGCTCAAACAAGTGCCGCATCTCCACGCGTCTCAGAACGAAACAGAGGCAGGGGCAAATGGTCAAATAGAGTCAAAAGGCAGAGCTTCAGGGCCACGGGGGTTTTCTGAGTTTTGTATTTTGTGAAAAGGGGATAAGGTAAATTACAAACCTGTAAACCTGATTTTTCCTCTAATCTGGCTACCACGTGTCCCATATCAAAAGGGGACCCATTTTTCAATTTCTTTTCCCGCCCTCCTGTACGGACCCGAGACAAACTTCGAAGGGGCATATCTTTTGAATTAGGGCTTGAAATATTGTGAATCTGACACCGTTGGAAGCGTCTTGATGTCCTCTATGCCATGAAAGGATTAAAAATCATTTTTAGGCCCTAGTAGGTAAAAAATGAAGAAGACGTCTTCAGGCCATTAATGCAGAATCTTCAATGCTCTTCAACTACCAGATCTGATTCGATTCAATCCGTTGGGGAACCAGAAGCGACCTATTGTGGGTGAAATTTACAGAAGGCATTGATATTCAGTGGTTGAACTTTCAAAGTGGGATTCGATGCATATCTCATGGTGGTTGGAGCAGGATTCAATTTTTTCCCTCTCTCTCTCTCTTATTCTTTCTATATATAATATAACACTTCTCGTTTGAGAAGGAGAGACATTCTGGGCATAGAGAAACTCTGTCAAATTTGTTTCTTGATGCCATTTTTGAGCAGTGAACCTTCTCCTACACTTGGAAAATGTATTTGTGCCTCTATTCCAGAAATGTAATGGTCTATGCACCTTCTAGAGCAATAAAAAGTGTGTTTTTGTGGTGTTCTTCAACCCTTTGCATCGTTTTGTTGTTTCTCTGTGCCTCCCCCTTCTAGATTTGTTTTTCTGTGCATGTATTTCACATTTGCAGGTGCAGGATGTTGTGTTTCATGGAGTTTAATGGATGATTTATAGATATGGGCTGTGTCACTTCAGTCTGACCTCCCTCATCTCCATTTTTTATGTTTCTTTCTCCCTCAACAAAATATCTCGCTTCCTTTGCTGGTGTATCACCACTTTAGTGTAGGCTCTGTTTTTTCCCTCTTTCTCTCTCCTTGGTTCCTTGGAATGGTTAGATTAGGTTAGATTTAGTTTGCATGCACTGGAGTAGCTCGTGGTAGGTAGTTTAGGAAGAGGAACCAACCTTCTCTGGAGGATCATTCCCATTTACAAGTCCCACATCTTGGGGAATGATCCAATGTTATGTAAATCACACCAAGTGACCTTGCCTTAGAAAAGTAGATCCATAACTCATTTAGGGGTTCTGTGATTTTGCACTAACAGCTTCATCTTGTCCATTACCTTAAGGGTAATAGGGGGTGGACCACTTGAGTTGGATTTGAAAGTGTTGACACAATGTTTTGACCGTCTTATTTTTAAAATATTTACCATTATCTGTGACAATGAAAAAAAGGGATTCCATAATGGAAAATAAGGTGATTCATGATGAATTTAGAAATTTTTGCACCATTTACGTGAGTTAGGGGGACAACCTCTACCCATTTTGTAAAGTACTCAATGGAGGTAATAATGTGGATATGGCCATCTAAATAAGTAGGAGTGAGCTTCCATGTGAGATCGAGTCCCCATTTAGAAAATGGCCAAGGAGTTGCGATGGGTTGTAATGTTTGTGTTGGCACATGTGTCAAGTTACAATATTTCTGACATAGTTCACACTTCTTGACAAAGTTGCAACAATTGGCCTCCATGGTGGGCCAATAATAACCCACTCTCAAGAGTTTCTTAGCTAGAACCATACCACTAGTGTGTGGTCTACAGATATTGCCATGCACTTCTTTAATAACATGGAGTGACTTGGTAACATCCAAACAACATCGTAGATTCACCTCGTAGCCACGACGATAGAGGGTGCCTTCTAGGAGGGTATAATGGGCTATACGGTGGATAAGGGGTATCTTCTCAGTATGGGTGATGTTTGGGGGAAATGTGTCATCTTCTAAGTAATTAAATATGGAATCGTACTAAGGGGAGAAAGGACCAACAAATTCACATGCCAAACAAGATTTTGGCATGTCATATGTGGGCACTCATAAGTGCTCCACAAAGAAAGGAATTTTATTTACCTAGGGTGGAATACGTATTAGAGATCCAATTGTAGCCATAGTGTTTGTTGATCTATTGTGCAATCTCGTCCTTTACTCAAAGACAATATGTACAAAATATTATTTCAAAGTCTTAACGAATTTCTTATATGGAACAAGTTTTTCAGCTCTGACCTTTTTTTTATTATAGGTAAAAATGGGTTGAGGGGGCCCTAACCCGAACATAGTCATCTCTCCATGACAACATATAAATACATCACCACACCATTAAAAAAATGATAATAAAACAGTTCATAATAATAAGAGCTCCCCCAAGAGCTAAAGTAGAGAAACAACAACAACAAAAAAACATGGTGGAACTAATAAAAGCGAAGAAACTAACAACCAAAAAGCAATAGAGACAGTAAATAAAACAAAACACCCCTCCCCTGACCATTTATAGGATTTTTCAAGCCCCTCTAGCACCTTATCCCATTCCTTAGCCAGAGCATCTATGTTACCAGCCAGAGACGCCAAGTCGAAACCATCGGGAGTCACCTTTCTTTTCCTTCCCTAACTATCCATAGCACTATAGGCATCAGCGAGTTGACCCAGAGTCTGGAGATGTTGCAGAGTAGATTTCATCGTGGCTACACTCCACTCCATGTAGTTATGGAGAATGGCACAAACATGGTCCAACTCGCTAGTTATGAAACCATAGTTGGCTTTTAAAACCTCAATCTCTCCGCCATGCCCATTTTTGACCTTATATCCATCATTAACTTGTTTAATGATTAGTTGGGAGTCACCAATGACTCATAGATGTAAAATATTCCAAGTGATAGCTAACTTAAGACAGGTGATGAGCGCCTTATACTCTAAAATGTTATTTGTACAAGGGAATCCCAAACGTAATGCTCATGGAATAAATTATCTTGTGGGAGTGATGAGTACCACTCCATCTCCTGACCCATGAAATGTGAATGACCCGTCAAAGTGGACTTGCCACACGACGGATTTTTTAGCATACAACATAGAGGCATATGGGAGATCCAAACACAATGGTTCCATTCCTGGTAAGGGAGCTTCAGCCAATTGATCTGCCAATACCTATCCTTTCAAAGATTTTTGGTTAATGAACAAAATGTCAAATTCACTGAGGAGAATGATCCAATTAGCCATTCGTCCTGTAAGAGCGGGTTTAGATAAAAGGTACTTGAGAGGGTCGAGTTTGGATATTAACTTGGTTTTTTTGTTAAGGAGGTAATGGAAAAGCTTCTAGAAAGTGAAGACCACTGCCAGACAAGCCTTCTCAATCTGTGGATAATTTAATTCGTAGGAAATCAAGGTGTGGTTGAGGTAATATATTGCCCTTTCCTTATGGTTAAGGTCGTATTGGGCAAGCAATGCCCTAATAGTAAAATGAGTGGCTGAAATATACAGTAGGAGGGGTTCACATGGGGTAGGTGACATGAGAATAAGTGGGTTGATTAGATATTACTTGAGTAATTCAAGTGCCTTCTAACAATCTGGTCCCTAGTTGAAGGTAACATATTTTTTTCAGTAGATGTGTAAAAAGATGACACTTATCTGCAAGCTATGAAATAAAATGACATATTTCTTGAATTAGGTTCATAGGTAGAGGCCTCTCTATTATAGTTGTAACCATAGCGTGATCTACCTTTATCCCTCTCTACAAAACAATGAAAAATAAGATCTTTCTTGATAATACACCGAAGACACATTTTCTGGGATTTAAACAAACTTTATAATCTCGCAGACGTTGATAGATACATCTTAGCACTTTAAGGTACTCTCCTTTGGTTTTAGATTTTTCTAAGATATCATCAATGTAATCTTACATGATGTAATTAATAATGTCATGGAAGATGACAATCATTTCACGTTGATATGTAGCCCCGACATTCTTGAGTCTGAAAGGCATGACCTTATAGCAAAATGTCCCCCAAGGGGTTATAAAAGCATTCTTATGTTGATCTTCCTCTACAATCCTGAGTTGATTATAACCTAAAAGGCCATTCATTAAGGAAAACATTTCACAACCAGCAGTCGAGTCAATGATCATATCGATTTTTTATAGAGGGAAGTCATCTTTGGGACACATTTTGTTGATGTCAAGAAAGTCAGTGCATATTCTGATATTGACTGGATTCTTTTGAACTGGGACTATATTGGATATCTAATATGAATAGTCTATGGGCTTGATAAAATCCACTGCTAATAGCTTTTCAATTTCTTCTTTAACAAACAGTACAATCTTTGGATGCATCTTTCTTAACTTTTGCTTGATGGGTTTGGAATTTGGGTGGACAACAAGGTTGTTTACGACCAATTCTGGGTCTAAACCAGAAATATTTGTGTATGACCATGCAAATACATCTACATATTCCCATAATAATGCCACAAAAACTTTATGTTCTTGCACTGGGAGTGAAGCTCCCAACTTGATCATTTTAGGCTCTTCTTGTGAACAAATATTAACATTGATTTTTTATTCAATGAACATCTTAGATGCATTTTCCATTCATGTAGGAACAGGGGGAAAAGTAAGATCAACCTCTACTGATGGTTCAGAAGAATCATCATCTTTGAATGGGTACTCGATTTTTTTTATGATTTCTTCATTTTTTTGTCCATTAGTGCCTCAAAGAGGTTTTCACTAAGGTACTTACACTTGTTTTTCCTGCAAGGATTTTCAGAAGTACTTTTTCCCTTGCTTACAATATTTTTATTCAAGTGACCACACATCTCTACTTCTTCCCTAAAGTATGCACAAGTATCTAGTTTAACAGCAAAACCTTTCTTGTGATACCTGTTCAGAATAGTATCCTTGAGTCCCATGAATTCTACAAATTATTCATCATTCTCAAAGAATTTTATTGGCACATGAAGTTTTTTATCCCAATCTATGAGTTCATGATATATTAGGGTGACTTGGTAATTGGTTTGGCAATCAGATCCGGATAAGGTGAGGATAGATGAATTTGGAAATAGATTAATGGAGGCAAGATCCTCATATATGCTACACTGGGAATCTATATCACTGTCTAAATGAGATAAGCCTTCCTCACGTTCAGAAGAGGTGGCATCTATCTTGGAAGGTGGATCATCAGGAAGCCTGATACCAAGGTCGTGTTTTTTTGATTTAAAGCGATGAATAGGGAGGGGTTCTATCCTTCCTTGTACATTAATGCCACATCCAAATCCATTATAGTCCATGATATACATCATGTAATGACATTTGATATACTGGGGAGCTTAATGACATGATACCATAGTGACTTTAGGTATCCACCTAGTAGGTGTATCTAACATCTTCTCCTCAGATGATAGACCACTAGGAATAAATCTCTCAAATGGTTCAGGGCATCTATCTTGAGAGCTCTTGAACTGAAAGTATGGTTTACCATGTGTCCTAGGTGACACTAAGAGATCTTATATTAACAAGGCCTACTGAAGAGTGAATTATTTTTCTGGGCCATACTTTATAGACCTTTCCTCCCATGATGTAAAGGGATTGACCAACGTAGGAAAGTTCTAATTATAGGGCATAAGTTTATCTAGATCTACGTGTTCTTTGATATCTTCTATTTGTAGTGGGACAATAACATCCACTAAATGACATTCATATGTTGCACGAGAGAAACTATGTAGTGCTCTACAATGTGTGAATGGTTTCAGATCACCTAAGATGGTGATTATCTACCCTCCATGGCACAATTTGATGCACTGATGAAATGTAGAGGGAATGGCCTATATGGCATGAATCCATGGGCATCCCAAGAGCATATTGTAAGGGAGATCCAAGTCAAGGATGTGGAACATTGTGTCATGACATGTCGGCCCTACTTCCATTGGAACCACTATAGTTCTTGTTGATTCTCGCTCTTCATTATCATAGGTTGTGATTGTAATAGTTTTTACACCCGAATCTATGTCTAAATGGCCTAGCTACTTTACTAGCTTCAATGTGAAAATATTTAGACCAAACCCGCCATCCACAAGCACTCTCTTGATTTTACGACGAGTAACTACAAATTCTATGTATAGGGCTAAATTGTGCTCAAGGTCATTACGTGGGATTACATTGTGATCAAAAGAAATATGATCATTGGAATCAAGGTGTGTAATCATTGCTTGAAGGTGTGCGGGATCTACATCTGTGGAGACCCCTAAACTCTGAAGCGTTTTATACAATATATTCATATGAGTTGTGTAAATCTTGAGGATATCTAGGATCAAAATTCTAGCTAGGGTTTTCTCCAATTGTTCTATCAAATTGTATTGGCATTCCTGAGGAATAGGAAGAGGATCTGGTATTACCAAACGAGCATGACGCGTACCTACAGCACAACTATCTTCTAAGATCCTAATGGTGTTCACATGCTCATCAGATGAATGGTTACAACCTATAAGGGAATCAAAGGGTTTATCATTTGTCGAGTAAGTGTAGGCAATAGTTCTATAATCATTAGATGCTTGCTGCAATCTAGCTTCTTGTTCTTTTTATCCTCATGATTGGGAAAGGGTTCTTTTAATATACCCATCTTTCCGTTAAGACCTTGTCTTGAGTCAGATGATGAATCTAGTGCAATTTTAGCTTCTTTGATGAGGTCTTGTATAAAATGTCACAATCTTAGGCATCTATCAATCCTGTGTCCTTTGACACGATAAAAATCTCAATATTCATGCTCTTTAAACCAACCTGGCTTAGGTACATCGTTCGGGTATGGTACTGTCGTGGTCGGGTATTGTACCATATTCACATCATCTAACTATTTAAGTATAGTGGATAGTGATTCAGTTATAGGCATAAACACATGTTTCGTGGGTGCCTTTGGGTGAGGTACTTGTGAAATATTTAATAGCATACCACTTTGTGTAGCCTAGACTCTCTTGGAGTCTGTGATACCATCGCCAATGACATTCTTATTTTTGTTAAAGAATTTTGGTTTGTCTACGGGTTTTGACTCATGTTTGTTCTTCAAAATGGGTTTGAGTGTCCCCTTTGCAATGAGATCCTTCTCAATTTGACTTCCTTTCTCAATAACTTCTTTGAAGTTAGTTCCACAGTGCATCTATAAATGGAAGGCTATTTTTGGGTTCAAGTTGGGGACGAATATGCTCACTATTTTTTTTCTAGAAGGACATAAGGAAAATGACTCGCCAATCCTCTCCATCTTTGTAAAAAGCCTCTGAAGGTCTCATTGGGTTTTTGTTTAACATTGTAGAGGTCACTTATGGTGATATCACTCTCCATGTTGAAGGAGTAGTGACCCATAAACTTTTCAGCTAGTGTAGGCCATGTCATGATTGATCCTTTAGGTATGCTGAAAAACCATTCTAACGCCTATGCCCCTAAGCTGCGATGAAATAGATGTATTATAAAATTATCATTGTAAGTGACTTCTTGGCAAGCCATGTTGAAGTCGTTGATGTGATCACGGGGATCACCCTTAGTTTTTTATTTGTTGAATTTTAGGATATTAAAGTGTTTTTGAAATGGTTGTCACAATATGTCTTTATCAAAGGGGTGGGGACATAGCTCTTCCTATAGATACTTTCTGCTATGTCCTATTTTACTCTCTTGTAGAGTGGTAAGTGTGTTTTTCATTGATTGAAACTCATATTGGATGAGTTATTCCTTCGTAGGGGATATTAGTCTATTCACTTTTAACAATTTTGAATGTTGCATCATCATATGAGTCAATGTGAAACTCGCATGATTTAGTCTTGAGTATATCCTTATGCGTATTCCTTCTCGAGGAACCTAAAGTTGCTAGTTTTTGACTGATTTTTAATATCTTTCGTTGAATGATCCCTTCTTCAATTAAAGGATCATCTTCATCATCAAATCTAGGAGAAGGTGAGTCTTTACGATCATATGAGATTTTGACTCTATGTTAAGCCTTAAAGTAAGGTCTCCTCAAACCATCTATTGGTTTTAGTGGTTTAATTTCAACATTTTTATTATGCACACCCAAAGTGGAAGCATACCTTGCATTGAAAATATTATCTATTTCAATGAGGGAAGGTCACAATGGATATTCTACTTCATGGTTGATGGTTTTAATTGCCACTTCACACTCTTGTGGTAGTTTAGCTCCTAATTCAAGTACTCTTGCCAGCACTTGGTATTTATTGTAATATAGGAACTCATCAAAGTGAGCTAGATCTAGTTTTTGCTGGCCTTTAGATGAATAAAAAATCCACTCCACTATGGTCAATCAATGGTTCAGTATCTTTAACATCTGAAAATAGGGGTGCTAAGTTTTTACCACTGAAAGGAAATGTCGAACTAAATGGATTTACCTCTAACTCATGTTCATCTTGTTTAGACGCCATCTTTGTAATTATTGGCATCACTAGTCTATATGTCACTAGCTTTCGTCTAAGTGTATCTAAGTTGTAATAGACCTGGGTGTATTTGGTGTGAATGGTCTAGAGTCTCAATGTCTCAAAGTGTCCCAAATACAAAAATATGCAACGACCATTGCACTAGGAATAATCCTGTAAAATTTCTAGCAAATCAATCAAACACTCAAATCGTTTTAAAAAAAAACTATACCTTAAGTTATGGTTTCAACAATACATGTGAAATAGATAGTGACAATACCCTATCAATACCTAGATTAAATTTTTAAATATCAAAAATACCTAAGCACCAAAGTGATATTGACATAATATCTCCATAAAATATATAATTACTAGTTCAAATTCCAACAAAATCTAAGTTTTTAACAATGGAAGTTACAAATGTGAATATCATAACAACACTACCTCAACACGTTAACCAATCTTGGAACAAACAAGTTGTTAGTATCAAGATGATGTTATTGTGATATAAACAAATCAATATCAACACTCTCAAAAGCCTCATATGATGTTGGAACCAAAACTAAGTACAAGTATAGCAATAAATTATTAATTGTGCGAATAGTGTAACGATACAATAAGGAAACTTATATCAAGTTCTCAAAAATGAAAACAAGATGTAAGTGTCATAATTGTATAGTTAAAATGTGGGTAGAATAACAAACCAAAGGAGAAACAGTGATGAAATGAAACCCTAGCAATGAAGATGATCTTGAAATCAAGATCAAGTGTTTGTCAAATATATAAGAATGTATCCACACACTTTAGATGTTTAACAACTCGGCTGCAAACATGGATGAGTGTAAATCGAAAAAAAGTGACAAACATAACCTATGATAATATTCGCGAAAATATGCCTTTTCTTGTCCTAAATGGGAAACAAGAATGCAAAGGTATAGACCAAATGAGGTGGAAATAAACTAAGCATTACTTGGGTAGATTTTCACCTCGTCTTAAGGCAAGAAAGAAACTAAGCTAAGTAATATGTCATAAATCTTGTGATTAGTGACACTTAGATCTAACTTAAGTGGAATCTTTGCCTTGTTTGAAAAATAAGGTTTTGAGTTCAAGTAATTCGTCACTTTGTGAGAGTTTGACAAGACATGATTTGGACTAGCAAAGTGGACTCCAAGAAGATATGGCTTTCCTAGGTAGTTTAGTCATCTAGGTGTCACAAGTTTGTCTAATGTGAGCTCAATTTACCAAGAAAGTCACAATGAATAATCTTGGTTTATCTCGGCTTTATGTTACCCCCTTCTAATATAATGAGCAACTAGTTCATTCAGTTGTATTATCATTGGAGTCATGATACATATAACTTTGACTCTAATTTACAACGTAAAATCTAGTCAAGTGGGTATGTAGAGCAATTCATGTTTCTTCCATGAGGTTACTTTTATCACCAAATCAATGCACCCTCCGAATGACCAGAATGTGAACAAGACGTTCGGTCTGATTGGAAAACATGGGATCACCTCTCAAGCTGTGGGACTTGGGCTCGAGGTGAACCTCCAGAGAAGGTCAGCTTCCTCTTCCTAAACTAAGTGTTGTACTACTCCTAGTGTAATAAAATTGTTATCTAGTCCTATGCTAACATCGTCATGGGTTTTAGGGAAAGAGATTTACAAGAAATGAAACTATAATAGGGATGATGATGCACCAAATAAAGGGTGTTGCTAGACTTAGGAAGGGTTGATTTGAAGAGGGTGTTGTGCACCACAGGTCAACTTCACCTACTACAATGTAGAGAGGGTAACAGAATACCACAAACTAAGAAGCATGTGTTACCTTTGTTAAACTCTATCAGACAGAGCAATATATAAGTCTCCTAATGAAGAAGGATGAACTTGATAAGGGTGAATGAGCACCACAACTCAACTGCATGTAATACCCCACCACTTTATAATTACATAACTCCAAGAACCTATAATAGAAACGTGAACTTGCATAGTGTACCTGCAAGCATGAGAAAGGCACTAAGAAGTATGGAAGGATGAAAGGACCAAGATTAGTCACAAAACACACACTTTTATTACTTCAATAGGGTTCACAATGCATCATTACATTCAAAAGAGGCAATGGTTGCCATTACAACCTTGGAAAGGAGGCTTGAAAGTTCCCTCAACACACAAGGACAACTTGCAGAAGAGAGAGGATTCTTGAAAAATATGCACTTGTCTCAAATATCCAACTGTCCAACCTCTTAGAATGATCTTCCAACTTACATTTATAGAAGAAGTTGTGAGAGAGAGAGAGAGAATAATTCATAAATTCCCCACCTAAATTGAAGGCACATGATTGTTCATTTATTATAGTTGGTTGAACCACTTGAGAATGTTCCAACATGTGCCATCAATTTCATGTTGACCTAATCCTCTCAATTAATTAAAGGAATATTTAAATAAAATATCTTAATAATAATACTAAATATTATTAATAAAATATTTAAATAAAAACATTAATTTAATTTTAAAATATGGTGGTCCCCCCGAAGACTAGTTTGACTTGAATAAAGTGCAAGGCCATGAAAATAGGTTCAAAACAACCCAACTCGGTGGTTGGCTCGCCGAGCCAGCTCACCGAGTTGGGCTCGAGCTCCACTACTGTTCACCGTAACCAAGCTCTACTTATTAGCTCACTATCGAGCTCCTTTTCATCATGGCTTGGCTAACTTGTGCTTCTCACCTAGTCGACCGAGCTGCTTCAATTATGAACCGAGCTCCCTACGCTTCACCACTTTGAGCTTGTTTACATCATCACGTTGATCCATGAGCTCCTTATCTTTTACCTTAGCAACAATTGCATATCCCGTCGAGTGAGATAATATTTTCCATACCGACTTGAGCTCTTCAGTTGTCTTAAATGACATGCCCAATGTGTGTTAACTCGTAGAGCCTCCGATTAACTTAGGTTCCACCTCGTTGTTTTGTGAGAACTCTGACAACTCTTCGTGACTCACCGAACTAGAACACCTTTGCTAAAAGCACCATTTCCTTGGCACCATTGAGTTTGCATCACCATGCACAACTGCATTTTATACACAATTCACCTTACAAATATCATGAGATTCTCTCCTCGCTCTGACTCTACATGATTTTCATTTTACTAGCTCGTTCTATTCAAACGACTCAATGCCGAGCTCAAACCGAGCTACCCGTCTCATGGATCGACTCCACGAGCTTCGAGCTTCAAAATATTCTTTCTCTCTAGATAAGCTCTACTTACCCATTCATGAGTTCATCAAATTCCTCTCCAGTGCTATGAATGTATCACCTCGCCTGATTTGACTCACTTTCCATGTTTAACTCGCCTTTGTCTCACCATCGAGCCATCCACAAGTTGAAATCATCAAGCTCAACTCGGTTCTTGTCAAAGACTCCTTTGTGAGTGACTCACCTATCTCATTAGCCCAATCTCTCAACATGTTGAGCTCAAAGGAGCTTTCTCCACTAGTTCGGATCAATCCCTACCATGCTCCATGAGCTCTCCACCTGAAACATCGTTCTTCGGTTTGGAAAGCACATCTTCCCTTTCTGCGAGCTTAACAATTACAATCCATGATCGAGCTCCTCATTCACTTGTTCATTACAACCATTCACCAAGAGCATTGCTTATTTTTAAATGTTTGTAATTTGTATTGACCAAGTTTTAAATAAACTACCCTCAATTTACGTTTGTCATCTCATTCATTAGTTGTTCCTGTTATTTTCAGCTTTGGAAGGTTGAACTCCAAATGTCAACTCTCTTGGAAGATCCTTCCCAAATTCCACTTAGCACAATCTTTATTAATCTCCATGATGACTCAGTGTCACCTCTCAAATTAGCATATTGACTGGGTCCCTACTCATTTTAAATTCTCCTTAAAAAGTGCTCACTTCGTATCAACTCAATGGGTTCTTAACAACCAACCGTGTTACGTGACAATACATCATGTAACTCAGTCCAGTTCCTCCAATGACCTTCTTGCTACATGAAATCAGATGACCTTGGAAGTGTTGTGTGCCTCGCTAAACTTGGGAAACTTCGCCATGTTCTCCTTGACATTGTGTTTTTGATGTCTTGGCCGAATGACCTTGAATCTCCCATTGGTCGTGAAATTTAAAATCTCCCTAGTGTGGAAGTTTCACCTTGGCCTACCATTGCCAAATCCCAAAATTGGCTCTAACCTGAACTTGTTCCACCGAGCCAACTTCGTATGCCCCTCCACTGATTGACTCAACTCTTCCTTGCCATGCGGCAAGTACTCATCTCTCTTCCCATGTCGGGAAGACATTCCGCATGTCTTCTAAAATATCTCAATCTAGCTTACCATGGTTGATACGAGTTTGTCTTGGCTAGATCCCAGCGAGTTATCCCCATTCCATGACAATTTTAGAGTTGTCTCTTCTAAATTTAACCCCAGGTAGCTCATTTGTTCAACCAACGAGTCACTATACTGATTTTGATATTCAAGCTCGCTATATTGAAACTCTAAAACTTATAGCTTCAAGGAACCAGCTCGCTCACTAATGATATGTCGAATTCATCCCATTGGTGAGCCGATCCAGCCATAACTCTGAGCATAATTCAAACCAGATCACCTTAGCTCGAAATTTTAAGCTGAACTATTACATCATTATCTTAGCTGATTTTTCCAAGAGACGGAGGTCAAAGATTCAATGGATCACTCATTCCTTTTCACCTCTTCATGTCGTGTTTCCAACTCATATACACCATACTAAAAACTCAGACAGAGTCTGGTTCCATGTCTCGTGAATTTTTTCCTGAGTTCACTTTTCTGTGTACATGACATCCTTCAAGTGAGCTCATACTCGAGTTATATCACCAACCAATTCCTCACTTTACGTTCGATTGGTCCCTTAAAAACTGAGCTCATTTCCTACACTTGATGCACCTGCGAGTTCTATTGATCATTGTTGGACTCACCCTCTGCCTTTACACTGTATATTCATTCAAAAATGGCTCAACCTAAGCTCACCATAACCAAATTCAAACTCATCTACCTGCACACCTCTCCATAACTCGGTCACTATAACCTCTTCTATTGTTGCTCACCGAAATGAACTGCTAATTTCTACGATGAGTTTGTCTCTTGCTCCATGATCGAGCTGAGATCCTTTCCCGTATCGATCAATGAGTGAGTTTCCATGGTTCTGCCTCGCATCGATCTCTTCTTCTTCAGTAAGCTTGTCTTGGTATTGACATTGCCAAGTCCTGTCTGAGCTCTACATATTGAACTTATTGTGTTATCCATTGCACGAGTGAGCTCATTTATTTTTTCATTTCATAGACTGAGCGCTGAGCTCAACACCAAATGTAATATTATGTACTCGTCACCACCGAGTTCCTGTATCAGAGCCCCTGACTCGCCACGGTCATTGAGCTTAGCCTCTTTCTCATGAGCTCCCTGTCAACTTGGAGCCATGAATATATCTACAAGCCACCTTTGCATCGCTGCATCAACCGCCGCAACTTGCTCTGAGTTGATTTCTCAACCGAGTCACCCCGAACACAACCTCAATGCATCGAGCTTACAATTAGGCCTTCCTAGATCCATCCCCGAGTTCATTATCTTGGCGACCAAATTCCTCAGCGTCACCATAACTTGCCCATATCTACCATGGTCAAGCTTGTTTGTCTGAGCCTTTACATAAGTTACTTCCCCAGGTGAGCGACTTGATCAATGTTGCTCAGTCAAGCTCTTAACTCCACGATGTTGACCCCAAAACATTCTCTATACGAGCTCACCACAAAACTCTGATTCCTTTCACGTGCATGGACCCATCATGAGCTCGCATGAAACTTGATTACCCGTTGGGATTACTTATAGAGATCCTCGCAATTAATTCACTCAAGCCATATCTGACCTCAAGAATCTCACTTGGCATCGAGCTCACATTTAACCTTGAATGGCCAAGTTCCTTCCTCCCTTGGTAATAATGCTCGACCAGTTTCTCATTTGCATGCCTTTCAATGGCTAATGTCTTTGTTCGAGCTCCTTAGTCATTTCCATGTAGAACATGCACATACTGTGACCTACATGCTACCTTGCACTTGTTTGATGTAATTTCGTGCACGTAGAACACTATCTTGACTAATTCCTGGACTTGCTTCCAAGAATAGCTCCACTTTCATGGCGAATAACTCGCCATCTCACCTGGTGCCACCCTAACAACCCAACAGATAACTTAGCCATTGACTTGGGCTCTTAGTTGCACATTTTATTTGTGGGACTTCTCCCTTGGCTTGCCAAGTGATTACTCCCACTTGGAAATGCTTTTCATGATCCTCGTGAGGTGGAAATCTTACGTCGGTTTACCATAGCATTGTCTCTCCCTAGGAGAAAAGGCCTAAAATTTCCCCACGCGCAGAAACCCTGTGTTGGTTTACCATCACCGAAAACCGACTTGTGAATGCCTTGTCATTCTCCCGCGTTTACTTGATTCAATAGACCTCAACTCACCTGCCTTGAGCCCTAACTCACACCTCTTGACTGCAATGACTCGACCGTCATATCTCTTCGCATTGAGCTCTACCAAGCTCCTTGCAAAGTTACCTTCATCCGTCAGGTTTTAATGAGCTATATTTTGCATTGAAACCAAGCTCTCATTGAGATATTACGACCGAGCGACTATGTCGAGATGATTTCCTGATTTGATTGAGCTCTAAACCGAGCTCTACTCTTGAACACATTGAGCCCCTAATCAAGCTGCTAAC
Source organism: Taxus chinensis (assembly GCA_019776745.2). Taxonomy (NCBI): domain Eukaryota; kingdom Viridiplantae; phylum Streptophyta; class Pinopsida; order Cupressales; family Taxaceae; genus Taxus; species Taxus chinensis. The sequence continues at coordinate 159,263,865 of CM034149.1, forward strand.
TGAGCTCTGCACCGAGTTCATTTTTTATCGCAACTAAGCTCACTTCACGAGCTCTGTTTCGAGCTAACCATAGACTGAGCTCCCCATTGAGTTATGCACCAAGTTGAGATCAAGTAGGCACTGAGTTGAGCTCAATTTGTCCTTATTTAAGGCTAGGTAAGCTCACTTATCAACTTATTGATTACTTTAATTGTGTTATCTCTGTGATGATCAGAAGTGGGTCCCAGGGACCAATGCCGTAATTTGATTGTAATAGGACCTCGTTGTCCAATTTTGCCATGTGTGCAAAATAAGATAACAATTACTCAGTAGTGGAATATTTTAGGGTTCCTAGAACCATCCCATTGTTGTATCTTAAGGCGTTTATGCCAAAGGGGCTACGTTCTAGTTAAGCAGATAGGGATGTACCCTTTTCTAAAATTTACATATACAGTGTGATGAATGTGGTGTGCTTTTTATCTTCTTTAACTTAATGTGGTTTTGCGTAGCACATCTTTTGGTAACCTGTAATCACACGTGTATTAGTAGTTTTAGCATTCTGAATCTCCTTTCTTTGACAAGCGATTTTGGTCCTATACCCAAAATTAGTAGTTTTCCAACAATATCATATAAAGAGGATGGGATTTTGATTTTGATTTCCCAGATCATCCTAAGAGGTGAGGAAAGAGCATACACAACAGCCTTCCTACTAAAAATGTGGTAAGAAATGGAAAACTCTTAAGTAATTACGAAAAAGGGTTCCTTTTAGCCAACTTTAAAAGTTAATCCCTTATAAACTTAAATTGAAGTGTTTTTGAAAGCAAAGAGGAGGTTTCTGAAACATTTTTGGTTCCCAAGATCACCTAGAAGGTTGGAGGGAAGAGCATATGTGTTTCAAAATACCCCTACCAACTTGAAATGTAAACACTTAACTAAGTTATACTAAATGATACCAAAAGAACTTTCAAACTACTTGCTAGAAACCTGCAAACTGTTAGAAAGACCCAAAAATTTAACTCTGCAACCTGTAACAAAATTTTGATTTTTTTGACAATGATGCCTACATTCCCAGTATGATGGGTACGCACACCTTTTTATGGATACATGCTTGGAATGACAGATACGTGTGGCAACAAAACCTAACTATGTGTCTTTATGCCTACACGGGCAAAACAATAGGTATGCGTGGGTTTTAATGGATACATGTCCCAAATAATAGGTATGCTTGCATAGTAAAATGTAAGTTCAACACAATATTGGACTAATTCTTACGCATTTTGAGAGATGGATACCTGTGCCAGTCGATGGGTACGCTTGGATAAGGACAAGTACGCGTCCCTTTGTAAAATGGACTGATAGTCAAAAAGTATGCAGGAAAGTACGTTGCCAGAATGATGGATATGCGTCCATGTCGATAGATACACTCTGGTTTAGGATGCCTATGTGTACCCCTGTAAAACCCCATAAAATCACGAAAATGAAAATTTCAAAAAAGCAAACAGGGTAGGTTTCCACCATAAAAACCTATTTCTAGCTTTAACACATTAAACATTCATACAAAAGGGATATTTAGCCCACCTAAAGTTAGAAATCTGTCAAAAAACAAGCTATTTAACCCTAAAAGCATGAAAAACGGTTAGATATGGAAATGAAAATCTCAAAAACAACTTCTAAAGGACTATGGAGCAAGTCCCACTGGGCATGCAAAATGTGAACAAGGAAAAGTTAAAAAATCTTATAAAATGAGGTAAGAACACTTAAGAAACCCTGAAATATTTAAGAAAACAAATCAATTGACCATAAAATTGGAGATAAAAAAGAGTTGCCTATTTGCATGCATATATGAAGCTTGAAACAAACAATCAATCTCTAACAGGTCTATATTTAGTTCTCTACTCCATGAAAGCTATAAACAAATGAACCTATTAAAGCTCCAGGAATCAATTTTGATTGTTGGTATTCAAAAGCTTGAGAGTGGAAGTTCACCATTAATGGCTTCTCCCATTTACCCAAAGCTTTGAAATGAAATAATAAAATAATAAACAACTAGATCAAATAAACTATGAAGTAAACTCTAAACAACCTAAAATGGCATAAATCATAAATAAGAGGGAGAGAGAGTTCTTAGAAAAAAGGTAGGAGGGGTATGCCTCTATTTATAGTTTTTATATTTTGAGAAAAGGATGTTTTGGATGCATGTGGGACTAAAAAGGTTCCAAAAAGGTGATTTTCAATAAAAACATATTTAGGGGTGTGAACATGACTTTGGAAATCTAAGTGCCTTTTGGAAGGTAAGATATTTGTTTAGAAAGTCAAATCCTCTTAGAAAGTCAATATGAGAGTTAATTAACCTAAAGAAAGGGTAACTAAGGGAAAAAATCTTATAGAATCCATTTAGAGGGGGATTATCATGGTTTAGGGGGCTAGAGAAGGTTAGATAAGATAATTAACTAGCATAATGTAGCCAATTTGTAGGTAACTAGGATAGTTAGTACAATCTTAGTAATAAGATTGTGTAGACCAAACTATAGGTCTCTAAAATAAGCTTGGGAGGAAAAGTTAAAAGGCCTAAAGCTGCAAAAGTGACTTCAAGATTAGTCATTGAGGAATCATGGAAAATTTTTGTAGAATCATCAACTCCGGCTGAAGGGAAGCAAAAGGGAGAACTAATGATAGTAAATATATCAGTGACCAAAGTGCCACTGGGGAAAGTCACCACCGAGGAATTGAAGCAGGATACCTAGACATTGATAGATACTTTGTTCCTCAAGCTTGATAGGGAGAAAGCAAAGAAATCCAAACTTCATGAGCAGATCTCCCAGTTATGTGAAATTATCACCAAGGTTGTTAAACCTTCCTCATAACCAGTGCTAGTACAAGAACAAGTAAGCTATAATTCGATCAAAGAGGTTGAAGATGTAGGTAATAAATTCAAAGTTATTGATGAATGGGAGAGGAAAATCATCCCCCAAGTGGCAGATGAATTCAAATAAGTACTAGCTAGCTTGGAAAGTATGCAAAGAGCATTGGCTCAGTCGAAAGAATTGATGACATTTATAGAAGGTGAGAATGCAACTACTAAAAGCCATTTAGAGATTTTGGCTAAAATAAATTCACTACCTGAGAGTGTATTAATTGAAGAGAAAATAACACTAGATGGATCAATGGAAAAGGGTAAGCAGCTGGAAATGACAGTGTCTTTCTGCATGAAATTTCTCAAACATATGTTGAGAGAAATGTAGTTTCTAGAAGACAAAATGGAAGAAGTGTCGGGAAGTGTAATCTCTTTCTCTATGGAGAAAGTAATTGATGGTGTCCATTATTATATAAGTTTCATTCCGGAAAAACCACCATATTCCTTTGAATAATTTCTTCCATCTCTCAGGAAGAATATTGATGAAACCGTCATACCTTGTACTTTTGATTCAATTGAGAAATTAGTAAGGGTTCATGCAGATGTCAAGGAATTTGGACCTAGTTTAAAGAGGGTAAAGACAACCATTTATATTCTATCTAGAGAGCTACTGAGGTTCAATAATGAAAGTGGAGCTATAGATAAAGCAAATGGGAAAATAATGAACTACATGTTTGACAAATATATTCAGTATCAGAACAAAGGGAAAGTATGAAGTGTCACTATAGGAATGAATTCTTTATTCTTCTCCTTCTTCTTATTTTCTCAAACAATTTTTTTAAATCTAAACTAATTGGTTAAAATCCATTACTTTGAGTTGTTTGAAAAGGTCATTTAATTTAGAATAGGTGGCAGACATGCAAGGAATTGATTTAGTCTTTAGTTGTAAATCATGCATGTCATGCAACGAGTAATTCTAGGAGAAATATTTCCAACTATTCCCTTTTTATAGCTTCCACATGCGGGAGTTAATTGAAAGTTTCTTATTTTTATTTTCCCTCTATGCACTATAAATAGAGGAAGAGGCTACAGGTTAGAGGGACACAATTTTGTTCATTAAAACTTGTTTAGCAGAGGATTTTGTAACTAGAGTATTCTTGAGTTTTCAGACTTTGTGTTGGAACCCTTGATGTGATTTTTGTGAAAGATGGGGATTGAATAAAAGGTGAATTTCTGGAGAACTTTGTGTCTATAGTGCTTTGTTGATTACTCTTATTCAAGGTTATAGAAAAAAAAATTGTTATCTTAGATCTAGGTTAGAAGTTATTTCTTTCCCTCTATGACGAATGTTGTGATTTATCTGTTTATTTAATTTGTGTGGATGAGACCAAATCTGATAATTATTGGTTAATTCAACACATCTTCCTTTCTTCTTTCCCTACTTCTATTTTCCCCCTTCTACAAATATCCCATCACAACTGCTTACTTGCTTCCAAATTACCAAGTTGTGGTTCACAAGCCGAGGGAATTAAAGTAAAACACCTTAAAGTAGTTATTAGGATTCACCCCTTTAAAATAGATAAACATATTACACATGAGCTTCACTGTTAAATGAAGGAGATTTATCTCATGACTTCCTAGGTTTTACGTTGTGCATAAAATCTAGCCAACAAGTGTAAAACAACTCTTATTCTTCTCAAGTCCCTAAGGTACAAAGTTTTCCATGTGATGTTTATGATGTCCAGTCTAGTTTTTTCAGTCAACTCAGGTCATGTGGTCCCCTTTCACTGCAAGTCAATGTTTGAAGTGACATTTAAGTTTGTCATATGAAATAATATCCAAAATTTCCCACATGTGAGAAGGTCAACAACATAGTATATAAGCTTTGTCAACATCATTCTTAGTCGGGACTAATGGACTGATAAGAGGTCTCAATTTCAATAGTGAACTCATAAAAGTAAATTCCACATCATAATAGATCAACAAAGTGATGTTATCAGGTTGTGTTCCTCAAGGTTTTAATAGAGGCATTCATGTGTGGTTATCATGCTCATCAAAATTGCAAGAGGAATCTTCACTCAATGAAGTCAATATATCATATTGAAGATGCATATGTAAAGTTCTCTGATAAGCACCAAACAACCTACTAAACTATGGAGAAGGAATCATGATATTATATGTGTTAATAAGTATTTCATGGATAGATCAGATTGTACAGATCCTTCTCATATCAGAAAACAAGAGGATTCAGAGTTATTTCAAGCATGGTGATGTATTATGTCCTAAAGTGACTCATGAGGTTAATAAATAGATCTTATAATTTATTAAAGAAGTATGAAACATACCTGATTAATTTGACTGTGTTAAAGGACATGAAGTATTCAGTGAACTCAAATGATAAACTAATATAGTCGTGAAGGAGATATAATTTTGAGCATGACACGTCCAAGTGGTACTTTGCATTGGTGTAAAAGGTGAATAATGATCACCAATGTTCATTTAGGCCAAGGGGTGGTCCTGGAAATGGTAGTAGAGTTTGTAAGAGTGATAAATTCTTCACCACAAGGTAGAGCAAAGTGCTTATATGTCTGAAATAGAGATCTATTGATTTGATGAGACCTCAAACAAAGGAAAGAGACCAAGTTGCTTTAAACAAGAAGAAGGATAAGTCCGAGTGCCCACAAAGTTGTTGAAGGGAATACAAAGAATGGAATTATATTACAACAAGCTAATGTTATTGACTTTGGTAAGTTCAAATAGTAATCCACATGTTTTGGAAGGTTTCTTGGAACAAAGGAGATGCTTGAGAAATTTCAATTAGTGATTTTGAGGTAGGCTAATAGTCCTGAAAAGTATAGTAAAACACAAATGATGAAAATTAGATGACGAGTCTTTTCAAGATGAAGTAAATTAATTGGTTCATATAGTAAATACATAGAGAAAGGAACTTGAAAAAACTGAAAATTTTCCTTAAGACTATTTAGATAC